>CM062296.1:491707140-492329640 GCA_031216915.1 Pictodentalium vernedei | reverse complement strand
TATCATGTTCCTGGCCGGAAAAGCGGCCGCTCGGATTCAAAGGGCTAGGCAACATTTCTAGAGCTGATTCAGTGAAAATGAATGTTTGTAGCATTGTTTAGATTAAATCGTTTTGATGTATTAGTGGGTTGGAAAAACGAACCACTGATTTGCTTTTCCGACCAACTAATATATTCCAGACGATTGAATCTAAACACAGACGATGGACTATTTAACAGTTAGACTGGCTCCAGGCCTTAACATGCCGAATCCCTTACAAAATTAGGCTGGTGGCTTGAGAGCTTGGAGTTTGTCTTGTTACAATATATTGGAGAATGCCTATAGGCACTCTCTAATAAATTGTGACAAAACCAAACCATATAAACATGATATTTTCAGTTCTACGGCAGCCTATAGGTCAGTGAAACTTGATCAGAAATTATGAAGCCTTTACTTGAGGCATCGGCGGATTCCAGTAGAGTCCAAAATGTAGGGCTGCACCGTATATCGATAAACCGATATATACCGGTATTCAAACCAATATCGATTGAATACCGGTGTAATTACAAAAATATCGGTTTATCGTCATTATTTATTTATACCCTCAATTTAATTTTCAAGATGTCTTGAGTTTTTTAACTGCAGCTCCGAATGAATAATATTATCATCCCTTTATCCAAGGAATCGTCTGCTTGAACCCTTGTAATATAGAAATTCAGCAGTTGAAAAAATAATTTTCAAAAGTTTCAACAAAACTATATCATATGACCCCTCATTGGAACGAGCTCGTTGAGCACGTTCCAATGAGGGGGTCACATGATATACTTTTGTTGAAATCTTTGGTTAAAATCTGATAAACTAATTTTGAAAATAATAAATAGAGGATATTCACGAAAATTTGATGAATACCGAAAATATCTCGTGAGTGGCTACAAAGAAATATGAGGATCTTCACGAGCGACGCAGTCGCGAGTGAAGATCCTCATATTTCTTGTAGCCACGAAAGAGATATTTTCGGTATTCATCAAATTTTCGTGAATTTTCTTTTTATTTAATGCTCTTCGACTACAAACTCTCCAATTTGTGGCCTTTATTTGCCATTAAGGCGCAAAATTTATGTGCCGAACCGGCGTCCATACAAAAATTACAACAACCAAACTCCAACCATTGGAATGTGTGAATATCCGCCCAAAAAGTAGTCCCGTCTTATTTCTCCCCTAACTTTACGATTTACCAAGGCTGGCGAATTGAAATAATCGCAATGTATTTCGAAGAAATAGAACAACAACAAAAAACACCACTTTCTTATTTTCAATAACAAGACACGTCATTTTATTTTTTTGGAACTCAATGCACTGAAGACGTGTGAAGTTGAACTGAAGAAATTTGAAAGTGATTTCGGCTTTTCGCTGGAAGGTGAATGAGAAAGTCAAACTTTGAAACCGCTGATTTAATGAATTGATTTAGTCACTGTCACTATCAATTATTCGAATTCGTTTGTATTTGGGACTCTGGAATTCATTACTGATGTGCTGACTCGTTTAAAGTACATGTGATTCGTCATCCGAACCTACGATGAAATATCGATTTCTAAATATCATTTTGATATTTCGTTTTGCCGACCGACAGGGGAATATGACTTAATTTTTCAGCGTGAATTGATGCCTGAGCATTAAATAAATTTTGATATCGTCTGCGTTGGGTAAATGTTTTTCGAACTGCATCATCAAGGCGTGCTAATTCGTTCCGTCTGTGATGCCTCAAGTCTCAATCGTGGTACTTGTGTCCCTATATCTGAACAGTTTTCGATATACCGGTATACCGCGGTATTTTTTGAATACCGATACCGGTATTCAGTTTTGAATATCGTGCAGCCCTACCAAAATGTAGACTCAAGGACTCAGCTAGTTAAGATCGTAGTTTGCATACAAGATATCCACGACGTTTACGTAATAGTGCAACGACTTTAACCGTCCTTGAAAATATCAAATGTTTACGTTAGAAGCCGGTTCGTTCAAATTAGTGCTGCGTGTGTGCCCTTGGTCTAGACACTTAATCCCGATTATCCACGCGGGGGACGCGATTGCACTGTGTACCGAGGCGTACTGCACGTCGGTGGTGCACTTCCCGTAAACCGCTGCTAACACTGCTTGTGCACAGTTAGTAAGTTGAAGAATCTGGCAGTTGCTCGCCACTGCTCGCTGGTTCTCTACGAGTACTCCTGCTTCCTCAACCCGTGATCCTATCTGCTGAATGTGTCGATAAACACAAGAAACAAACACAACTTGACGAAGAATATATACAAGATAAAATCTCACCTCCTCATATGAAAAATCACTTTCAGCGTTTTGACGAACATTCCAAATTTTGAAGCCAATATTTCCATTTCCATCCGCTTTAAATACTTTGAACGGTACGTTGTTTTCCGAGAGCTCCACGTTAAGAATGCTCTTCATCAGCTTTTCTGGGTACAACTTAAAGTTCTTGCAGGGTAAGTCTACTTCGAATTGACAATACTCGTTCTTGGCGTGTTGGATCCCCACACCAACAGCATACACGGCGTTCATTGCTTGAATAACCCTTTGTTCCTTCAGGAAATTTAACGCATTCTCGTTGGTCAGTTTTAAATTATCCTGACACTTTTTATAAAAAACATTAGAAAACGTACTCTTAGGATCGCATTTAAAATATGCTTGCCAGAAACCTAAGAACCATGGATTCATTTTGTAATTTTCAGGTGTTTTAGGGACAAGATACTGTGGAAAATCGTTGTCAGCAGATTTTGTTATGTCCAGTGTTATTGTTAATGACCCTCGTATTGCACGACCACCACTTTCTAAAACAACTGTGTTCGTGCCCCAGTCTTCGCTTCCTATAAATATAAACTCGGGTGCTTGCAAAGTATACTTTTCCTTTAGTCTCGATGAAAGTTGACGTATACGTACGTCAGTGCCAAAATATACTACAATCCGTGCACTCTGATCTTCAATTTTCCTTATGACGCGGTCCAGTTCTAGAGTAAACAGACTACTACTTCCTGTTTCTGATAGTGCTATCGGCTCGGCGACACATATCCCGCTCTTCTCAGCAATGTCTAAAAAAACTTTCTTACCTTCACTACCGTAATTATTTTCAATGTAAACAATACTGACGTATTCCCATTCAAAAGCCTTTATAATCTCTACCATCGCTCGTGCTTGATAAATGTCGCTTGGTACCGTTCGCGCAAAGTAAGGATACGATATTCTATCGTCCAAATCCGGAGAAGAAGAAGCGTACGATACTTGTGGTAAGCGCAACCTAGTGAAGCTCTCAGCAACCGGTATCGTTACACCACTAGCCATTCCACCAACTACAGCCACGACTTTCTTGGGATCCACGATTATGTCCGAGTTTGGAAGTTTGAATTTTAGGTTACCGGAGAAAAAATTTGAGACAATATGGTTAGCGCGTAACCCACTATAACAATCGTCCACAGCAATCGCTCCAAACTTGATTCCCGTCATAGTGACTAATTTATCTACGGCGTGAAGGAAGGCCTCTACAGTGATAGTATCCGCGGAAACATTTCTAAAATGACCACATTTGAACAGATCATCGCTGTTTATTTCATGTAAAGAAAACAAACCAAATATATACGCGTCTCCCGCAACGACGATATAAGGGACATCAGGTTCATCAATGCACGCTGTACATACTCCGTAACACGACGATTCTGCTATATCTCCACCATTTAAATCTTTCATCTCCTCTGTATTAACAACCAGTGTATCTTTCAAATAATATCCAACCTGCAACAGGCAAAGAATTCATCATACACACACTGAAATCTATAATTAAGCGGAAATATCTCAAGCGCGTACCTATGGGAGAGGGGGAGGTGTAGGGGACGTGACCGCCCGAATAATTTTCCAGTCGAGATGTTTTTGTCGCAGTTGGGTTCATGCAAATTTATTTTCTACTGATGTCATAGGTGTTTTCTCAACAATTTCTTGCTGTTTAATGGCACGTTCTTCGCGCGTCCAATAATTTCAAGGGCAATAACTTTATTGAAAGTGGATTTTCATGACTGTATAAATCAGGGGGGTGTATTTATCCACAAACACATTTCCAGAGTTTTTGAACTAGAAACCCAACTGAAAATA
Source organism: Pictodentalium vernedei (assembly GCA_031216915.1). Classification (NCBI taxonomy): domain Eukaryota; kingdom Metazoa; phylum Mollusca; class Scaphopoda; order Dentaliida; family Dentaliidae; genus Pictodentalium; species Pictodentalium vernedei. The sequence continues at coordinate 492,325,516 of CM062296.1, read as the reverse complement.
TTCCATCGACATCACCAAGGAATACCTCTTTGATGTAGTTGGAATATTTTATCAGTGGGGACTTCAGTCATGACAGTCAAGACAAATTGGGTTTACATCTCCCCAATCGATTATCATTGCGATGCCTCAGAAATCTGGTGGGGCAACTTAGGCCTTAATAACGCCATATTTTTTGCCATAATGTCACCACAATGCAGTCAATTCTGCACAATGTGGCAATATTGTTATAGGCTGGAATCCGAAGGATAAATATTCCGCAGCGTATATAGGAGATAAACGTCTCTTCTTTCGTTAGACAGTTCCATAGTCAAATTCTCGAATGTCTAAACAAGAGAAGTTTATCTCCATTGTAATTCCTGGCATCGCTAGAAGTGAAAAAATTATCCGAACCCGTTTTATTTGAAGAAAACAATAAATGAAAGTGTTAATGACACTGTAGCTTAACTTGTGTGTTGTGTTTGATGAAAAGGATAATATTCAATGTTTATGAAAGGATTATGAAATAAGACAAGAATTGTGATAATTGGGAATATGTTCATTTCTGTTCCCTGTATGCTATGTTTTTGATAAAAAAATAATAAACTGCACTAAAGAGCTGAGGGGTGGGTTAATATGACCTCACAGTTAATGTATGTGGCCCTCACAGTTAACGTATATCAACGAAAGTTACCAAGTTACAGTGAAACTATTCCAAAACGAGTCATCCTATCAAGCTATCCCTTCATAAATATGGCCTGTAGACTGCGCTAAAGGTTGTTTTCGGGCTTCGGGCCCGAGGAGCCGTCAGTTTCCCAAGTGCGCCCAAAGGGGACGTTCTCATCTAGACATTATATGAAGTCAACCTTCCAAGTCACAATGAAATCCCTTCATAAATATGACCTGCAGACTGTGCTAAAGGTTTTTTTGGCTTTGGGCTTGGGCAGCCATCATGGTTGAATGATCGCAACCAAAAGGGGACATTCTCATCTGGGCATCATCTGGAGTGATCCTACGAAGTTACAACGAAATCCCTTCATAAATATGACCTGTAGACTGTGCTCAAGGTTTTCGGGCTTCGGGCCCCTGAAGCCGTCACAGTTGACCAATCACGATCAAAAGGGGATGTCATCATCTAGGCATTATATGGAGTCAAACTAACAGGTTACAATAAAATTCTTCCATAAATATGACCTATAGACTATGCGAAAGGTTTTGGGGTTTTGGGCTCGGGCAACCATCAAGGCTGAATGATCGTGACCAAAATGGAACGTGCTCATCTAGACATTATTTGGAGTCATCCTACCAAGGTACATTGAAATCCCTTCATAAATATCACCTGTAGACTGTGCTAAAGATTTTCGGGCTTCAGGCCCATGTAGCCGTCACAGTTGCCTAATGGTGTCCAAAAGGGGCTGTTCTCATCTATTCATTATATGAAGTCAACCTACCAAGTTACAATGAAATCCCTTCATAAATATGAACTGAAGACTGTGCTAAAGGTTTTTGGGCTTTGGGCTCGGGCAGCCATCATGGTTGAATGATCGCAACCAAAAGGGGACATTCTCATCTGGGCATCATCTTACGAAGTTACAATGAAATGCCTTCATAAATATGACCTGTAGACTATGTTTAAGATTTTCGGGCTTCGGGCACCTGTAGCCATCACAGTTTACCAATCACGACCAAAAGGGGATGTCATCATCTAGGCATTATATGGAGTCAACCTAACAAGTTACAATGAAATCCTTCCATATATACGACCTATAGACTATGCTAAAGGTTTTGGGCTCGGGCAGCCATCAAGGCTAAATGATCGCGACCAAAAAGGGGATGTTCTCATCTAGACATTATTTGGAGTCATCCTACCAAGCTACAATGAAATCCCTTCATAATTATGACCTGTAGACTGTTCTAAAGATTTTCGGGCTTCGGGCCCCTGTAGCCGTCACAGTTGCCCAATCGTGTCCAAAAGGGGACGTTCTCATCTAGACATTATATGAAGTCAACCTACCAAAGTACAATGAAATCACCTTCAAAAATTGACCGGTAGACTGTGCTAAAGGTTTTCGGGCTCGGGCAGCCGCCATGGTTGAATGATCGCAACCAAGGGGACAATCTCATCTGGGCATCATCTGGAGTGATCCTACGAAGTTACACTGAAATCCCTTTATAAATATGACCTGTACACTGTGCTAAAGGTTTTCGGGCTTCGGGCACCTGTAGCCATCACAGTTGACCAATCACGACCAAAAGGGGATGTCATCATCTAGGCATTATATGGAGTCAACACAACAGGTTACAATGAAATCCTTCCATATATATGACCTTTTGCCTATGCTAAAGGTTTTTGGGCTCGGGCACCCATCAAGGCTGAATGATCGCGATCAAAATGGGACGTTCTCATCTAGACATTATTTGGAGTCATCCTATCAAGTTACAATGAAATCCCTTCATAAATATGACCTGTAGACTGTGCTAAAGGTTTTCGGGCTTCGGACCCCTGTAGCCGTCACGGTTGCCCAATCAGGACTAAAAGGTGACCTTCTCATCTAGACATTGTATGAAGTCAACCCACCAAGTTACAATGAAATTCCTCAATAAATATGACCTGTACACTGTGCTAAAGGTTTTCGGGTTTTGGGCTCGGGCAGTCGTCACGGTTGGCAGATCACGCCCAAATGGGGAAATTCTCATCTAGAGATCATAAGGAGTCTTCCTACCAAGTTACAATGAAATCCTTTCATATTAAACATGACCTGCAGACTGTGCTAAAAGTTTTTGGGTTTCGGGCTTGGGCAGCCATCACGGTTGATAGATCATGCCCAAAAGGGGACGTTCTCATCTAGGCATTATACAGAGGCATCCTACCAAGTTACAATGAAATCCCTTCATAAATACGACCTGTAGACTGTGCTAATGGTTTTCGGGTTTTGGGCTCGGGCAGTCATACCGGTTGCCCGATCGCGACCAAAAGGGGACGTTCTCATCTAGACATGACCCCAAACCTGCATATGAAATTTCGTGACGATCAGACAAGAACTGCGGGGTGTAGCCTGTGCTAAAAGAAAATGTGAACAGACTCACAGACTAACAGACTTCCACACGCGTGATGGCAATAGCTTATCTTGACTATGTCAAGTTAAGCTAAAAAATAGCATTTTCGATCTCGGTCTATTTGCCATGACCGAATTTACAAACTGAACTCCAAAGCACGGACGCTAACAACCGTTGCCACAGAAAACAACTCCGGAGGGGGGGGGGGGGGTGGGGGGTGGTGTTCGATCTGTGATAGGAGCGGTTTAGTGCCGTTGCTCGTACGTAGCGTGGATACAAGCATGTTCTAATTGACCCACTTCCGACAATTAGAGCACGATACGAGTGAATTTACCTGAGTTTAGAACACGGAGCCGGCCAGCCCTCAGGCAATCAAAATACGGGTTCAGAAAGAACAACGAGGTCGAATTTAACTGATGAATTACAATTAATACTGTAACATGAAAACATAAGTGTTAATTCTTCTAATGATTATGCAGTAATTACAGTGTTGTTTGTGAGGGTATGGTATTCATAAGCTGATAATCATTGATTAGTCCTTCAGATAACAGTTACACACTGCTTGACAAATCTTGTAATTCAAGAAGGTTTAATTGCTGTCTTGGAGTTATGTTTCTGCACCGTTGTTATGAGTAACTGTTTTGTATATAATGTTGTTACTTTCTTGAAACCGTTAGTCTGCCTACCGACTTTGACCTACAGTACGGCAGATTAACGCTATTGAATGTAAATAAACGTTTAAAACCCTTTACCCAACGCAGACGATATCAAAATTTATTATTTTAAATATCATTTTTTCAAATTTTTCAAACAATTTCAACAAAATCATATCATGTGACCCCTCGTTGGAACGAGCTCGTTCCAACGAGGGGTCATATGATATGGTTTTGTTGAAATTTTTTGAAAAATAATATTTTTTCAACTACGAAATTGCATATTATGCGGGCGGATTCGGGCGATTCGTTGGGTAAAGGGTTAAAGTTTGCAAATGCTTTTAATGAGCTAATTTCCCCAAAGTTATAGGCTTTACGACATTTTGTGGAGACATTCGGACAAAATGACTACATTATACACTTATACGAATCCGAAATTTACTTTGAAATGGACAAAGGACAGCGAACAAAAAGCAATAGAATCACTAAATAGTCCCGAAATAAGTCTAAAATTCAAAACTTCAAGATGAAGACTTACGCAGTTACGAGGGATGGCACAGAAGATGCAGTTCATGACTTAACAGGTATAATAAATTCAGTTAATAAGACAGCTTGTAGGTTGATGCCAAATTGTATAGGTAAACAAAAACCTAAGCGCTAGTGGTTTGACCCAACCTGCAAATTCCTTAAACAAAAAATGAGCACAATTGTTAATACTATGAAAAAAGACCTGGTGACAAATCTTTGTTAACAAATTTTTTAACCGCAAAGAAGGCGTAAAAAAAAGAAACAAAACGCAAATTCAGACTGTTTTTGCAAAAACATGTGCAAATAGCTCGACAAATTAGAATCCTCGGACCTCAAGTCTTACTGGAAAATAGTAAACTGTCTTAGATAAAAGGAAGCGCCTTCAAATGAGCTTGATCCCGACACAACGGTCAATTTCTTCAAGAATTTGTTTTTTAAAGAGGCTACAACAGAGAAAAATCATCTTATAAAAACAAAAATTAATTTAAAAGACCCTTTAAATAATGGAAATATAACCGCAGAAGAGATAAATACTGCTCTACTGCAACTGAAAAACAAAAAAAGACACCTGGTGCAGATCAGGTGGCAAATGAAATGCTGAAGATTCTGGTACCTTTCACGATTGACGATATTGTTAAATTGTTCAACCAAATATTAGACTCACACCATTTTCCTCTCAGCTGGAGTGACAACAATCTATAAAAAAGGAGACAGATATAATCCAGACAACTAAAGGGTCATCGTCCTGACCTGTACATTGGGGAAGCTGTTCAACAAAATTATAAACCGCAGAATTAATGATTTTTTTAGAAGATTATAACTTAATTAGTGAAAATAGATTTGAATTTCGAGAAAAACGTAATACGATCGACAGTGTGCTTGTTCTAAAGTCAGCAATCAACAAATATAAGGAGCTAAAGAAACCCTTATACGCTGTGTTTGTGGACTTTAAGAAAGCGTTCGACACTGTGCATCGATCAATACTTTTTGAAAAAATAAAAAGAATTGGAATCACGGGACCTGTTTCACAAATAATAGAATCGCTCTATCGATCAAGTCACTACTGCATAAAAACAAATCGGGGTATTGGACCTCTGTTGTCGACAATTGGCGTGAGGCAGGGATGTACCATTTCGCCTACTTTGCTTAAGATATTTATAGATGACATCAGTGTTTTTTTTATAAAGCCTGTGACCCAATAAACTTGAACAACCGTAAATTGAATCACTTACTATTTGTGGATGAATTAGTGCTGACCTCAGACTCACAAAGGGGACTACAGAACTGCCTGAACAGCTTAGAAGCGTATAGAAAGCAAAACAACGTGTTGATAAACATAGACAAGACGACATATGTGTTTTTAAGGCCCGAAAAATAAAGAATATCCCAAAATTTTCAGTAGGGGGGTAAAGAACTGGAATGTACCTCAAAATACACGTATCTAGGAAAATGGCGCCCTGAAACATGCAGAGTCTGAACTTAGTCTTAAGGGGCTCAAGGCTCTGTACAGTTTACACACCTCGTTCAAAAAGAAATGCACACCAACAGTGGTTGTCTTTTCTTAGCTGTTTGATAAACTAATTAAGCCTATATTATTATACGGCAGTGAAATATGGTCGACGGAGCTAAATATGAGGAACAGAGATACTGCATCGAGTGAAAGGGCTCATATGAAGTTCTACAAACTGATCTTAAATGTAGGTAAACATTCCTTCATCCATGCGGTACGCGCGGAGCTAGGCCGGTATCCAATAACATTAGATGCTTTAGAACGATTCGCAAATTATACTGGTAAATTGTTTACTTCTTCCCGGGGTACCATTCTGAATGATGTTTTTGTGGAAGCTAAGAAATGTAAACTTCCTGACTACTTAATAAGTGAAAAGCTTAAAGGACTTGGATTTAACAGTTTGAATGAAACTGAAATTTCCAAAAGTAAAATTAATCTTCTAAAGTCCAAACTTGAATCGGACCATATTAAATTATTTAAAGAAGATATACACAATGATAATAAGAGAATAGGAAAAAACAAACTTAGGACTTATCGACTATTCAAAGTAGATTATCAAATGGAGCCGTATCTCATTCACACTTCTTCCATTGAAGCTAGAAACAATTTCACGCGATTACGCATCAGCAACTAGAAACTGTGGATCGAACGTGGAAGGCATTTACAACCTCCCCGTCCGATGGAACACAGAATATACGAAGCTTTACAATGGGGGAGGTGGAATCAGAATGGCGTTTCGTAATGGAATGTCCGCTTTATGCATCATTGAGAGAAAAATTATTTCGCGCAGTTTCTGACAAAAAAAATTGACTTCCCTTTAATGGATACAATGGACAAATTTAAAGTAATAATGGCTAATGATAATCCAGTGCTATGCAATGTTATTTGTAACATAGCCCAGCTCTTCCTTCACAAGAGGGACTTATCTGTAATATGATTTATGTATGTCATATGGAATAGTGTCTTTTATGATTCTGTTTATGTTGATTTTGTGTGTACGTAGGAACCTGCCCTTGTTCTGGTGTATTTGCTGAATAAATCTTATCTTATCTTACTAACTTTTTAGATTAGCCACTATCCTAGAAATGGACAGTATTCCAGAAAATATTTTACAGCTCATCGGACGTCTAAACGTAGAAAATATGTCACTGTCTTGGCGAATCCAGAAAAATAAAAATTCCCTGAGCGTGTCGTTCAGGTGGAACAGATTATCGGAGGAACAAACAGACGAACGAAGGTCAAGAGCAAAGATGGAACAAAACAGCAGACGCAAAATGATATACTTGGAACGGAAGGGAAAACAGTCGGCCACGTGCGACGACACAAGGAACCAAGAACGTGAACGCAGGGTGGAAATTAACTTGGCGGTGGAAAAAAAGCATATCAATGTGTGTAACACCAAACAAACTAACTTTCTGTTATTGAATGATGCCGGTGTGACAGGAATGATAGTCCGTAGGAAAATTAGTCCCTCTGGACTATTATTCCGCAGAATTATAGTCCTAGGCCTAACATTTCTAGGAATAGTAGTCCGCCGGACTACTATTCCTAGAAATGTTAGACCTAGGACTATAATTCCACGGAATAATAGTCCAGAGGGACTAACGTTCCTACGGACTATCATTCCTGTCACACCGGCGTAAATAAACTGCAGACAAATAAACCCAGTTTGTACAGCATTTTACCGAAAATTCTACTCAGACTATGCCTTCTTCAAACTGTGCAGAAAGCAACGTGTATGGAAATTTAGACAATTTTTTAAAACTTTTTCAAAATGCCCAAAACAGTTTCCAAAAACGCAGTTCACATTCTTTTTAGGTACATAAACCAATCGAGAGCAGTGACAAAACAAACCGTTCAATCGACCCGTGGCGGCATTATCCACATACATTACTGGCTACCTGTACAGTTTGAAAACTTAATAAGATTTTTTCAAATTGAAACGACAAAATTTGTAAAAAAAAACCCCGATAAACAACTCTTTGTTTTTTTGTGTTGGAAACGTCGGACGATCAGTCAGTTTCACAAGTTCTTTTCAGGACTCGAATGAATTTCGTAATGTAAAAATATTTTTGCAATTTCCTGCTGAGAAGGACTTAACCCCATTACTCCAGGAGTGGATGCCAATTATTTTTTTTCTTTTGTTCTCTTTGGAGGACCATCGATTTTTCAGGCAGAGTGAACTGTGCCTGGCATCCGAAGGATAAATATTCCGCAGCATATTTAATATTATAACATGAAAGCATAAGTTTTAATTCTTGTAATAATTATGCAGTAATTACAGTGTTGTTTGTGAGTACATAGTATGCATAAATCGATAATCGCTGATTAGTCCATCAGATAACAGTTTCACACTGCTTGACAAATCTTGTTAATCAAAAAGGTTTAATAGCTGTCTTGGAGTTATGTTTATCCACCGTTGTTATGAGTAACTGTTTTGAATATAAAGTTGTTAATTTCTAGAAACTGGTAGTCTTGGTACCGACTTTGAGCTATAGTACGACAAGGTACCGTCACCGAATGTAAATAAACGTTTAAAGTTGACAAGCGCTTATGATGAGCTAATTCCCCCACAGTTATACGCTTTCCCACAATATTAAGAAACAAAAACTTTGCGAAAGGCTAGCAAAATAAAAGATATAAAGGATTGCTGATCGCGCTTAGCAGATATCAAAATATTTTTAAATACTTGAGGTAATTTATGAAAAAAGCATACCTGCGTTTTTTCTGACGAGGAAATGAAAGTGAAAAGTGCAAAAAATGTTATCTTTATAACGCCTGATTATATTATTAAAGTAATGTAACTGTGTCAGAATTGCAGGCAAACAAACGCTGGACAAAACTCAATAAAACATGGGAGTTTTGTGACAATTAATAATTGGTAGTTCTGCATTTTGAATAACAGCATTGTCAAAAATTCATCCTGCGATTTATTGATTTATTGATGTTTAAGGTCAAATATTTATGCACAATGGCTAATCATGACCGTGACAGTTGTACGGGTGGAGGAAGCCGGAGTACCCGGAGAGAACCACCGAGCATCGACGAGCAGCTGCCAGCTCCCCAACATAGTAACTCCGCACTGCAGCACAGGAAGGGTTAGATTGGTTGAAGACATGCGTACCATCGACGTGCAGTACGCCTTAGTACACGGCGTCACCGTGCCCCCACATGGGCAATGGGGGTGAAGAGTCTTGCCCAAGGACACAACGCGGTTGCCGCAGGTGGGATTCGAACCGAGGACCTCTCGGCTTGCTGCCTGCACCTCTACCTACTGAGCCACCGCGCCCCCTTCATCCTGCGAGATCAGAAATATCGCACCAGAGAGCATCAAAATTCAATTTTTTTCGGCTTAGAAAACCCTGTTCAAGTTTAGACAAATCGCAGGCGACAGAACGTTTTGACACAAATCAGTCAGAATATTCTTAACCCTTTACCCAACGAATCGCCCGCATCCGCCCGCGTAATATACAAATTCAGCAGTTGAAAAAATATTATTTTTCAAAAAATTTCAACAAAACCATATCATGTGAACCATCGTTCCAACGAGCTCGTTCCAACGAGGGATCACATGATATGGTTTTGTTGAAATTTTTTGAAAAATTTAAAAAAAATGATATTTCAAATAATGAATTTTGATATCGGCTGCGTTGGGTAAAGGGTTAAAGTCGGCTACACTGATATGACTTCAAACTTGGCTGATATAACACCGATCTCGACCGAAATGAATCAGCTAGAGTTGCCCCACTTGATGCACTACTAAGAACAACTTGGGTTTAATATATTCCCTGGTTTTGTAGCGACCGAGAACGGAAATGGAATTTCCCTCAGAAGCGGGAACAGGGAAATTTCAAGGGTAATATCAAGCAAGAGTAACAAGACGCATTTATTTTAATGAAAATGAACACAATTCGTCGCCGATCTTGCCATTTCCAAACGCAAAAGTTATTTCCCTCTGCTTGAAGCAAAGGAGACTGGTGACGGCACTGGAGGGGGGTTGATATTGAAGGAGGTAATAAATAGTGATATTAGTGATTCTAAAAATGAATATGAGTTTGAACTTTGAAGCGAATGAATACCTTGCTGTTGAAGAGGCGGCCCTCAAGAACTGGCTGACAGCTATAGTAATTTGACGAAAAGGTTCGGCAGGAATGAGAACTGTAAAAATTTCAGGCGTGGAAGGGCTGACGAAATCCTACAAAGTTACGTTGGGCCAGTTTGTCAATTCAGAAAACTTCAGTTCAACACACATACAGTGCCACGCTTGATTCCCAGTTCCGTGCTGTAGATTTCACGGGTATTGGGACCGGCTTTTGAAACCGGGAATTCCCGATTAAACCCAAAGAACAAACAATTTGTTTACATTGAAATGTTCACAGCTATTCGTCGAACACAATCAGAAAGATTGGGGTTACCAGACATGGAACAGTGATTTGAAGCAGAGTTTTGTAAGACGAGAAATTGATGACAGCAATAAGGATTAGTTGGATGAAAAGGAAAGAGAGGAGTAGAGCAGAAAATTCATTACAAACAAAAATTCAAAGTCGTGAGCAGAGATTTGACGGACGAAGTGGGAGGAGATACAGTTCAGCTATCCGAACGTCGTGGCTTTTCCATGCAGTGTTGACGCCGAGACGTTCGAATAGCTGAACTTGAGGAAGAAGAATTCGAACTTTGTGAAAAGAATGAGAACAATTACAAGTAAACTGTAACAAATCTGAGAAATTTTGTAATTATTTGTTTGGCTCAATAAATAAAGAGGTTATTACTTGGTTAGTTTCAAATCGCCCGAAATATCAGCCCTCGATAACTTCACACCTTTGGTCTCAGGATGATTTGAAGTTACCTCGGATATTTCGACCGACATAGAATTTACCTAGCATTAAGGCTAAATAAAATTAATCTTTTGATTCTCAGTCTCAGGATGATAGGAAGTTCCCTCGGGTTGATATTTCGGCCGACATGGAAATTACCAAGCATAAAGGCTAAACAAAATTAATCTTTTGATTGTCAGACAGCGGCGCATTCATTTTGTTGGCCCGCATTCGTCATATTTATTTCGGAGGCAAAATTCAAAATCTATAAAACTATCATAGGGTGTGATTTTAGCGGTATCACCTCGCAATTTGCAATGCAATGTGTCGTATACACTGATACAGTATCGTTATTCTCTTCGCGAAATGCGACACGATTCTCATATTTATTTATTTATTGGTGTTTAAGGTCACATATTTCTCATATTTCACACGATTCTCATATGTATGTCATAGATATTTATTTAACTGGTTGAGGAGATTATTTTTGGTAGTCTGAATTTATTCATAACATTTTTTTTAAAAATTAATCTATTACAAATTATTGGAGAGTGCCAACAGGCACTCTCCAATAATTTATATTAGAACAAATTTGTATAAACTATTATTTTCTTTTGACTGAATACGAAACATGGGTAAGGAAAATGGTTGCTTCTGCACTGGGACCCTAATTTTTTTTGAAAGCCCTGATTGTAGCTTCTAGCACTCAACCAGTTAAAACACTGATTATTTTTGATCTCCATTTTAGTTGTTCTATATTGATTTTGTGTTGAATGATCACTGTTACAAAAAAATATCAGTGAAATCAGCATGGAAGCTCTAGTATTTAATTTTAGACTCTCACAATTGGACTTTAGGCATCAGCGACCATTCCATCAGGAATAAAAAATAAAAATAAAAACTCCCTCATTCATTTAAAAAAATGCCTGAGAATTAGTTATTTAATTTTGTTTGGCCTAAACTCAAAGTAGTATGAATTAGACCCTGGCTGAATTCAACCCTTTCCCATTATTTGGGTCTAAACTTTCTTCAAAGTTTACTCAGTCTTCATTCAGCAAGCAATTTTATTCGGAACACAATACGATAGCCTTAGATGCTGAAACTGATTTAACCCCGATAAATGAATAACTGTTTATGTGTACGCAAAAAGATGATATAGCCATGGAACTGTCGCAAGTCTGTCCGCATGTCCGTCTGTGGACGGAGTTGGTTTCCGATATAACTTATGTTCTGGCGGGCAAATCAAAACCATACTTCATGTGTGGGTTGGGTATGATAAGAGGAAGCACTTTTGACTGTTTTTATTCAGTTGGTTTCAGAGATGGTGTATTGGAGTCTCGTCCTCGCCTCTGGATCATATATCGACTCGTCCTAGCGGGCTCGTCGATGTATGCCCAGAAGGGGGCACGGTGGCGTTGCGGTAACTGGTTCTCGTGAGATCACCGAAGTTAAGCAACGCCGAGTCCGGTTAGTCCTTGGATGGGTGACCGTCTGAGCGATCGATTCAGACTCCCGCGTTGTGTCCCTGGGCAAGGCGCTTAACCCCGATTGTCCACATGGGGGCACGATGAAGCCGTGTGCTAAGGCGTACTGCACGTCGATGGTGCGCAGTCTTCAACCAACCTAATCCTGACTGTGCTGCAGTTGGGGAGCTAGCAGCTGCTCGTCGTTGCTCGGTGTTTCTCTCCTGGTACTCCGGTGTAAAAGGAATGGAAGTCCGTAGGAACGTTAGTCCTCCTGGACTATTATTCCGCGGAATTATAGTCCTAGGTCTAACATTTCAAGGAATAGTAGTCCGCCGGACTACTATTCCTAGAAATGTTAGACCTAGGACTATAATTCCGCAAAATAATAGTCCAGAGGGACTAATTTTCCTACGGACTTCCATTCCTGTCACACCGGCTCCCCCACCTGTCAAACTGTCACCGACACGACATGACCTTGGCTGTTAAAGTGTTGTTAAACCATAATAAATAAATAAAATAAATAAATAAATAAATAAATAATATCCCCAGAGACGAGGTCTCGAATTCAACACACCACCTCGAAAGCCCACATAGTGGTAATAACCTATATGTATGTGTCATACACTAACTACGATGTACACCATTATATTTTTGATTTTTCATTCCACTAGATGAGTTTTTCAGAGTTTCTTATGAAACTATGTAAGAATTATTGTTCAATTGAGAAAATAGAAGTTAAAGTTTGAATCTTTCATTCAATGCTTTATGAAATTAAATGTTGGGAGTGTACGATTAATACTACTCAAAAACATAATTGGCTTTAAAATGAACAAAATAGTAAATTTATAAATACAAACATTAAAATTCTGTAGGAAAAAATGCCTTTTTCGAATTTTGACCACGTCACCTGTTTTGACTTCTAGTAAACTCCCACACACTTATCAAAATTGACCTCTAGTGGAAATGGGTTCGGAATACAAATGCGCATAGAATGCATACTATTTGTACTGTTTATTTCTGTATACGAAAAGACAAAGAGAGAGAGAGAGAGAGAGAGAGAGAGAGAGAGAGAGAGAGAGAGAGAGAGAGAGAGAGAGAGAGAGAGAGAGAGAGAGAGAGAGAGAGAGAGAGACACTTGCTTTTATGCTTTTTTATTATACGCTAAGCGATAGATTATCGAAAAAAAATGCGGAAAGATAGAAATCGTATCCCCCACTGTGAAGAGAGAGAGATTTTCACTTTCACTGTATCAATCAAAATGGCGGCTTTCAAAGCATCACTTCAAGGTGAATACGTGTAAAATTATCACTGGGAATGACGAATTTGTTCTAAAAACGTGTAATGAAAAGAAAATCTAGTGTTTTTGAGTGGATACCGATCATTTTCAGCAATAATTCAACACGTATTCACCTTGACTTGACACATAAAGCCGCTGGTCCAAACATGGCCTGAAAGTCCGTAATATAAGTTTTTGGTTCCAACCAAAAACTTACATTACGGACTTTCAGGCCATGTTTGGACTAGAAACCCGCCAGCTGAATCAGATTGCAAGACGCTATCTGTTCCGAGTATCAATCAAAACACTTCCGCGTATCAATGGTTCAATGCGCTGTTTACTTTCTTGCATCAATTCAAGGTTGAAACGAGTGGAATTATCAGACTCTTATAAAAATGTATAATAAAAAGAAAATCTAGTGTTTTTGAGTGGATACTGAAAATTATGACACTTGTGACCCAGATAGATGGTTACTTTCGCTCGCACAAGCTCCCGCGAAAAATAAACATTTGTCTCGGTCACTCAAGAGATAATTTTCGGTATCCACTCAAAAACACTAGATATCCTCTATTTATCTGAAGCTCTGGAAGCATTCAAGCTGAAATAGCTAGCGTTTGTACTGTTAATATGCACACTCTCGTATAGGAATATTGAACGTGTACGCGCTCAATAAGAATTTCCGAAGATTGGAAAAGTCCAAGGCAGTCGCACACAGTTTCACTCGAAACGACAAGCATTTTTATAAATCTGAAAATGAAATCTGAAATTAAAATGCCAGTTAACCCTTCACTCAACGCACACGATATCACAATTTAGTATTTTAATCATTTTTTGTAAACATTTTCCAAAACTGTTAACAAAGAGTTGACTCTGATAGAAAATTGTGTTCATCAAGATAATGGTGTATTTTAATCACAATTATCATTTTTATCACAATTTAGTATTTCAATTATTTTTTGTTAACATTTTCGAGCTCGTTCCTGTGAGGGGTAATATGACATGAGTTTGTTAAAATTTGGGGAAAAATAATGTTTTTTCAACTGCTCATTTTGTAATTACGCGAGATGATGCGGCCGATTTGTTAGATGCTCAAGTACTAGTATAAAGTTGTAGGATATCATTTGCTTTTCAATTCATCTGACTGGTGGGGGGGGGGGGGGGGGGGGGGGGCAATACCATTCGATATAATAAAATTAATAATGACTTGGCTTGAGGTTATCATTGCAGCTTGCCTCCCAGTGGGACCAATTCCTCGGGAAAGCAATCTGCAATGTTACACTCAAGCCAGGACATTATTTTTATGGTATCATTGTCTCCCGTCTCTGAGGCATAATCTTAACTCGTATTCGATTGGTCGAGATAATGGCTTAGAAACAAGAGGTCGACACTGAAAAAACATTTTGTACATGAACATAATGGCGATAATATATATGTATTATGTACATTACCTTGTTGAACTTTTTGTTTTTGAAAAACTTGACGTCATAAAATTTATCAATGCTGGATTTCACGATATCTCCATTGGAATTAAAAGACAATGTGCGATTAGACTGTATAAATTCTTCAGGAAAATATTGATGTGAAGAGTTACTATAGTCTACGTTTACGTTTTTGACATAGTCGAGAAACCCGCTGTATTCCATCTTTGTCAAAGCTAAGCACATTGGATCTTTGCCTTCTCCACACAATTTGTCATGCGCGGCTTTAAACGAACTCGCCAAAACATAAACGGCGTCCATAAAGTCTGAAATGTGGTCAGACATTGTGCCTGGAGTAGGAGCAGAGTTTCCTGTTTTAATGTATGGCTCCATAAACGTTTTGATCGCCGCGTCAATTTGATTTTCGATCACACCTTTTAAAACATTCGCCCACTTGTCTTTGTTATACTGCGAGAAGGAAGAAAGTGACTGATGTGAAGGAGTGATTGCAATAGCACCATCGGCAGCATTCTGTCTGTTCGTTTCGTCTAACATTTTTCCGAACGAATCTGAGAGAATCCAGTGAATGCTCGGATGTCCCAATTTACCTCCCATCCAGAACAGTAGATTTGATATCTCCATCCGTTGTCCAAAATAAACAACTCCCAATGTTTTAGAGGACGTTTCTTGCGCGTGGGTAATCAGTTGTTTTGATATATCATCAGCCATTTTGATATCATTAATTTCAATAATAGGACTTATACAAATTCCATGTTCTTTCGCTCGAGATTTCAGTAATTGCATTCCACTTTTCCCATAGTTGTCCGATGAGTGAACACCGGCTATATAGGTCCATTTAAGCTTCTTGATTAATTGCACCATTGCCTGTAAAATCCATAATATATAATACAATTAAAACAGGAAGTGATGTTACAGCTTTTCAATGATTTTCAAGTCTTCATTACAATGAGATTTTCTGGAATATCATTATTTCAGGGCATTAGCTAGGAGAATTATATGGGAAGAGGACAGCTGGAAGATGAAATAGTACAGAACTTTAGGTAGGTCACTGATGACATAACTGAAGGCATCACTGATTACGTCATTGATGACTTTATATCATGACAAACGTTACCATGACAACATGTGTGGCTTATACACATGAAACACTATCCACCACTACATCAACATCACTGACGACTCCCCTTCGATGACATCACTGACTATGTCATGATGACGTAATTAATGGCGCCAATAATGCCGGTGTAACAGGAATGGAAGTCCGTAGGAAAATTAGTCCCTCTGGACTATTATTCCGCGGAATTATAGTCCTAGGTCTAACATTTCTAGGAATAGTAGTCCGCCGGACTACTATTCCTTGAAATGTTAGACCTAGGACTATAATTCCGCGGAATAATAGTCCAGAGGGACTAACGTTCCTACGGACTTCCATTCCTTTTACACCGGCACTGATGACATCACAACATGACCGGCCATGCACGTCATCTTTTCAAAAATATGACGTCACTTGTTACGCCGCACATGTAAAAAGAAACCCGAGGTTACTGAGGTCGAACACACCGAGCTTGGAGTACTCTACCAAAGACCATTGATTCCTGCCTCGCGTACTCAGTCTGAGTTGCGCGTTCTGTATTTATATCACGATCAGACTTAAACTAAGTGAATGAAGCTGATATTTTTGAAAAAAAATATCACCTTCGGCGGTCTGATAACTTTCTTGCTTGACACTGTTTTGTCAAAGCATTTCATTTACGCCATAACGTCAGTCAGATGCGTAACGCCCAGTCAGATGCGTTCTTATATGACGTTCTTACAGGTAATCCTGATTGCTCACGCGAAGTACGTAACACATTTTCCAATGTCTCTATTTTATCGCGTAACTTTGAATACGCTCAATTGTGGTATAAATGACATACCACTGTGGTCGTGTGTGCATAACTTTGGCAAACAGGACCAGCTACGGCCATGCTTGATTTTGACAGATTCATCCGCCGTATGGTGTGTGTGGGGAGAGGGGTGTACTGACTGGTAAAACTGCTGAGAAGACTACTTTCCATCCATCTTTACCAAGGATTTTAGAAACGTTTCAGACTTTTTTTATACTCACACGCTGGTTCGTTCAGAACAGGACAGGGGTTAAATAATCTGTAATTGTAATTACCGTTAATTAAATACATTTTTTTAAGTAAGTGAACGTAATTTATAACTGAATTTTCTTTTCCAATTACATGTAACTGAAAGTACTTTATTACCTCAAACTAAAATATTTTTCTACTTTTCGATAAGAGCGAAGGCGATTACCTTTCTATTCAGCCTTTTTTTCCAAAAAGTTACAACCTTCCGTTTTAAGTGGAGACTGAACAATTAACTTTCCGACGGAATAACTGGTGCAAGCCGTCCGCCATGGATACCCTTTAACAGTTTGTATTGTTAGTTTTTGTAGAAAATTCCGTGTGACCAGAAAAAGGGGATTAATTTGTTTCCACAACCGAATTCTGATTCGTGACTTTTCCGGATCTGGATCCGAATTTCAACATAAGATCCGGATCCGAAAAAATAACAATGAGTCTACTTGTCACTGCACAGTGGTTCTCACTGGATACTCCAGCTCCCGTCTCTCATAAAATTGCCGGACACTATGTTCCCTTGCTTGTATAAAATATCGTTAAAACTCTAACAAATGAACAAATTACGACTGCTTGTACTGTGTCGTTAAAACTATACAAGTTGTTCATCCTGATTTTCTTGCCACTAATAATTCTACTATACTGTCGCTCTTGTATCAACAAAACTGTTAGGTCACGAGAAAATACCCATTATTATTTAGGGAGGGCAGGCAGGCAGATACATTATTCAACAGCATTTTCATAGTACAGAGTAATAAGTTTGGTATAAACAAAAACATTTAATACATGCTGCTGGGAGATGGTATAGCCAGATTGGCTGTCTACCTGCTATCACCCTAAAGACAAGAACTATGTTACATTAAATTTAATTTAATTCAGACCAGGCTACATTTTCCCAGTGAATCCTCAAAACTTGAAACTGAAGTACAGCAAATAGAAAATAAAGTAAGCGACTGTGAACAGGTAAGAAAAGTACTTTAAAAAACCTGTCTACCCTACCAACTACACTGCAAAAAATATAGGTTCTCTTTAGAACTAAAACTGGTTCTAATCTTGTCCCTACGATGGAACCAGTTCTGTTTAAACAGTATTTATTTCAAATCAAATAAATTTACCAAGATAAGCATTCAATTTTAACAGAATATTACACGAACTGAAGTAGATTCAGCACTAAACTTGGAGCTTATTCAACGCAGTCGCCAAACATTTTGAAACAAAGGACATATGAACAGTTGGCATATCGAACCAGTTTTGGTTCTGTATAGAACCAAAACTGGTTCGATATGCCAACTGTTCATATCTCCTTTGCTAAATAATGATTTGAGACAACCTCGTATAAGCTCTGAACTTACGGCTGAAACCCCCTCAATTTATGTTTAATTCTGTTAATATTTAATGTTAATCTTTATAAATTTATTTAATTTGAAATAAATACTGTTTAAACAGAACTGGTTCCATCTCAGGGACAAGATTAGAACCAGTTTTGGTTCTAAAGAGAACCTATATTTTTTGCAGTGAACACGAGAAATAGGTCAATGTGACTGATATCTGCAAATAAGAGAACAGTAATGAAGTAATTAATTTTGACTGCAGCAAAAATCTGAACAGCGCTATGCACATTAGGCTAACGGATTCTGACAAACATGAGCACCAGTCCCAGTTTATGAGGGGCAACCCAAGACAAAGAGCACTGTTGTCGGTCCGATTTCTCAAATAGGAAAGTCTTTCCAATTTGAGAAATCGAAACGTTGGGTCACATGTCATTAACACTAATTTACAACCCAGTTGTAGAGAAGTTACTATAAGAGAGGCTCCTCACAAATAGAAATGGTTTATTATCTAATCCCCTACGAAATTACAAAATAAATATGGACAGAGAACCCAAGTCACACGAGATACCAGACAAAAAGGCAACAATCACACAGCTTATGCTTCAAGTACGACGGACATTACATAGGCAACAAATATTATTTGATTAAGTCCCACGAGTGGTTTCATTGATCAGATATGTCAAAGAACTCGCCCATTGCCTTGTAAAGGTAATTTTACAGAGAACAGTCTGGACAGTAAGGATTATTACATTCAACACAGTCAGAGTAAGAAGCAAAGAGCTTGAAAGCCAAACTTTTTTTGAGCTTATTTTCTATTTTCGAGCTGACGAAGTTCCGTATCTAATTCGTTCCGCAATTTTGGGTACGAGTACAATGGAAACTTCTCTAATGATCGAGTTCTTGTTTTAGGGTATATTTTAAAGTTACGTAATCCAAGGATAGTCACAAAACATAATTACAATTAATGGGACTCGCTTACGTTTCGCATGCACTGATCCTTAAGCCTGATGTCAAAATACCGAAATTTTAATTAAGAATTTTATCCACAGCGCAACTAGGAATTTAACGAATAAAATTTAGTTTGGCAGAGCTCAAAGAGCTCTGCCAAACTAGATTGCATTGGTTAAATTTTAGTTTTTCACAACAGCGTGTAAAAGGTTAAATGATGTTGTGTTAATCGTAAGCAACACATATCGTTAATCTTTATCATTAAATGTACAATAAACCGGATTTTGACCAAAAAAAAAAAAAAAAAAAAAAAAAAGGAAAAAGTTGACCATTTAACAAAACCACAATGTTTGCAAATGTACCCTTATATTTTATTTATATATCATTCGTATGAAACTGTCTGATCCAATTAAATAAATTAATTTGAAGGGGAGAATTTATATGATATTTGAAAAGGCTGCCGGCGTTTTTCAGTTCAAACTGTTTAGCCGATTACTAAAGGAAAATGCCGTACAATTGTATTTTCCATATTCCTCGAAATTATGTTTCTTCGAAGGACAACAAAGGTAAAGGTTGTGTTCACGCATGTCTATTTATGACGTAC
Source organism: Pictodentalium vernedei (assembly GCA_031216915.1). NCBI lineage: Eukaryota > Metazoa > Mollusca > Scaphopoda > Dentaliida > Dentaliidae > Pictodentalium > Pictodentalium vernedei. Next base: position 492,305,788 of record CM062296.1, on the reverse strand, counting down.
GAGTCAATGAAATTTATTTCAGATTGGCGTTGTCGACAAACGTGCTGAGGGTTTTATTGTAATTTAATTGAATGTTGCAAAGTATTTCTCTAATAATGTCCACTGATTGCTCTAAAATAATGCACATATGCATGGTGTTCATTTATTCGAACAGCAAAACTTTTAAAATTAGAAACCGCGTGTATTCAGAAGTGATGTCAATGTCACAGGTAGTCAGTTTACTTCCGATAACTTGCGGGTAATTTCGTCTATTTCATCTCAATGTTTTTCTTTTGTCTACGTTAAAACTTTATAATTACAGATTTATGTAATTTCGAGTTGCTTCTGGCGTGTTTACACTTGGTATACAGGGTTTATTTAACGTCTTTTCATACACGTCCAAAAACTGAAAGTGTACATTTTTTTTCAAATTACCGCCTTATTGCCCCTTAAAACGGCAACATTTTCCAACTGTGAACGAAATTCAGATTTTTTTTTTTATAAAGGAAAACTAACCTGCGAATTTGAAAAAAATATCGACTCTTGGATTTTCCTCTGATGTGAAATAGCTTGTTAAACTAGACTTTATGATTCTGGAGAATCGTGGCTTTTCCAGATGAGATTCCACGATTTTTCATGAACCCAGAGTGTCTGATGAATTGTTTTTAACTGTCTCACTGAAGTTCCTTTATTGATGTTATGAGAAAGGTGGGTATAATATTCTCAAATGACTCAGTTTGATAAAAAAATGTTTAGGTAAAAACCATTATTAATGGTTGAGGGGGTTAATATCAATATCGTCGTCCAACAAGTTAATGGCTGACAAAAAGGAGTTATGTTTGTTTGACACATACCCACTGAGTGTTGTGGCTGTTTGAAAACGGTCCATTTTATGTCAAATGTATCCAAAATATTGATGTCTGGCAGCTTGTAGAGGGTTAACAAGTGCTAACGGGAACATTTATCCATGCAACTTGTAATGTCACTCCAAGAACTGCGAATGGCCATTTTTTCTTAAAAATCTACAAGATGTTTTCAGAAAAATCTAGGGAGAACATGAATATTAAGCTTCTGATGGGTACCATTGTTTATCCAGCCCAAAACGGGTTAAGGGTTGTTTTTTGAATTCCCTTATTACTTACAAAACTAATTCTCAATAAATTCTACTTCCACTTATGTTGATCTCTCATCTTAACTTTGGGTTCTGTGGGTACGCAAACACAGCCCATTTTATCAAAATTTTGATGTTTGAGAACCTACATAGGGTTAACAAATGCTTACTGTAATATTTTGTACATGTAACTTGTAATGTCACACTAAGATCTGAGAATGGTCAATATTTCTTGAAAATTTACAAGATGTTTTTAGAGAAATCCTCGGATAACATGAATTTTTAACCTTTGAGGGGTATTGCTCTGTAACCACCCATAAACGGGTTAATCCTTGGTTTTGTGAATACCTTTATTACTTACAAAAATGATTATCGGTGAATTCCACTTCCAATGAAGGAGGTTATGTTTATCTCGCAGGTACACATTGGGTGTCATGGGTGCCTAAGAACAGCCCATTTTCTCAAAATGTCTATCATACGGATTGGCAGCCTCTGCAGGGTTAACAAATGCTTACCGAATATTTTGTCCATGCAACTAGTAATGTCACTCCAAGACCTGCGAATGGTCAATTTTTCTTGAAAACTTACTATATTTGTTTTGAGAAATCCACAGAAAACGGGAATTTTAAGCTTTTAAGGGGTATATCTCCTTGACCAGTCGAAAATGGGTTAAGTCCTCGATTTTTGAATACCCTTACTACTTAAAGTTTTTCCCTATCAGTTTTGCGTCCGGTAAAAGAAGTTACCTTTCTTTGTGGTATCCCCATTTGATGTAGTTGGTGTCCAAAAAACAGACTATTTTCTCAAAAGTTTGACATTTAGCAGCCCATGGAGGGTTAACAAATGCTTAACGGAATATTTTATCCATGCACCTGGTAATGCGACATCAAGATCTATCAATGGCCATTTTCTCTTGAAAACCTACAAGACGTTTGTAAAGAAATCCGGGGAAAACATGACTTTTTTAAAGCTTTTGATGGATATCGCTATTATACCACCCCAAAAAGGGGTTAACGCTTGGTTTTTTGAATATCGTTATTACTTACAAAAATGGTCCTCGGTGAATTCCATTTCCAACAAAAAGGAGATTATGTTTATCTCTCGGGTATATATTGGGTGCTGTGCGTGTCTGAAAAGGGCCCATTTCAACAAAATTACGATGCTTGGCTGCCTGTAGAGGGTCAATAAACGCTCACCGGAATATTTGTCCAAGCAACTTGTAATGTCACACAAAGAACTGCGAATAGTCAATTTTTTTGAAAACCTACAAGATGTTTTAGAGAAATCCACAGAAAATGGGCATTTTAAGCTTCTAAGGAGTATCTCTCTTTAACCTGTCCAATGTGGTTTAAGACTTCGACTTTTGAATACCCTTACTACTCACAAAAATGTTTCTGTATAAATTTTGCGCCCGATAAAAGAAGGCACTTTTCTTTGTGGAGTACCCATTGGGTTCTGTTGGTGTCCAAAAGCAGCCCATTTTATCACAATTTTGACATTTAGCAGCCCGTGAAGAGTTAACAAATGCTCACCGGAGTATTTTGTCCATCCAGCTTCTATTGTCACACCAACACCTGCGCGTGGCCAATTTTTCTTGAGTATCTACACGACTCGTTTAGATAAATCCACAGAAAACATTAATTTTTGAGATTTTGAGGGATGTTGCAGTTTAACCAGCCCAAAAGGGTTAACGCTTGGATTTTTGAATACCCTTATTACTTACAAAAATGGTCCTCGGTGAATCCCACTTCCAATAAATAAGTTATGTTTGTATCTCATGTATCGTATGGGCGCTTTAGGGGCCCGAAAACAGCCCATTTCGTGAAAATTTTGATGTTTGGCAGCCTGTGGAGGGTTAACATATGCATTGCCTAATATCTCTTGTACATGAATGGTCGTGTCACAGACAGATCTAACGATGATGCATGTTTAAAAAGAATCTACAAGAAGAGTTTCGAGAAAGTGCTTATGATCCCTAATTTTGACAGTTTTTTTGCCAATTCTGGCAAAATAAGGATTAACTCGAAAATTCCGCTTTAGTACATTTTTAGATTTTGAGCCCCTCTATGCGTGTGCAAAATTGTGTGAAAATCGGTTCGAAAATGGCTTCTGAATCGTACGGACAAAATGTGTTGACCGCCGCCCCCCCTCCCCCCCCCCCCAAAAAAAAAAATCTCTGTAGAAAAACAATAGTCTTTTCCAGAGGGAAAAAGCCTAAAAGGCAATGAATACTAGTGTCAGCAACCCGAAATTACATAAATCGATTATTTAAAAGTTTTAAGGCAGACAAAATTTCAAATACATGACATTGAGAAGCTACAAGCGAAGCGACCCAAAAGTTAACAGAATTTAACGAATCCACATGACATCATTTCTGAATACAACTTAATTTTAACTTTCAGCTGTTCGAATAAATGGCCGCTACGAAAACCAACTGTGTATTTGTTTAGCAGTAATTGGACATTGTTAGATAAATAACCTTGTTACATTCAAGCAAATTGCAGTCATGTATCCAATAAAACCCTCAGCATGTTTATCGACAACGACAGTCTGAAATAAATTTCACTGACGCACACGCAACCTTCACCCTTTTACTTCTAAGAAACCAAATTTCGACGAATATGGAAAATTAAGGCAGCGTATTAGCGAAATACAATAATTTATATTAAGTTGTTATGACAAGACAGCTAAGTTGTTATAACAAAATAGCTAAGTTGTTATAACAAGATAGTTATTAATCTATTTATTGGTGTTTAAGATCACATACTTAGGCACAATGGCTAATCGTGACCGTGACAGTGTTACGGGTGGAGGAAGACGGAGTACCCGGAGAAAACCACCGAGCAGCTGTCAGCTCCTCAACATTCTAACTTTGTTCAAGCTCCCCTCAAGCAGGGTTACTGCGGTTGAAGACATGTGCACCATCGACGTGCAGTACTCCTTAGTACACGGAGTCATCGTGACCCTATGTAGGCAAACGGGATAAAGTGCCTTGTCCAAGGACATAACGCGTGTCGTCTGGGACGGGGATCGAACTCTGGACCTCCAGCAGTCTACCACTGAGGCACCGCGCTCCGACAAGATAGTTAAGTTCTAACAAGATAACTAAGTTGGTATCATAAGATAGCAACAAATCTACCTAAGCTGTGATTACAAGATAGCTATGTTGAATACTAATCTCGGCTTCTGGCAGAAGCAAATTTAATGTTAAAAAGTTATGGGAAATTTTAAATAAAAGTTATCAATAAATCGAGTTCCACATCTCCTGTGCCAATTCGTTTTATTGAATGTAACTGATTGATCCAAAACAAATTGCAGACTGTTGTAATAACTCTTCACCAACATTGGACCGAATTTAAGTGGGCAAGGTCCAGCCCCGCCCGCCCCGCCCCGTCCCACACTTTACAGAGATTCTAAATGACAAGAACGCTGAATCTATGTTTATTTCGGCAACAACCCCACAAGCAGTAACAACATGTGTGAACAATCTAAAAACTAAATCAAATAAGGACTATTTCTGCCTACCTTCTAAAAGAAATAATTATTGAAATTATCGAGCCTATAACCCATAAAACCAACTCGTCGTTTTTAACTGACCCAGTTCCACAGAAAATGAAAATTGCCAAGATGATCCTCTTTTCACGACTGGCGATCCCGAATTATCCAACGATTACCGACCCACAAGCATTTTGCCAGCTTTTTCCAAAGTCTTAAAAAAATGTGTATCAGAATCTCAAAATTTTTAAATGAAAAGACTACAATTTTTCAGTATCAATTCGGATTCAGAAAAAAACTAGTCAACAGTGCACCCAATACTGCATCTTTTTAACAACGTTGCACTAACGAACGATTAAATCAATAAAATACTGCACCCTGGCAACATTTCTAGTCTTTCTGAAGTCGTTGACACTATCTAGCTAAAAGAATTGGAACCAATATGCTTCGTTCGCAAGCATCACCTCCGACTTTTCACACATAACAGCTGGCGTAACACAAGGATCAATTCTTGTCCCCGTGCTCTTTACACTATATATAAATGACATAAGCAAATCGACATCACTTAACATATTGATGACACCAAAGCCTTTGTCTCTGATACTAATCTAGATAGTTTGACTGAAAAGACAAACAACGAGCTTTCTAACAAACATAAGCAGACGGTGTTCTGCTAACAAGCTTGCACTCAATCCCACAACAAAATACATTTCTTCTTCACTCCCCCCAAGTGATTTATATCGCAGAGAAGACAGGATTATCTCCATAAGCGATACAAATATTATACGCGTTGGCAATTCTATTTCTAATGAGGAGACATTTGTTATGTTTCTAGGGGTTAATATGGACGAAAATTTGACCTTCAAACACCATATATCTGTAGTTCGTTAAAAATGTTAAGAGTCATATACTGCATTAACAAAGCTAAAATATACTCCCGAGGGAAGCTCTAAAAACGTTATACTTTTCTTTGGTACACTGTATATTATTTATGGCATCAACATTTGGGGTCAACCACGTTCATCGTCCAAAATCCTCAATTTGCAGAAAAAAGCAACACGAATTACAGATAACAAAAAAACACAATTCACACACAGACCCCCCCCCCCCCCACACCCTGTTAAAAAAAAACAACAGAAATTCAGAAATTCAAAGATCGATACAAACTTAACGTCCTTCTCTTTATGTATGACTGGTGCCGTAATAGAATGCCCGTAAATTTAGAAATTATTTTCAAACTTTATACAAACATATAATGCCAAGTTGGTGCTAAAATAATGCACAGTGGTTCGTGGTGGTCATTCTTTCGGACAGCGATTGAATTAAAATTACAAACCGCGTGTATTCTGAACTGATGTCATGGTGTTTTGCTCAATTCCACTTTCTTTCGGGCAACTTCGTTCATGTCTGCCTTCTGTAAATTCGTCTGCATTGATTTTTTATAATTAGATATTTAGGTGATTTTGTGTTGCTTCTGATATCTTACACTTTACATACACTATTTTTTATATGTTCTTTTACATTCAAGCAAAATCGTTGTGTCGATATATTTTTTCAAATTAACGGCTTATTGTCCCTTTAACCCTTTACCTAAAATAGCGGCCAAAAACGGCCAGGAAATTAACCAGGTAAGACAATCACAGCTTAAAATATCTCAGAAGTTTGTCAATAAAACCATACAAATATGGACATCATTAGAACCAGGTCGTCGATCTGGTTGTAATGATATCCATATTTGTATGGTTTTGTTGAAAAATTGTGAAATTTGTTTTAGAAAAATGCGGAATTTAATGTATTTTTAAAAAATACTGTGCTAGGTAAAGGGTTGACAGCCGACTGTTGATACTTTAACTACTTACATCGACTTCATGTTCATCAGATATTGCGGTTCTCACGACATTTGGGTATAAGGTCTTATCACTTAATGATGGAAGAGTTGCCGATGCCACAACTGCTGTTATCTTTGTACCCCGTAAGTGTTCGGCGACTTTTACGGTTGTATGGCTTCTGGAAGGTCCAAGAATTCCTGCAATAGAAAAAAGTATTTTGACACCGGTTTCCGTAAAAGAACTGCCCAACCCGGGAATTGATCGACACTAAGGGACGAATGCAAGACAATAACGTAGACTGGATCAGTTATACTTTTATTCGTAGAAGTGAAGTGTTATCTTTTCTGTTCATTTCTCCCGTTAGTATGTCTGTTTATTGGGGCCTTAACGACACTTTCAACAGCCGGAATCACATCGCATCGAAGAGTTTTACGGATCGAGGAAACTGAAGTATTCGGAGAGAACCACCGATCAGCGGCGAGCAACTATCAGACTCCCCAACTTACTAATTCTGCACAAGCAGGGTTAGCAGCGGTTGAAATCAAGTGCACCATTGACGTAGAGTACGCCTTAGAACACAGCCCCACCGTGCACTCATATGAGCAATCGGGATTAAGTGCCTTGCCGAAGGACACCACGCAGTTACCACTGGGCAGGATCAAACCGTCGACCGTTTGTTTTTAAGTCCACTGCTCAAACCACTGAGCTCTCTTCTCCGTTAGTTTAAACAGAAACGCTCTCATTTTCAGATTCGCAGAATAATTGTGTATTTTTTAAAGAATTAAAACTAAAATCTCGTCTAACGAGACCTGATAAATGTTCTCTACAATGAAATGTTGAACCTAACCACTTTAGATGTTACATAGTGTTGGCTGCCTTATGAAAATCCCTGAGAAAGCAATAGCATTTATTTGCTGTGGTAGAAAATTGTTATTAACCAATGCCTTGGGTTTGGGGGTTCTAAAATGTGGAGCTCACTTCAAACGATCGGTCAAACTTCAGTTTATATTTGTGTCGAGTTCACTATATCGCTGCAGGTGCTCTGTGTAACTTTAAACCGCAATAACCAAACACAGCGGTTTTTTTTTTATTGCCAATTCAATGGAATGTGATGCAGAACAATTAACCATAACACCAACGCATCGGAAAAATCCATCTTTCGCGATTCCAACAAACCGTCATTCAAATTTTATGTGTGTCCTTTTACCCCCAAACCTAGCATATGGATCCTCATTGGAACGAGCTCGCCATTGGTTGTTTGCAGAGAATATTAAACCCTTACTTAACTCTTTACCCAACGCAGACGATATCAAAATTTATTATTTTAAATATAAATTTTTCAAATTTTTCAAATAATTTCAACAAAACCATAATCATGTGACCCCTCGTTGGAACGAGCTCGACGAGCTCGTTCCAACGAGAGATCACATGACATGATTTTGTTAAAATTTTTTGAAAAATAATATTTTTTCAACTACTCAATCTGCAAATTACGCAGGCGGATGCGGCCGATTCGTTGGGTAAAGGGTTAACGAGTGCTCTGCATCAACCCGCGTTATTTCCAAACTGAGCAGTTGAAAAAAGATTACTTTAAAAACTTTTTTTCAAAACTATATAATCCGACTCCTCATTGGAACGAGCTCGTCGACCTCGTTGAAGTGAGTCGCCATATGATTTGGTTTTGTTGAAAATTTTTGAAAAAAAATGACAAATAATATTTAGAATATTACATTTTGATATCCTGTGCGTTAGGAAGAGGGTTAATTTTGTCGCGATGCAGGTGTTATGCGCGATACAATAAAGTAGATATTAACGATTTTGCTGGTTACTGTGACATTGCGACAAAGTGTGGATACCTCTAATTTGATCCTTGCTGTCAGACAAAGACAACAATGACTTAATATAATATTGACACAACGACTCGTTGCGCCAACATAATAATTAATTATAATTATATTTCTGTTTGCGTAATGCTCACCGTAGTCAACAGGCGCGTAGCCAGAATTCAAAAGTATGGAAGGGGTCCCTAGAAAGCTTATGGCTTTTGGCGGTGGGCGAGGAAGGGGAGAGTTCGAGAAAATTTTGCAAATATTCAATGCTCTTTGAGCTAATTGGGATTTTTTTGGGCCTTTTGTAGCGTGTGAAGGTCATGCCATTTTGATGCTCACTTCTGCGAAAGTTGGGTTTGGCCAAATGTTCGGCAGGGGGTGGGGCGGGGGGGTGCAGGGAGGGGGGGGGGGGGCAGCGATGATATTGGAGTACGTCGCACCCAACCCCCATCGCTACAGCAAGTTTCAAATTCTATGAATCACACTGTGTGGACATTCTGCACGAGAAGGTCGTACATCCTGTACAGTGTGTGAAGGCCTTTTTTCTACCGTGGAAATTCATTCTGCTCTCGTATCTTATTGAAGGGAGCACTTCCGTGTTATTGCTTTTCCTTTTCCTTTGGCCAACAGACATTTTGAGACATTATGTGATTTTCTGATGGTGTGGGGCCAGTAAACAGTTACAATCAGCGGTGATATGCTGTTCGAGGGGTTGAAAGTAGTGTACGGTTATATGCATTTTGATTAGAGGTCAGGGTCATACAGGCTTTTCAAATATTATCCAGTCTGTGGGCTGATAGTTCACATGAAGTGAGATTCCCACTGGTGTGCCTTCTTAAAAAGTGAATAAAAACATCCTTTGTTTTCTTCGTTAGTTTGGACTTTTGATGCTGTAAAACAATCAAGATGGGTGTAAAACACCTTTATTTCCAAATGACACAAAATACTGCATTTTGATTGGCTGAGAGGTACGGTGTAACTTGCAATCCAAATTGGCTTTTTTTTTACAGCATGTTTAACCACGGTGTAAAAACAAGAATATACAAGAGCAAGCTATATGGCTAAAAAAAATACCCATTTTTAATTATTAATTCATACCTTCTGCTCGGTTATGTTAGAACAAAAACAAAAATACAGGAAATTTAATATTTATATGCAATAAAATATTACAGATATGGATGTCATTGGAACTGGCTCATTGAGCCAGTTCCAATGACATCCATGTTTGTCTGGTTTTATTTTGAAGTTGAATAACATTGCACACTTTTGGTGTAAGGGGAATAACTCAAGAGGAATTGCTTCAGGTAGTGCAAATGGACCGAGTTTATACTCTGTGAAAACGCGCATTTGCAACTGAATAAATATATCCTCATCGGCCTGTAAAATTAAGGCCATCATTTCTGTTGGCAACCTAACGCAACGTGGATGAAAAGGACATTTTCTTTGGAGAAAAACTAATTGTTTATGTTTAGGTCAAGTTCGGCGGCAGAGACAAAAAGGCAACGATATTCAATACCACATCACGAACTGCCATCATGTGAAATTGCACTGTTGGCTTTTTATGAGGGATCATATCCCGTATCATTTGTCGCTCACAGTGGGGGTATCACGTGACAAACATATAGTTCGGAATGGCGTTCTTCCTCAAAAAATGAAAAGCCGATATGGCATTTATCTCAGCACAGTCCGGTTGCTATTCAGTCGTGTCATCAACTATTACGCGAGTCAAAGGCATGTCTGTTTTTATGTTCTATATACCCCAACCTTCATTTTTGGTGTATAATTTGTGTGTATTTTGGGGAGTTTGATGGAATGTCTGACTTTGGATTTTCATATTAAATTTGTTTGCTGTTGCGTCATAGCGCCTTAAATTAGTGCCGATTATCAACGCCAATCAAAGACTTCCTCGGCTTCGGGGTATACCACTTACCAATCTCTATACAAATGGATTGCTGGAACGCTCACTGACCAGATATTAGTGTCTCACCGGCCGCCATCTTGGGGGTTGAGGCGGTAGTTGCTATAAACAAACAATTTGCTCAACAATAAAAAATTCTCGAAAGTTTTCAATTTCTTAACGCTTCACAGTCGCTGATCACGTTTTAAAGAATGTACTTTGATTTCTGTGAATAATGAAAATGTCGATGATTGCCACATTTTTCAAGGCAATACATATTGAATATTTACAACATAATTTGAAAATTTGATACCGTGTTACTAGTCTTCGTGCTTGGTAAACACCGTGACGTTTGATGAAGTAAAAGCTTGGCGGAGTTAGCGCATTGATTGATTTGACGCCATCTTGCGGGGTGGGGTGGGGGGGGGGGGGGCTTAGTGGCGACGTTTTTTCGCTGACGTTCCAGTAATCCAGTAGTATAAGGACTAGTGCTACCACTATACAGACCATCGTATCTGGAAACTCGGGATTGATAAGTTTGAAAGGTTGAGACTTCCCTCAGATAAGGATTGAGATATTCCTCAGCAACCCAGTAGGGCCACTTGTCATGTATCTGCCACTGATTATGGTCGTTCGCGTTTTTATTTAACTTGCGAAACCCCGAAAAACACCAATTCAATTTTCTGCAACAAACTTTCGCATTGTCATAATTCGAACGCAGTGCAAGCACTAAATTCTAAATAAGTACCTATATGAATACGCTGCGTTTCTTTGGCATCACAGGTTGTGAGTAATGGTGAGAAGACAGGATCTTTTATCTCCATAACACTCTTCAATGCATTTTCGTCATTCCCACAGTCATCAAATATGTCGAACCCTGAAACAGCATTATAAAACGTTATCAATAATCAATTGCCAAATTAGAGCTTTTGCGAGATCGCGCGTTAGTTGTTGCTATTTATTTTGGCGAAAATTCTGTTAAAGTGTAAACGGCATGTCACTCTATACGCAAACCGCAAGCTTTGAGTCAAATTAGGAATTCTATTAATGTTTTATTATTTTGTCGTAACCTGTAGTTCGTTCGCGTATTTCACAACTGATTTAACCCTTAATCCTCTGCACTCTGATGTCAAAATTCAGAAATTTCAAGACCCAGTTTATTCTCTTAATACCACTGGGAACTGAATCAAATCAGTCTTGTTTGTCAGAGCTCACTGAGCTCTGTCAAACAAGATTGAATTGATTCAATTCTTAATTGCATTTTGGGAAAAATTTGTGGCTTGAAATTTCGATATTTCGACATCAGTGTGCAGAGGGTTAAGCAAACTATATGGCCGTTCGCGGGATAGTTGCAGGCCTGATGATGTGACACTGAGTTTAAGAATTTTAGAGTGCGGAAATGTGTCAAATATCAGGTATATCTCTAATGCACTGTCTGAAATAAATTCAGCTGCATCTGGCCAATAATTCAATTTTCGGTCGATTCTGTCTATTTCTTCTACTTCAAGTATCTTTTAATCCGAAGAGTTTGGGATGGAAGATAGTTAAATTAAAAGAAATAGAAAGAATAATGACAAGACCATAGCATGGAGACCAAAAACAGTAATTTGCTGATATATCATAAACATTGCACGGCTTGGAGATGGCTATGCAAAAATAGTGTCCTTGAGGAAGAACAGTCCACTCGCCGGAAGCGAGTGGACTGTTCTTCCTCGAGGACCTCCATTCATGGCTGGCAAGTTTCGTCGTTGGAAGAGATATACGGCAAAGTTGTCCTCCCTTAATTTCCTAAAGTGGTAAATACGTTTAGCCTAAATGGTATGGCAATTTCATATAAAAATTGAAATTTCGAAATGTTAACACTTTGTATCATCAATGTTAGCCTCATTTCACAAACTTTAGACATTTTCCCGTGAGGTAATATAAGAATACAGAAGCAGGCTTTTTGCAATTCTTTCCCAATCAGTTTGAACGTTTGATTATTCTTCCCCTTTTCTCTGTAGAAACGCATTTACAAATACGAAAACAGCGTTTTGACCTTCTTTTGGAGTTCTGTAACTTTTTTATGTTAAGTATATGCACCGTGACATATAATACAGACACTGTCCTTTCCATTAATCCTTTGAACCCTAGCGGCCCTTTTTTCCGACCAGCCACATGAAAAGTCATTAAATAGGATGGCTGTTCTGTAAATGTGTAGGGTAGACTAATTAATATTTTCAACGTGCAGCCCTGTTACAACCGATAATGTTACAACGCCGCATAATGTTACACCAACGCATAATGTTACAAAAAATGTAGTAAACAACCGATAATGTTATAAACTCCGCATAATGTTATAACTTTTTTCAACCCGTTATGTTATAAAAATCGACGCATAATGTTATAACTTTTTTCAACCCGTTATGTTACAACAAATTAACCGATAATGTTATAACTTCTGTATACTAATTCCAGTTACAGCTATTGTAGATGGACTTTACCACTTACCATCTATTGCCGCATAAAGATATGTAATATTTATACTAAAGGTTTCTACTCTAGTTAAAGCGGGGAGACACCCCTCCCCCCAACTCCTGGGGATTTATCACAGAATGACCTAGTCACGTTACATAGACGCCGATTATCATGGTAACTCAATCGTGTGACGGCATTACCATGATTATCTAGTGCCCAACATGGTGAAGGAGGGGGTGGTGGGGGAGGGGTGCTATTTTATCCGGTTGGTACGTTTACCAACATGCGTAGTCCCCGCTTCCAGAAATGTAGTGTACCATAGTCCCCTGACGCCTTTGGGGATGGGCAAATGCCTCTGTTTCTGCTTGTTTTGGGCATCTAAAACTCATTTGTCGCATCATAAGAATATCTTATTGTTCATTAATTTGACATTTTAACAACTAACAGTGAACAAAATGAGGTGGAGTTAAAAGAGGTCAAAGGGTTGGATGGAGCGAGGTACATATGGCGGATGTGACGGGTTGGTAATGTCGCACGGAACAAGAATAAGATGCGAGACAGGGTAGGAAGAGGAACGGGGTTTTGGAGGATTGAAAGGGGTGGGCAGGGATTAGGCTGAGAAAGAGAGGGGGTCATGGATTAGTACATCAGGGTGATTGTGCAGAGAAGGCTATCTGAGAATGCTATAAGGGAGTAGTGCTAGACGGTATGATAAAATAGATGGTGGAGATGCTGGAAGAAGTGGAAGTGATGAATTTGGGATTACAGGTTATGGAAAAGGCGGAATCACTAGAACAGGCAGTATAGGAAGAAGGAGGAGGTTGTGGAGGAGGAGTTGTGTTGATGTTGGTGTTGTGGCGGTGTTGGTGATGGTGTTATGTATGTTAAAAATGAGCAATTTTGTAGGACCCCGGGACAGGACCCCGGAAGTGACGTCATGTCACGTGACTGGACGGTCATGTTGGATTGTCATGATAGTACTTGTGGGTGTCCATATTGTGACGTCATTATCATGATAATAGGTAGTAGGGGTGCGTCCAAATTTTACGGACTCGGCTAGGAATCTCAATAACGGAATGCCTTATATGTATACAGGGGAAATCTGATTCAACCTTGATCAATGTTATAGTCGAGACTGAGATAGGTATAGCTAGGAAGTAATAGGTGAGATATGGGGCAGATAACAGAAGCCAATAGTACTGGTACAAGGCCGCAATGGAACAAGACTGCTGTAGAAGCTAATGATAGGACAGATAGGCCATAGACCTGTAATGGCCTTGGAGCTTTGGCGACAAGATGGAAGCGGTTGGTAAGACTACATTAGACACATTGAGGGCTTTTACATAGCCTAATGCGACACAAAAGGGATTCTCCAAAAGGTATCCTCGATATGTATCCTCAATAGGTATCCTCAAATAATACAATGCCGGGCCATGGGTATCCTCAAATACCCGTATGTGCCTACGTGATAGGGCACATTGTGTCACATTGTGCTTTTTCACATAAGCACATATCGGCACATAAAGCATGTGCCTTTGTGCTAGGGCACATTGTGTCACATTGTGCTTTTTCACATAAGCACATATGACAAAAAGGGATTCTCCAGTAGGTATCCTCGATAGGTATCCTCAAATAATACAATACCAGGCCAAAGGTATCCTCAAATACCCGTATGTGCCTATGTGATAGGGCACATTGTGTCACATTGTGCTTTTTCACATAAGCACATATCGGCACATAAAGCATGTGCCTTTGTGCTAGGTCACATTGTGTCACATTGTGCTTTTTCACATAAGCACATATGACAAAAAAGGGATTCCATAGCCACAGGTGTTTTCAAAAAAGGGGTGCTAAAATTGGGGTGCCTGGGGCTATTGCCATTGGATATAGGCTTTTGTTATACACATGGGAGATAACCCTGCATACAGATTATGGGAAATCAAGCAATCTGATTGGTTAGTTATATAAATGAAACAACAAGAGTACTTGGAATAGGGTCAGAACTAACAAGAATAGACCAGAAATTGCTAAATATAGCAATAATAAGGTAAACTGTTCCAGTTAATAGGCTCTTCTACACTACTGGAGTATACTCTAGAATAAAGGAACATGGCCAGATAAACGATAACTATTGGATATATAGATAGAAGCGGAGAATTCTGGGCAATTACCAAAGGAACCTGTCTTTTAATGGGAAAACGTCATGGGATAGGGATCCAAAAAGGGATTCTGGGAGAATTCAAAGCCAGAACATTACTCCTGTTCAATCGAACGCACCCCTTATACCCCCTTAGTACTATAGCACTACGTGCTAAGCTGATAAATTGGGGAAATAAAGTCAATTTCGGTGATTTTGGTGATTTGGGGGATTGTCGGGTTGTTTGTGGTAATTAGATTTACTCTTCTACAATCGAACACACCCTCAAAACATACCCCTATCCTATTGTAGGCCTTAGGTAACATAGCAATCACGTGCTACCATAGAAACCAAGATGGCGGCCCCCAGTATACAAAATGGACGACGGAAACACGCATCACCCTAACAACACGCGCTGCGCATGCGCACTCACACCACGTATCACTATGGAGATGACGTCACAACATGGCCGCTCACGCGGGTTACCATAATAACACAACATGGCGCCACTACGTCACGTGACTATGACGTCACATGAGATCCCCCGATGAGATTCCCCAACCTTTACCTCATATGTACCTGACATACTACTGACGCGAATTTTATCACAGAAATGGGTTTATTACAATAATGGTATATATTATTTAAAGTCAGAATGGTCCAATTCTACACTGGGAACTGAAGAGTTCCCTCAAATACAGACCGACGGTCTTCACCTGAAACTGATGCCACGACAGTATAAATTACCAAAGATATGTTTATTTGAAGTTATAACATTATCGGTTAATTTGTTGTAACATAACGGGTTGAAAAAAGTTATAACATTATGCGTCGATTTTTATAACATAACGGGTTGAAAAAGGTTATAACATTATGCGGAATTTTTAACATTATCGGTTGTTTACTACATTTTTTGTAACATTATGCGTTGGTGGAACATTATGCGGCATTGTAACATTATCGGTTGTAACAAGCCCGAGGAAGCACGCTGAAAATATTGATTGGTCTGCCTCAAATAATGAATATGGACTCTTCTAATTCCTGCCATTCTGCTGGCATGGAAGACACCATTAGAGTTCAAAGGGTTAATAGGGGAGTCAAGGTGGTGAGATTTTGTATTTTTTTCCCGAGAAGCATAAAAACTGGCAAATTACAGTAAAAACACATTCGATAAACAAAAAGACAAACTGGAACTTATTTAGTGTTGGTAAGCGTGATGCTGATAGATGTTCTTAATGTATGATATGTGAAGTGGTTGCTTCAAATTAGCTTGCCATAAAAAACAAGTTTCCTTTTGTAACCTTTACTAAACGAAAACAGCAGACATCTCCCAGAGCTGTCTGTTGTTTTCGTTTCTTAACGGTAACAAACTGAAACTTGACTTTATTTTTTACTGATGTCTTGGGTGTACCTTCAGATTCCTCGTTTATCTAATAATTTCGTAACTTTAACGGGTAAGTCAATTTTCATGAAGCTACGAGTCAGGGATGTTGTCATTGTCAGTGATATGCTGCGCAGTAATTATTACATTATATCGGTCAAACCAAGGAAGTATCTTCCTACCCATCTGGATTGCAATACAAAGTACACAGCAGATTGCCAAGGTCATTGCCGAAGACAAACATTTCCATTCCCGAACACAGAAATAACGAAATAAAATTCCGAATAAAACCTCTTGAAAGCGCCCGTTGTGTTCCGCCCATCAAACGTTCCATAATATTCCACGGGTATTTTTTGAAAGTGTATTGTTCACGGAAATAGTGCGCGGGTAGATGAAACTATGGTAACTAGTAAAACCCTCGTAGCCAAAGCCATAAGCTATGTTTTTGAGGCAAAACTGAAAAAAAATAATTAAAACTGAAAGGTGATTTTTGTGAATAGCGCTGGCCTGTTTTGACCGTTACGTTGGGTAAAGGGTTAAAAAGTAGAAGGTCACACTATTAACACTTTCCTTCACATTAGTCAATACTGGAGAACCGAGAAAATGGTATTATTGTAGATAATTTGTTCATTTTCTAAAACCGGACAGATGCAGGATCGGTTTAAATGCGCTTTGCACATTCGTGACCCCTCGCTGCCATTGAGTCTCCGCTGCCTGTGGTCATATCGTTTTCAGCAGATGTAGGGTTGAAGGAAGCTGGGTTATTCGGAAAGAGGCACGAATAGCGGTATGTGGTGAAGTCAGTGCTTCCAATTTACTCACCGATGATAAGTGCATGGCTGACAATTTCAGTCATTGGAAGAGATTTACAGGAAAGTTAGCTCCCTATAATTTCCCAGATTTAAAAAAAAAATTTAACACCAAGGGCGTGGGTATTTCATATAAAAATTGAAATTTCGAAATGTTAGCGAATTTGTATCATCGATGTGCGCATCATTTCACAAACGCCTCACATGTTTCTGTAGAGTAGTGTAAAAAGCAGAAGTTGGCTTTGTTTACAATTTTTCCCCAATCAGTTTGAAAGCTTGTCTATTATCCTCTGACTAAACGCATCTAAAAATAAGAAAACGGCGTTTTCACCATCTTTTGATGTTCTGCCACTTTACTGTTTATTATATCAACAGTGTGCGCATCGTGACGTATAATACAGAAACTATCCTTTCCATTAATATAAAAATCTAGGAGGTGAGATTTGCTAATTTTTTTTTCCTGGCAAGCATAAAACTTACAACTTATTGTAAAATCACATTTGCTAAACAAGAAGCTTGAGTGGACGATATTTATGCGTTGGCAAGGCTGAAAATAAGCAAACTGTCATAGGCAGAATGAGGTCCCAAGAGGGTGAATTTTCCGCTGCTACCCCAAACAGTAGGCCAGTTTACCCTGTGGGTACCTCTTTCTGTTCAAACCTGAGACCTTGATTCAAACTGAGGTTCACAGGGGGTAAATTTAGTGATGCTACCCTGCTGTGCAGGGTACCATCACTAAATGCACCCTCTGGGGACCTTATTTTGCAGATGACAGTCTGTTTATTGTCTGGCTTGTGTGTTTGTAAGTGTGATCGTGACAGATGTTCTTGATCTCTCTGTGAAGTGGTTGCCTCAGACAGTCTGTTGGTTTTGTGTATTGAAGGTTACAAAAGGAAACTTTACTTATTATGGCAAGTTAATAAGAAGCAACCGCTTTAAAGATAATTCGCGTGGTATAAGTAACAAACGGAAACTTGGTTTTATTTTCTGGTAATGTCATAGGTTTTTCTCAACAGTTACTTGCTTCTAAACTGAACCTTCTCCATTCGTCTAAGCCTTCGGCGTAATCATTTTCCCTGATAATGGTGCAGGTGGTAGTAGAGGCTTCCAAGGAATATGTTGGCAAATGGGGATCAACTCTTTACCGAACGAATCGGCAGCATCCGCCAGCGTGATATACAAATTCAGCAGTTTGAAAAAAAAAATTCAACAAAAATATATCATGTGATCCCTCATTGGAACGAGCATTCCAAAAATCTACAATTCTCACAGAAGCTATTCACACGAATAAACTGAAACGATTTGGGGTCAGATCTGTCTTTTTGTAATAACACCATAACGTACTTACTAATTATTATTTATTTATTAGAGTTTAACGACACTTTCGACAGCCAGTGTCACTTCGTGTCGGACAGTTTTACGGGTGGAGAAAGAGTACCCGGACAATTGTCAGACTCTCCAACGAACTTACTAACTCCACACAAGCAGGGTTAGCATTGGTTGAGGACAGGTGCACCATCGACGTGCAATACGCGTTAGTACACAACACCACCGTGCCCCCACACCGGCAATTTAGGATTAAGTTCCTTGCAGGAGACAACTCAGTTATCCCTAAGGGGGGTCGAACCGTTGACCTGTCGGTTTGAAGTTCAATGCAGTAACCACTGAGCCACTGCGCTTCCAGTATTTACTATTATCTATTGACTAAAGTGAATTTTTTGGTTTGATTGGTTGATAGATACGTGGTATAAGACCATATTCATTGAAACCCACGATACGTCCGCCCAGCCACTGACAAATTTCCCACACCCAGTGGAAGCCTGGGGGCGCGGTGGCTCAGTAGGTAGAGGTGCAGGCTGCAAGCCGAGAGGTCCTCGGTTCGAATCCCATCTGCGGCAGCCGCGTTGTGTCCTTGGGCAAGACACTTCACCCCCATTGCCCATGTGGGGGCACGATGACGCCGTGTACTAAGGCGTACTGCACGTCGATGGGTCGACTAGGATGCGATCGGGTCGAAACTGTCTTTCCACTTTTCTCCCAACAGCACTATATGAATCTCACTCGTTGGAAAAAAATAAATTCGAGAACATTGATTCTGAGATGCTATTTTCGTTTGTTTTTCTTGATAAGGTCTTCATTTCGCAACATTTTGTTCATGAAGTCTCGACCCATGGTATATAAGTGTTTCGCGATCCGATCGAGTTCTGATCGAAAAATACCGCTTTGTAATCAGAGTACTGCATTTGTCATTAAGGCAGTACACAGTGAATAAAGTGTCGGAATCAGAAGCTTGGAAGAAAATGGTAAAATAATATATCGTAGGGACAAAGACTGCTCGAAATTGTACACAAATCTGCAAGCTTTGGCTGCATACTGCCAAAGGAACATTCCAATTTACTGCTGAAAGACAAATAATAAGGGACCACCTCAATGCACACAGGGCCTTTTGAATTTTCATATCGGAAATTAATTATCTTATCTAAGCTCCCCTCAGTTCTTATGAATGCGTGTATTCTTACACAGTGGTGCATGTAATGATTTTCCAATAGAGGCAACATTTGATTGGAAGGGGAATTTAACCCCGTTGGCACGAGCAGGGACGTAGGTAGACTAAAGGGAGTGGTGCGTGCTGGGTTATGGGGATGTATCCCCCATTAGCTGAAGGTCAGGGTCATCCCCAGGACAAACAACTTTTCATGCCATTTGGAACATCCTGAGTACTTTTAGCTTAACCCTTTACCCAACATAACGCCCGAAAAAGGCCAGCGCTATTCGTTAAAAATCACCATTCAATTTTCATTATAAAACATAGCTTATGACCCATTATTGGAACGCGCCTGTTGAGCTCGTTCCAATGAGGGGTAATAAGCTATGATTTTGACGCCCCCCCCCCCAAAAAAAAATGAGTTATTCAAGAATTTTGCTTGCAAGTGTCGTCTGCCTTTTGTAAGTACCTGGAAAGTGAAGGAATATAGCAACATGACCCTTGAAATATCAGGGTGGGGGTTCATGAATCAATTTTTAGAGATTTGAGGCATGAATGTATATAAGGATGCCACCTTTTTTGGAAAAGTGGTGGTGAGTCTCCAATTACCGTTCACCTGTGCCAACGTCACTGAGCTCGAGTGATCTGTATGGCTACAAGGTGACAATCTAAATTGCATTGATTCCATTATTGTACACATAAAACAATACACGCTATTAATCACTTTACGCAACAGAGGGACACTGGCGGCCGTGATAGGGGCGGTGGGGTTGGGGAGGGGGCACTTTGTCCACATCTATGCAACATGATCATGCAATGAGTTTTAAAAAAAATGAGTGTATGTAACAATATACAGTTATTACCGGAAGATATATTCTGAAATCTAACGAAATACGGAGCTCGCTGAAAAGAGCATTCCACCGCCAATCGGGACAATTGGATGACAATTGGCATTCCTACAAATTATTTCAGTTGTAGTGCCCTGCAAAACTTCGATTTCGATCTTTAGTCGCTTAAGTTGCTATTCGGTTCGATTCGGAATCGGTTGCCCGATTCGTTTCTTTTTTAACCCTTTACCCACTGTAACGACCAAAACCGACCAGCGCTATTCTCAAAAATCGCCAATTAATTTTCATTATTTTTTTAATTTTTTGTCTCAAAAACATAGGTTATGACCTCTCATTGGAACGAGCTCGTCGAGCTCGTTTCAATGAGGGGTCATAACCTATATTTTTGAGACAAAAAATTAGTTAATCAAGATTTTTTTTGCAAGTGTCGTCTGCTTTTTATGTTAGGTAAAGGGTTAATCTTTTCACAGAAATACAGCTTGGTGTCAGTCATCTATGTCGTCTCACAAAACGTATAGTTCAGATGGAAATTGTACATAAATAATACTGAAAATAAAGATATCTAGAGTGTAATTAACGTTATCTTTACCTTTGCTAATTCGAGCCTCACCAGCACTACCACTGTTGAAAACAAATTTATAGTTTCCAAACAATGTCAACGATGAGCTGTTGCCTTTTGCCACATCTTTTAAAATGTTAATGATTCATTAGTCTGTTATATTAATAGGTAGAAAATACAATTCTAGAAAATACAATTGTAAAAGTTTTATAGTATTGGTTTCAGGCCTTACTAACTTGATCTATGGTTCCCGGAACAACATGTATTGAATTTGAACATTCTGACCCTTTGTTCCAGTTGGCCTTCCAAGTTGGTTTGTCACCTGCCCTTCTCCCTTTTCGTCGAATCCGTAAAGTGGTGTGGACAGGGGTTAAATCGGTGAAGTGACGTCGAGTACTGTTCGCGTCCGTGTGTCACGATCACGAGACGTATTTAACCCTTCACCTAACACGAATTGCAGACGATACTTGCAAAAATATTTTTTTGAATAACTAAAATTTTCAATTTTTTTTTGACACAAACACATAGCTTATGACCCCTCATTGGAACGAGTCCCACGAGCTCATTCCAATGGAGGTGGGGGCATAAGATATATTTTAGAGGCAAACGCTCCAGAAAAAAAATTAAATGTTAACGGCGATTTTTTCTGAGAATTGTGATTGGTCGGATTTGGACCGGTGGAAGTCCGTAGGAACGTTAGTCTCTCTGGACTATTATTCCGCGGAATTATAGTCCTAGGTCTAACATTTCTAGGAATAGTAGTCCGGCGGACTACTATTCCTAGAAATGTTAGACCTAGGACTATAATTCCGCGGAATAATAGTCCAGAGGGACTAATTTTCCTACGCACTTCCATTCCTGTTACACGGGTTAAATTAATGCTATAATTTAACTGGCACGTCTGCTCAAGACACGGGGCACATGCATACAGCGAATAACGCCAATGATGCAAATGAAGTCCTGAGCAACGATGAATTTCTTCAACTTGCCTTCACTTTTCAAGCGTTAAAGTAATTCAATGTATTCACAAACGCTCTGCTACACTGGAGTATTATTTTTCTGTATTGGTCCCCGGGCATTGTGTAACTCGAACAGAATCCTGTTTAGTTATTGTGCTTCATTAAAATTCAGTCCCTGTTTACAATAGAAGCTCTCGCGAACTGCTATGTTGCTTTATTTTATTGTCTACTTGTTTCGTTGAATTATTTTTAAACATTGTTTATAAAAAATGAATGAATATCTCTTTACTGAACAAGGTGGCTGACACAGGCTGACAATGAAAAATTGTGTGATGTACATGCAGGTAAAAACGTTTAACACGTCATAGAGTCACATGAGACGCGGATGTTGTGAAATATCAGTTGAAGCAATTACTGAGTGGTCCGGCCTAATGGATACACCAAACTGACTATATCGGATGTCTATACACAGAACGACACACGCGTATGAATGGGTTAATCGATATTGTACGAGTGACAGCGCGAAAGGATAGAGCAAGAGGTTGCTCGTTATATTAACCTCAACTAAAGTCAGCAACTGTTTTATTATATGACATCCATAGTTTTAGTCCTAGACATAAATACTTGATCAGATTGACATTAAGTCCTTTATTCAGTTTAAACAAAACTTTAATTAATTTATCACAGTGAAAATCACAACAATAATGGAATGTTACATTACCCTTTGATGGTGTTTGAAATGTTACATAACCCTCTGACAGCGTTTCGAATCTTATATTTCCCTCCGACAGCGTTTGGAATGTTATATTACCCTCTGACGGTGATTGCACGTTGATTATACAGTTTTACAGAGATAAATTGCTATAGTAACAGCCAATGAGATAAAAGCAAATTTACCAGTCATGAAATAAAAGAAATTATCAATCCGAGAAAAGTAATATTCACCGAGGCTGTAGTCTGAAGTGAATATTACTTTTGAAGGGTTAATAATACTTTGTATCTACCTCAAGGAAAGTCAATTATTGTTTTATTATTATGACAGAAAAAAATCGTTTAAAAAATTCCTTGCTTTATTACATATTTTTCGAAGAAAAACAGCATAGTCATATGCAACAAAATAAAGTTAGTTTCAACATATTTGTATAAGAAGCAATATGTATTTACTTATTTGTTCATGTTGTAGTTAATTGTTATATTTGAACAGTTCGTAAACACTGGAACAGTGAAATTAAAGGAAGAGTAAGTTGGAAATACCATTTCTATTTTTATCGTAAACAGTTATCTGGAATCATTATATCAACCTACCTGTGCTATTTATAGACAACAATGGCAGGACGGTGATATATCAACTCGATATCGATAAAAGTAGAATAGATCAGCAATACTGGAGTATATCAACACTTCTAACGAGTGTTTCAGTCAATTAAATTTCCAGATTTTTTCTGTCATACAATAAAATGAAATTATTTTTACATTTTTCGTAGTAAAACAAGAATTTAATTAAAAGTGAGTTTTAAGTCACATAATACACCCCACCCATGATATTGGGCCAGCTGAAGGCCCCGGGCAACGCCCCTTACCATTACCTCGCCGTATACCGTGGGCGTGATGTATTGTCCTTCACATGCATTCACCATAAGTGTGTCCGGTAAAAGAATACCCCCTCCTACATGACCCAAATCATCTCTTCACTTTACCTCCCAACATCTCCCTTTCCCTATCAGCCCAATAAAAATATTCTGTTCCGACCCTTTGTTTTTTAAGTTAGAAGTTATTTCATCCCTGACTTTCTTCGCCAAGAAAATCAACTTTCCATGAAATTATCTCCCCTGAAACCATTAGGCGAGCGAGGAAGGTCCAATTAAGAAGCAAAGTAATTGTTGAGAATTGTTGAGAAAACCCATATGACATCAGTAGAAAATAAAGACAAGTTTCCTTTTGTCACTTTTAATAAAGGAAAACAAGAGGCAGCTTTAAGATCTGGCTTCTATTTTCGTTTATTAAAAGTAACAAAAGGAAAACTTGGCTTTTATGGTAAGCTAATAAGATACACATATAACACGTTAATAAAATATATATCGGTATTTCGCCTATCAACACAAACCCGTCCACTTTGGCTCTTTGTTTGGAGAATGTATTTTTAGAGTAATTTGCAAGTTTTTATTTTTCCCAATTTCCCTAATAAAAAAATTAGCAAATCTTACATCCTTGGCCATTATGTTAATGGAAAGGATAGTGTCTGTATTATAATATGTCATGACACGCACACTGTTGGTATAATGCACAGAAAACAGTGACTGGTCATCAAAAGATGGTGAAAGCACCGTTTTCTTATTTTTAAATGGGTTTCAACACAGAATAATAGTCAAACATTCAAAAAGATTGTGAAAAATTTGTGAAAAGTCAGCTTCTGTATTTTTATACTACTCTTCAGAAAAATGCCTTAAGTTTATGAAATGATGCACACATCGATGATACAAACTCGCTAACATCTCAAAATTTCAATTTTTAAATGAAATTCCCATATCCTCATGCAGTGTTAAATTTACTGACAGCTTTCGGAAATTAAGGCGAGCTAACTTTCCTGTAAAATCTCTTCCAATGACGAAAATTATCAGCCATGTAAATAGTGCTGGAAATGAACAAAATTGACGGGTGTAGTTTTAAGCTCACGTGAATTCAGAGACGGGAGTTAAATACACCCGTAAAATGTTAGTATATGAATTTGCGAGGGAATACTGTTACCAAACACCAGAAACCTTAACCCTTTCAACTCTACTGGTATCTTCCATGCCAGTTCAATGGCAGCAGTTAGAAGAATCCATATTCATTATTTGGGGTAGACCAATCAATATTTTCAACGTGCAGCCTTGAGGCTGCACGTTGAAAATATTGATTGCTCTACCCCACACATTTACTGAACAGTCATCCTATTTAATGACGTTATGGTGTATCATGTTCCTGGTCAGAAAAGCGCTCGATCGGGTTCAAGGGGCTAAATGTATGAGGAACTGCTGAATTGTGACAGTAACTTGCCACTGGCTGCAGAGAGCTGCTTTCTCAAAACAACACACATATTTATATGCCCTCACAGTATATTGGTGCTCCACAATATTTTTTTCAACGAGTGCATTTTTTAGCTCCCGTAAAACAGAAAACACGGGTGCTGACGGGAGCAATTGCACTCACACCCGTCTCATTTCCAGGACTGCATGTAAACAACACATAGCTCAAAAGAAAAATGGTTGCTAGTCTCAACTTACGAAATGTGATAGAAGACACCGGCCAACTTAAAAAACAAGGTATAACAATGAACAAAAATATAATGTTACTGTCTCATAAACATTTCGCACTGTAATCTACGACTTGTCAAAATTATGACACCACCCTCAAGCAGTCGTTGCTCGTGGTGTGTTATAAATTTCGTTACAACTCATTGACCTGTCTTTTGAAAAGGGGACGTGAGAACCGTTACTTATTCCCTGTTCCTTATTCGACATTCGTTATCAACCGACAAAATCGGTTGATAACGAATTCCGAATAAGAAACAGGGAATAAGTAACAGTTGTCACGTCCATAAGAATAAACAATTTTGTGTTATCTGCACCCAATTTGTCCCTCACATCATGTAGAATATTTTCACAACAGGCTTATCATTCACGGTAGAGTGGCAGACAGGAATTCGCTCATTTTTTGCGAATATACATAAGCTTAAATTATATCATGCAATATGTTGGTGAGCAGCCGTGCTCTGTATACAATTGTTGGTGGTAGAAAACACGCGAACGTTTATTTGAAAATACCAATCTCTTTCTTTCTTTAATTCTCTTTCTCTCTTTCCCTTTCTTTTTTCTCCCTCTTTGTCACAGACACAGACACCCCCCCCCCCCCCCCACACACACATACACAAGCGCACACTCACAAAAGAACACATATGCACACCCCCAAAGAATACAGTCTTGTTTAACTGATTTTTGGGTGATATTTTGTATTGCTCTCCATGACAAACAAGTCGCCAGAAAAGCGAGGAAACAAATCCTAACCCATTGCTTTATTATTATTATTATTATTGTTATTATTATTATTATTATTATTATTATTATTATTATTATTATTATTATTATTATTATTATTCCTTATTATTTACTTATTTTAACTATCATTATTATTAGTATTATTATTACGCCAACATTTGTGTTTATGTCGCAGCAAGGCCAAAATATGAGGTATCACAATCTGTCGAAATTATATGCTGGGAAGAAAAATTGTTTATCAATTATATGAATGGGCAGTCTGTGATTCAGCCATTTTGTCATTCCAATGGTGCCGGAAGCATCCGATGACAAGGCGGTAGGAGTATCAAAAGTGAACTCGACTCTGGGAATGAGTTAAGACCAGGAGTTTACACATACCATAAATCGTAATATGACACTCAGTGGCACTGATATTATATAGTATATATATATATATATATATATATATATATATATATATATATATATATATATATATATATATATATATATATATATATATATATATACCCGACATAAAGTTTTTGAAACAACCCTCCGATTGTATAACTTCTTTGGTGATTATCACCAAACGTCGTCAGTATACCCTACACACCCTACTATTAAGAATGCTAGAGAGTTACGCAATTGCCGTTCTCGGAAAGTAAAGTCCTTTCTTCCAGTGCACTTCTGGCGAAAAGGGCACGCACCGCCCCCTACCCCTAAACTCCAGGGCGGGGATGGGATGGGGTTGGTTGTAGCTACCAACCCCAACCCGGCGCTATTATTGCCTTATTCCGTTTTTCCATTCAGCTAGAAATTTTCAGTCGCGCGGGCCCACCAGTTTTTCAGTACGGTTGCTTAGCGCCAAAAAAATGGCCGGATCGTAACACGGTGGCCAAAAGTGCAAAAAGTGCTGGAGAGATAGGCAGACAACGAGAATTACCAAAAAATTACAAAAATTCTGTGCTCCAATAAATTGGATCCATGGGAGTGGCTTTACCGGCTTTTTTTCAAAACGTCAGCTAAAACGGGCTAAACTCGATGATTTTTTACACAAATCAAGGATACAACTTTCTTTATCAGTTTGGTAGTTAATAGAGAATATCTAGTGTTTTTGAGAGGATATCGAAAATTATCTCTCTCATGACTGAGACAACTGGTTATTTTCGCTCGCACTATCCACTAAAAAACCCCACTAGATTTTCTTTTTATTATACGCTTTTTATAAGAATCTGATCATTCCTAGCGATAATTCCACTCATTTCAACCTTGAACTGATACATGAATGTAAAGAGCTTATGCGCAGTGATTTGATCGATAATTGGAACAGGTAGCGTCTTGCGATTTGATTCAGCTGGTGGGTTTCAGACATCAATTCAAGGCGAATACGTGTTGAATTATTGCTGAAAATGATCGGTATCCACCCAAAAACACTAGACTTTCTTTTCATTATACGTGTTTAGAACAAATTAATAATTTACAGTGAGTGATAATTTTACACGTATTCACTTTGAAGTGATGCAGTGAAAATTTCTATATTTTTCCGCAATTTTTTCGGTAATCTATCGTTTAGCGTATAATAAAATTGTCTCTTAGAGATTAATTTTACATTTTTATGATGGTTAAGTGGTTTGCTGTTTGTAAGTTGTATGCAAGTAACAAGGTTATTTAATTAGAAGATATCCAATTGTTATGAAACGCAGATAGTGGATATTTTGATAGTTCTACTTATCGGTTTCGCCCATTCATGTACCGTAAGTTACTATAAAAGATAAATTACACTCGTGCTTTTGTCACATTAAACATAGCTGACACTATTCGCCACTGTAAGAGATTTACGGGAAAGCTAAAGCTCTTTAATTTTCCATTGCTGTCAGTAAATTTAACGCTAAGTGTAGAGAAAACGAACAGCCATTCACCCTTGTCCTTCCAACGTCCACCATGATATTATTCCATTACACATGCCATAGACTGGTTCAACAAACAAAACACCACACCTACTGAGTGATAAGGGCCCAATAAAATTATTCGAAAGCACAAATACCCATGACTTTTACATCAGCCGTTACTCGATTCCATAACCAAAACCCCCAAATGTACCAAGTAATATGCAGAAATCCTTCTTATTGTTAGAGTCATGTGTCCATAACAACTACACCAACAGTTAATTGACCACCACTGTGCCAATGTTACTGAAAGGGTCACACTTTTCCATCGTATCACTTAAATCAATCTAAACAGGCCAGACGCTTTTCGAGTTTGGACCAAGACATTCAAATGAGAACAAGTTATAGTCGACCACTAAACTAGCTTCTCTCCCTTCTACAGGTAGAACACTGTTCTGGAACGCACTTTGTAATAAAAGTTGCAAAATGTAATAATAATTACCACAAGACAATACTATTAGTTATCCGTGTGTTTTCCAGGGTGTATGGGAATTTACACCAATTTGGAAACTCATACACCCTGATGCGAAGCCGAAGGATGTATGACTTCCCAGAACGGTGTAATCCCCTATACACCCCGAAAAACACAAGGATAACAGATTTATTTTCAAGAATTTTGGTTTACCTAATACTTGAACCTAAATTGTGGGAAAAAGCTGACAAAAAATGTGTACTTTGTAAGTTTCTTAATAAAACCTGAGAAATATGAATGTCATTGGAACTAGCCAGTTCCAGTGACATCCACATCTGTAATATTTTATTACACATAAATATTAAATTTCCTGTATTTTTAGTTTTGTTCGAACATTACCGAGCAGAAAGTATGAATTAATAATTAAACATTGGTACTTTTTTAAGCCGTATAGCCTGCTATTGTGTATTCTTGTTTTCACACCGCGGTTAACCGCAAGTTACACCGTACCTCTCAGCCAATCAAAACGCAGTATTTTGTTTCATTTGGAAATAAAAAAAATGTTACAAACTCTTCATACATGTAAATATATTCCCACATAAAAAACACGCACACTAACAGCATTTAATTAAGAAATACAGACTTGAAGTTATTTTAGTATTTGTATAACAAGATAAATAAAGTCCTGATTGCGCTGTTTGAAAAAAAGTTTTTTACATCACGCAACTCTTCGAGTCTCTGTCGTTACATTTTGTAATATTTATTACGTTTTGCGACGTTTTTCCAGTCCATGTAGTTGCATTCTGTAACAAAACTTCGAAAATCACCAAAAAACTGCTCGCATACGCGTAAAACAGCACGCAGTACACCTCCAAACAGTCGTACGAACATACAGAAATGAATTTATTTCAGTACGTGTCGAATAAAATAAGTGAATTCCTGATTGCCCTTCTTGAAAAAAATATTACATAATGCAACTCTTGTCGAGTCTATTTCGTTGCATTTTGTAAGAATTATTTTACATTTTGCAGCGTTTTCCCATTCATGTAAATGCATTTTGTAATATTACATTTTACAAAGAGGTTGCAACACAGCATGATAACATCCTCTGTTACACACTCAAACTCGATGTTACTGTATCGGATCTCGTGTAGCGCTGACACTGTATTTAGTGTGTAGAAACTTATGATGATATATGTTCCGGGCATTGCAAATGTCAAATTGCGGGTCGAATCGAATCCCGCATCGAACCAGGCAGATTATTGCGAATTGAACTGAATCTTAAATCGAATTTCACACTCTCCAATGACTTCAGATTGTAAATATTGCACCTTCTTTCAACTGTAAATATCGCAATTCTCAAATCGACTACTGCGTCCAACGCGACTCGTCTGTTTGGGGAAAGTCAATCAAAAGGCGGAACATTCCAGGACGGAATCAGAGTGGTTTCGAAAGCGGAAGAGAACAAGAGAAGACACTTGGTAGGGTTGTCAGAAATATCAGGTATTTGAACATTTCCGAATCAGTACAACTCGAATCGGATCGAATCATCTGGATGATTTTGAATCGAATCGAATTTCGAATCTACGAAGGGACCTATTATGTTCGTACCTAAAATGAGGTAAACAATAAAAGCGGATACGGGAATTGTGATTAGGAGAGGCGTTAGAATCCAACTCAAGTCGTTGAAGGGATCTGGTTTGCTCAAGTTCCCAGAGGCTAGAGGATTATGTGTGCCTACTAATAAGTCAAGGGCCTTCCGTTGATATCACGAGGTCCTCTAATGACGAGGCCTACATCAATCCCGCCACTCGCTGAGTGATTCCTTCCCACTCTCCTTCCTAATCTCCCGATATTCAGAAACAAACTGTTTTATAATTTCCTCGATTGATTGGCGCTTTCTCAATCTCCCCAACTATAATATTGACCCTTTCCCTCGCCATTTCCCATCCACTTCTCGCTGATGTTTTCCTCCCGACCTGTTATAGAAAGACAGCAAGGAACAACATAGTACAGTCTCGAAATTCCATAGACTACCACCGTTCAGCCTA
Source organism: Pictodentalium vernedei (assembly GCA_031216915.1). Classification (NCBI taxonomy): domain Eukaryota; kingdom Metazoa; phylum Mollusca; class Scaphopoda; order Dentaliida; family Dentaliidae; genus Pictodentalium; species Pictodentalium vernedei. The sequence continues at coordinate 492,275,588 of CM062296.1, read as the reverse complement.
GTGTACCAACATGTTTGGAACCATACATGCTATACCATGGGACTCTTTTATAAAAGGTTCTCTGGTGCAGAGAAACATTTCTATTTTCGCTCTGAGATTCGAGTTTGTCGAGTCGAAAGCCGGGCAAGCCCTTTCATTTTGAAGAATCTTCTCTTGTCGGCCGCCTGAAAATTAGAACGCAATAAGCATACCGACATTTCCTTTTTCATGAAAAAATATATTGCGTACAAAATTCTTTGAGATATCTTCAGTAACATCTGATAATTCAAGATCTGTAGCCCATTTAGTGTCGGAAGAGTTACGATTACGATTGCATAGATACATACAACGGAACCCGCATTAAATTCTACTCACAGTTTGGTTTGGATCAACCCTACTCATCATCACATTTGTACATAAAAGGTAAATGTATGATTGTAATCACTCACCATAGTACCAGTGAACTCGCCCCTCACCCTTTGGTTCGTAGAGGCATGTATGAAGTCATTCGTGGTCTCTAAAACTGGGCACGGACTCTTCATTGTCAAATATCGGTTCATATAGGACATGCGATGCCATGTAGACTTTCCGAATAGATGGACCAGAATACCAAGAAGTGCCATTGTGAGGTTAGCTGATGTCAATGTGGCGGAGCATGGCCAGAATGGTTGTGGCTGAGGTGTGGGGTGGTGTCGGCCTGGAAATCCACACAGACCCCTCTCTCACCCACAGTGCGAATCTGAATGGTAGATGGTACAGAAATGAGATTTTGGAACCTTTTGGACGACCGTGGCTAAGTGCAGTATGCGCAGACTTCATCTGTGTGGATGATAATGTCGGACTCCATCGAGTCAGACTGCTGACCCAACAAGTGGGTGGGGAGGTAGGGAGGTAGCAATTGAGTTAATGTACTGGCTTGCATTCTCACTCGGCCTCAGATCCACAGAACACACAGGGGACCGTCTCCAGACCAAAGGAGAGCCCCTACAACCCAGCTTAACACCCCCAAAGAACGAGGACGAACCAATGTAGGCGAATAGGACAATATGCCACAACAAACAATCCGAAATTGGTCCAAGAATGATGAAACGCTGCTAGAAAACTATTGATTGCCAGAGACGGCTAACCAGTATACTAAAACTGCTGTTCTTCACATGAATAAATCGTTTTTGATATGAATGAGTTGTTCTGCGGGCGGTTTAAATTCCCCCGGACAAAGGGTGACATACTTCCACAATCCTTGAGTTAGTCATGTATGAATGCACGCAGGCAAAAACAACGAAAGGTTTAGGGGGAACATTTTTCTGAACTGTAAAAAGTGATTAGAATCGCATATTTTCTCCCCATTTACCTTTTATGTACACAGGGGATGATCCTTAGAAAGTAGTGAGTACTATATATAAATTATATGGAAATTAAGACAAACGTTTTGTAAGTAAACTTAATAAAAGGGACAATAAGCCTCGATTTGGAAACAAATAACTAAACCGTTTAACAAAACCACAATGCCCGTTACGCAAAAATACCCTTGTGTTCTGTATATCATTCGTACGAAAGCCTCATATTCTATTAAATCAATTAACTTGAAGGCGAGAATTTAAAACGGCATACTATAGTTTTTCAGCCCGAACTGGTTTGCCGACAACTCACGGAAAATTTCGTGCAATGTTTTACATATTCGTCGAAATTAGCATTCTTAGAAGGACAAAGGTGAAGTTGGTGTCAACGCAAGTCTAATTATAGCGCACGCGTCTATGACGTACATTTCAGATTACCGCTCTAGATAAACGTGTTGATGGTTTTATTGGATACATGACTGCAATTTATTTGAAATGATACAAAGTTTTTATCTAATAATTCCCAATTATTGCTAAAATAATGCACATTTGTTGTTGGTGGCAGCAGTTTACTCGAATATCAACAAAGCTAAAATTGGAAACCAAGTCGAATCAGAAAGTGATTTGTTTACTTTCAATAACTTTCGGTTAACTGCGTTTATATCTTTGCCAGGTCGTGTTTTCTGAAATTATGTCCATATCAAAGCTTTGTAATTACAGATTTGAGTAATTCCGTGTTGCTTCTGGTGTCTCACACTTTGTATATAGTGATCTTTTACACGATCTTTCAAATAGAAGCAAAATCTTACGCGAAATCTTAGAGTCAATACTTTTTCAAATTAGCTGTATATTATTAACTCTTTGGACCCGAAACACCGCTGCTTTTCCCCGTTCCATGATCGTGATACGACCTGAATTCATAAAATAGGTGGTTATTCAATGAATTTGGGTGGTAGTCCAATCACGATTTTCAACATGCAGCCCCAAGGCTGCACGTTGAAACTATTGATTGGTCTTCCCCCAAGTGACGAATCTAGATTCAACCTGTTAATGGCTCAGAACTGACATGGAATATACCATCAGGTTTCAAAGTGTTAAAGAAAACAAAACAAAACACGTTTCTACTACGCCTACACGTATGCACTATTTGTTCATGTGATCACTTGGAAGGGGGAGGGGAGAACTATGTCTAACAACGGGTTTCCACAATTCTGAATTCGCCACTAAAATCAGAATGACGGGGCTAAAGGACAGAAGCCTCACCAACCAATGTCATTTAGATAAAGTTTTGTAGCCCCGGTTCTGATGTACTTATATTTACCGATCTGTCACCAGAATGGGCAATCCACATTCTTTGTGACACTACCGTCTCTCTGAAGAACTTGGACGATGAGGATATGTTTCATGCAGCCGACCAGAATACCCGGAGGGCTTTAATTTCTTAAAGGTGATAAATACTTCATAGTCAGGCGATTGTTATCACCGTCAATAGCCAAACAGTTACACGAGGCAACTGGAGAGAATTGTTATTGATTTTGTAACACATTGCTTTATCAACATGTGTTGCACATTAAGTTTAATCTGTCGTGTAAACATTGCCTTCGACGAGCTGTCGCTTCAAATTCATCAAAACCAACTGAGTGGAATAAGAGTGTGCCTTTAGAATTAATAAGGCGCTGATAAGGGCAGAAAAAATAACGACCAGCACCTTTCGTACAATTTGGATTCAGTTGGTCAAGAGGATTTGCTTATGTTTGTACTAATTTGAATCAAGGGAGTAAAGCAGGTCCGAATCTAGGATCTCAAAAAGTTTTGACATTGTGGGGCGATGTTTCAAATTTTCTGACAGTATTTCCGGATCGTTGATCGTGGGTACGAAATTGAAAACCTAACTCAATATATTTTAAAAAATTATAATAAACGAAATAGGCCCGAGACGTTCGTTTATTATTATTCGTTTAAAGAATTACTTTCGTTTCACGAAAGTAATTCTTTAAACTAATATTGTAATTCAGCAGTTAAATTCGACCTCTTTGTCTTTCTGAACCCGTAATTTGATTGCCTGGAAGCCGGTGGGCTCCGTGCTTTAATCTCAGGTAAATTCACTCTTACCGTGCTTCAATTGACGGAAGCGAGTCAATTAGAACATGTCTGTATTCACGCTACGTGCGAGCAACGGCGCTAAACCGCTCATATCACATATCGAACACATCCCGGAGTTGCTTTCTATGGCAACGGTTGTCAGCGTCCGTGCTTCGAAGAACACCTTGTAAATTCGATCATGGCAAATAGACCGAGGTCAAAAATGACAATTTTTTAATTGTTTTTCTTCAAATAAAAGGGGTTTGGAGAATTCTTTTCACATCCAACGATAACAAGAATTACAATGGAGATAAACGTCTCTTGTTTATTAAGACATTCGGGAATTTGACCATGGAAAAACATTTGTTAACTCGCCTCTTCGGGTCTCGTTAACAAATGGTTTTCCATAGTCAAATTCCCGAATGTCTAACGAAGCAAGAGACGTTTTGTCTCCTAAATAATAATACACGGCGACATTTTTCGAATATATGAATATTCGATTGTTATATACTTAACGAGCGCTCTCTTACAAAGATTATTTGAAACTTAAGGGTATTTATTTTTACTTAATTAGAATTGCGGTTTCTAGTCCCACAGCCAAATGGTAATTTTGGGGCTAACCGTGCAATGTTGAGAAGAAGAAGTTTTTTAGGCGTTTTCATGGTAATTCTTTGCACTGAATCTGAATGATGCCATACTGTAAACCCCGGGAAATTCGAAATATTCAGGATGGCATCCAAGATGACTGTCAGAAACTTTCAATATTCCGCTTCGTGCCTAAACCGCATATTTTTATGAAAAACTTTGTAAGTGACACACCACATAGTGCTGGTACATATGTTATATGAGTCCCATTGCTATATCGCATTCCACTAAAACTAAAATGTTATGGGTGGACACTAAAAAGTTGTTGGGCATGTTGATTCTATGTGTTGACCTCTGTCTGTGATCTTGACATTGGTGGGTCCGTCATGAATTTTATATGTGCCACATAATCTTGTAATGGCCCATGTGTTGTGTAAATTTCACCATGATATCTCCTTCCACTATAAAGTTATTGCTCAGAAACTGAAAATTTGATGTGCATGTTGTTTTCATGTGTCGACCTCTATCTGTGACTTTGACTTTGCTGAACCGATCGTGAATTTTGTACGCAACACACCATCTAGTGGTGTTCAATGTGATGTCCCCTTCCACTAAAAATCATGGCTCGGACATGGAACAAGTTGATGTGCATGCTAGTTGCATGTGTTGACTCTCGCTGTGCCCTTGACCGCGGTGAGTCGATCTTGAACTTTGTATGTTGTAGTCCATATGTTGTGTAAGTTTCAATGTGATAGCTACTTCCACGAAAAAGTCTTGGGCGGGACTTAAAACATTGTGAATTTTCATTCCATGTGTTAACCCCTATCTGTGACCTTGAACGCATATATATTGTGAAAGTTTCATTATGATATCTCTTCCCGTTAAAAAGTTATGACGCGGACACAAAAAGCTGATGTCATGTTCATTCCATGTGTTTAGGGCTGCACGGTATACCGATAAACCGATATATAACGGTATTCAAACCAATATCGATTGAATACCGGTGTAATTACAAAAATATCGCTTTATCGTCATTATTTATTTACCCACAATTTAATTTTCAAGATGTCTTGAGTTTTTTAACTGTCGCCCCGAATGAATAATATTATCCTTTTATCCAAGGAATCGTCTGCTTGTGCCCTCGTAATATACAAATTTAGCAGTTGAAAAAATAATTCTCAAAAATTTCAACAAAACTATATCATGTGACCCCTCATTGAAACGAGCTCAACGAGCTCGTTCCAATGAGGGGGTCACATGATATAGTTTTGTTGAAATCTCTGGGGAAAATCTGATAAATTAATTTTGAAAATAATAAATAATAATGATTCGATCGTCATTCTCCATCATGTGTCACATAATTGGCTCTCAGTTCATTCTTTCAGTCACAGTCTGTTTGCAATCACCCCATCTTCTTCCAGGGGATGGCAGGTAGACAGCCAATCTGGCTATGTCACTTCCAACGGTATACTTCTCATTACAGTTGTGCAATATGTTTATTTGTAACCATTTTACATGTATGTGTACCGTGAATAAAGAATCTGAATCTGAATCTAAATTTTGATATCGTCTGCGTTGGGTAAAGGTGTTTCGAACCGCATCATCAGGGCATGCTAATTCGTTCCGACTGTGCTGCCTCGAGTCCCGATTGTGGTACTTGTGTTCATATATCCGAACAGTTTTCGATACACCGGTATACCGCGGTATTTTTTTTGAATACCGATACTGGTATTCAGCTTTGAATATCGTACAGCCCTACATGTGTTGACCTCTATCTGTGACTTTGATCTTGGTGGGTTGGTCGTGAATTTTATATGAGAGGCACCGCCTAGTGGTGATACATATATTTTGAACGTTTCATTGTGATATATCTTTCCATTAAAATGGTAAGGCCAGGACACGAAAAAGTTTATGTGCATGCTCATTCTGTGTGTTGACCTTTACCTGTGACTCTGGCGGCTCGGTCATAAAGTTTGTACACGATACGCCGTCCAGTGGTGGTACATACGTTGTGTAAGTATCATGGTGATATATAGAAGAAGTTATGAAAACAGTGTACTTTGGCGACCATCTTGGACGCCATGTTGAACACCTTGAGTTGTCCAATGTTTACAGAGTGGCATCATTCAGATTCGGATTCAGCGCCAGAAGTTACATAACAAACTACCAAAAAAACCCGTTACTCAACAACACTGCAAGGTTACCCCTCTGACCGTCGGAGTATTCGTCAAGTGGTCAACATTTTTCAAAGTTTGAAAAAGCTATTTTTTTAAAGCTATCTATGCCACTGACCATATATGATGTTAAGTGGTCGAATGGTTTTTGAGCACCAGAGGTGCGCAGGGACGATATGGGCAGTGGCGGCGCTACTGGGGGAGGGGGCATGGGGGGGGGCATTTGCCCCTCCCCCCAAACGAAGGCTTTGCCCCCCAGTTGTCCCCCCAACCATCTCGCAGGCATTTCCATCCACCCTCACACACAAACACATTCAGTCACTCTCTCTCTCACACACACACACACCTTTTTTTATTCCCAATAATTTCCCATACACACTTAGCCCAAAGCCTCAGGCTAGCTGATGAACACATCCAGGCAGTAGAGATTTAAAGACTCGGATGCAGGTACTTATAAGTTATAATTAAGTTATGAGCCAACAAAGGCATGTCTATCCATATCCCTTGTCTAAAAAAATTCATGGATTTCGCATTATGACAGACGGGCATTATCTCCCTTGCACTGTTCAATTATTTGAAGTCTCTCTCTCTCTCTCTCACGCACAGACCCACCAGACGCGGATCCAGGATTTTTTGAAAGGAGGACCGCTAATTACCATTACATTTAGTCGAAACTTGGACCCAAAGTCCGCAATATACTTTTTTGGTTTGGTACGTCCACAGGACGTACCAAACCCAAAAAGTATATTACGGACTTTGGGTCCAAGTTTGGACTACCTCATAACAAAGTAATGATATGATCCTTTACGTATTTGCCCCCCTTCATGGGAGTCTGCCCCCCTAGTTGCCCCCCCCCCCCCACAAAAAAATTTCTGGCGCCGCCACTGGATATGGGGTTTGTTAACCTCTAGCGATCCCATTATCAGTACAATGGTACTATCCATCATACACAATGCCGAGGCGCCAAAGAAGAGGAGGTATCCAAGCAGCCAGGGAGGCAGTAAAACAAAGTAGTTATATACAAGAGCTCCCAACTTGTTTGAGTTATTTTTAATTATGCGAATGCGTTTTAAGCTTTCAAATGGCTTATCTGCAATATATTGATTCCCATAGACCCTCGACCTACAGTGATAAATACACAACAAAGACGCCATTGAAAAATACATAATGCAAGTAAATGGTACCACGTGTAAAAAACATTGGTCACCAGACACATACATGTACAACCCTTCATCTGGCAGTTATGGGTCGCCCAAAGTTTCATCCCTGCCAAGTTTCACCACCATCCTATCGTTGGCAAATTCCTGACAATAAACAAAACTGGCAAACACACACTATGTGACTCATCAGATTATGTGAAAACAGCGAATATGAACATGAATGCATAAATGCTACCTGCTGCATGCACACCCCTTGTCCCTTGATCTTTCCTAGCAGCCACGGTTCGCTCAAAGTGTCGCCCCTTCAAAGTTTCACCATCAGCGGAAAAAGTACTTCCCTCTTTGAAAATCCAAAGTACAACCCCCGACAGCAAGCAAAACTGGCAAACGCGTACTGTGTGGTTCAGCAGATAATGTTAAAACATAAACAATACAAATATAAATGCAGAAATTCATAAAACATCTATCTGTTGTAGACAAATATTCGATTCTACTCTACAGTCTCTAACTTGAAATGTACTCTAGCATACCCTTGGCTTTGGACGATACAGTGTAACTGTCTTCGGAGTGATAGTGGGTGGAGCAGAGAAAAATAACGAGCAATTTCATTGGTTGCTTGATTGCAATGAAGCAATTTGAATGGAGAATAGAAGTGGCTACGACTTAATCAAAGATAGCCAAGTATAGATAGGACAACACAGAGGACTGAAAATAACGTGTAGGATGTTAATGCCGAGGGGAGTGAGAAAAGGGACTGAAATGGGTAGAATAGATTACTAATGGGCATTAGAAGGCCAGGAATTCGGGCCTGAAAACAACTTATAAGGAAGTTGTTTAGGGACAATATGGCTTGTGGATAATTCCAGTCGTTTTCTGTTACTGGAATAGTCTCATGGATTCGAACATACTCTATAGGCTGAAGACATTATAACATTACGTAGAACCCACACCAATCGAATGCCATCCATGATTGATGCTTCAAGATGGTTTTGGAGTAGTAGTCTGTAACTATAGGAAGTTAACGGGTTGGGGGTGGTAACTGGGTGCACTCCAATATAACAGAACACACCCTGTATGCTTTCAGGCCTACCCTGCTACCAACAAAGAAAACTCGTATAGCTATAAAGCACCCAAATCGCAAACCGAATATTTACCATTTAACACCCATTATGTGTACCTTAGCGCACCCTGAAGATATTGAACAACACTCTGGAACACACCCTACACTGTTGGAAGCATTTCTGTTCCACAGAAACCACTTGACACCATAGAAACCAAGATGACGATCTCCATAACAGCACACGTTGCGCTTCCACACTAAGACCAAGTATCACCATGGTAATGACGTCGTAGCCTGAACTCTCACACGCGGTACCATAGCGACTAATGCGCTACCCATCACGACTTCACTCCCCTCCCCCCACTCCATTGAGATTCTCTATAACATGTAGATCTCAACAAGGTGTACTTCCTGTACTCGGATTTTTTGAAGACATGGAAAGCTTTCCACACATAAAACAATTACTGTTTCCAATAACATTTCCTGAAAACATTTACTCAGCCTAACACATACTAAATAGAAAATTAAAATTAAATATTTAAATAGAAAAACTACTTATAAAAATATGCTAGAGCTTTTGTCCACCATCATACTTTTTCTGTTGGGCTTTTTGTCCGCATGGCTTTTGTCTAGTATACCCGTTGTCGGCAGGATGTTTATGATCTACACCCTCAGTCCCCAATTCTTCCCATACAAAAACCTAAAATATTTTGTCCTCAGTGAAAGGGGGCTTCCATCTATAAACACCCGCTCCAGGAGCCCCTGCACATTCGAGTAAATTGTGTGTAAAAAGTGTATAAATATTCGACACTGGAGATGTCAGCGAAGGGGTTTAAGATAATTCTTGTATTGTGAACTTCGTTTTGTTTGACGTTATCGATTTTTCATTGATAGAATGTATGCCGTATTGTTATAATACCTGCGCTTTCAGCATAAACGATGTTCTATCTGACAGGCTGTCGGAAAACAAACTTCACTCATTTGTCTCCAGGTGATGCGTTATGATTCATCATATGACTAACGAAATTGTATTGGCAACCACAGCAATAAGAAGAATGTCGTGTTATGTATTCAATGACTGGGAAACATAAAGTCCTGTGTTAAGATATTTTGACAGAGAACGTCATAAGAAAGTATTTTCAGGTTCCGTTCCACCCTTTTCCAGGCATTTCCAAAAATGACATGCCATGCACTCTCTTCAATTGCGAATATTGTTTAACTTAGTTATCTAACCCTTAACATGTTTTACAGTTTCCAAATCCACTAAAACATTCAACACTATCTGATTAAGTAGAAGTAAACAAAATGTGGATGAAATAATTTATTGTCAAATGCAAGCCTTCAACCTGGAAATTGCATGAAAAAAGCAGAAACCAGTCATTTTCAGCCACCGAGCAACCTCAAAAGCAGAGTGTTCCCACTAACCCCAATTACCTACCCCTGGAGAATAGGTTACAATACAGTGTTTTCCTGCAAACAGCGCCTCTAGCGGTTTGCACCAACCTTTAATGGAGGATAAAAAGTTCCTGGAATTATCCTATTGATGGAAAATGAACTGAGCTTGCAAGTGTGAATAAAATTTTAAAGTGCATGTTTTGGAAAAGATATAAAATATTGGTGACAATTGTCTTCTAAAATGTGTGAGAAAATTAAAATTGGGTGGCGGGAGGTAAAAATATGTCTATTTCATTCAGTGCGAAACTGGACGGGAGTACAGGAAGCTCCAAATTTAAAGGCAAAATTCACATGGCGACCTATATTTTTTTTCAGTATATGTTTTTCATGAGATGATAAACTAAATGGATAGATGGTTGTTTTTGCCCAAATCAGCTTAATGAGATGGGGAGAGTAGGAAAGCTCAGTACTGTCGTCAATGGAAAAGGAAACACTGTATTGTAACCTAAAGCGGTATTTCTTGTGATTTCTGTCGAGTGATTTTTAAAAAAATAGTTTTGGATGTTGGGTCTACCGGTGTTATTTCTTTGATGACTGAAGCCAAGTCGGTTTGTACTTGGATGGAAATTTTAGAGAAAAGGTAATTTTGAAGATGTTGGATGCCCATTGTTCATGAAAAAAGTCTATTTTAGAGTGCCCATGTACATAAAATGCTGGCCAAATGGACATTGAATCTCAGGTGGAGAAAAGATGCTGGCCAAATGGACATTGAATCTCAGGTGGAGAAAATATTGGCCTGCCTCTGATTGATTACAAACACAAAAGATGTGTTTGTAATCAATCAGAGGCAGGCCAATATGAAATGGTAGTATTAATTGAGCTAAACGTTGTTGTCTGTGCAAAATAAGCAGGTTTTAACCCTCCATGGCCAAACTTGGAATGGGGCATATTTTCAATCTGAAAAACATTCAGTCAAGTTTATCATTGATCTCCACTTGCTAACTAACCCCCATCCCCAAATATAGTTAGTAGAAGTATCATTTTTTCCATTCCAGAATTTAACCTCCTCTGTCTATATATGCTTGCTGAAAGTATGATTTGTTACTTTCTGCAGTGTGAGAAACAGTCATTGAACAGGGATTTTTCTTTATTTTGGCAGGTTTGATGGTCAAATTAATGAGAAATATCCTATTTCAGCCTGTGATTTGATTCAAATGTTGTTTTGATGAGATGCATAGGAGGTTTTTACTCCTTGAGAGCAATTTGGGTGTGGCACTACTTGATTTTTCCATGTTGAAATAACTAGTTTCTTTTATTTTTGAACAGAACTGTAGTTACATTATTACTCTTGATTTCTGGACACCCTGGGCAACTTTCTAATCTTATTTTGGCGAAAAGCTCTGCTTTGAGGTATTTTTTGTACCCAAGAGTGCAAAAACTACCTTTTTGGCAATTTCTAGATGCACAAAATCACTAAACTGTATGCAACTGCTCCTCTCATTTTGAAACATTCACTAGGCTTAACATTTCTATTTTCACAATCAAACTTGCAGCTCCAAGGGATTAATTTGTAATAGTTTGGGCCATTATATGCGCTTTGTTATTCACAAAGTGAGGCCTTCACAAGAATGTAGAAATCTGTCTTATAAATGGCATTCCTCTGTCCTTGGTGTTTCATTTGTCATTTTTCTTACCAAGTACTACTACAACCACCATAAAAAACTTGCATCCTGTTAATGTAAAAAGTAATATGACATCCTTTGTTATAGACCAATAAAGAGAGATACCTAGTAGTTTAAAAGACTGTTGCATTAGGAAGATTTCAGTTAAAATGTATTGTTGGACATGGCTGGAATGAGCTACTATGCTGATCCCATCCAGGTTCAGCAACTTACTTTTTTTGATAATGTCAAACAAGGGGAGATAGAGTGGATTTGCCATGTGGCTAAATATACTATTCTGGCTTGATACTTGAGAATGTAGGTCAAATGAAGAAAAGTTGTGATATTGTACAGACTTGAGAGACTCCAAACTGAATTGTGGTTTTATTTGGGAAAATTCTCCTTTTTACCACCCCCCCCCCCCCCCAGTTTAATCTATCCTGATCAATTTAATTTGGACATTTGGCTACCATGAGCACCACTGGATGCCTCATATGGTTAGTACTCTCACATTTTTTTTATAAGATTCAGGCTCAGCCCAAGTGCAGAGAGTACACCAGTTCTTAATCTGGTCTCCGTACAAAACCAGGGGAAATTTCCACTTTCATCTCATTTTGGCTGTGTCAATATCACCCAAATGTATGATTTATTAATTTTCCAAGTATCTTGTTAACTATGTGCACTGCATATGTGGGAAACAGTTGGGGATTCTGACACTAGAATTGAAGTGTGTGGACTCAAAGGGTTGGATGTAGGCTTTTCCTATAAACGGGTTGCAGGGGGTAGGGGTCATATAGCCAGCACTGCTTGTTCGTTGTTTATTTCTTCATTCAGGTCATATGATTATCTTATGTTAGAGTGTGCTTCTGTCATATGGTGTACTTATACTGTAGATTGTACTTTATCCAAACACCGTTATGAAACAAAAGTACATTTTTTTCATTTTTATTTTGAGAATAATAGAAGGGTTAATGTTATTGGTTTTCATTGCTCAGAGAATAGCTTTTTGACTTTTTGACTTTGATAGTTTATACAGCTACTCTGTTGGTATACTAATGCAAAATGATGACAGTTTGAGGATAATAAACTCATTAAACTTGTTGTTTGAAATCAGTTTACAGGAAAAAAATGTAAAAAGTGGCACATAATTTTTTTTCACTCAACCAATCAAAGTGGGTTAATTGTAATGCCGATAGATCAGGCAAAGAGCCTTGAAATTTGAAAAAAAAGGATATTTAATATATTAGACAGTATTTTTTCTTTAATTTAAACCCATAATTACATATATTTTTATCGACTTTGTAAAACGTTTAGGTTACAATACAGTGTTTTCGTGCAAACAGCGCCTCTAGAGGATAAAAGTTCCTGGAATTATCAGATTGATGGAAAATGAACTGAACTTGTAAGTGTGAATAAAATTTTAAAGTGCATGTTTTGGAAAAGATATGAAATATTGGTGACAATTGTCCTCTGAAATGTGTGAGAGAAGATTAAAATTGGGTGGGGAGCTCCAAATTTCAAGGCAAAATTCACATGGCAACCTATATTGTTTTTCAGTATATCCTTTTCAGGAGATGGTTAACTAAATGGATAGATGGTTGTTTATGCCCAAATCAGCTTGATGAGATGGAGAGAGGAGGAAAGATTGGGGGCGCGGTGGTGTAGCGGTAACCGGTTCTCGTCAGGTCACCGAAGTTAAGCAACGTCGAACCCGGTTTGTCCTTGGATGGGTGACCGTCTGGGCGATCGATTCGGACTCCCGCGTTGTGTTCTTGGGCAAGGCACTTCATCCCGATTGTGCACATGTAGGCACGATGACGCCGTCGCTGCTCGGTGGTTCTCTCCGGCTTCCTCCACTCGTAAAAGTGTCACCAACACGATATGGCCTTGGCTGTTAATGTGTCATTAAACACTAATAAATTAATAAGGAGGAAAGATTAGTATTGTCGACAATGGAAAAAAACACTGTATTGTAACCATTATCATCGCTGTTTCTAAAATATGAAAAAATATATGTTTCCGTGTCATTTTTATTCACACCTGGCAGGTGATAGCTCCCTGAAAAAATGACATTTTAAAAAGCAGTCAATTGTTCGAAGCCACCGTTTCCCATAGTCCTATTTACCGCTATGCATCAGACTTCAACTCTGTGACCAAAACTTCAAATTATCTTATCCAACAAAATAGCCTAATGTTATCATAAATCTAATACTTAAAATACATCTCCAATTAACAATCAGTTTCAACAAATGCTTCCAGTTTAGAATTTTACCCATGCGCAGTTGTGCGAAACTGTAGAGCGGAACCGCAAAAGAAAGCTGACAGCCTCAAGACTATTAATCACAGATAACTAACTCGTCACGAATCAAACAGTTGTAGTGAAAGTAGAAAGAATGTTGGACAGAATGTCATTTTTGCTTTATGTCGTGACTGTTTGGACGGAAAGTCCTTGATAAAGTAATGTGACAACAAAAGTGATCGACCAGATCACGACTCACTTCCACAAGCGGTCGCGATTTTGTAAATAAACGTTGTTAGAAATGAAGACCAAAACCAAACAAACGAACGATAACAGCTTCTGAGAATTAATGTTCTCTCATTTCTTTTTGACCCCTTGGTTTCCACACTATTGTATGGATGAAAGTGGGCAGAGAATTTATCTGCCCGTTTTTGTGATGCATTTATTTATTATTTTTTAAGGTCACATGCTTATGAACAAAGGCGAATCGCGACTCACATATTTCTGCACAATGGCTTATCGTGACCGTGACAGTTTTACGGGTGGAGGAAGCCGGAGTACCCGGAGAGAACCCCCGAGCATCGACGAGCAACTGTCAGCTCCTCAACATTCTAACTCTATTCAAGCCCCGCTTAAGCAGGGTTACAGCGATTAAGATATGTGCACCATCGGCGTGCAGTACGCCTTAGTACACGGCGTTATCGTGCCCCCATGTAGGCAAGCGGGATAAAGTGCTTTGCCCAAGGACACAACGCGGGACGCCCCGGATGGGGCTCGAACTCAGGACCTCTAGCATAGAAGTCCAACAGTTTACCACTGAGCCACCGAGCCACCGAGCTCCCTTTTGTGGTCCATAAATGTTTCTGCTGCATATACACTACTTCATCTTCCCATACCGCCGCGGTTCGCCCAAGGTTTCGTCCCTTCCAAGTTTTAAAGTACTTCTCTCTTCTCTCAGCGTAAAAGTACCTCTCTCTTTGGAAATCCCACGCGTATCCCATAACAACAAGCCAAACGGACAATCGCGGACTGTGTGACTAAACAGATTGTGTAAAAAACATGAATAATAAAAATATAAAGACATTCATAAAACATCTATCTATTGTAAACAAAAGTTGGGATCTACGGTCATTTCACTACCCACGAAGAACAATCGATCTTAGAAAGTAAGTATCCGATACACTTATCAGCTCTCCATGTACAATACATGTCGATATATATAATCTACTGGAGGAAGCAGGAACGGCGGAACCGGAGGGGGGGGGGGGGACAGTGGGACTGGGGGGGGGGGGGGGGGGGGGGTCCCCTCCACTTTTTTGCCGGGCCATGTTTTTTTTGTATGCACATATTATAACACAACCAATGACTGGTGAAACAAGAGGCGGATCCATAGCCTCCCCCATCATTTCTCCAGCTATGTTTCTCTCGTACTGGTTCAGTTTCGATGGATTTCGGATCATGTTTTGCAGTAAGTAGCAACAAACTCTCAAATGCATACATTCTGTTAAAAAGTCGGTTAACTGAAATAGATAGTAATCTTACAGACATACAAGTACCAAATCCACCCCCAGACAAGATAATCCACAAACAGTATAATTGCTGTTAACGTCTGGTAAAGCTGACAGGTGAGGTCTATTTATCAGCTTTGGTCGTTACGACCAAAGCTGATAAATAGACCTCACCCGTATGCTTTACCGACGTTTTTAACGTCTCTCAAAGTGTGAAATCTTTCAAATACATCTCCAGAAAAATCTCCAAATATCCGCTCAGATGCATGGAAATGGGGGTTTAGGGAGCCTGGAATTTAAAATTTTCATACAACCATCACCCGATCCAGCCCCCCTCCCCCACCGTTAAAAATCGTTCCTCCGCCCCTGGTCCAAAGGGTAATTATGTTCAGTGGAAATACATTCCACATTAGACAACTATAAAATCATTTTCATTGATAGTCAGTTCAAATAAGGCGAAGAACACGTGCGCGAAACAAACAACAACAGAAAAAAAGAAAGATAAAACCCCCCAAAAAACAACCAAGAAAGACCCATTTCATTTTATCTTTTATACTCTCCCAAAAAAGAAAGTGTGCATGCTAAAAAATAACACTAAAAAAAGATATATATCATTTTCATTCATGGCAATTTTATTCAATCACAGATGAATCAATTTGTGATCAACACGAGAAATTTCATTACGCTACGATAAATACTCTTGGTGCCATGGAGAGTTAAAGACACTAAGGGTCCAACACAAAAGTCACACACTCAATATCTGGTATGACCTCCGTCTGCATCGACTACTTCTGTGCATCTACGCCTCATGGAAGCGAACAAGTTAGCATGGAAGTGGGTTAGGGTATAGTTAGGTTAGGGTTAGGTAGGGTTAGGGTTAGGTTAGGTAGGGTTAGGGTTAGATTAGGGCTAGGGTTAGGTTAGGGTTAGGGTTTTGGTTAGTTTAGGGTTAGGGTTAGGTTAGGGTTAGGTTAGGCTAACCCTAACCCTAACCCTACTCTACACCATTGCAGTCGAGCACGACGATGACATAACGTCAAAATCGGACGAATTGCAGGTCTTCGAGGACGTAAGCCGTATTCTCTCAGGCGGTTGATTAATGTTTGAGGATGTATCCATCTCAGGTTAGGGATGTTCCTTGCTGTCATCATTGCCGTTTGTTGCCGGTTCCGGAGATGGACGACACGGATATACCGATCTTGTGCAGGGGTGGTAACTCGGGGTCTCCCGGAGCGGGGTCGGTCTCGAACGTCATCATGTTGTGCATGTCGATGGACTAGCCTGTCTACAGTGTTACGGTGGCAGTTCAAATGCTGGGCAACCTCTCTGTGTGTTCTGCCAGCTCTAATCATACCCAGGGCAAGGAGACGTTGATTCATAGTCAATCTTGGCATGCTAATGTGGAGTCGTTTTAACAGCAGCGCAAGTGTGAATGTGAGCGATAGGAAGGCCTTACTTTAGTGTTTAAATACCCAAGGATTCACACTGCTGCATGAATTTTCAGACTCTCCACGTGCAAAACATGCCTTTTCACAAACGTGCAGCACGTCATTTAACGGTAATGCAATTTTAACGGGGGAAGCTGTTTTGTGTTCAATATAACTTATTCATGAACAGCTTAACACTCTTTACACCTACGAAATTATTTTTTTGGAGTTTGATCAATTTCTGCAATGCACACTTTCTTTTTTGGGCGAGTATATAAATCATTGTCGGCGTAGAAAGAGATCTTCTCCCATCACTCATCAGCGGACGGATGGGTGAAATGACCATGGTAATTCTGTATGACTGTGGTAAGTCATCCTTGACAAACTGGTAGAAATATCTATAGTTATATTCAACTCTTTTTTCAGAACACGACTCATGAATAACTGATGACTTTCATTATCTTTTCTCAAAACATAACCTAAGACCCCTCATTGGTGTGGCGCTGAAAGAAGTCAGCAATGGACTAAGAAAGCCACCCCAACCCATCTGAAGTTTGGTTTTATTTACTTCTTTTTCGGCTGGTGAGGTCGAATCAGTTCCCTGTTCCATCTGCTTGATGGCTTCGAGAATAGCAACGTCACCGACGACGGAACCACCTTGCCGCCTCTTATGTATCTTCCCCTTCACTCAGTTCCAGCAATTTATCTGTTGTCTCATTAGCAAAACTTTCGGGTGCGCGGTGGCTCAGTAGGTAGAGATGCAGTAGGTAGAGATGCGTTGTGTCCTTGGGTAAGACACTTAATCCTAATTGCTCACGTGGGGGCACGGTGACGTTGTGTAGTAAGGCGTACTGAACGTCGATGGTACGCTTGTCTTCAACCAATGCTAACCCTGCTTGTGTGGAGTAAGTACGTTAGGGAGTTTGACAGTTGCTCGCCGTTGCTCGGTGGTTCTCCCCGGGTACTCCGGCTTCCTCCACCCGTAAAACTGTCCGACACGAGGTGACCCTGGCTGTCGAAAGTGTCGTTAAACTGAGAGATTCGCTGGGCCTTGTTATTTGGTTACTTTACTTATTTACATATGCCTTACATAATAAATATATAAATAAGTAAATTAAGTAAATAAATAAATAAATAAATAAATAAATAAATAAATAAATAAATAAATAAATCATGATTTTTCGATTGGGCGGAGGAATTCCTACTATTACTACAATGTTCGGGTGGTGGCTCTTGTCTTTTGAGGTGCCGTCTCTTTGTCGTCGAAGGCATGGGCCTAGAAGGAGAGGGTTTGAATGGAAGGCACAGGAAACGCGTATCAATTTCAACCCCACATCCTTCTCCTTCACTCAACCTACGAATTCTCCGATAGAGAAAACATATTGGGAAGAGTGGCAAGAGAAAGAAGGTTATCTCCCGTCTGTCTCAAATACACCCACGGTGTTTGCTTCTTCTCCTGGCGTGGCGCAGTTTGGGAACGAGGTCCTGCGGATTGGTCTGTCACACCACAGAGATGGTACCTGCATGAATTACCTTGGGTGGGGGGGGGGGGGGGGGTGCTTTTGCTCCCTTCTGCGGGGAGCAAGATTATTCCCCTACAAGAACACAATGAAGGAGGTCGTTTTCTCCGACGGGTGCGGTGGGGGGGGGGGGGGATTAACCTTCCCCAATGGGGTACTCACCCTGGTGACGATATAGAAATTTACGCTTTCATTGTATCGAAAGCTTCGAAATATGTTGACTGTTATTATTATAGTTATATTATGTATACTCTATGTTAAATTTGCTACATGCATGAGGTACAGCAATAGAAGTATATATGAACTATTTGTCATCACGGCGGACTATTAATGTGGAAAAAGGCCATGGACTTCCATTTGAAGCCAAATCAAGGATGTATACCGCCGACTTATCAATGAAAGCTGCTAGCCCAAGAGCTGCGGAGCTTTTAATAACATGTCTGCGGCTAAAGGGTTTGTGTTTCCTAACCCAGAATTTTATGCTAATTCTGAAAATTAATTTCTTAATTATCAAAGCCTCCGCATTTGGGGTGAAAAATGCAACTTTTTGCTTGTTTTCGATAACATTGTGAGGAAAAGTGAAAAAAAATATATATACAGTTATCATATACATACACAGATGTGTTCGGTAAAAGAGACATTTTCCATACATACCCTTTACTAAATTTTCCATACATACAGTTTCCAACACGTGAACAGTTGGAGAGATCGGTAGAAAACCAGATCGAAATGATTCGTCCGTGGCTAATTTTCGTCAATCTTCGCCAGGCAGAGGCAATATAAGGCATATGTAAATAAGTAAAGTAATCAAATAACAAGGCCCAGCGAATCTCTCATTTTCGTTTCGAATCGAATATTGAATCGAACCGGGTCTATTATTCGAAAAATCGAGTGGAACCTCGAATCGGATCAAGGACGCTTGAATATGACCGATTGTGTGGAGGGAAGGGGTGAGCTGTAAACCTGATTTGTTCCGACCTTGATAGCGTAATACCCGACCATTAAAATCTTCCAACTCCATCATCAAGATATGCCTTCATCGAAGGCATGCCTTGATGATGAAGTTGAAATATTACCCATTAAGGATTATAGTTCAAAAGCAGGAAGGAAGGGGAGCAAGAAGTTCCGGTAATAATGCACTGTGCAGGGCAAGCCGCTAGCAACAGCTCATCATTGATATTGCTGGGGAACTTTACATTTGCATTCAACAGTGGTAGTGACAAGTGAGACTGGAATTAGCACGGGTGCATGCAGATATTTATTTATTGGTGTTTAAGGTCACATACTTATGCACAATGGCTAATCGTGACTGTGACAGTTTTACGGGTGGAGGAAGCCGGAGTACCCGGAGAGAACCACCGAGCATCGACGAGCAACTGTTAGCTCCTCAACATTCTAACTCTGTTCAAGCTCCTCTCAAGCAGGGTAACAGCGGTTGAAGACATGTGCCGTACACCTTAGTACACGGCGTCATCGTGCCCCCATGTAGGCAACCGGGATAAAATGCCTTGCCCAAATACACAACGCGGGTCGTCCCGGACCGGGATCGAACTCGGGACCTCTAGCATAGAAGTCCAACAGTCTAACACTGAGCCGCCGCGCTCCTGGCGCATGCAGATGTTGTTTATGTTAATACAGCGAAAGTAAAAACTTGGTCTTTATTTTGAGCATTGCTTTTGTATCGGAACTATAAGTTTTGTGAGGCGACGAAGATGACTGATGCCCAGTTTTATTCCTGTGAAAAGATTCAAAAGGAAACGAATTTGACAGCCGATTTAGAATCGAATCGTGTAGACTCTTATGATTCGAAATCGAACTGAACCCCGACGCCTTGCATGGTCATACCAAGTAATGAAGCCCATAAGAAATGATTTTCCAGACTTTCTTCAAAATACTGCCGTGTTATCCCAAAATATATCGCAGGCCAAGTGATAGGGTCAATAGATATGAGTGCGTACATCTTACATTATGTTCAGTTGTTCTTATTTATGTAGGATGGGGGCGTTGTATACTTACAACTGACTCACGACAATGCACATTTCGCTATTATTATTAATTTATATCAATTCGACATCTGCGACACAAAAATCAATCATCCTCAGAATACTTGATAAGCCTGTTAGTTGCATCTGTTTCCCGCCAATATTTACAAGCGTCCAATCGATGACGAGGTTACATCGAAGCTGTCGTAACACGCTTGTGTTTTTCTTATTTCGAAAGAATCGGTAAACCATTAAACACATTCAGAAATCTGAACAAATTATTTGCTCTTTATTCCGACGAGAATCCTTATTTGTTTGAAAATGAATGATGTGAGAGTCTGTGGATTGATTAGCTCCTTGGAAGCTGCGGTGGATATTCCTGCCCAGGACAGAAATGCAATTGCTTCTTGGATGTGTATTATTTGGGGATTTCTAACAATTTTCTCGCTGTTAATCAAATCATCGTTTTGGCCAATGATTTCTTGAGTTGTAATTTAGTGATTTATTCAGCATGTGCAGAAAACATGTTAAAATTCTCAGCGGTTTAACCCTTTGAACTAGCAAGGCCGATTGTTCTGTCCAATGCATCATTTCGTCCCACTTTAGTCTCATAAGGGATCTTTGCACGGAGCATTGGTGATGAAATAATAATTGCAGTCTACAGCTATACCGCTGCAGACTACAATTATTATTTTATCCTCTCTCTATATTGATATTAGACTGACCGACCACACTGTAAGTGTACACAAAGGCAGCACCATTCCAGGAAACAAGGGTTCAAGAGTTAACCCTTTACCTAACATGAAAAGCAGACGACACTTGCAAAAAAAGTTCTTGAATAACTAATTTTTTTCTTTTTTTGTCTCAAAAACATAGGTTATGACCCCTCGTTGGAACGAGCTCGACGAGCTCGTTCCAACGAGGGGTCATAACCTATGTTTTTGAGACAAAAAATGAAAATATTTTGAAAATTAATTGGCGATTTTTGAGAATAGCGCTGGCCGGTTTTGGCCGTTACGTTGGGTAAAGGGTTAAGAGATTAAAATTTCCGTGTGGTTCTTTTTTTCACACTGACGGCAGGGGATGCGACTCGAGCAATGGATTTGAATTAGAGTAGGTTTGTTTTAATGCTGTTCTGGCTTGATGTTTTGTTATATGGTTAACCGATGGAAAGCAATCAGGTAGCTCTTTCGGGCAGTAGCTTTAGCATTCAACGGCAAACATAGCCTACTGCTGGTCATCTATCACTGTTGCTAACCTTGGTGTAGTGAAGATGGCGAATTGCGGAAGTGTGTAAGACAGGGTGTATATTTGATTTGTCCCGACTATGATGGCACAAGTCCCGAATGATAAAATATTCCAACGACATCATCAAGACATGCCCCAGTGGAAGGCATTCCTTGATGATGTAACCGAAATATTAGTCAGTAAAAATATAGTTAAAAACTCGAGAGAATTTCCTTATGAATAGATATATGTAGTAGTCATAATACATGGGCTTCCCAACTCCTTATTTAATCAACACTTACCGCAGTCGCGTAGCTCCGTGGTGGGGTGGGGGTATGGGGGCCTTGACCCCTACATTTTCGCTGTCCCCACGAAACATTGGGCCAAAGCAACTTTCACACAGCATAGAACCCCAAAATGGTCTCAAATATAGGGGCTGCACACGCTAAAATGTCCCAGATTCGCTCTTAGAGCACTAAATTTTACAGAACTTTTTCAGAGGATGGGGTTAGTCCTAACTACAAGCTTTGGGTCGTTGCCCGCTCCTCAGACTTCCATCTGGGGAAGTCGGAGGAGGGGGAAACGACCGAAAGGTCCTAGTTAGGACTAGGGGACCCCCGAAACCCTACACAACCGCCTTTCAAATATCACCCCCCCCCCCCCCCAAAAAAAAAAAAAAAAAATTAAAAATGTCTAGGACACCCCTTAATATGGAATCCTGGCCACGCGCCTGACATACCGTACTACAAATTGGCTATGCTGTATCCCCAACAGCCCGTTCGGGTACCATATACCCCCATTTGTATGACCAGTTATCAAGTCAAGTCTCGTGAAAGGTATATGATTTCTGGCAACAAGGGGGAGAAGATATCTGATACTCCAAATACAGACATGTACAGAAATGTATAGCTAAGGAAAATTATTGGGAGGAGGGGTGGTCACCCCCCCCCCCCAACTCCATATTTATTTCGACCCCTGATTGTAAAAATAAGCAGAAAAGATTGTACTGTAAGAAACTATACTGGTGCTATGTTTCCCAGTGGGTCGATGGCAAGAGCATAGGACTTGAGGTCATGAAGTCGTAAGCTAAAATAAAGCATGACACATTTGCGCTGTGTCATTAAACAAGACACTTGATTCGACTTCGTCGAAATGCAAGAAGTCTGTCTGGCCCCATTATCGCTCAAAACGCCCTAGATGCACAGAGCTAGAAAAGTACATTGCTGAGTCAGTGGGTTACAAAAACAATCAAATTTCGCAATCATCACATCCGAGGAAAGGGCAGTCCCTTTCATGTAAGGGGCCTGATTTATTAATTGGTGTTTAAGGTCACATACTTATGCACAATGGCTAATCGTGACCGCGACAGTTTTACGGGTGGAGGAAGCCGGAGTACCCTGAGAGAACCACTGAGCATCGACGGGCAGCTCCTCAACATCCTAACTCTGTTCAAGCTCCGCTCAAGCAGGGTTACAGCGGTTGAAGACATGGACACCATCGACGTGCAGTACGCCTTGGTACACGGCGTCATCGTGCCCCCGTGTTGGCAACAGGGATAAAGTGCCTTGTCCAAGGACACAACGCGGGTCGTCCCGGACGAGGCTCGAACTCGGGACCTCTTGCATAGAAGTCCAACAGTCTACCACTGAACCACCGCGCTCCCAAGGGGCCTAACCCGTAAATATAATAGCAAGAACACGACTGTGTCGGACGTTACAATACTATGATAGCAGAAGCGTTCAATTTTTGATCAGATTACAATAGAATTGCAATCTGCTCGCGTCACCTTCACACCGGTAGACATAGATTTCCTAAATAAAATATTGCAAAATCAAGAACAAATGAAAATAGCTAAGGTGTGGCCACGCCAAATGGGGGTAACGGGACATTTTACTTTTCTGCTCCCAAAGACGATCTGTATAATTTATTCCTAGAGCTCTTCGAGACTGAGGGAATAAATGGTTGCTGGTCGTCCTCATACATTCAGGAACAAGCCTCGCATTGGTGGAAGAAGTGAACCTGATGATACCACACAAGGAATCTCGAGCAATAGGAGATCGATAGAAAATGCCATATTTGGGGATTTCATCAGGGGATGTCATATTACGTCTTAGTCTTGTTACGCAGTGACATCATGTTTGGTTGTCACTAAACTACTATGCTGTGACGTCATAACTTAGGTGAAACATAGTGCACATGCGCAGCGCCTGTTGTTACGGTGACACGTATTTCCGTCGTCAATTTTGTTTACTAGAGGCGCCACCATCGTCGTTGGTATGTAACTGAAAGTTCTCTAAAAGGGCGGGGATGTGTTCTCGGTGCGTTCAATTCCCTGGGAGTATATCTAATTATCCAAATCGACCCGAAAATATACATTCAGTTATGATTCTTCCAGAATCCCCGGTTTATGGATGTCGAGACCGCCATCTTTAATGACACTTAGTTACTATGGATCCAGGATTCCAAAATAGTACCTAGAGGTCTCTGAAAGATGCGTTCGATTCGACGAGAGTATATCTAATTACCACAAACAACCCGACAATTATTTATCTATTTCGAATTCTTCCTCGTTTTTTCACTCCTACCTTGATAGCACATAGTGCTTTATACAGCACCAGCGAATCTCCAGAGAGGTCCCAGTTTTGAGCTTAATTGCAATGCTGTACACAAGGACAAACTTGATACCGTATGAAAGATGAAGATGTAAGCTTTTCGTTTTCACTTGCTGTGAAATTTGGAAGTGGTGCCGATGCCATGAAAAAGGTCATTCAAAAAGCGTGTCTCATTTTCGATGTTTTATTCCTGAAGTCCCTTGTCACGTCGCGCTTATACATATACCTAATAGGACCGAGAACCTGGACTGCCTATTCCGATTTCCTAAATGTGCTTATATGCTAGTTCACAATATGTACACAACACATGCAACACATCGGAATATCCTATCACCACAGGGTTCTTGGCCCGTCTGCATTTGACTGAAAAAGTGTTCCATAACCATAGTTGGATACAAGAAAAGCATGCAACGAAACGTGAACTTGATGGAATGTGTCTGTGTGTTAGTACACAGTGTGCAACAATGTTTTCCCATCGCATGCAACACACGGGCACATACGATGAAAAGGGATTCCATAACCATAGTCGGATACAAGAAAGGGATGCCATGTAACGTGGATGTGGTAGTTTGTGGAATGTGCTTGTGTGCTTGTGCGTGCACAATGTGTCACATTTTGTACACATCATAAGCAGCACATGGGCACATGCTGTATGTGCTGATATAGGCTTGTGTATCGGTGCCCAGTTTGCGCACAACACATACAGCACACAGTCTCACGGATATTTGACCTCTGACATGGCGATGTAGTACTGGAGGATACATTTTGGGGAATAAGTGTCTGAGAATAGCTTTCGGATGGCAGGTGGCTCCTGCATCCGGGTTCTTCACGTTACATTCGG
Source organism: Pictodentalium vernedei (assembly GCA_031216915.1). NCBI lineage: Eukaryota > Metazoa > Mollusca > Scaphopoda > Dentaliida > Dentaliidae > Pictodentalium > Pictodentalium vernedei. Next base: position 492,250,799 of record CM062296.1, on the reverse strand, counting down.
GTAATTATGAAGGTATGAAAAGGGATGAGGTCCGATTCAGCTCATTTGTGTCACGGCCGTCGTCGAGTGAAGACAAGTTCCCGTTTCGATGCAGACACAGCTCTAGGGTTATTTCAAGGTCTGACAATACAAGAAGACACGAGAAGATGCATTGTTCCAAACGCGATACGCTAAAAAATCTGGGGCGGTAGAGGTCGAATGTGTCCCAAGTGCTGCATGTGCTGTGTGCACATTGTACACTAGTACACAAGCATATTTGGAAAAATCGGAATAGGTCGTCCAGGACTGAGAATGATATGCTGATTGATCGCCGTGTAATTATATTTTTGTTATAAAAATACTGGTGGAGCGATAACCTAAAGGTGATTGCAAGGATAAATAAATACGAGGAAGAAGTCCACGAATGAGAATAATATGCCGACTGATCACCGTGTAATAATATTTTTATTATGAAAATACTGGTGGAGCGATAATCTAAAGGTGGTTATGAGCATAAATTTGTACGAGGAAGAAGTTACAGGGGGTGGGGGTGGGGCGGTGGGGGGGGGGGGGTAATCCGCCCATAGCTCGCTAAGGGCCACAAGCTATAATTTGGGAGAAAAGGACAATATTGACAGAGTCGTATTCTGTTTGTAACCACTGACATAGATATTTTCCTGGCGATGGCGGTGAAGCAGATAGACCATAATATAGCGGTACTTAGCATGAGCGATATTAGAAGGAATGTACCCGCTTAACCTTTTCTAAAAAATGGGTGCTTAAAAGCAGTAATTTCGGTGATTCTAACTGTTTGCAGTGTTTCCAACAGCGTGAATGCATTGCTTTCTAAGTAAAAAAAATCCAACGGAGGCCTAACGTGAGGTCTACTCGCCACCGAAGACGGTCGAAGATTGATAATTCAGCTAATTCTAAAGACATTCAGTTGTATAACATTAGCAGTTATTTCCAGTCAGGTGTCATCTGTCTGAATAGGTAGTAGACACTTGACTAGAAGAAACAAAAAACAAAACAAAACAAAAAAACCCCCAAACATCTGTCCGGCAACAATACGTTCTTTTATGATGTTTAACAAATTCGCTGTTATTTAACCCTTTACCCAACGTAACGGCCAAAACCGGCCAGCGCTATTCTCAAAAATCGCCAATTAATTTTCAAAATATTTTCATTTTTTGTCTCAAAAACATAGGTTATGACCCCTCGTTGGAACGAGCTCGTCGAGCTCGTTCCAACGAGGGGTCATAACCTATGTTTTTGAGACAAAAAATGAAAAAATTTAGTTATTCAAGAATTTTTTTTGCAAGTGTCGTCTGCTTTTCATGTTAGGTAAAGGGTTAAAAAAGACTTAAATATCACGCGATATGCTCTGTGGGACGCGCACTCCTCATACCCACTCTACTTCTCGTGAAAGATAAGATGTTAAAAATGTTGGTAAAGTTGCGAAATATTATCAGACGAGTATTGTAGCCACACTTAATTCGTTTTATTGTCGAGGGTTTTGTACGTCTGTAAAATGAAAGTCTATTTACTCAGACACGTAAGAGACAGGTCGTCTGCCATTCAACTGTTATGCAATGTAAACTGATGGTAAAACGAGAATGTGTACTGTCGGCAATGAATTGTAAAGAGTATTTTTATTTTATTCTCATGAGAATTTAAATTACTGATTCTCGATTTTGAGGCTATATGTAACGCCAGTGAAAGAAAGTTTGGGCGAATAATAGGAGAGTAAAACGACAGCTTATTAACTGGTAGAGTGCTAAATTATTTTTGGTCATCAAATTTTATTCACAAGTTATTGCCTTATTCCAATCTTTAGGAGAGTGCCATAAAATGTAACAGCGTAATTCCATACAGACTAAATAATTTTACTTTCATCATTAAATGAAGACATTCACAGAATATGAGGTCTTTAAATTGCAGTGCCTGCACTTGAGAATAAAGCCCAAATATTGGCTTCCAGCACTCAATCAGTTAAGTTGGAAAATAATTCAATATTTTGATTTGGCTCAGTGGTACTGTGGCATTCAGTACCGGGAAAAATAATTTATCTGTCTGAGGCCTATATTATAAATTTAGAAGAAACCAAGAGCAAAAAAACTAGGTAAAAGGGGGTGTGGCATACGAGTAAATCTGAACGACACAAGGCTCGAAGGCTTGAAAGATGTGGGGATGTTATCCTAATTTGGAACATTCGATCGTCACTACCATATCTCCCTTTCCTTCAAGGACGTATGAGGTGTGGATAACGACCGAAAGTTCATAATCAGGCAAAGTGAGTTGGGTTTTTCTCCCTAGAAATGTTTTAAAAATGTATTGCCTGAAGATGCGTACAAAACAATTTTAACCCTTCATCTAAGGCTAACAGTCAATAATAGTAATAATAATAAAAAAATAAAAATAGAATAACAAAAAAGTTTTCTTTTTTTGACAGAAGAATATAACTAATGGAGCCAGATTCAAGATTTCATGAAGCAACGGTGAATTATATTTGGTGAGGTGAATTTAGGTAAAAATGATCAGAGTAAAGATGGCCAGGGTAAGAAGAGCCTTCTAAGAAACAATGTTAGATTCCAGTTAGAGCTGGAACGTGTTGCGGTTTTCCGGTTCGGTTCCGGTTTTTGCAGCAAACAGGAAAACCGAACCACAAGGCCCAGCAAAAACCGACCGAATGGTTGTATTGTGTTTGTGCATAAACTGACCAAACTATCTTTCTGGGAGGGGGCGCGGTGGCGTTGCGGTAACCGGTTCTCATCAGATCACCGAAGTTAAGCAACGTCGAGCTCGGTTAATCATTGGATGGGTGACCGTCTGAGCGATCAATTCGGACCCCCCCCCCCCCCCTTGTGTCCTTGGGCAAGGCACTTAAACCCTATTTGTCCACATGGGGACACGATGGCGTCGTTACTAAGACGCACTGCACGTCGATGGTACGCATGTCTTCAACCAATCTAACCCTGCCTGTGCTGCAGTGCGGAGTTACGATGTTGGGGAGATGGCAGCTGCTCGTCGTTGCTCGGTGGTTCTCTCCGGGTACTCCGGCTTCCTCCACCTGTAAAACTGTCACGGTCATGATTAGCCATTGTGCATAAGTATATGACCTTAAAACACCAATAAATAAATAAATAAATAAATATCTTTCTGGGAGTTAACTGGACTAGTGGCCCGTATGAACTCTCACCACTTAGTCTATCGGGAAAAGGGACGAATGCATCGTGTTCTCACTGTCACATTTTTCCCTTATTGACTCGTCCACCGGACGAGTCAATAAGGGAGAAAGTATGACAGTGAGAACACAGTATAGATTAGATGACATTTGTAAGTTGTTACCCGAATTTAGGTTTTTTTCTGACTCAATAGGCTTGGCAGCTGATATGTAAGAACCCGAAAGAATGATTAAAGGGAAGTTTGGCTGAATCCAATGGAGATACTTACAGACAGGGCTTTTTGTGGTGAGTAGTGTCGTATAAACTATTGCGGAGCCTGAAGGGTTGTTTACTGAAAAACTGAACCGAAATCGAGGTTTTTTCCTGAAACCGAACCGAAACCGAATCTGAAGTATCAAAACCGTCCAGCTGTAATGCTGGTACATGTATCATCAATGGAGAACAGTTAGAGGAAATGGTTCTTTCACTTCTCCAACAATATATTCATACTGTCGGTATAGATGAATTGTAGTTGGTGTAAAAAGTACAAAATCATATTTCGACACAAGGGTACATTTAGTGTAGGCTCTGAACCTGTCATCAATACTTTCTATATAGATTTGATACACCTTTTTATTAGATACCATTTTCTTTCCCAGAATTGCCCATTATCAAGCTCGGAAGATATGCCTGCAAACTCGACTGATAGGACGCCGAACTCGGCCGATATGAATGAAGCTAGAGTTGTCCCCCTTGATGTGTTATCAAGCGTGACCAATTGTTTACAATGAAATCGTTCAGCGTTATTCGTCGAAAACAATCAGGAAAACTGGCGTTACCAGGCGTAATGGAGTAGTTTGAAGCTGAGTTTTTGTATCTTGAGGAATTAATGATGGCAATAATAAGGACTTGGTGGATGAAGAGAAGAGAGTTGTACAGAAAATTCAACGAAAACTAAGATTCAGAGTCGTAAACGTTTCTGAGCACATTTTGTACTTATTTGTTTTGGTTTAACCCTTTACCCAACGTAACTCTCAAAACCGACCAGAGCTATTCTCAAAAATCGTCAATTAATTTTCATTATTTTTTCATTTTTTGTCTCAAAAACATAGGTTATGACCCCTCGTTGGAACGAGCTCAACGAGCTCGTTCCAACGAGGGGTCATAACCTATGTTTTTGAGACAAAAAATGAAAAAAATTAGTTATTCAAGAATTTTTTTGGCAAGTGTCGTCTGCTTTTCATGTTAGGTAAAGGGTTAATAAATAAGAGATTATTACTTGGTTAGTTTTATATTAGCCGACATATCAGCCCTCGGTAACTTCACATCAGCCTTCGACCTTCGACCTCAGCTGATATGAAGTTACCTCCGGCTGATATCTCGTCCGATAGGAGACAAAACAATTTACAACCTCAAAAATCCCCATATTGAGCTGACTCGAGAATCAGTCTCTGAACATTCCATCTGAAACATATCCATATGTTTAGGATTACATTGAAAAAGTTCCGATGGCACGATTAGTGGCGATACTGCACCTTGAATTTAAATAGACTCACTTTGTACCGCATTCCACTAACCTTGACAGACGTATTAGAAGTTCAACATACTACGAAAATTGATCTTTCATTTCAGCTTTTATGGGAAGCAAAATTTGTATACCTTCATTTTTTAATATTCGCAATAAAAATTTTACAGTCCTTGGGCTATGCGAATGCACAGAGTCTGTAAGATGTCAGTCGCGCGAATGAAGACACTTGCATGGACTTTATAGCTTGGTTGTAAGGAACAATTTTACGAAGTATACTTCGGTATGGAAGTGGAGTGGTAGGAAAACCGAAAAATCTTCTTCTGGAAAACGTTTCTTGCATTTTTCGTGGATTTAGCGCGAACTGAAACTGTTTCCAAGCGTGACTATCAACTTTTATAAGCGTTTACGTCTGTGGTATTTTGTTTGAAACATGTGGGCCCAGAGCTTTTAAGCTAATTTTGTTGGGTGTTGTTGGGGACCATAACAACACAATACAAGATTTTTTGACAGCATTGTGATATCAAAAGCGGACAGAGAATTTCGATTTGGTCGCGATCCGCTGAAAATTCTTTGTTCGCTTTTTCGCCAGTGTTCTATAGAACCTCACCTATCGAAAGCAGAAACACGAAGAGATTGCAACTCGGATACTATTTTTGTTTATTTTTCATTGTTCAGTCTTGATTCTACAATATTATATTTAGAAAATCTCTCTACACCAGTACAAATGTATCTTAAGTCGATCGCAAGCCCATCGCGACTCAATCGAAAAAGAGAATGTTTTTTTCTAGACCTTTACCTTAGACAATTTGTTAGATTAGGATACATACATTACACGAGAGGAAAGCCCGTCAAAATAGTATCTGTCTGCCAAACAAGCATAAAACCAATTTAAAGTAACGGCATGCATGCTGTTGGCGGATATTCCTGTCCAGCTCAGGATTTCTCTTGCCTCTGAAATAAGTATCACTTGGGCAATTTAACCAGATTTTCCCCATGTAAACTGAATGCATTTTTTCACCAAAGGTTTCTAACGTTAAATTTAGATGAATTTTTCGTCAAATCTAGTTATGGCTGCTTCATAGAAGCCGGACTAGATTTGAAGAAAATACCCAGCGAGTTAAAGAGTTAAAAACGTTTTCCGGACCAGTGGGGTTGAAAGTAAACATTTTCAATGTTTACATATCCTGTCCCAAATCAGTGGGGTTCGGGATTTGGGGTTGGGGCGCCACAATTCAAATTATTGGTAGAGGCGGTAAGGGGTGGGGGAGGGGCAATCATACCCACTTTCGTCGTCGGAAATCAATTTCTAACGACTCATATAATAGGAGACCCGCGCAGGAGCTATAGCTGTATGCATGCATGGCGTACGATATTATCTGCGAGAACATACGGACTTCCAGTACCCAGGGTAGTGATGTCCATGTGTTGCCGCGAATAATGCCCTGTCATCTGGTCTCGGTGTTTGTAACAAAAATGAATTGAGAAAAATAGAGTGTGGAGGCGTCGTGTACTAATCCCTGATCCGCCCATGCCTAAGCTGTAAAAAGCGCATTGTCGAAAGTGAACTGTGACGATAACATTCGCACGGTATACCCATCCAATCACTGCTTCGAACTTCTGGAGAGTGAAATGTCTGGGAACAGAGCGATGGTAATTTGTACATGAAAGGAAAATGTGTACATTACAAAACATTATTTGTTTGTGTATTTACTGGGGAGCGAACAATAGCCTGGGTCATATCAAGTTGTATAAATTAACGGGTACAGAAAGCCAGAGTACCCATGGGAAAGCATCCAGCAATGCTGGGTAACCGTCGTACTTTCTGATTTATCATCCTCGTACAAGGGGTTAGCATTGCTAGAAAACAAGTGAACCGTGGGAATACAGCGCGCCGACCATATATGTACAACATGTCAACGTAACACTCACCTTCGATCAAAGCTAACTGCTTGTGTTACGATGGTAAATAAGATAGCCTGAAAGTTACCCGGCATTGCGAAGTGGTTCTCTTCAGGTACACCGACTCCCAACACCTGTAAAATTGTCCGAATTGACGTGACCCAAGCTGTTGAAAGTGCCGTTAAACCCCAACGAACAAATAAACAACCTTAAAACTATACACATTTGATCTTTTATGTGTTAACCCTTTACCTAACACGAAAAGCAGACGACACTTGCAAACAAAATTCTTGAATAACTATTTGTTTTAATTTTTTGTCTCATAAACATAGGTTATGGCCCTCTTTGGAACGAGCTCGACAAGCTCGTTCCAAAGAGGGTCATAACCTATGTTTTTGAGACAAAAAATGAAAAAAATAATGAAATTGATTAACGATTTTTGTTAATAGTGCTAGCCAGTTTTGGCCGTTACGTTGGGTAAAGGGTTAAAATGTAAATGGGTAGGAGTGATCCTTAGCAAAAGTGAGTAGTACAGATCAGTGGTTGCAGATAAATTGAAAATAGTCAATCCTTAATTTCTCGAGCAAGTGTCGTCTGCCATTCGTTTTAGGCAAAGAATTCAATAATAATCAGAAAATGTTTAGTAAAAAACGTGCACCAGTTACGCTGTTTCATCAAACGAGGGTCGATATATGAATAAATGATCTGAAAAGGTGAGTGGACATGTCCAAATCCCTTTGTTTCCCCCCTTCACTGATGTAGACATATTTTGATATCTTACATCAACACGGATTATTGTGGGAGAAAGAGTAAACCCTTCACCTTACGAATCGACCGTGTCCATCCGCGTAATTTACAAATTAAACAGTTGAAAAAATTATATTCACAAAATTTCATCAAAACCATGTCATGTGACTCCTCATTGGAACGAGCTCGTCGAGCTTGTTACAAAGAGGTTTCACATGATATGGTTTTGTTGGAATTTTGCGAAAAATCTGAAGAAACAGTAATTTAAATAATAAATTTTGATATCCTTTGCGTTGGGTAAAAGGTTAAACTCATCAATAAAGGGAAAATAAATCAATTCACAACGTTGGTGCGTAACATATAAATTCATAAACTCCTAATAAAACCTAATAAAACCCTGTTCAGTTGTTAAATTACGTGTTAGTTCTGAAAATAATAAAATAATTTTCTCTCATGGTATTTATTTCCCTAAATTGACAATATTTTATTGTGTTTGGAGAAGTGAATGTAAAGGCGTGAGAGGGTGGGCAATTTTCCCTTTGCCCCCTTTAATCCGCCTATTTAGCTTCCTTGTGAACGGAGTAGGTTGGGGTGGGGGTGGGGGTGGAGAGACATAGCGCCCGTATCAACAGCTCATGTACGTCGACGTAGAAGTTTTTAACCCTTTACCTAACGAATCGGTCGCATCCGCAAATTCAGCAGTTGAAAAAATAGTATTTTTCGAAAAGATGTCAACAAAACCATATAATGCGACCCCTCGTTGGAACGAGCTCGTCGAGCTCGTTCCAACGAGGGGCCACATGATATGGTTTTGTTGAAATGTTTTGAAAAAAATTAAAAAATGATATTTAAAATAATAAATTTTGATATCGTCTGCGTTGGGTAAAGGGTTAAAACGTTCAAAAGAGTATTGGGGTACTTATTCTTAATCCATCCGAAAAAGTGTCCATTTTACGCGTAATACTTTGAATTCCGGATACAAAATGTATGAAAAGAAATTTCGTGAGATACTGAATCATTAAACTAAGCCTCGCGAACGTGATATACGGGCCTCGGTACTACATGAACAACTGAAACATTTTAACACTCTGTCCAGATTGCTCTTCAAAGGTGGCTGGACCAATTGAACTTCAAACCTCCCGGAGCGAGGAGCTAAACTTCAGAAACATTTACATAAAGAATGTGATGTTATAAGACTATACGATACAACTTACCAAACGTTATTCCAGGAATAAAACGTTCGTTTCCACCAACACCATTCAATTTTCCAACAACCCATTCAATAGCCGTTAAGGCTTGCAGAGATTCCTCGGAATATTTATTCGCCTGACATCGTCCGTTGTCATTGGTCTCTGAGAGACTAATTATCACTGAAAATGTGACATTGGCGTCAGGATTTATGTTTTTCGGAGTAATCCTACATTGGTGGTAACAGAATACACATTGAAATAAGAAAACAACAAGAACCAGAAAAATTAATCCAGATGTGTTCAAAGAAAACATTATGAAACTCATAAATCCAACATTTCTAGATTCAGAAGGTTGTAACCGAAGAGTAGCCTGTTATTAGATCCGTCATCCATTACAGGTGTGTTTTGTGAAAGTCAAATTGAAATAATAAACAGCGACAGAAATATTCCAGGTAGTGACATCTAAACCCGTTTAATAATAAACTTAATCATAGTGGTATATATAAAGTTCTGTGTTATTCTGTCTGTTCAGTCACGCGTGCCCATGAAGTACAACGCGCACCTTGAAGGACGTCATTTTTGTCACCACAAATAATTTCCTTTTTGTACACAGAACACTCGTTTACCTGGCGGAGAAGCTACCGTATTACGCTATAATTTAAAAAAAAATTAACGCGTCTGGCTTCTCCAGAGACAGGCTTCCATGTCAAGCCCGATCTACCTGTTTACGTTATATAAATAGGATATGATTCACCTGAAATCAATACAAAAATATAATACATATCGAACTTATAGTGAAAATTAGGTTCAATCTCGGAAACAAGAATTTATTGATTGAAGAGAAACTTTGCATACTTCGTTTTCATTCATGTGTGGAAACAATATTACAACACATGTCACACATTCTTCGGTACACGACTCTTTGACGTAAGGGTGTGCCATTTATGTATTCATCATTCATTTTTAACTCTTACCCGCTGAGTATTTTCAAAATATTGTTCATCAAATCTAGTCATGGCTGCTGTAAAGCAGCCATGACTGATCTCATAAAACGTTCGTCTAAATTGAACTCACGAAATTATTTGTCAAACAGTCCATTCAATTTACAAGGGGGAAATTTTGTTAACCCTTTACCTAACGTAACGGCCCAAACCGGTCAGCTCTATTCTCAAAAATCGCCAATTAATTTTCATTATTTTTTCATTTTTTGTCTCTAAAACATAGGTTATGACCCCTCATTGGAACGAGCTCGTCGAGCTCGTTCCAATGAGGGGTCATAACCTATGTTTTTGAGACAAAAAATGAAAATAATAGTTACTCAAGATTTTTTTTTGGCAAGTGTCGTCTGCTTTTGATGTTAGGTAAAGGGTTAAATGCGCCCAAATTATACTTACTTCAGTGGCAAGTGATTCTGCGTCCAGGGCAGGAACATACACCAGAAGCATACGAAGAGGTAATACAGTTATAACTTATAAGGGGGGGGGGGGGGGGAGCTCAGTTGGTACAGGTGCAGGCTGCAAGCCGAGAGGTCCTCGGTTCGAATCCCACAGACGGCAACCGCGTTGTGTCCTTGGACACTTCACCCCCATTGCCCACGTGGGGCACGATGGCGTGGTGTACTAAGCCGTACTGCACGTCGATGGTGCACTTATCTTCAACCAATGCTAACCCTGCTTGTGTGGAGTTAGTTTGTTGGGGAGCCTGACAGTTGCTCGCTGTTGCCCGGTGGTTCTCTTCGGGTACTCTGTCTTTATCCATCCATAAAACTGTCCGACATGAGGTATCCTGGCTGTCGAAAGTGTCGTTAAACCCCAATAAATAAATAAAGAAATAATTTAGTTATAATGGCCGATACTAGGGGTATTTCCAAATTTGAGAACTATTCCCCTCTTCTTTTCCTATACCCTTGTCAATATTCAGGATACGGTCTAGAATTTAGCTAACTGCTGAATCCTGTTTCCATGTTCAAGATATTTTTGTTTTCAATGTAAATCAATTATTGTCTGTCTTTTTGTCTGTCTTTCTTTTGGAAATCAAATATTGTTTAAACTCATATCCAATCCCGTAACAATTTTTGGATCGTAGGAGTGAAGGTGACCACTGTTTCCCGAACATAACATAATGAAATTGGTTGACTACTCACGGTCTTAACTCATACCCAGAGTCGAGTGCCCTTTTTGATATACCCGCTCCTCCATGCCATCGGATTATTCCGGCGCCCATGCCTGTAACAGTTTTCAGCATCCGACAACGATGGGCACCCATGACAGTTGATGTTTCTCTGTTATTGTCTATGTACACGTGCTTTAACTTCAGATCTGTTTCGAGCTGTCCCAACCGAAGGTTGCAACTTATGCTGAATACTACACCGACTTCTGTCCAACGAGGGTGTTTGTCGAATTTATTGGACAAAGTCGGACATTATAATAACATTCGAAGTTGATGGCTCGGCCACATCCTGAGGATGCCCGGTGAAAAAATTCCGAAAGCTGCACTTAGATGGATCCCAGTTGGGAAACGAAAGATAGGCAGACCAAAGACCACCTGGCGGAGGACAGTGATGGCAGAGCTGGAAGAGATGGGTCTTACATGGGGTGAAGCAAGTACGCAAGCTCAAGACCGTGACATTTGGAGAAAACTTATTGCAGCCATATGTCCCACCGGGGACGAAGTGGATAAGTAATTACGTAACTCTGGTGACAAAATGCTGAAACTTCGTAGAAAACTTTCCCCACAATGCAACTAGAAATTTAACCAATTGAATCTTGTTTGACAGAGCTCGTTGAGCTCTGTCAAACAAGAATGAATTGGTCAAATTTCGAGTTGCACTGCTGGGAAAATTTTCTTCTTGAAATTTTGATATTTTTACATCAGTGAGCAGGGAGTTAAGAAACTGTTGGAATTAGTTTGGGTTGTGTCAGGTGTACTGACGCCAGTGATAATAAACATTTTACAATATTATCAGAGAGAGGGTATGAATATCATAACCCCTTGTGAGGCAGTTTGTAAATTTGTGGCAATGAGACCTTGAACTTCCCAAAGAAGAGATAGATTCATGACTTTTTGGCAATGCATCCTGGTGATTTCAGGCAGTTTTGTAATTTAACGCCATTATGTTTGAGCGTCTCCCCATTCCTTTTGTTGGAGGCACGGTGTTGCTGTGTACTAAGGCGTGATGCACGTCGATGGTGCACCTGTCTTCAACCAATGCTAACCCTGGTTGTTTTGAGTTACTGCGTTGGGGAGTGTGACAGTTGCTCGCTGTTGATCAGTGGTTCTCTCCGGGTACTCCGGCTTCCTCCACCCGTAAAACTGTCCGACACGAGGTGACCCTGACTGTCGAAAGTATCGTTAAACGCCAATAATATATGAATAAATAAATAAATAAATAAATAAATAAATAAATAAATAAATAAATAAATAAATTCAGCATTTGTTCTTACCTGAATCTGTACCAAGAGGACCGAAACCTCCGTGGGCCTTTTCTAAAGATCTGCATGACCACTTACCAAGAATCAATGCCGAGATCTAGTAAAACAGGGGTGTTTTCGAGGCTAGGGCAGAAGCGGCTCAGCCTCCTTAGTTCCAAACTATGAAAGGTCAAGGAAGGCTGTGGTGGGCGTGGTCGATAATCCAATAGCAAAGCAACTCTATACCTGGCATACTGTACAAAGAGTGGGAGCCTTATATAAGAGCATCCCATTGCTACATGTTTCAAAAATATCGCGTAACATTTTTCTTTGTATATATAAGGACACGCCATTGCCGCATGTTTCAACCTTTCTTTACAGAGGCTATCATACTATACTATTAAAAAAAGTAGGGGATATCCAAACTGATGTTGATATTTTCGGAAAATGGTATTGGATACGCGTGATTGGACACATCAATATGTCACCAAGTTTAGTGTGGATCATGAATGTCACCGGCCCACGAAAACTTCGTGCATGTTTTTCGCACGAGCGTTGCGTTAATGTCTGTGGGGTGCGTTTTGAAAATTTCATTTATACTGTAAGGGCTTTTTCGGAGGTCTCATCGTTCTTTTCTTGTATGAACTCGTTCATCAACAGTTTCTGGCCGAAACGTAACTTTTGAGGTATGCGAAGACTGACACGTGACGAACGTTTACGTGCCGTTGACATGGTGGAAGCTGGCAACAAACAGACTGCAGTGGCTTAAATTCTCAACGTTACTCAATCGGTGATTAGCAGGTTGTGGTCACGCTACCACCAGACAGGCAGTGTTGATGACAGATGTCGGTCAGGTCGTCCAAGGGCGACAACTGCTAACTAGGATCGTTTCATCCGAACCACAGCATTACGTAACCACTATCAAAGTGCCCCAGAAATTGGACAGCAGCTGCACCGAGCGACAGATGTGCGAGTCAGTGGTCAGCCTATCCGAAATCGCCTACACAGCTGGAATTTGTACGCTCGACGACCTCGAATAATCCAATGTTTGACTGAACGTTACATCGCAGCAAAGCGTAATTGGTGTGGAGCACGACAGCGCTGGGACAATCGTCGGTGGAGCAACGTCATGTTTTCCGATGAATTGAGATTCACTCTCGACTTCCACGACAGGCGAAACAGAGTGTGGCGGCGGTGGAACGAACGATACCATGACGTAACCATTAGGCAGCACGATCGTTTTGGTGGTGGATCGGCTATGGTGTGGGGAGACATAACCATGACAAGCAGAACAGCATTACATGTCATCCAAGGGGGTGTCACAGGGCAGTATCACCGTGACAACATGTTAGCAGCTCATGTGGTGCCATTTGCGCGACGTCACGACCGTCGATTCATTTTCCAAGATGACAATGCAAGAGCACACAGGGTCCGTGTCGCTACAGAGTTCCCCCAGGAGCAGAACATCACTACACTGCCTTGGCCAGCACTAAGTCCAGACCTTTCACCAATCGAGCACGTCTGGGATATGCTTGGCAGGCGCCTACGACAACGCCAACAGCCCCCTACCAATGTCCAGGAACTCGCCGCTGCACTGCAGGAAGAATGGAATAACATCAGTCAAAGTGATATTGGAGGTTTGGTGAGGAGTATGCCACGTCGGATCCGTGCTAGTCTCGCGAACCGAGGAGGATTTACAAGGTATTGAGGTCTCGGTGTGAATGTGGTAAATTCTCTGACTGACCGTCCATGTCTTCTACAGCACAGCGCGGGGAATGTGAGCTTCTCAGACACCCAACTATCGCTGGAATCATTCACCAGATATCACAGTGCAATGCCTCAACTGTCTTTTTGGTGAAAATATAAATATATTTTTTCATATATCTCACTTTTATCAAATATCCCCTGCCTTTTTGAATAGTATATATTGTATCTCATATGACTGTACCGTCCTCTGTTTGGCTACAAAATTCTTGAATAACTAATTTTTTCATTTTTTGTCTCAAAAACATAGATTATGACCCCTCATTGGAACGAGCTCGACGAGCTCGTTCCAAATGGAGGCCATAACGTATGTTTTTGAGACAAAAAATAATGAAAATTAATTGGCGATTTTTGTGAATAGTTTTGGTCGTTACGTTGGGTAAAGGGTTAAGAGTATTTTTTTCAGAATTCTGTTTCGTTATTTCTAAGTTCAAGAATGAAAATGCTTGTATTGGGCAACGCCCTTGACAATAGGCAGTTGACTTAAGACTGGAATCCTGACGGGTAGCAAGATTTGTACTTGGTTTTTGTTCGATACAATATAATAATTATTGTACGGCATGTCGTTGATTATAACAAAATTGCTGTCATCGACTAAGACTAGTCCACGCTTCTTCGGCCTCTGGACTGTTCTTCTTTGATGAACACTATTTGACACCGTCAGCCCCAGGCGGTGCAATATTTATAATATATTTAACACATCAAAATGGTAAAAAAAAAAACACGACAGAAATCTATTTTTTTAATTTCATTTTACATTTTAAGGAAATCAAGTGTGATAATGACACATCGAATCTTTTGATACACACAGACTTTGTTTCGCAAGATCAGGTGACGGTTCTAACGAATGCTGGCTGCGAGAATCAGTTTTAACCCCTTGAAACCCAGAGGCCTTTTTTTCGGCCCAGTAACATGATACTTCATAATTTCATTAAGTAGGCTGCACGTTGAAAATATTAATTGGTGTACCCCAAATAAAGAATTTGGACTCTTCCCGTTGCTGCCATTGAACTGATATGGAAGATACCACTAGGGTTCAAAGGGTTAAGTTCTTAAATAATTTAGAATTTGATAGCACAGTTATACCTCTGTGAGTGCAACCACTATATATTTCATAGCAAACAAACACACCTTATATTTGTACATTTACTAATGTTTAACCGCTGATGGACTAGTTTCAGTGTTTGTGAGTTCCAAAATACAAGCTTTTGGTGATCTTGTTAATCAGGGCTGGGAGAAGTTAAAATTTTCCTAAACACGTTAACGTGTTAAATAATTCTGCGTTAACGAGTTAAATGACGTTAAATGTTAAAATGAACAAAATTTTAATAACTTCGGCTATATGTATTGATTTGAATTTGAATATAATTGAACTTACGCACAGTTCGTCTCTTGAGTTCCAATGTGTTCTATGTGCCCACTGGCAGCCTACTGGCACATAGAACACATTGGAACTCAGGGGACGAGTAGTTAATATAGTTCTCGCAGGTTATCGTAAATTCTAACATCCAGCGATGTTTTCATTTAAGAATACAATCGCTGTGGCCGTATCCTTAGAAAGAGACATCCACCGTTGCTCGAGTACCAGTCCTTACATGGAAAATAGGCATTCGGATGAAGCTGATATTGCTGTATCGTCAAATATCGGCGGGCCAACTTCGCCAACGTTGGTAGGAGAGCTACGGACATCAAGATTAGGATATTCGTGTTCTTCAATTTCGTCAAATGGTGCAAAATTCGACGTCATCGGCACGCGCGATCCGGCTTGGGTAAACACAAGATAACGACGCAATGCTACATATTATACAATTATAATCTCCAACGTTAAACGTTATTAACTTGGTTAATTTTTTTTAACGTTGTTAAAATATTTTAACACGTTAACGTTTGAAACGTTAACTGCTCTCAGCCCTGTTGTTAATGGAAGTTGCAGTATTTTGTCAGTGGTTTATAGTGAAGTCTTGGCTAACTGTTTCTGCGAACAATTCACTAGACACCACTGCAAAGTCAAAGAGTTACGTTATAATGAGGGAACAAAAAGTAAGTAAAATTATCCAGGCTCTTAACTCTTTACCCAACGAATCGGCCGTATCCGCCCGCGTAATATGCAAATTCAGCAGTTGAAATAATAGTATTTTTCAAAACAATGTCAACAAAACCATATCATGTGACCCCTCGGTGGAACGAGCTCGTCGAGCTCGTTCCAACGAGGGGTCACATGATATGGTTTTGTTGAAATATTTTGAAAAAAAAATAAAAAATGATATTTAAAATAATAAATTTTGATATCGTCTGCGTTGGGTAAAGGGTTGAGGACATTTTAAGAATCGATGACAAGAATACAGAGAACATGTTACGATAATCAAAGTTGACCCTTACTGTTTTCCTACCGAGAATCATTTGCGATAATCTATTCTAATTCTCGCATGGACTTTAAGTCTTGATATACCAATGTCTTTCGCGAATTTCACTTTTCAAGAAAAAAGCTCTTTCAAATCAGTGTTGTGTGTTATATTAGTTAAGCACATAGCCTTGTGGAGTGCTGTCATCTTTCCTTATTTTGAGTATTCACCTAACACGAATAGAAAACGACACTTCCAAATAAAAAAATAGATTTATGCGATCATGATTTATGTTGTCATAGGCGAGAAATCGGCCCGCGTCTGCGCCGATAATTGAAATCAACAAGTCATGGTATCGGGGTGGCAGAGCTCATTGTAGCTGGAGTTTAAGATGGCCATCAAACTAGTCGCCAATACTTCAGCAATTTACAGATGGAATTTATAATCACAAGGGAGAAATCTTGTGTCATCTCGTGCGATATTTCCCACAAACAGAACCAAAGATGGACGCCGAATGATGGCGGCTAACTTAAAACAACTGATTTCATGCCAGAAATAAATCATCAGTAACTGCAGCCAAAATCTACAAAGAACAAAGATCTCAGGGCTTTATTTCGATAGTCCTGTAGACAAACCAAAGAAAGGAAACAAAAGTTCTCAGCAGGACTGCAGTTGCTGCCCTTGCTAAAATGTTCACTTCTTGTCTTTGTCTTCGAGGAAGATAAGGTCCTCCAGATTTCTCCTACTTTTCCCACCACCGCCATGGAAACCACACCACTGGATCCACTCCTTCGGAAGGAATACAAATTGGCCCTACATGGATTCCCACCAGTCAGCATATACTTGCAGCTCCAAAATTACAACAATGTTTCGGGTGCACGTTTGAAGTTCGTTATGATCGGAACTAATTGTGTTCCCTGGATTCCCCATCCCATCAGTCTTTGGGAGCCACGGTGGTATCCACTTATAACTACTTGAAGATAAACTCTTAAGCTCTCGAAATATGCTGTCCATTCTGACAGCGATAACTTCAGTGGGTCCAATGAGTCTCAGCTGGCGTTAACCTTTCCATAAATATCGCATAGAACAAACTTTTGAGTGTGTCATCCTGCCTGCCAACACAGATCATCCTGAATAGTTTGACACCGACTTCACCAACTTTCCTTTTCTCGGCGTCAAGAGTGTTCATGATATATGATTTATCACACGCCCGTTCTATGTAATCACCATCTACAGCAACACTGAACCGTGCGTAAAATGAAAATCTGTTCAGCACATATGTGCGAAGCGGAAATCGTTGACGGACTATTTTTAAAAACAAGCGGAATTTCACTGGAATTTTCTACAAATCATGCGCCACAATTACAATTCGAATCGCTAGCGATAGCTAAAAATCGTCCCATGAGTTCCAATGTGTTCTATGTGCCAGTAGGTACATAGAACACATCGGAACTCAGGGGACGAAATAGTAACACAGGTTCCCCTCGCAAATTTGGTTGGCGATAAAATGTGTTCTTTTTGTTGATAGTTATCGAATGAATTGCTGAGAGTCCTTCAAATAATTGCTTTTAGAGACGTGAAGGCGTGTAATAAACACAGAACGACACACGCGTGTGAATGGGTTAATCAATATGGCACTTATGCAATCGCGAAGGATAAAACTCGAGGCCTGCGGCCTCTCGTTCTATCCTTCCGCGCTGGCACTCCTGCTATATAGATTAACCCATTCAAATGCGTGTGATGTTCTGTGTATATCTGCTATAGTTCCTCAGACTCCCTTCTTTATAGGAGACTGGTTTTCCTCTCCCAATAGGTAGCAGATGTTGAATGAAAAAAATCTGTGCCGTTTTCATTTCACCGACCTTCTGCACAGGATTAGAACTAATCTCCTGGTCGCGGGGCCACGTTTGCATCACTTCTATGGTTCTCAAAGGAAATACATATCTGCCATGAATTTATTCCAAAGGTACACATGTGCATTAGTAGATCAACATAATCGCGGCTGTTTCAGCATAATCGTTGCTGACATCAGCCCGAGGTAACTTCATATCAGCCTGCGACCGAAGGTCGAAGCCTGATGTGAAGTTGCAGAGGGCAGCCTGCGACCGAAGATCGAAGGCTGATATGAAGTTACCGAGGGCTGATATCTCGGCCGACATGGAACTAACCAAGTCATAACTTCTTTATTTATTAAACCAAGTCAAATAATTACAAAATGTTCTCAGATCTGTTACTGTTTTTTGGCAGTGTTCTGCTTCTCATTCTTTTCACGAGGCCCGGAGTTTCCTCTTCTCACAGTTCAGCCATCCGAACTTTGCTGCTGCCCCAGTGGACTAGCCTAACGTTAGGATACCTGAACTATCTCTTCTCTCCCTTCTACGAATCTGCGCTTATGACTCTGAATCTTAGTTTGCGTTGAATTTTGTGTACAACTCTCTTCATTTTTCTTTTCATCCACCTAATCCTTTCTTGTTGCCATCATTAATTCCAAAACATACACCCCCTCTTTGCCTGGTAACGCTAATGTTACTGATTGACTGTCTTCGATGAATAACGGTGAATGAATTGGCCGTAAACAAAGAGCAGCGCCTTGTAACACATAAAGGGGAATAACTATAGCTTGGTTCACATCAGCCGAGATCGACGTCAAATCAATCGAGTTGAAAGTCATAAAGAGTTCGATAATGGGCAATTCTGGGAGAGAAAATCGAATCTAATAAATAATATCATCGTATCTGCGTCTCCGGTGGCGCTGCATACCGCTTGTTCATCAAAATCGAGCAACTGGCTCTACAATTTGACGGACGGGCGTTTATTTCTTCAATTGGACAGGAATATCTCCTGGTTATGATAAGCCTGGACTGTTCCGTTAACCCTTTACCCAACGTAACGGCAAAAACCGGCAGGCGTTAGTCTAAAAAATCGCCAATTAATTTTCATTATTTTTTCATTTTTTGTCTCAAAAACACAGGTTATGACCCCTCGTTGGAACGAGTTTGTCGAGCTCGTTCCAATGAGGGGTCATAACCTATGTTTTTGAGACCAAAAATGAAAAAAATTAGTTATTCAAGAATATTTTTTGCAAGTGTCGTCTGCTTTACCCTTTTCAACCCTGCTGCACTGAGTGGTATAGTCTTATAAATTACTGCATGCAGCTAAATGGACATGGCTAGTTAGCATATGTGGGGGCGTTCAGTAATGATTTAATCCTACAGTCCTGAACCTCCTGCCCAGTAAATTGTTTATTGTATTGTCTATGACGGACTGCCACAGGTTATGACCCCTCGTTGGAACGAGTTTGTCGAGCTCGTTCCAATGAGGGGTCATAACCTATGTTTTTGAGACCAAAAATGAAAAAAATTAGTTATTCAAGAATATTTTTTGCAAGTGTCGTCTGCTTTTCATGTTAGGTGAAGGGTTAAACGGATATTAGCTTAAGTTGTTCACAAGGTTCTCGTGTACTCGCGGTCCTTCATATACATTCCATGTTCGTAGCCATCGAACACTATACAATCTTTTTTATGCTTTGGCTGTCCGTACCTGACGTTAAATATTTACGTATCTCAACACACGCAGATTGCTTTTAAGTTTTGACACCATGCAGCTGAGGCCCGCCATCAGCAAAAGATCATGGAAGCTACGGTTGTTCAGCCCGTTCAGAGAATCTGTGAGAGCTTTAACCAGCTGTGCTTCAGTTGTTTTTTTCATGAAGGCGACGTCGACGAAAATGACGAGGGTGATGACAATCGGTGAAGACGACCACCGTGATCACAATCGCAACCACAACCATCACCATCATTAGAATCATCATCTCTGTTACCCTTTTCAACCCTGCTGCACTGAGTGGTATAGTCTTATAAATTACTGCATGCAGCTAAATGGACAGGGCTAGTTAGCATATGTGGGGGCGTTCAGTAATGATTTAATCCTACAGTCCTGAACCTCCTGCCCAGTAAATTGTTTATTGTATTGTCTATGTCGGACTGCCAACTTTTGGATGAAGACCAAAATTTATGTATACCGGATTGAAAAAGTTTATGTGGACAAAACTATAAGATGACGAACCAAACTATACCTCTCGCGTATCAGATAGAAAACTTAAGTACTTACCCTAAACATTCATCGTTTTCGCAAACCCGTTAAGAGAAATATACAATGGCGTTTTTCTAATGCCATGTTACACTTTGGTATGCCGAAAATGTCCTGTAGTAATTGGAGAATTATGGGAGCACGGTGGCACAGTAGGTAGAGATGCAGGCTGCAAGCCGAGAGGTCCTCGGTTCGAATCCCACCTGCGGTGGCAACCGCGTTGTGTCCTTGGGCAAAACACTTAATCCCATCTACCACGTGGAGGCAAGGTGGCATTGTGTACTAAGGCGTACCGCACGTAGATGGTGCACTTGTCTTCAACCAATGCTAACCCTGATTGTGCGGAGTTAGTACGTTGGGGAGTCATGAAAGTTGCTCGGCGTTGCTTGGTGGTTCTCTCCCGGTAGTCCGGCTTCCTCCACCCGTAAAACTGTCCGACACGAGGCGTACTGCACGTCGATGGTGCACTTGTCTTCAACCAATCCTAAGCTTGCTTGTGTAGAGTTAGTACGTTGGGGGGTCTGACAGTTGCTCGCCGTTGCTCGGTGGTTCTCTCCGGGTACTCTGGCTTCCTCCACCCGTAAAACTATCCGACACGAGGTGACCCTGGCTGTCGACAGTGTCTTTAAGCCCCAATAAATAATAAATAAATTGGAGAATTATTGTTTATGCAAGTCTTTTATCAATGTCCATTCTATATTCAAATGATACTCATCACATAATTTCTGACACAGATCGCAAAGTTTATTTTTCTCAGTAAATATTTCTATATCTATATATATTGCTTTTAAATGGGAGCCAGTGGTTTGCAATCGTAATTTTGGTAGGGTACTCTAGTAACGATGAATGCGTGCTCATAATGTACCTGCTCATGCTTGGATATTCTTTTGTTGACATACAGAGGTTGCCTTTTATGCACAGACATTGCACACCGTTTCCGAATGAACTGGTCAACCAGTGTTTTCCTAGCTTTTTTTCTTAAACACTATATATTTTACGAGCTTTGACTAACCAAAACGATGTTTTGGCCTGCTGGGATTTTTTGGCAATAAATATATTTTAACCAGATAAATTTTCGCCACTGATTGTTGAAAATGTACCACTCTAAATATTCCTCCAACAGCAAAAAGAATCGTACATGAATGTGCAGAGTATATTGAGGAAAGGCGCTGAGAGAAATTTAAGGAGTAATATAAAACACATTAATCTTGACAAAAATATAGTTAATGTTCAAGAAAAACGGAAGTGGAATTTTTACACTGTCGAAGGAATTTTTAATGGTCAGCAGTTAAAAATTGTCTCTAAACCTGACCTATGCAGTTCCTGAAGATGCGAACACGGGTCTTGAGAAACAGTTGCATCCAGCTTTCTAATGATACTACAAATACCACCCATATACCCCCATCCCCAACTAATGCACCTGGGCACTTATAAAAGATAAATATTTAACCCTTTATCGATCACAACTACAGCAGACTTCACTTGCAAAAAGGGCTTTAACCCTTTAGCCAAGGCAGACGATATCAAAATTCATTATTCTAATAACAAATTTTTTAAATTTTTCAAAAAAATTAGACAAAACCTTATCATGTGACTCCTCATTGGAACGAGCTCTTTTCAGTGAGGGAGGGCATGGTATGGTTTTGTTGATATTTTAAAAAAAATTATATATATTTTTTCATCTGCTTAATTTGTAAATTACGCGGCCGGATGCGGCCGTTTCGTCAGGTAAAAGGTTAATAACAAAAAATTAAAATTGCTAAAATTTGACTACTTTTTGTGATTCACTACAGCGCTGGTCTGAAAAAGCCGTTACTTTGGGCAAATGACCGTCAACCAATCAGACTCAAACCCAAACCTCCAAGATTTGAACACGGGTTTCCAGAATCAACTGCATTTAGCTCTTAAATGTTACTGCAAATGACCACCTTTTTGCCCGATCCTCTATCAAGTAAACCTGCGATGTAATAGAAGATGGGTAGTGAATGTTTAAAATGAGATCCAACTCATCGGCAACTTAATTATTGCATCGCGGTTAGTTCTAAGGTGCATTCTTCTTGTCGATCAGTAAAGATACTAACTAACTGCTCAATTGGTTCATTTATTGAGCATTATCATACTGAAAAGGAAGTTGTATTACTATTGGCCAATCTGCTGGGCAACACACAGTTGTTTTCAGGCTTTCGCAGGGACATATAAAATCATGAAACGTTCCACGTAAGCAAGGGAGATAAATCTAACTTGAAAATTGAACCAAGATGATCACAAATCCAAAAGTAATGTCACGCATGGTTTGAAATGTTAAGAAAGAAGTGAAGAAAGAAGATATGCGAAACTATAACGACCAAAATTAGAGCTGACACAACGAATAATATAACTCGACAGCTGAAATCTTTCGTGAATATTTTAGTGACAAAAAGCCGTACACTATCTTTGAACGTTATTCAAGTTCAACTGAGCGACGCGATAAATGAGCCTACTCCATAATTATAGCTTGGACTTGAGGGAGGAGACTAGAAAATCACTATATTCGGAACATACTGCGATAGCCTTCCAATATGAAAAATTCGTTATACAGTTCTTTAGAGGCCGGGGGTACACATCCTCATGTACCATGTCAGAATTGTACGTACACCTGCGGCTCAGGATAAGTAAACGTCGAATAGGATACATGGGGACGCTTTCCGCGTCGAAGACCTGTTTTACTATAACAATAACATGATTCTGGGGGGCATTATGGTTCATTAGCGGCCCTACAACAATGATAAACAGCCCGAGGGTTTATTAAAGGCCCGAGACGAAGTCGAGGGTCGTTAATAAGCCCAAGGGCTGCTCATCATTGCTGCAGGGCCGCTAATGAATCATGATGCCTGACAACAATCATGTTATTACTATTATTACCACTCCCTGTTACAGCTAACCGCACGAGGGAATTGCTGGAAGAAATAATCACTAAAGTCGGTTCGATATTTCTGTTTCGATCGTGCGTTCGACTTCAGTTCAGAAATACAAAGGGATGTCAAATGGGAGTAATTCATTAGACCATGGAATCTAAAAATAGCCGGGCAGCGGGCCGCTAATGGCTATTTATACCATTATCGCCTGCCGCCCGGCTCCGTCGAATGACGTCACTGAAATTATGGAGTATTAACGGGCCCCCAAACTTATGTTAATCGACTAGTAACTTATAGATTGAGTGGTAATAATAATAGTATAACACCTGGGACCAATACTATCAAACTTTCACAATTGTATTTTCTAAAATTATATTTTCTAGTTATAACTTCAAATGGGTTGAAATGAACCATCAGCATTTTCATATCATTTAAAATGCTAATGATTCATTTCAGTCAGTTATATTTATAGGTGGAAAACACAATTTTAGAAAAAAAAAACAATTTTAAAAGTTTTGTAGTATTGGTTCCAGGTTGAAGGTAACAAAAACAAAATAAACAACGTACATGTAATTAATTACACAACATGGATATGCTGTAGTTACGTTTGGTTCTCTTCCTGTCATTCCAGACCAAACACAACGCAAAACAATGCGTTCTTCACGTCAAAGTATTTAACGCATTATCCAACGCAGACGATAACAAAATTTATTATTTTAATTAATTTAAATTTTTCAAAACATTTCAACAAAACCATATCTTGTGACCCCTCATTGGAACAAGCTCGTGTGAGTGAGGAGTCACAGGATATGATTTTGTTGAAATTGTTGAATTTTTTTTTAACTGCTTAATTTGTAAATTACATGGGCAGATGTGGCTGATTCGTTAGGTAAAGGGTTAAATACTACAAGCGAACAGGGTTACTGAGTATGCTGGTACTTAGTTAATCGAATTAGTTCGTTCATCAAGGCACAATTTGCAATCTTTCAAACCAAAGTAACCAATCATGTTCAAAATCAAGACATGCGGTCCATAATGGTAATGTTTGGAAGGCGCTTTCTCTGCGAAGAATGATCTTGTCCCTTTTAAATGCATAAATAACACTAAGCATATTAGTGCTGCTCACTGAAAAATATATTTGAAACCTACATTTTCGAAGATCCTTAGAGATAGAAAACAATTACTTTGCCTGTTTTCAAGTAATGAGATATAGAGAATATGGAATGAGTGTTTTTCTCATATAATATTTATGAAACGAGTCTAAGAATTTTCCGTTTTGGCGAGCCTCTGGCGAGCCCAAACGGAAAATTCGGACGAGTTTCATAAATATTATATGAGAAAAGCACTCATTTCATATTCTATTTATCATATGACACACACACGCACAAATTAGCCACTTAGTATGACTTTTTAACCCATCACCTAACTTCAATTGCAGACGGCACTTGGAAAAAAACATCCTCGTGTAACTAAAAAATTTCATTTTTTTGCTTCCAAAACATATGTTATGACCTCTCATTGGAACGAGCTCGTCGAGCTCGTTCCATGAGGGGTCATAACCTATGTTTTGGAAGCAAAAAGTGAAAATATAAAAAAAATGATTGGCGTTTTTCTTGTAGGTAAAAGATTAATACAATATAACCCACCCTAAATAGGACAGATAACGTAAATTCTCCCTACTGAAAGAATGCAAATGTGACCCAGTTGCATTTTGTTTAGCCAATCAAATTGTCCAGTTTTGAAATTGACCAATGAAAGCTTCCAACTCGAATTATGCAAATTAAGAAAATGTGGCCCAGTGTATTTTGTTCAGCCAATCAAACTGTCTAATTTTGAAATTGACCAATGAAATTGACGGAAGGCTTTATTTATCACTGATTAATATGAAAACAAAATATCAAATGTTTTAAAGTTAACAAAACGGACGAAACATATGATAAATTTGTGTTATTAACCCTTTATACTTTTGTACGTGTTATTACGTACGAAATCAAACAGCACGTTGATACTTTGTGGTCATTGTTTTGTTATTGTTTTTCGATTTTTTAAAGTTTTAACCTCAAATTCCCATTTTCTTCTGAATAGTGCTCAGTGATAACCGTTGAGCCAAATGTTATCGCAGCTTAAAATACTAATATAATCCTGCTGTCAAGACTTCTTATCTGGTTGAGTGCTAGTAGCCACTATCAGGGTTTTCAAAAAATGAGGATACCAGAGCAAAAGCCAACACTCTCCTTGCTTACCGGTATATTTCATATTCAGTCAAACACAAATAATATTTTGTTTATATAAATTTGTTTTATTACAAATTATTGGAGAGTGCCTGTGGGCACTCTCCAATAATTTGTAATAAAACAACTTTTGAATTACAAATTCAGACCATCAAAAATAATCTAGCCCTCAATCAGATAATCACTAATGTGAAAAGTATCTTGTTATTGGTACTTTCCGACGTTTTACGTCGCATTTTTTAAAAAAACGTTGAAGAATCTGAATTCCCAGTGACGTTTGCACGTCAGGATAATTAAAGTCTCAAAGGGTTAAAATTAACTTGCGCAAGCATGGCAAATAAAAGTGAGGTGATTGAATATAAAATTATTAATACCAGCAACGTAGCAATTGGTTTTGTCATGTGTCGTCTGCCTATTCAGACCGACGACAATTGATTAGAAACAACTGCTTAGGTTATACATCATTTTTCTTGCTCACTATTTACCTCACGTAATATTGGAGTCTTTCGTAATTGTTGGTAATAGATCAAATTCCAACAGAATATAGGCCATTTGTGAGGAAGAATAAGATGGAATTTCAGAACATTGTAAATTCACTTCAGTGTTGTACTTCAGCTGTTCGGTGAAGAAAATTGGGTCTCACATTTACACGCTAAAATCAGTTGGGTTAAAAATCAACCCAAATCAACTGGGTTGAGTGAATATGAATCCAATAGGGTTCATATTCACTCAACCCACTTCATTTGGGGGCATTTTGTGTTCTTAGACGTACTGCACGTCGATGGTGCACTTTTCTTCAACCAATGCTAATACTGCTTGTGTGGAGCTCGTATGTTGTGGAACCTGATAGTTGCTCGCCGTTGCTCTGTGGTTCTCTCCGGGTACTCTGGCTTCCTCCACCCGTAAAACTAACCAAGGCTGTCGAAAGTGTCGTTAAAACCCAATAAATAAATAAATAAATAAATAAATAAATAAATAAATAAATAAATAAATAAATAAATAAATAAATAAATAAATAACCCAACTGAATTTAGAGTAAAGACAATGATTCACCATCAAGTTTCATGATCCTGATTCAAATTTTAACTGAAATATAATCTGAGGAAATTTTGCGGCATGTTCATTTAAGTAAGAGAAAAAGGCCACAGTGTCGAAGTTTTGACTAATGACAAACAGTTGCACGATAGGGCTATCATATTTGATGGCCATAGGTCAAATGCTTGGTATTAAAATATTTAAATATTTGTTAATGTTTATGTTTGTTTATCGGGGTTTAACGACACCACTTATAATAGCCAGGGCAACATCGCGGTGGACAGTTTTATGGGTGGTGGACGCCGAAGTACCCGGAGAGAACCACCGAGCAAGGGCGAGCAACTGTCATACTTTCGAACATACTATCCCGACACAAACAGAATTAGCAGCGGTTGAAGGCAAGTGGCCATAAAACGTGCCACCGCGTGCGCGATCGCGAGGAAGTATCTTGCCCGTTCTCAGATGATGCGGTTCGGAAGCAAACCAACGACCCTTCGGTTTAAAATCCAATGCTCTCTCGGAAATATCTGTTAATACCCAATATCAAATGCAACGCCTAAAACCGGCGAGAGTTATGCAGAAAATTACCGCAAAAATTTATAAATTTGGCTCAAAAACATAACTTATAACCCTCATTGGAACGAGCTAGTCGTGCTCGTTCTCCTGAGGCAAAAGATGAAGTTTAGCGATTCTATAAATTGTTTGTTATGGTGTTTGGTAAAAGGTTAATGCTTTCTAAGTCAGCAAAAGTCAATTTCTGTGTTCAAAGAACTAATGCATATCACCTATGATGTTGCATAATCAGGAAATGAATTTATCAAAGTGACTCATATTAACCCTTTCAACCATAAATGTTTGCGTGAAGAAAAAAATTGGTAGTAGACAAGCAGACGATATAAAGAGCAAAAAAGCTGAAGCGAGGCTCGGTAATAATTTAATCCAACAGCTCGACAGAGCTGTTGGATTAAATTATTACTGAACCTCTCAACAAACCCGGATGGTTTAGCCCATATCACCGTTGACAGTTTGACTGAAATGATACCCTCCAGGGCGCCAGTGTTGAAAGAATTGACTGACGTCACAAAAGGACATTTTTTCATCCACAGGCGAAGGTAGTTGCGCATGTCTACCATTGTTGACTATGAGCTAGAGATCACTTATGCGTAGATGTGTGAACATATTCTGTACAACTGCGGATGTTAGTTATGTTGCGTAGAAACTTCTTCAAGACGAGGTCCTTAATTTATTTCTCCCGATTTTTATCATCTTTGAAAATGTCTGTAAAGAATCATATTCAAATGTTTATTTTCCAATTACCCCTGTACTTTCCTAATGTGATGAAAGGTTTGATTTTATATCTGATAGTTAGGAGCAGTTGTACCAGATAGTTTAGTGTCACTGAATTAATAATAGTAGTTTCCCTCATCAGTTTCGAATGTAGGATGTGAGTAGCTTTACTGAATATTTCGCCATTTGTATAGTTTATAACCCCTATTTGAAGAAGTGTGTGTAAAAATGTTGTCACCCGGTACGTCCGCCGTTAGTATGTTCGAAATTCTAATGTGCATTTATGCACCTATCTCGATTAAACTTTTCAAAAGTGAGGTTATCTCCCTTGAACCCGGAATATTTAATATACATTATAAAACCTGAGTCAAAAAAGAAAGTATAATAAACTTTGAGGAGCAATTATTTTTAGTATTATCGACTTTAATCCCAAACAAATTATTGTAAATTCATATTTCGAGTCTAGCTGTATGAATTTGCATAATTTCATGTTCTTACTGTGGCTAGCGATGACTTATCAGTAACTGCTCGATAGCTTATTGGCTTTGGGAATGATATAGGCTTTTGATATACACAAGGGAGATAACTCTGCATACAGATTATGGGAAATCAAGCAATCTGATTGGTTAGTTAGCGCCAGTAGAGTGAATTGCTTGGGTGATCTAGATAAATGAAACAACAAGAGTACTCGGAATATGGACAGAACTAACAAGAACAGACCAGAAAAGCTAAATATAGTAACAATAAGAAAAGCTGTTCCAGTTGATAGGCTCTTCTACGCTACTGGAGTATACACGAGGACAAAGGAACATGGTCAGGTAGACGAAAAACTATTGCATATATAGATAGAAGCAGAGAATTCTGAAAGAATTCGAAATAGTACAACTTGTCGGGTTGTTTGTGGTAATTCTACGAATTAAACGAGGGTTTGGGAAAATCCAAGCCAGAAAAATACTCCTATTCAATCGAACTCACCCCTGTGCCCCTCAGTATCATAGCACTACGTGCTAGGCCGATAAAATGGGGAATCTGTAGTAAATAAAGTCGTTTTTGGTGATTTGGAGAGATTGTCGGGTTGTTTATGGTAATTCGTGATACTCCGATTCAATCGAACACACCCTCCGAACATACCCCTGTCTTGTTATAGGCCTTTGGGTAACATAGCAACCATAGCAACCAAGATGGTAGCCTCCAGTATACAAAATGGACGACGGAAACGCGTGTCACCCTAACAACACGCGCTGCGCATGGGCACTAACACCACGCATCACTATGGGATGACAGCACAAGATGGCCGCTCACGCGGATTACCATGATAACCAAACATGACGTCACTGGGTCACGTGACTATGACGTCACATATGAGATCCCCCAGGATATCCCCCCAATGAGGCCCGTCTCATCCCTCTCCTGCTACTAACTATCTGATGCTTAAACAGAAGTTGAATCATGTAACGGTAGTTATTGGTGAAACGGCGCAAGTTCAGTTTTCGAGCAGCACCTAATTTTATGTATGACGCGGGGCTATCTAATCTCAGGAACAGGAACGGGTACCTAATCTAAGGAATGCTGGAACAGAGAGAAAGCGCATTAATACACGCAAGTGAATAAACTTTATTCAAATGTTTGCCCACCATAACAACACACTAATCATTAATGCGCTGTCTCTCTGTTCTTGCATTCCTGAGATTAGGTACCCGTTCCTGTTCCACATCCTGTTCCTGAGAAAATTAGGTGATGTTCGAAAACTGAACTTGCGCCGTTTCACCAATAACTACCGTTACATAGCAGTTCGTCTCCGAGTGTTGGGAGGAGAGAAGAAGCGCGGGAATAGGGAGGCAGTTGGTAGAACATGGGTAACCAAGGCCTTCTCATACGAGAACCGCGACAAATCAGCGGCCGGCCGAAGAAAAAAATAATTGAAATTCATGGACATTTACTGTGATAGTTTTATTTTAAAATAATTATATACTCTCTAGGCCCACTCAAAACCGATAATTCCATTAGGAAAAACGTATAATTAATTTATTTGAGGCCAGATTCGGTATTTGAAGTCAGATTCGGTCAGATTAGGTATACAGGGAGACCGGTTCCTGAGCATGATTCCAGAAGTTAAGAGTCACTCGTCTTACTTTTCCATGGTCTCTGAAAAATAAAATTAAAGATCTTTTAGTGTAGCTTGTATTATTGTTGATGATCCATATTCATAAGGGCGTCTATTCGAGAGTCACCACTTTTGTAATCCAAATATTCATTTTCTTTTTCAAACCCGCTCCCCTTTCGAAAACATATGACATCTCATTGCAACAAATTAATTTGGATTGTTTAAATTTAGGATCACATTGTATGAATCGGAAGAAAACTGAATTTAAAATGAGTGATATCGACAGAAGCCACTTTTTAACAAAGCTGATTTCAACTGTATAAAGTAGACCAAATGTCAAAGGTCATTTAAGATACAAATTAGAATCAAACAACTTTCAAACCTGCAGCTTTTCAATGCAGAAACTACCCAAGACTATCAAAGGTCAATAACTCTAATTTGTGAACACAGACGAATATGCATTGTGACATGACTGAAGGTTCACTTCACAATCGGGTTTTTTAAACAACAGCATAAAAATAAGCAAATCATTCAAGACATTTAATTTCAGTTGGCGGGGTGTGGGCGGGGGGGGGGGGGGGGGGGGGGAGGGGGCGACTGAAATTAAATATCTTGACTCCGTCATGATATTTGAGTTGAAAGTTCTCAGGAACATTACTTTACACCATCGGCTATCGGGGAGATTTACCAAATAATTAAGATAACCGAGTTTCAATAGGTCTATCCTGTCCTTGATCCTCATCCACCCAAGCTCACCCCTGATTGCTTCTAGCGCTGCGGCATTACTCGAGCCTGTTATCCATCGGCCTGCATCGTTCTGCAGGATTTCCAAACTCTTAACAGCTGTCTGGTTTAGGGGAACAACTTTCGTACCGTATGTTATGCTTGGCAGACCCACCATTTCCCAAATGGTTTTCCCCACGAAAACCTTATTGAAACTGTTTCTCCCTATAAGTTTCATTTGGTTAAGGATTCGCTTCCCCTTCAGAATCAATTTATTTGTGTGGTTTCGGTAGATGCCTCTTCCTGTGATGTTTATATTTACCCCCCGGGTACTCATAGTCACTAGTCTCTCCTACAATAAGAAGTCTACTGCTACCTCCCGGAATGCAGAACTCCCCCACTCTCCACCTTCGAGTGGGGTCCACGTTGCGGCCCACGGGTATAACTTTGCTCTTGCTTTCATTAAGTTCGAGTCTCCATTAGCTCCCATATTCCCAGCATCTTCCCTAGCCCCTCTTCGCTTTCTGACACTAGCACCATATCGTCTGCAAAAAATAGCCCTGGCATCTTGACTTACCTGAAATAGTTTTCGACGACCCAAAGTTCCCGACAGGTTTACGTTGATTTTAATGTCGCAAATTTTATTGATTTACCAATCAAATTTCGAGATTTATAGTAATTGTTTTTGAATATTATTTTCAAAACTTTTTTTTCGTTTAACGAAAGTAATTCTTTAAAATAATAATGATAAACGAAATGTTTTCGTGTACTTGACTACTCGATTGTGATATCGTCCATGCACTGAGTTCCAATGTGTTCTAAGTGCCTACTGGCACATAGAACACATTGGAACTCAGGGGACGATATATTTATAAAGAGCGCTTTCATACTAGATATTTGAAACAAAATGGTATGTATGCATAATGGAACTTTCGGCTTTGTCAGATGGTCATATTTTATCTGCCCTCGGCCTGCTTAGGAGGTTCGGTGGGCATAGAGTCGAGGTCTCTGTCAGTGCAATACTACCAGAGCTGTGGCCATTGTATGCCTTAGAAGAAAAATAACAATATTAACCTTTTATATTATATCTTGGTCAACGGTTGCCTGATTTTGATGTCCTCTGATAATAGAGCAGCTAAGGGAAAAGGATATCCACATATCACAGGTTTTCATCAGTTGTCGGATTTTGATGCCCGTTGGTATGTTCTTCTGTTCGTTGGTTGGATTTTGATATTGTTTGGTATGGTCTTCGGAAGAAAAATGGTGGTGACGAGCAGATGAACACTCATGTGTGCTTATTCACCACACTCTACCCATTTCGCTGTACCATCATTATTTCATGATGAAAATACCTTTAATATTTTTGGCTCTGTGTCACGACAGTTATTATTACCAATACTCTGCATTTCCACTGTTGGGGGTATATGCCAACGCGGAGCGTTGCTCTTGTTTTTCATATTAACGGCTTTCAGAGAAATGTTGGCATTCAAGCAACCAATACGGTCACGGAAGGGGCACCCCATCAGATTCGGATCGGGGTATTTCAGAATACAGATGCTCAGTCGATATGCGACAGTGACTCTGATAATAAGAAACGTCTCAATATGGCTCAACTTACACTGTGTGTGGAGGGGGGGGGGTGCGGGGTGGGAGTGGGGGGGGGGGGGAAGTTAATGCGGAAAATAACGTAAAAATAATAACGTACATTAAAGACAACTATCTGGTCAGCAATGTCGGAGCAAATCATTTTGATTCGAATACCGAGACGATGGAATACACTGCAAAAAATATAGGTTCTCTTTAGAACCAAAACTGGTTCTAATCTTGTCCCTGAGATGGAACCAGTTCTGTTTAAACAGTATTTATTTCAAATCAAATAAATTTATAAAGATTAACATTAAATATTAACAGAATTAAACATAAATTGAGGGTGTTTCAGCCGTAAATTTAGAGCTTATGCGAGGTTGCCTCAAATCATTATTAAGCAAAGGAGATATGAACAGTTGGCATATCGAACCAGTTTTGGTTCTGTATAGAACCAATATACCAGGTATTTATATTCGCTTTGTTTCAAAATGTTTGGCGACTGCGTTGAATAAGCTCCAAGTTTACTGCTGAATCTACTTCAGTTCATGTATTATTCTGTTAAAAGTGAATGCGAATCTTGGTAAATTTATTTTATTTGAAATAAATACTGTTTAAACTAAACTGGTTCCATCTCAGGGACAAGATGAGAACCAGTTTTGGTTCTAAATAGAACCTATATTTTTTGCAGTGTACATTTGAGAAATGTGTTTCGAATGGCATCTTCATGAAAGTAAATACTGGTGTGAGTCTCTAAGTTTGTAATACATAACAATATATCGAGTGATGTCGAGGATGGTGTGTTAGAACGTACAGTGTAGAAAATAACTTGCAGTGTAGAAACGTCGTATAGTGTTGAACACACCAAGGTTTAGTGTAGAAACAACTTTTATTACTTTCCAAAGTGTGATTTACTGGGATTTCCGGGTTTGATTATAAACGATAACTTCACAAGTGAATTATGCAATCAACAATCGTGTCATGTATCCGTGCGCGCAAACGAAGACGCTTTGTCGTAGGTGTAATGGGGACTTCATTGTGTTTTGTTTTTCAACCCTTTACCTGACATGAAAAGCAGACGACACTTGCAAAAAAAAAAATTCTTGAATAACCATTATTTTCATTTTTTGTCTCAAAAACATAGGTTATGACCCCTCATTGGAACGAGCTCGACGAGCTCGCTCCAGTGAGGGATCATAACGTATGTTTTAGAGACAAAAAATGAAAAAATAATGAAAATTAATAGGCGATTTTTTTTAGAATAGCGCTGGCCGGTTTTGGGCGTTACGTTAGGCAAAGGGTTAAATAATATAATTATCGTTAATAATGAAATGTAATAAACAGAGTAATCGCTTGACTGGACTGGTTACGTGAAATAATTCATTCGATGCGATGCATTATATTGTAAAACACTCGTGCGCATTCGCGCACGCGTGTTTGTACAATGTCCCTCACCTCTCATGAATTATTTCACGCAGCCAGTCCAGCCAAGCGATTACTCTCTATATGGTGTAGAAAAAATTAACGTATAGAGCAGTATAGAGTAGAAATTCTTTCAACACAGTGTATAAACAAATCGACGTTTAGTGTAAATTTATTTATTTATTGGTGTTTAAGGTCACATATTTCTGCACAATGGCTAATCATGACCATGACAGTTTTACGGGTGCAGGAACCCGGAGTACACGCAGAGAACCACTGAGCAGCGGCAAACAACTGTCAGCTCCCCAACATACTAACTCCACACAAGCAGGGTGAAGACAGTACGCTTTAGTACACAACGTCACCGTGCCCCCACATGGGCAATGGGGGTGAGGTGTCTTGCCCAAGGACACAACGCGGGGATTCGAACCGAGGACCTCTCGGCTTGCAGCCAGCACCTCTACCTACTGAGCCACCGCGCCCCCGTTCAGTGTAAACTCGTCATGTGTCAGAACGTATTGTGTAGAAACACATAGTGTAGAAAAGGAGTATTAGTGTTGGTCGTCATGAATTTTCGTGGGAATTGCATGCCAAAATTGTTTTTTTGGTATATTTGGATTGGTTGGGATCTGACAATTCCAAAAAAGCTTGTCCCTAATTTTTGAATGGGTATTCGGCCCCAGCAGTATATAAGGCGTTTGTTTTTCGGCCCCTATTCGGAGGGCCCTGTCGGTGGAAACGGTCTGAGAGATCTCATATGGGGATCTGATGTCATGTAACTATACCTCCTCATTGAAAGTGTCCTAAACCCCAACCACCCACAGATAAACGCGCCCGCCCGTGTGTGTGTGTGTTTGAACACTCGCGAAACACGCACACACTGATGCTATTAGCAATAAATTATTATATGAATATTGAGCTGGTGCTAATTTGCCTGCTTGTGCCTCAAATCCACGCTTCATTATTATTAAACGCACCACTGAGATGACTTAGTGAGAAGATAAACTAACCCCCCCCCCCACCCCCCCCCCCCCCCCCCCACACACCGTTGACGATTCTTTTGTTATAAGTTATTCAGTTTGCCAGTTATGTTTTAGTCATCGATTAACCAGTCCGTGCTTTATGAAAAGCGATTAACGTTAGCCAACGACGTAACATAATCGCTGATTAGCTTATTTGGAAACTACACTGTTAACATATTCTGTACACTTGACTTACATTGGGTCACTTTATTTGTCACTAGCTGGAGTAACCGGCTTCGCCGTTAGAAGTAGAAGGAATCCATCCAGTAATCTCCGAGACAGCCCGAGCGAAAACGTCACAAACAAAGAAAAAACATCAAAACGTGACGTCGCACGTTCTAGAGATCCATCCCATGTTACTTCCAGGGTCACAAAACATACTCGTGCCAATTTTCGGTTCAACTATGGTAATACCGTTGTATGTTCATTTCACAACATCGCTCCCATGTTAACTTAAAATCCTGGATCAGCCCTATGGAGATAATGAGGAATATTTAAACGAAAGTTTGTTTTTTTCCGTGTTCTAAAAATGGTGGCAAAACACATGGGGCCAATAGTCCACCATAATGGGGTTAGGGCGAATGGTCCTTCTTGACGAATAGTCCAGCTCCCAAAATATTGCGAAAGAAACAAAATATTCATGGAAATACTGGACCGTGTATTGAAGCTTAAGCTTGAGCGGTAAATACTCGTTTTATGCGAGTTCTGAGTTGTGTTGCTCTCTTTCTCTGTAAAATCTCCGAACCACCCCACCACCACAGACCCACAGGCCAGAGGTGGGGCATCCCGTCTAAAAATTTGACTATCACACAAATTCGAGCAAAAATTGCGCTAAATTCGGTAAATTTGGGTACATTTGTTGATCTTTTGGGGACATATGTTACAGTCCGATATAAATTTGGGGCCGGGTTCGGCTAATCCACGACCGCGACCCTCTCTACCCAACCTACCATTTCCCGCTCTCCTGGTTTAAACTAGTCACCACTGCCGTAAAGATGGCATCACAGAAAACATCAATTTCTCATTAAAATGTTTGACCGATATATAAGTCTAAGTTGAAATGTTAAAAGGACTATATGTTATGCCGTCGTTTTTTTTTTCTTTTTTGTTGTATGTTTAATAAACATGCAGCAAAAACGTGTTTCCCGAAAAAATGAAGAAGCATATCTGAACGATTTTATATGAAACTGATGTTTTAATATTGGCACAAGCAGACTATTTTTTCCGTCTGGAAACTCAGGGTTACAGTTTTATAACATTTAATCCTTTTTTATTGTTTTGGAAAGATAGCTTTAACCTGACGCTGGCACTTTTCAACGTAAATTCTAGTGGATTATTTAGTTGCATGCTGTTACCAAATATTATAATGGTTGGTATGCAGTGTTTTTGTGAACTACTTTATAATTGAGAAAAAATGTATATCAATACGCGAAAAAGTGGACCGAACCGTAAAATACTGGACCCGGGTGGATGGATCGGTCCAAAGCAACCAGGTCGGCCCAGTCCGCATTCCTATTATGTACACCCATCTGCGTACGTGAGCGGGTCGACTGGAAGTGACAAGCACGATTTTATCTTTAAAAATATTTCCATAAAAAATGTGTTTCTTTATAAGTACTCACGAAGTCCAATATTTTCTACACTATACGTTAAACTCGATCTACATTTTACGTTGGAACAATCTCAACACTGTACGTTTTCTGCACGACACGTCGTTTTTACACTACACGTTGATTTTTTATTCACTACACGTCGTTTCCACATTATACGTTGGTTTTTCTACACTATACGCCATTTCTACACTATACATTATTTTCTACACTACACGTTCTAACAACATGACTTTCTCCGATGAATTTTCAGCATTTCAGCATTGAATTTAATGGAAAGTGTATTGCAAAATGAAACAAATTCCAAGAGATCATGTTTTGTTTCGGCCGTTTTTAAATCAATATCATCAATAAACCGTAACCTTGAGATGGAACGATTAAAAACAATAAAATCAGACTGTCAAGTCGCCTCGTCAATGGTTGGCATAAGAATGAACCAAGCATGTGTACACTGCAGAGAACTACTGGCGCAGAGAAACAGTGGCAGGTCCAGGATTCTGGGTGGGGGGGGGGGGGGAGGGGGGGAGTGATGATGCCACGCACTATTCGAAGCCCGTAGCGACAAGTTTGGATCGAGCACGAGAGGTGATATCCCGCTCTCTTTGATGGGATCAGGGTACGCCCCGGGGAAGATTTTATATATAGAAGGTTGGTATGGCTCTCCGGTTACTTCTCTGCAAATCACCGTTTGTCACCGTTGTTTTCGAGCCAAAATATTTACGGAAACCAATCTATGTCGGCTCACTGGAGACTCGCCTAGGAGCTATAGCTGTATCATAAGGGTACGGTATAGTCCGCTATAACACATGGATATCCACTACCCGAGGTAGTGGATGACCATGTGTTTTCGGGAATTACATCATGTCCCCGGGTCTCGGATTTTGTGAAAGAAATGAGGGTGGGGAGGAGGCGCGAGGGCGCCCCCTTCGTAGATCCGATCATCACATTGTTCTTGCTACTGAAGAGAAAATTATTCATTTTGAAAACAAATGTAACTGGCCTACAAATAGGAGGGTTGGGCATAATGAATGATGTTTCAAGCGCCTCCTTGCAAGCTTCGGTCTCGTATTATGTAGTATGACAACTTAGAATGTGTACAACTATTTGGGGACGGGGTTTTCAAATGCTAATTAACATGATTGTGAATACAGTTTCTTTTGTACGCACCACATGAGTACATACAATACGTGGTATGTCTTTTTGAACTCAGTCAGCATGACAACAAAATTATCAGAGCGTAAATTGAAAAAAATATATTTTGTAAACATGTTGGTCATGCGAAATTAATATTGACTCAGAACTGAGTTATGTTTCTCAAGGTACACTCTAAAGGAAGTCCAGGTTCAGGTGAAGGAAAATTTAAAGGTTACTGTGAACACATCCTGGAGTTAGAAGTAAAACGTAAACATTAATTCACCAACCCAATAAATAACTTGACATGGAAGGACTGGACACATTTTACTCATCGCAATGTGACTCCCTTCATTCTCTCTGTTTATAATGGATAACATTCGCTTGCTGTTAACTGTGACATTTTTATGCGTGTGTTTTTGCTCTGTTAGTACACTCGATCAATGCAGCTCACGTGTTATCAGTAACGGTGGGGACATCATCCTCCCTGTTATATTACAGCTACATGAACCCGAGAACAACCAATGTGGACGGATATCACTGACGGAATTCCAGGTTGCAGTGGCAGTCCACTGGCTGATGGAAAAATATATCAATGGAAATACGCCGGACACTCAGTTCATACCAGGCGTCAAGTTCGGTAATATTATTTTAATTTATTTATTCAACTCTTTATTTAATTAGTTTTTTAAATTTTAATTATCATTCTATTATTTATTATCTACTTGTATGATTATGCAGGGGGGGGGGAATGACTAATGGGTGTGTGTGTGGGGGGGGGGGGGGGGGGGGGCGCTGAGTTGTCCCGCCTGGGATGGCTCAAGTCCCGACTGATAAAATAAAAACATTCCTACTATATCGCTCAAGGCATGCCTTCGTCGAAGGCATGCCTTGGTGATGAGGTTGGAATAAATGTCAGTCGGGATTATAGTTTAATACCTCGTAGTTCTTGAAACTTTATTTGTGAATAATACATGTTGTCGTCGCGGCGTATGAGCCTTCCAGCTTCGTATTTAATTAGTACGTTCCTCACGCCCACATTGGCCATTCTAGGCTCTGTCTGTCTGCACGAATTGGGTCCCTGAGGAGAAGTGGGAGGAGGGAGCAACGATCGGGGTCCTAGTTAGGACTAACCCTCCCCTCGAGAATAGTTTGCACAATTAAGTGTTCTTAGAGCGAATCTGAGGCATTTGTAGTGCGTGCGGCCCCTATATTGAAGACCATTTTGGGGCTGTATGTTGTGTGAAAGTTGCATGGGGCAATATTGGGGGCGGGGGATAGCGAAAACTTTAAGGGTACGAAAGTCACACAACCCCTCCCCCCCCCCCCGTATCAACGCGAATGCATTTAGCCAACACAAAGAAAAGACGGCACTTGAAAAGGAATTTCGTGAATAACTAAAATTTTCATTGTTTATCTCAAAAATATAATTGATGACTCCCTCATTGGGACAAGATTCAATAACTCATTCCAGAGAGGAGTCATAGGGGTCATCAGCTATGTTTTTAAGGCAAAAATAATAAAAGGTGACTTTTATGAATAGTTCTGATCGATTATAGCCGTTACTTCGAAACTGCATAAAATCGTATTGAGGAGAGGAGAGGTTGAAAGATGGTCGAATTCGACGCTCGACCACAAATACGCGGAATGACCGGTCAGTGATTTTTTTTTTTGTGTGCACAAAATGACATTATGAGACTGAAAGAATGTGTGGTGTGTGGGACTTCTTTTACGTTGTATGACCTTGAGAGTGGTGTTGAATTGAATATCTAAATTCGGTTTAAGGCTAGAGTTACAGTTTGGGTTGGTTGGGATCAGTCATGGAAATAGGTAAGGGTTAGCTACTGCCTTAAATGTCCGGGAAATGGTGATTTTTTCAACTGCTCGAGTCTTTTAAGTTGATGGATGTTTTTTCGAATTGTTAGTCACACGATTTAGTGTTCGTCCGAATGTCCCTACCTTTTACTGAAAACATTTCTAGTGCCGGAAACTATGACAAACCAAGATTTATAGAGAGTATCCTGTGCGAAAAGTTGATTACCACTATGTTTGTTTATTGGGGATTCGGGGTCACATTAACCCTTTACCTAACATGAAAAGCAGACGACACTTGCAAAAATAATTCTTGAACAACTCTTTTTTTTAATTTTTTGTCTCACAAACATAGGTTATGACCCCTCATTGGAACGAGCTCAACGAGCTCGTCCCAATGAGGGGTCATAACCTATGTTTTTGAGACAAAAAATGAAAAAATAATGGAAATTAACTGACGATTTTTGAGAATAGCGCTGGCCGGTTTTGGCCGTTACGTTGGGTAAAGGGTTAAGCAAATGTGACTATATCATGACTACATTATGAACAAAAATATTTGTCTTTCACAGCAAGAAAACAGTGCCCCACTTTGCAAGACCTGGGGAAGGGTACCACTAAACACACAAAGAATAGACTTTTCACACAAGCAATGACTTGAGTGAAAATGCCGACAGCGACGTTCAAGATCCGACCGTTGATATAATTTGAGGTCCCTTTATTCACAAAAAATATATGTTCTTTGAGGCTCCATATTCATTCGAGCTAGATATTCCAATAAATAAGTATTTAATTCACATAAATATCAAGATATTAACACAATAAGTGGAACTACGCTGCGTAATCATAAGACAACAGCTGTGGCCAGTCTTGGTTTGTAATATTTAATAAACAAATATATCTAATCATCGTATCAGCGAAAATTTGGTCAAATCAAGTCTTATTGCCGATTGAGAAACATTTCTTGCGTTGATTCAAACAAAATAAATGTTTATGGTATATTTAGATTCAATCGGATGGAATATTTCAGTTGACGGAAAAGCGAACCGCTCGGTTCGCTTTTCCGACCACATGAAATATTTCATCCAATTGAATATAAAAACAAGCGGTGGACTATTTAATGTTTAAACTGGTTTCTGTTTGTCAAAATTGTGGAATTCACATAGGAAATTTATTGTATCTTTGAACCACAGTATCAGAAGAAATGAGTTGTGGATAACAAAGAAAATAAAAATAGGAATGCTGATAATTTCAAGCCTTAATATAATTTCTTGGAATGCTCTAGGAGGACATCGTTTGGATATTGTAAACTTTAGTATTCAGTGCAGATGGAATGATTAGTACTGGATGTGTGGACTTTCACCCATAACTTTATTCCAGCATCGATCTGGAGATCTAAAAAATGCAACTCACTAACTGCTCTTACAGCATAGACTTGAGGAAATGAAATGAAATTTGCAGTTCCTGGGCTATCTTATTGACAACCCGGTGATCTGTGGAATGTAAATCTGCTCGTTTCGTGCTCAAGTAATTATTTCTCACTTTCTGATAGTCCATCAACCGCAAATTTGCTTGTTAGATCCCCTAGTTTTTCCTCGCTAGCATGAAAGTAGTTTGGAAGGATTTCCAACAGTTAAGTGACCAGTAGTGGAGCTCGGTGGCTCAGTGGTCGACTATTGGTCACCTGTGCTAGAGGTCACGAGTTCGATCCCCGTCCGGGACGACCCGCGTTGTGTCCTTGGGCAAGGCACTTTATCCCGGTTACCTACATGGGGTGGGGGTGGGAAAGGGCACGATGACGCCGGGTACTAAGGCGTACTGCACGTCGATGGTGCACATGTCTTCAACCGCTGTAACCCTGCCTGAGCGAAGCTTGAACAGAGTTAGAATGTTGAGGAGCTGACAGTTGCTCGTCGATGCTCGGTGCTTCTCTCCGGGTACTCCGGCTTCCTACACCCATAAAACTGTCACGCCATTGCACATAAGTATGTGACCTTAAACACCAATAAATAAATAAATAAATAAATAAATAAATAAATAAATAAATAAATAAATAAATAACACATCTTGCACGTTAACGAGCACGAACCTGCACGTAGAACGAATGAGGAACATTCAACTGCAATGGATGAGTTCACAATAACAAAATATTTTTAGCAATATTTGCAAACGTGACATAAGTGATAAATCACAAAAAATAATAAAGTAATAAACACAGCAGGGAGACTTAGAACAAGTTATACAGCTTTTGTTGACGGGAACAGTTCAATACCACGACAAACGTTGTATTCAAAATGCAGTGAGCCAGTAAATACCCCCTCGAGATTACCTCAAAGTTTTTTCGGAAGTTACCATGTACAAGTCACGCTACATGAACTCTTTTCAAATCCTGATTTACCTAAGCTGTCGATCGCAAGAACTCGAACGGCGCTCTCCGCCTGTGACATGAATAATCACCATGGTGCAGTATAACAAAGATGGTGTGTCTCTTACGAGTCGCGATTTCGTATGAAATTCCTGTACCGAGTTCATTAAAATCGATCTGAGCAAAAGTTTACCGAGGCTCGGATCGATTTTAATGAACGAAGTTCAAAAATATCATGTTAAATCGTGACGAATTTGAGATTCGTTTTATTACATAACCTGTAAGATTCTTTTTATCACATAACCCTTTTAGCTAACATCTAAAGCTGGCCAGCGTTCTTTACAAAAACCGCCAATCAAATTTTATTATTTTGTTAAATTTTTGCCTCCAAACATAACTTATGGCCCCTCAATGGAACGAGCTCTTCGAGCTCGTTCCAATGAGAGGACATAAGCTATGTTTCCGAGACAAAAAATGAAAATATTTAGTTAGTCAGGTAATGTTGTCCTCGAATGTCGTCTGCTATTTGTATTAAGTAGATAGTTAATGAAAAATGACAGGAGATAAATTCACTTTTACTTTCGAATCCACCTCACGTCAGCTTCTAATATAACGTCATTCCCGTTTTAGATGTGTTGTGAACGATATTTCCGTAATGCGCTATTTGATGGCGATAATGTGATAAAATGAAGCGAAAGACGATTAATTAAACGTGAAGATAACACACGCTAATTAAAAAGCTGGACAAACAAAAGAATGTGATTCAATGCATATTTTTTCCAACCAAGTATCTAATTTCCTTAATCTGAAGATTTTTTTAATCCACCAACAACCGCCGCGTTCTGCCTCTGTGGTAGGAGACAGTAACAAATTATATGTTGATTAGCAGAGCTTGGAGTGATCTGTGAAGCCCGGTAGTGACACATCGGACTGTTTCAAGTGAGAAGTATTCGAAATGAAAGAATGAATATTTATAGGGAGCTAATAGTATTATCAATCGTTTCTTAAGGTTATTGATGTTCTTACTTGCAATTAAAAATGACTGTCGTTTGAAATCACTTAATTATGCCATCTGAGATAGCCTTTTCTCCCCCCACTGCATGTGTAACATACGTGTGACCCGGGTGAGATAGCAGGGAGAGACAGAATGATGTATCCCACCCAACCCCACCCAAGTGACGTTAAACATTTTTATCTCACAATCGGGGCGTTTTTGCACTGTTACGCAACTAAAGTTTAATGTATCTGGGACCTTGTTCCGAATCCGTATCAAGGGCCCCTGAAACAAGCGCGTCATTCTGCTGTTGCCAAAACAACGGCATTAATATCATTTTTCGATCGCTTCGCGTTTTTCCCTTCAAAGAAAACAATATTAGGTGAGGCGAAGCCGAACCTAATATTGTTTTCTCTGAGCCGTATATGACACTGTATCAGCCAGCTAAATGCCTTGTAACGTATTTATTATGCACGGCATGCTAAAATGTCACTGGGGAAGTAAAGTCAACGAACAGTTAATTTATTCGCACTTTTCAGCATCTTGGGCTGGTTTGTAGTCTAATATTGGGAATTTCCTGAACGCTCGAGTCGAGGCTTCTCTCTTGAAGTTAAAGGATTAGCTTTCGCTATGAAACGTGGAAAACTCCACCTCAATAAACGATGAACGACATATTTTAAAATATAATAAACCTTTACACCAAGAGGGATATTTAATTCACCAGTAATTATTGCAAAAGTAACAACCAAATTCACGTTGACGAAACACACAGTTGCTGCACTTCACAAGACAGTATTCAGTAAAGTGAATCCCAGTGAAGTAATTTTCTCTGAAGTGCAACGTCATCACTGACCTCAATATGGAGATCAATGAACGCTATTCTATTTTTCAATTTGCGTCTTTCCATCGATAAGACAAATGAAAAAGTTCCTCTTAAAATAGTTTTATAACACATTTTGTGGTCAATATTGTGAGATAAATTTATCATCACCGCAGTGTGTGTCTCCGGAAATTCTGATCAAGTCTCGTTGTAGGCACAGAATCGCATTTCGACTCGCCCTAACGGGCTCGTCGAAATACTATTCTGTACCTACAACTCGATCTGAATTCCCGGAGACACACACTGTGGTGATAATCTGTATGTATCAGTCTTCTTTCATTCCCAGCGTTACAGACCAATGGAATAAACTGCCCTTATCTGACCGCGAAACTTCGTCATTTATCAACTTCAAGACTTTCCTGAATGAAGGCAACAACCTCCGACCACCTTTGCTTCACATATATAATAACACTTCGGCCGGCCACTGATTTGTCGCCGGTTCTCGTATGAGAAGGCCTTGGTTACCCATGTTCTACCAACTGCCTCCCCCTATTCCCGCGATTCTTCTCTCCTCCCAACACTCGGAGACGAACTGCTTGATGACATCCCTTGCCCCATTCTTCCCAATCTCTCCGATTAGTATATTAACCCTCTCCTTTGAGTCGCCCCCTAACCATATGTCCTTCAT
Source organism: Pictodentalium vernedei (assembly GCA_031216915.1). NCBI lineage: Eukaryota > Metazoa > Mollusca > Scaphopoda > Dentaliida > Dentaliidae > Pictodentalium > Pictodentalium vernedei. The sequence goes on along the minus strand of CM062296.1, from coordinate 492,206,968 downwards.
TCTCCCATCCCACTTCTCCGTTATACTCCCCGTGAATCTTGTTCTTTTAGACTGGTATTTTGGGCATTCTATAAGAAAGTGTTCCAGGGTCTCCACCACGCCCACGTTACATATCTGGCACTCCTTTTCACTGTGTTTCCCAATTTTCCCCTCAGCTCCAGGAACCGCGACCTCAGCTTGAACAACAGTGACCCCCCCAAAGGTGCCATCAAGGTACTCTTCAAAACCAGGCTTCTCTTTATCACGCAGGCCACCCAAAGATCTCTTTGATTTGACCCCCTCTCGCCAATTACGGTTACAATCCTCCATGACCCTTTCTCTGACGATCTTTTTGCCCTGGTTTGCCCCAACGTCAAGATCCGAGATCTCCATTGAGTAGTTTTCTACTAGCTCCCTCACTTGGACCATCCACCCCGTCTTGATATTTGAGTTGAAAGTTCTCAGGAACATTACTTTACACCATCGGCTATCGGGGAGATTTACCAAATAATTAAGATAACCGAGTCATCTATCCTGTCCTTGATCCTCATCCACCCAAGCTCGCCCTTGATTGCTTCTAGTGCTGCGGCATTACTCGAGCCTGTTATCCATCGGCCTGCATCGTTCTGCAGGATTTCCAAGCTCTTAACAGCTGTCTGGTTTAGGGGTACAACTTCCGTACCGTATGTTATACTTGGCAGACCCACCATTTCCCAAATGGTTTTCCCCACGAAATTGAAACTGTTTCTCCCTATAAGTTTCATTTGGTTAAGGATTCGCTTCCCCTTCAGAATCAACTTATTTGTGTGGTTTCGGTAGATGCCTCTTCCTGTGATGTTTATAATTACCCCCAGGTATTCATAGTCACTAGTCTCTCCTACACTGAGAAGTCTACTGCTACCTTCCGGAATGCAGAACTCCCCCACTCTCCGCCTTCAAGTGGGGTCCACTTTGCGGCCCACGGGTATAACTTTGCTCTTGCTTTCATTAAGTTCGAGTCTCCATTTGCTCCCATATTTCCCAACAATTCCCAGCATCTTCTCTAACCCTCTTCGCTTTCTGACACTAGCACCATATCGTCTGCAAAAATAGCCCTGGGATCTTCAAGTCATCAACTGCAACCCCCTCGTCGCTATGCAGGAGTTCATCTCCTAAACCTTTGATGTACAATGCAAAAAGAATTGGCGAAAGGATACACCCCTGTTTTAGGCCTATCTCCATAGGCACACGTTTTGTTGTAATGTTACCCAGGCTAAGTTAACTCTGTACATCTTTATATAATGCTTTCATAATCCCAACAAACTCGCCCCCAAGCCCAGAGCCTCCAGCTTGCGCCACATTCCCTCCCTCCATACTCTATCGTATGCCTTTTTAACATCAGTGGTGTGAAATCGCGCACAGCACAAATTTACCATTGTAGGCTGAAACTGCGTTGTAGTAATCTTAATTCTCACTTGTACGATAATTATTTATCGCCTATCCCTTCCTGTCAATGTGACGAGAGCGAGAGACCAGAACACCATCTCTTACATTGTCCACGGTTTTCTGATAGAAGCAGTATTACACCTGATTTACTCAGCTTGGAATGGATATGTCCACACTACTTTTTGGCTAGATAGATACGGCACTTAACTTGTTCACCGGAAAGGTTTCATACCCCATGACTGCAGACAAGTTTGGTTGCGTGTGTGGGGGTGCGGCGTACCGGCCTGGTTTCAGAGGTGTACGGCTGGTTTTATAATCAACTAAATTTAACAAACGGGGGTCTCGTCTTCCAGACAGCAACATGTGGCTTTAGCTTCCCGCCTACACCACCTAAATGAGTTAATTGATACAGATGATGGGGAGACGACTTACATAAGCTATAAGCTTTCTGTCGAATTCCGACTTTCTTCAGCAATTTGACAATCGTTATATTTGTGTTTCTGTTATAGTGTATTCTGTAGTATCTTAAGTTTTCAATTTTTCTTTCCACTGTGACATCTATGTTATGTATTGTGTACTTATAACAACTTTTAAATAAATATTGTTTAAACTAGATATGCCTAAGTGGTGTTTCGTTTTAGATGTAATAGTTACCAACTGGCATTAAATCAACTGTTCATGAAATTGAACAATCTGTCCCATGCTGCATAACCTCGCTACCATGTGTAGCGGCGTGTTGTCATACCACGGGACAGTTTGTTGAGATTCACGAACACCGACTGAGTGGGGATTACAAATTGAACTGCCAACCTTTTGTTCAGTCAACAAATAGGTACCATCTCAGCTATACTCAGTGGCGAGAGGCATTCAAATGATATCATATCACTTCAACACCCAGTCTATTGTTGCATAAAATATTTCAGATTGCTTGCAAACCCCGCAAAGAAAAACGAGTCAATGTGTAATAAATGTTTGAACATATCGCCGTGATTTGAATAATCGTTACGAATATAGTAGGCTCCAAAGTTTTTGTTGCACGAAAAACTTCTTCCTTGTCTAGGTCTCGCATTGTGTTGTAATGCCGTAATCGGAAATACACACAAACAGACAAACACGTTTTTGTGTTTTGTTATGCACCATTATTATCAATTTATTGTGCGCTACGTTCATGTAAATACTAATTTACACAGCCTGAAGGGAACATAATAAACTTGAAACAAAATTTGTAAAGCGTAGCCGGTCGCAAATGGCTATTTTTTAGTCACTAGCGCCCGCGGACCGGCTAGCACGCGTTGAACGTCATTTCGTCTTCCTGGAAATCTGTTTACATTTCCCCAACGAGTTTACCTTTCATTGGCATTGGTTAAGATAAATATAGAGTGTTCTGCCTTAAATTACTTAATAAATGATGCTTGAAATTGATTCTTTTCACGAAATAATATAAATCCAAAAGTGTCGAAATCGTTCTTGTATTTTCTGAGTATTGATAATAATAATAATAATAATAAAAAAAAAAAAAAAAAAAAAAAAAAAAAAAAATAATAATAATAATAATAATAATAACCTGATTTTCTCAGGCGTCGTGTGGCTCCATTACTTGACCACCATCTGTGATTAGCAGCTATGGGCTATCGCCTCGGGCCGCTAATGACTGCTGGGCTGCTGATCACAGACAGCGGTCTGTAATGGACCCTAACGCCATCGAAAATCATATTATTGTATAAATAACAAGATTTGCAAGGGCGTTAAGGTTCTTTATCGTCCCAACTGGAATGATTAACAGCAGGAGGTCTTTTTAGCCACTTGAGTCGGAGTCAGTGGCTGCTAATAAGACAGTGGGCTGTTAATCACGTTTGGAGGGGCGCTAATGGAACCATAATGTCCTGCAAAGTCATGTTATTTCAATTATTATCACTTACTTTTTTAGTCAGTTGCCTATCCACTTGGAAGACTAAATGTAACCGTTTCACTCTATTGATCTTGGTAATTTTGTAGAATTTCCAGTAACTGTTGCAATGAAAGGATTGATAATTTCTAATGTTCTCAAACAGCATTTCCGAAAACTGTGATTTACAAGAACTTTAGTCTCTGAAGGATTCTTCATCACCTCAGACGTACCTGGTCTCGTATCGAACCCAGGTAGATCTCATGTTATGTGAAGTTTTACATAGATTAATGAATCATGTACTTTCTATTTCAACTATTCATAATTTCGACCGGAAGAGAAGAGCCGTTGACAACTGGGGTCTGTTGAGTCCATTGACGTGTCGCACCGCGTGTCTAAGGTTCCGCTCCACAGTTTTTCAGGCATTTCCAAAAATGTCATGCCATACACTCTCTTCAAATACAAATATTTTTTAACTTAGTTATCTAACCCATAACATGTGTTACATTTTCCAAATCTACTAAAAACATATAACAGTATTTATTTATTTATTTATTTATTTATTTATTTATTTATTTATTTATTTATTTATTGGGTTTAACGACACTTTCGACAGGCAGGGTCATCTCGTATTGGAATCTGACTAAGTAGGAATAACCAAGCTGAATGTTGGTGAAATAATTTACTGTCACATACAAGGCTTCAACCTGGTAAGTAGCATGACAATAATTAATGCCGAAATCAGTCATTTTCAGCCACCCAACAGCCTCAAAAGTAGAAGTTTCCCACCACCCCCACTTGGAGCATCTAATCCCCTGTTTCTAAAATGTGGAAAAAATTATATGTTTCCATATAAATGAATTGGTAAATATCAACGATTGGTGCTCCGCAAACAAACTTGTCCTAAATGCCAGTAAATCCAAATCTATTATATTGCACCCAAAAAATGACTCATATGATTTTGGGGAGACCCATATTGCGTTGAATGATGTGACAATTGAGCATACAGGCAAGCAACAAAATCATCCTATGGTTAAATTCTTAGGAATTTTTATGAACGAAAATCTTAATTTTAAACATCACATCTCTTCAGTGTGTTCTAAAATCGCGAAAGCCATTTATGCTGTAAATAAAGCTAGAAATATTCTTCCTCAGAAAGCCTTGAAAACATTGTATTTCTCACAAATCCACAGCCATCTGCTGTATGGGATACACATCTGGGGACACGCACCCGCCACCCGCAGAATCGCCACTCTTCAGAAAAGGGCATACGCGTAATAAGTAGGAAAAGGTATAACTCTCACACAGATCCCATTTTCAAAGAGCAGGGTATATTGAAATTTGGTGACCTCTACCACCTCCACGTGCTTTTATTCATGCATGATTGGTCTAATGATACACTACCAATGTCCTTCTTAAACAGTTTCAAGATAAACGCTAATCCACAGGGCATGGACACACGACAGTCCGGTAGAATATAGACTCTGAAACCAAGAACTAAATGTTCCTCTGATGTTCCCTTGCACACTTTTCCGAGACGATGGAACGAGATCGAACGAGCCGTTCAAAATTACACTAGACCACAGTTCAAAACCACAATAACTAACAGACTTCTAGATTCCTATAATTCTAACGTAGAGTATATCAATCCGTTCTGTTCAGAATGCTCATAGTGACGCTAACGAGCAGTGTATCTAATATAGCTGTCATCGTCTCATTTGCGGGGATGCTGGGTTCCGTCGTGTTGACAACGGTGATTGGGCGAGGCAGTTAACTGAGCGGCCACCATTTGCTATGCTCGTGTATATACAAGTGTCATGCTTGCCACACGGGGGTAGGGTGACTATCGGAGTTAGACGCAGTGGTTCCTCATTTTCTCTGTTGCTAGGGTATATATTCCTGTAAAGAGGTGGATCCTATCATGGATAATCATGTCTAAGCAATTGCTCCTTCCTCTCTTTATACGGTATGGCTCTAAACAAACATGTTGTTCAAGTAAACTTCAAACCATTGAATTACCCAATTTAAAAATAATAATGTGAACTCTTCTGTCTTTATACTTTTCTATTCTAGGGGATGATAGGAAGATAGCCACTATGGCTATCTCATTACCCGCTGTTTACATGCAAATTGTGTACCAAATATATATATAATCTGTTTTCATGCATGTATTCTGCGAATAAAGTTACTTACTTACTTACTTACTTACTTACTTACTTACTTACTTACTTACTATTTTTAGTTACCTGTCTTGTAACAACTCCGTATAAAAATGACATTTTAAAAAAGAGTCAATTTTTCGAAGTCACTGTCTCCCATAATTCCTCTGGTAATTTATCCCTATGCATCAGACTCCAACTCTATGACCAAAACTTTAAATTCTTTTGTCCAACAAATAGCCTAATGTTATCATATATCTGATACTAAAAATACATGGCAATTGACATGTCATCAGTTTAAATATGTGCCATATTTTTAGAATTTTACCCCTGTGCAATCGTTCGAAACTGTAGAGCGGAACCTTAAAGGAAAGCAGGAGTTATCTTCCCTTGAATTTCATGCAGGCAAAACAAATTGGAGTCTCCCTTATAAAAAAGTACCATGGTAAACCATGGTCAATCTCAAAATACCCTGGTAATACCATGGTATTACCAGGGTATTTTGGGATTGACCTTGGTTTACCATGGTACTTTTTTATAAGTGCTATCGAGAGTTGAATGAATAAAAACCAGAAGTCTTTACTTTCAACCAGTAAAGAGATACGTCATGGTCTTTGTGACTGTCGAAAAGCGTTTGCCAACCCCCACAGTGCTCTGAGCAACCAGATATAGCATTTTTATTATACCATCAGCTTGATTGACTACCCAGGTCCTGTCAATAACACTGTTAAATACAAACAAAATGTAAAACAATAACAGTAATAATCATTGCTTTTTGGGGTGTGGGGATGAGTGGGGGTTGCTCTCTAGATATGAAAAGGCAAGCAAAATGACAATGAAGACACCATGACGGCAATTCTCTGGTGAATATTAACAAAAATTGTTCAAAGCTCAAGGGTGTACTCAGAGAACACAGTAACTCCGAATGAAGAACAAATAGACCAGTTCCCGAGAAAACTATAAGTTTTCTATGTTCTAAGCAGTTTTCCAGGTGAAACAAAAATAAAGTTATGGTAGTCTTAATCTTCATACATCATCACTCACCACCCCACCCCACCCCACCCCACCCCACCCCCAACCCCATCCCAAGCCACCCACCAGATGCTCTTTAGAGCTGTGTGATTAAATTACTAGAGATCCTTATTACCGATTGGTTGTTCACAAGTGAGTGAATATGAAAATGTAACTATAGCGCCCGTAGGTGAGCTCTTCACATCCCACAAAAGACTGAAAGTTACAAAACCAATATAATTCTTGACACTGAAAACCCATTTCGTGCTAGAATTGGTAATCCTTGAATGCTGCTTACACAAATTGTCGACGTCATCTACCTGTTCTACATATGACCGGGAGACGATCGCTGCTGGCAGGGGAGAGGTACTGCTAGATTTTCAGAACAGCTAACCAAGTACCGACTATTGCATAAGCAATGTCCCTTTAGTTTAACACTTAGGTCTCCATACAGCCACAAACTGCAATTTTTATAATGCTTTGAAAAGGTTGTCCCAAGTGTATGTTTCTTGAGAACTCTACTAGTAGGCAACATTATCTGAACTGCGGTTTTACATTACTGTTAGCTGCCCGTACAGGCAGCCAACAGTAATACAGACACACTGTTAACTGGTAGAGTGCTAAATTATTTTCGGCCATCAAATGTTGTACACATGTCTTTGCCTTGTTACGATTTATGGGAGAGTGCCCTTAGGCACTCTCCCATAAATCGTAACAAGGCAAACCCTTATAGACTAAATAATATCACTTCAAAGATAATACAAAGCACAGGCACTGAATTTGAGCCTTCAAGTTGTGGTACCTTCACTTCAGAATAAAGCCCTAATATGGGCTTCCAGCACTCTACCAGTTAATACAGTTGGAGCTGTATAAGTGTCTGTAGGGTTGTTTTGCCATAAAATTATTCTGAGGATGTAAGAGTTAAACAATATTTATTTGAATTTTATGTTATATGAATGCAATACAGAACATAGAAGTCACAAAACAAAAATATAACACTTCAAGATACACCAGTATACAATATAACGAGTTTTCAACGAATGTCAAATTGCTGAGAAACGCAGGGATTCGACAGAAAGGTTACAGCTTTTGTTAGTGGTCTTCCTGGCGCATGTATAAGGTAACCCATGCAGGCGGTCCCTTTCCCATAAGCACGCAGAATGTCACAGATCTATTACACTTCTATTGAAACGAATGATGTTAGGTTTGGGATAGGTGTAGGGATTGTCTTGTGCTAATAGAGTACGCAAATAACGCGAAATATTCGACCATACTACGCAAAACTGAAGAAGTCGCAAAACAAATTCAAATGTATGAAACACGTAAAAATAAGATTGAACCTCTCTACTTACATTTCGTCCTATTTTGGAAAAAAAACATTTTAGGCAGGATATTTTCTGTGGGCAATAAAAGGTTAATTTTAACCGGATACGATTTTCTGTTAAGGCGTAAAATGATATTTTTACTTGTTTACATTTTGTAGGATACAGGATTCACGATGACTGTGCACTGCGTAGTTTAGCAACAAAAAGAACATTGGATATTCTGCCGCAAATTATTTCAAATGAGCTTCGTTATTGCGGTGATGTCACCAGTAGTGATAAAGTACTAGCAGGTAATTTATGTGTTTTTATGATTTGATGTCAGAGATAAATATACCTTTCCTTTTGTGGTATGGTCTATTTTTCGTCTTGCATCTACTCAAGTAACCCTTCACCCAACGTATACGATATAAAAAAAAATATTTTGAAAATTAAAATTTTATTTTTAAATTTCAATATTTAAAAAAAAAAAAAAAAATTCAACAAAACCATAACACGTGTCGCTCATTGGAACGACCTTGACAAGCTCAAGGGATCACGGTCATATAGTTTTAATGAAATTGCTTCAAAAATAATTTTTGTTTAGCTACTCAGTTGCCGGCGGTTGCGTCATTTCGTTAGGTAATGGTTCGAAATGAATGTTGTGCCCATTTACAGCTTTTAGCGCCCGTTTTGTTCTCCAGCAATACACGTGGATTCACTTTTCTGTATTAAACCGTTACCCAACGTAAATGCCGAAACCGGCCAGCGTTATTCACAAAAATGCCATTCAGTTTTCATTACTTTTTTTTATTTTTAGCCTCAAAAACACAGCTTATGACCTCTCATTGGAACGAGCTCGTTCCAGTGAGGGTCATAATGCTAGGTAGAGGGTTAATAAGCAAACGTTTCATCTAAGAAAGTCCCATGCTGTCAAGAAGTCAAGGATCTATAATTATGTAGAGGACGAATGTGGGGCCGTGCAGAAATTTTCGAATCGTCAAGACATTCTCAAAATTCTACCATCATATCTCCGCGAGGAGACCACTATAGTTCAAGAAGAGTCCAAGGAGGTTCCGCTGCCGAAACTACTTTGATTCCGTTTCTGGAATATTCCGGTTTTTGATTGACTTGACCAAATCGACGAGTCGCCATTGAATTGAATACTTGGGTGGCAATATGTTTTGTTGAATGGACCATCTACAATTTTAGTAGCTGTTTGATTCGATTCGAGATTCGATTCGATCCGAACTCCTCTGCCAGTTTCGATTCGACTTGAAATTTGAGATCAACAGGGTCAGTATCGAAAATGTATAAAAATGAGCCGAAAGCTTAAACTTTTACTTGTTAGCAGCAGTATGCTGTTCAAATCAATGATTTATTCTTACGATAGACCTTTGTGTTTTCTAAAATATGACCTTATGTGCAAAATTTTCTCTGAGGTTGCTTTAGAGACCGCTTATGAAATTGGGGAAACTCAGTTACGAATAGGCGAGATTTTGGAGAAAAACATCAATGTTGGTGTTGAGGCTTTTCGCTTCATAGAGAATTTAGTGAAAGTAATCCCTTTAATCTTTTACCTATGAAGGGGTCGGATGACATGGTTTTGTTGAAGGTTTTGAAAACTTATAAAAAACAATAATTAAAATAATAAATTTTGATATCCTGTGCGTTGGGTTAACCTTTTACCTAACGAATCGTCCGCATCCGCCCGCGTAATATGCAAATTCAGCAGTTGAAAAAATGTTATTTTTCAAAAAGTTTCAACAAAACCATATCATGTGACCCCTCGTTGGAACGAGCTCGTCGAGCTCGTTCCAACGAGGGGTCACGTGATAAGGGTTTGTTGAAATTTTTTGAAAAATTTAAAAAAATGCTATTTAAAATAATAAATTTTGATATCGTCTGCGTTGGGTAAAGTATGGCGAGAATTCGTTTCGTGGCAAGGAGCGACCATAGACTAGATGTCCATCGAGATAGTTACTATATCTATTATGACTCTCCGATAGCGTTGTCTGATCAGATGAAGTGGCCCAACAACGCGTTGGAAGAACAGTTGTAGTAGAAGAGGAATGAATCGCGCCAGATCTGGGGGGACTTAGTCATACTGTATAATCGATTCACTGCTTCTCTGTGCAAACAACGTCCTCCATGTGCTCTCAGTCGTCCTCTCAATGCAAATCGAATAAAATCGGCATTTTAAGAAGTGGGCGGAGACTGGGGTTTCGCTGTGATTGCTCAAAACGGCAAAATGGGCGACTTAGTCATACTTTTGATAGCTCAAAACGTCAAAATGTGTAGGTGAATATCAACAACGTTACATTTATCAGTTAGAGGAGTCCACATTCGGATAGAGGCCGTATTGCTCGTGTTTAAAACAGAGAAATTAACTTGCCCAAACATGGAGGGGATGGGGAGAATTTTCGCCTTGAGGACAATCTGATGGGATTTTTCCTTTTTTGTTAGCATAGATTGTTGAATTTTTGTTGATGATTTGGCAGCATGATGTATCGGGAACAAAAAGAAATAGAAAAGGGTAATGTGGAAAGTGTGAAAATATGCAGAATGCGAACGAGAATAAAGGAGGTGCACAATAAAAATGGCACAGTGGAGTTGCCGTGCGCTATAGTGAGGCATGTTGGTGCAGCATTGTGCTAAGTTCTTCGTTTTTAAGAGGAGGTATTCTACCCCCATTACCCAGAATTTTGCGGCTGCAAAGCCGGAACTTTGTCGGTACAACCTTTTCCAGTGTAAAATTTCGGCTCTATTTAGAACTGCATGCACCCGGCAAGTGGTACATGTACTGCACATATAAATAGTGAGGCAAACGCAAGTTTCGTCTTCATGTAAGTCTTTAGGTACTACTATACAGTAGGAGATGTGACAACCGTTACTTATTCCCTGTTCCTTATTCGACATTTATTATCAACCGATAAAATCGGTTGATACCGAATTTTATACAGTATGGGTATGTGATGGAAGATTGATTGAAAGTTGAGAGTTTTCGCAAAACTTTCCCCTCGAAATGGTTGACGTTGCCAATGACGTTGTGACGCCGTTATCCGCACGCAAAATCATGGGACGTTGATGTACGACAAGACCTTAGATTGTTTGGGTCATATGTGTTGGGCTTCTCGTACGGGGGTGACTAGGGAGTATAGTATGGGCGGTCTGTACCCGAGTCAGTCTCCTGTTTATCTGTAGAACTACTAATCTGTGGAATGTGTTATACCACCGTGTGGGATTCTGTTGCTAGAATGTAACTATGTATTGTAGGGTACGGTACAACGGTACTATAGGATGGATTGCCTGCACCCCCCCCCCCCCCTGTTGGTTTACAGTTAGTTAGACCGTGGTACTACTAACTCACCTAACGCATTGTACTATCCTACTAGATTGCTGGATCCTTGTGGTTGTGTGTGCTAGGTTTGGTTTCTAGAGTATGGATGGTCATATGAAACTTCTAAAACTTGAGAGAGAGAGAGAGAGAGAGAGAGAGAGAGAGAGAGAGAGAGAGAGAGAGAGAGAGAGAGTGTCGACTTCAACGCACGAAGCCGCAAGAAAAAAAGTATGGTGCCGCTCGTTTTTAATGAAATATGACCAAAATATTCTGAACTTTGATGTGACGTAAAAAAAGTCAAAAATGGCGATAAAAGTGCAGAATTTCAAATCAGCAAACCGGTGTGCGAACTTTCATTAATGTGCTATTTATAAATACGGAACTACTGAAATCAAAAACTAGTGTTTTCAGTGAAATATGTCCAAAATAGGCTAAACTTCGAAGTGGTGTAAAAAAACATGTAATTTTTGGTGACCACACCGTCAATAACGACACCCGGAAATTCGACCATAACCGTTAAGAATTTCCCAGGTCGGTACCACATTTTTAGATATGGTTTTTGTTGGAGATGATATGTCCAAAATTTGAAAGAGGGTGGGGTGGGGGGATACAGAAGTTGATATGAAAAGATAGAGAACAAACGTAAAACGTGACATTCTTTTGGTTAAAGTTCGGAAGCTGGAAAAACTGACTGCAGACTGTTCAAAGAGAAATAATCGTTTGCATTTGTGCAAATATCCATCTATCTAAACTTCGCATCAGAGACGACCACTCTATATCTCGCATTATTTACTTGGAAACATAAGTGGATGTCTTGTGCACTCTTAAATCAGATGGGTTAAAATCAACCCATTCAACTGGGTGGAGTGAATATGAACACAATTGGGTTCCTATTCACTCCTATTCACTCAACCCAGTTAATTTGGGTTCATTTTTAACCCAACTGATTTTAGAGTGTGCAATCGTTTAGAAATACGGTGGTAACAGAGAGACTCTCTCACAAGATCCAGATTGGACATAGAAACTACACAAGTCAAACCGAGAACGGATTATTGGAAAGTGTCTTGAAGGGCCGGTAGACTTGTGGGTAGGCAGACCACCAACTAATAGTGCAGAAACGATTCACGACATAATGAACACCTAACAGTTGAGGATGACCTGTCATAATTTTACTGTTGGATAAAATTACTTACCCTGCGCGCAGATATTAACCCTTTACCCAACGTAACGGCCAAAACCGACCAGCGCTATTCACAAAAATCGTCAATTATTTTTCATTATTTTTTCATTTTTTGTCTCAAAAAGATAGGTTATGACCCCTCATTGGAACGAGCTCGTTCCAATGAGGGGTCATAACCTATGTTTTTTAGACAAAAAATGAAAAAAATTAGTTATTCAAGAATTATTTTTGCAAGTGTCGTCTGCTTTTCATGTTAGGTAAAGGGTTAAGACAATTCATGCATTTGCCCAAAATATTATTGGTTTGTGAGAATACAGTGTTGGAAGATACAAATTGTGACTCATAAGGCTCTCATTAAAACGTTATTTTTCAAAATTTCTAGATTTTTTAGTATGGCCAAAACGTAAAGAAACATGGACAGTCATTTTAAAAAAAAAAAAACAGGTGGTGTGATAAAGTCTGAGACTATCGTGATATTTTCAGTTTATATGGGGGAAAGTCACCGGGAAACTGCCAGGTTTCCCGATGGGCTGATTATCCCTTGTATGTCACAGTATAGTGTAAGAAACACAGTTGTATTATAAACATACAAGACAAGCTACTTCTTACTCCGGGCTAACAAAAACAATGAAGTAAAATGTCCAAGAGCTCAAGATAAGAGAAAACGAGATAGTTCCACGTGACATTTTTTCGTTGCATCCATATTTTATTAACACTAAGTCTACTCCATTGTGGTATAATATTGAAGGTACCCTGGCAGTGGCGATCTGCAACTGTTTCTGTCCAAGTGTCGTCTGCCTGAACAGGCAGACGACACTTGACTAGAAACACTTGGTGTGCCATTATACTTGTACAATATGTGGTGTTCAATAAATTCTCTCCTATTTTCCAGATTTGTACGAGTTAAATTTTTTTTTTAAATATTGTTTTCTAGAATAAGTTTAAGTACTTTGTGACGTAACACATAATTCCATGGCCGAGAGGGTAAATATCGTGTTTAAACTTCGATTGCTTTAAAAACAGCGGTGTCAGTAATCGTGATGGCTGTTAAAACTGTTTCCCTCGACGATGAAAGAAAACTATAGTATATTTGCCTCTGCATAGCAAATACTGCACTGTCGACGTATTGATTATTCTGTTTTGTAAATACTTTTCCATAAATGCAGGGTTGAATCTCATTGTGCCTAATGTACCTCACATTTCTTTACATATTTGTACAGTTGTTGGTCTCAGCTCTGTAATTATTACCGGTACACAGGATTCCTTCACCCGTAGCGTAACATTCTCTGTGACGTTATCGTCATGGCTAACTTATGGACGTGATTTTAACCCGCCACCTTGAACAAGCAAACAAACACGCTGAAAAAAACGGAATTGTTTGGTGGTTACGTCTGGGTACTCCGTACAATCTAAAATCAGTTGGATTATAAATTAACCCAAATCAGCTGGGTTGAGTGAATATGAATCCAATTGTGTTCATATTCACTCAACCCAGTCGATTTGGGTTAATTGTTAACCCAACTGTTTTCAGAGTATATCCCTCAACAAAAAGTGACAGTTTTCTGATTTTAAAAATAATTCTTCACCTCACACGAATAGCAGACGACATTTGGAAAACCAATTTTTGAAGAACTAAAGATTTTAATATCTTGTCTCAAAAACATGACTTATTAGAATATTAGAGGGTCATAAGCTATTTTGTGAGTGCCCAAATTGAACAAATAATGAAATCTGAGTGTCAATTTTGTGAATCACGGACATGATTATTATCTGATTGATAGAAAGATTTAAGGCTTAAAATGTCGAATTTGAAGCTCAGAGAGTTTATAGTGGTATGTTAGAAATGTAAAAATAAAAGGCACAGTGCGATTTAAAATGTGTGGCCCAAATTCCAATATTGGTCACGTGAAGTTTATAAAGAAACAAACATTGTAATTTCCACATAACGTCTACCTTGTAAGATTACCTATCGCTGATTTTACCCAACATTTCTTGTAGTGTGGAAGATCACTGAGGGTTAATCGTTCAAGATGGTAATAATGAAGAACATTGCCTTTTTATCTTCCCAATAAAGGCATGTGTTGATACTCCTTTTCGCAGCAGATGACACAAGGTATTTTGTGATCAACATAGGCAATGTGGACGCCAGGAAGATCATAAAAATGCCAGGTGAAAGAGAGAGTGGACATATCACTCGAAAGATTAGTAGTAACAATGGCGATCACTCGACGGACAGCGTGGACAGCATTAAGGCTGGGGCGACTTTGTGAGCAGGATTCTGGCTAGGTAAACTTACTGTTACGAGAGCAAAACACTTAGCACAGCGGCCCTGTGAACTTCACGGACAAACGAGAAACACGTTCATGTGTGTACTTTTAACATTTTGTTGCCACTCGGTTGGTTGTTCCAATCGGAGGACGATACCTGCTGTTTTTGAGTAAACATTCCAGAATTATCCCGTGAGTAACTTCACAGAATACAAGTGTTCAGAGCGCCTGAAAACCGCTTGTTGGAACTTGAACTTGTTGCTGGCACAAATGAGATAATTCTCGTGCAAACACAATAATCGATCAATCAAATGGTGTCAGCGCAGGGACAGTATTGGGCTGTTCAACCCCTTTCAGTCCATGCGACAGTGTACTTTAGAATAACTGTCTGTTCGAAGCAGTGAGGTTGGGCTCTATCGTCGATTCGGGCTCTTTTTCTTTCTTTTCCGGGGTGGTGCTTCTTTGAAGTTTGTGCTGGGACATTTGCCAATAAAGCCATAATCTTATCCTTCTTAATTCTAGCGTCTCTTCCAGTTCTCGCCTCTAATCCTCCACTTTGCTATTCCACTCTTCGTCTCTTCCTTTCGCCGTTTTTCTTGTTCAGTACAACTCGCCTCCTGCTTCCCGTGGAGGAGCAGTACCCGGTGTCAGTGCAAAGGAGGAAGAATAAGCTTTACAATGGTGTATTACACGACCGTCGAGTGTTCTTGAGTTATTCATAGTAACTGGGAGAAGTCGCAGAAAAGGCCGAACAACACTTAGGACACATCACTCGAATGAATATGAATAACCCAAGAACACCCAACGGTCGCGTAATACACCATTGTAAAGCTTATTCGTACCCCTTCTAATGAAAACCGGGAAATGCTGGATACGTTGGGTGAATCAAATCTGGGGCGGGGGGGGGGGGGGGGGGTATAATGAAGATGAGTGCTTGCTATTGTTTTCGAAAAGCGAGTTGTGTACCTTGTTGATAATTATATACCATTATGGGAGCATGTCAGCATCGATTCAAAAATGCTATCAGATATAATTTTTCTTTCAATTTCTCAGCTTGTGCCGAGTACATGTGGTGACAGGTTTATTAATTGGAGAGTTCGACAGTTATTCGTCGCTGATCGATGATTCACTCCAGGTACTCCGTCTTCCTCTCTCATTAAACGGTCCGACACGACATAACCCTGGTTGTTGGTCATGCTTTATGTTTTCAGGGATATTTGGAACAACAGTGAGTGAGACAAGTACAACTGTGGCGAAACTCGTAGAGCAAGCTCGTATCCCACTGATAGGGTTTTCTGCCACTCTTCCAGAGCTCAGAGACACTGCGTTATATCCAAATTCGATTCCAACAGTGCCACCAGACACAGAGCAAGTGAAGGTAAATATCAAAGAGTTAGGAAACTGAAGGAAAAGAGTAATTTAGTTATGATAGAAATAGATCGCAAAACGTTTAAATGGCGCCTATCTAAAACAATAACCCTGGAACAGAGGACCATGTTAATTGAATTTATACTTCAAGATGTGTAAAGCAGGTGATCAACACTTATCTTGAAAAACAGAAACGCAGAAAAAATCCCAGTTGTAAATTACCTTAATAAGAACCTATCTACAAAAACACCATGCATTCTTATTTCAATGACTTCTACCCTTTCAACGCTTGTGCCCTGGATGATTTTGTCTGAATCAATACTGTCAACGGCGAATTGGGCAAAACCATTCCACATTTGTAGGGCTATTCAGTAATAACTTAATCCTACAGCTCTGTCGAGCTGCAGGATTAAATTATTACTGATTCCAACGACTGATTTATTGGTCGTTGTGTCGTCTGCTCGTTCTTTGTCAAATATTTCTACACGCAAACATTCTGCATTTCGCGTGGAAAGGATTAAAACAATCACCTTTTACTAATGGAAGAAAACACCATAATAACATGGCCAGAAGTGCCCAGTTGATTTTCTGGATTTATAAGTTGTTATTCTAAAATTATCATGAACTGCAGTAACCCAACATATCCAGACTGCTCGTCATATAGTAACACTGTTATCTCATCAAAAATGGGAAGAGTGGATGCTTTTTCTCTCTGATCATAAAAACGTTAGCAAATAAGAATGTTTTGGATACCATGATCCCCCACACGACGAGAACATTTGGCACATAATTCACGCCTAAACTCGCAAATAATATTTTATTTGCAAATGAGCAACCTGTGATGTAGCTAGATTTTCACAAATGACTTTCGCTGTGCAAGCGATCTCTTTTTATGCAATACTTTCCGATTATACGACAATATATTTTCAACAACACGTTTATGTGACAGAAAGCATATCAGATTCACCAAGATTTTGTACGGAGTTTGTGGGCCAGAGCTCAATCGTCGCATCTCGGATGATTTCGTTTCTCAGACATTGTCCTCCCACCTCGTCTGCATGTCCGAGTCAAGCCGAAGTTACCATTTTGTTAAATAGGTCTCAGCTTCTGTATTTTGCTTTCATTAACATACAGACAATACAGATGCTGCTTTGTAACTGTTGACGAATATATCTCCTATGGTGGTTCATAAGAAATATAAGTCCCCGATTTGGCTTAAAAATATGGGGCAGCCGACCAAAATCCCGATTGAACCAAAGTTGTAAAATTCGAGGTGAGGCTGAAAACAGTGTTTTCACTTTGCCATTCTATTCAACTGAGAAGTTTGTAAAATTCGTTTTTCAAATTCTGTCCCACTACAGACAACTACATTAACCCTTTACCCAACGTAACTGCAAAAACTGGCCAGCGCTATTCTCAAAAATCGCCAATTAATTTTCATTATTTTTCATTTTTTGTCTCAAAAACATAGGTTATGACACCTCGTTGGAACGAGCTCGTCGAGATCGTTTAAATGAGGGGTCATAACCTATGTTTTTGAGACAAAAAATGAAAAAAACGTTAGTTAGTCAAGAATTTGTTTTGCAAGTGTCGTCTGCATTTCATGGTAGGTAAAGGGTTAATAAACTTTCTTATCTACGATTACAGTGAATATAAATTTCTTCGGATACTTGAACCGATATCGTTCATGAAATACCACATTAAACAAAGTTTCAAAACGTTTAATTCGACCTTTCAAATTTTTGTGACATCAAACTCCATCTCCAACTCCGATGCAGGCAACGTTGAATGACGCGGAGCTTGATTAAAGTTTTGTGAAATTTAGGCTATGCATATAACGAGGACTACATTCACGTAAACTTTCCTCATTAAATACACCATTTTATGGGGTTTCCTCATATAATTTTTGTTTCAAATATGTCAGAAAGTCAATTCTACTAGTTTTGGCATCTTGTTAAGGCGCGTGTTCATTTTTAAGACCATATTTATTTTTAAAGAAACGTATTTACATTTCAAACTGAGTGATTAGGTTTTTTCGGCGAACAACTAGGTATATCACTCTTTTCACCCAACCGAAGTGGAGTGATATGACGAAAATCGGAATAAACCGAGGAGAACCGAATGCCTTAGAGCGAACTGAGTTTCGTGGGCTCGATTCACAGACTTTGTATGAAGTTAAGACCCATTGGTGATTTTAAAATATCCTTTATAAGTTGTCTTTTATGTCAAATAATATCACAACTTGTATGTCATTATGTGTGTCATTATGATCAAGCCAGAAAATAAGCAGACTGTCATCTGCAAAATGAGGACCCCGGATGGTGAATTTAGTGATGCTAGCCTGCACAGCAGGTAGCATCACTAAATTTATCCTCTGTGAACCTCAATCTAAATCATGGTCTCAAAACTAAACTGAAAGAGGTACCCAGAGGATAAATTGGCCCACTATATGGGATAGCATCATCAAATTCACCCTCTGGGGACCTCATTCTGCAAATATCAGACTGCTTATTTTCAGGCCTGATTATGATTGAGACCCTTACGGCTGTTTTAATTGTAATGACAATTTTATGGTGTTCGCCATTTTAAGGTACCACTGGGAGATAGTCTGCTATTGCATTTCTTGGCAGAGTATTTCTCTATATTTACTATGATATGTATAGTTTCTACTCGATATATATCAAACTCTCAAGACACCAGTCCACTTCTATAAAGAATTCGATGGTGTTATGACCTGGAACGAGTCAAGCCCTCAAATACAACATAGTCTATATTTAGATGCAATCGGATGGAATATTTCATGCCGAGAGAGTCTCCTACGGTACCAACCGCCTTGCGAAATTGTACTGAGCCACGCACACCACTCAGCCACCGACATACCGGGCTCGGCCACCTGCAGACCCTGGTCTGTCAGTGGCCGAGTGGTGTGCGTGGTTCAATACAGTTTCGCTAGGCGGTTGGTGCCGTAGGAAACTCTCTCGGCGTGGGTTCGAACCCCCGCCATGCCATTGTAAACAAAACCAGCGTCCTTGGTTCTATGGCAAGCGGAAATTTGATAGACAAGTTCTCACTGATTTCCTTGCAGTGCAGTACGTAGAACTGATGCAATTACTTGATAAATTCGCCTTTTTATCAAACTGAAATATTTAATCCCATTGAATGTGAAAAATAAACGAAAAAAATTCTTTTTTTTTTGAATCAACGCAAGAAATATTTCTCAATCAAGATTTGATTTGACCGCATCTTTGATGACATTTGCCAGTATGAATGAAATCTCAGCACAGCTGCAGTTCTAAGATTCTACAGCTGTGTAGTTCCACTAGTCATGTTAATATCCTGATGTTTTCAAGGTGAATTAAATACTTATTGATTGAAATATCTTTAACTAGAGCACAAAGGAATATCTGTATTGCTTTGTGAGTACATGGACATCACATTGTATCCAAGTTCGTCTGCAAGCAAACTTCACGAAAAGAGGATAAAAACAAAGAGCCCATACAAACGTCGAATTCCGAACAGAATTAAACTGTGGCCTGAGAGTTTGGAAAAATACTTCAAAATGAAGACTGTCCGGTTGACTGGTTGATTGCATATGATTCGTGGCTAGAAGGGGTTCAGTAAGCCTCTTTCATTAACACAATTATCATATTTCATGTTCCCGAATCCGGTCCCATTTAAAAACCATTAAGAACAAATAATATTACTGCCCCCGGCAAATCGTGTAAGAAAAAAAATAAAACCAAAAATCTTCAAGGAGCGCCTGGTGAATTTCCTTCAACCACTTCCTGGTTTCCAAATCATCGCTGACTTATCTCGTCATGGAAATCGACTTTCCATAAAGTTATGACCCCTGAAATAATAGGACGGATGAGGAAGTTCCAATTAAAAACCATGTAATTATTGAGAAAACACCCATGCCATCCGAGGAAAATAAAGCGAGATTTCATTTTGTTACTTTTAATAAACGAAAATAATAGACACCTACGGAGCTGTCTGTTTTTTTCAGTTTATTAAGTGTTAAAAAAGGAAACTTGGCTTTTTATGGCAAGCCAATTAGAAGCACTAAGTCATGCATGACCATTTTGGCTCTTTGTTTAGCAAATGTGTTTCACTTTCCAGGGTTTTATTCTTACCTGGAAAAAAATCAGCACATCTTACCTCCTCGACTTTTATATTAACCCTTTACCTAACATGAAAAGCAGACGACACTTGCAAAAAAAATTCTTAAATAACTAATTTTTTTCATTTTTTGTCTCAAAAACATAGGTTATGACCCCTCGTTGGAACGAGCTCGTCGAGCTCGTTCCAACGAGGGGTCATAACCTATGTTTTTGAGACAAAAAATGAAAATATTTTGAAAATTAATTGGCGATTTTTGAGAATAGCGCTGGCCGGTTTTGGCCGTTACGTTGGGTAAAGGGTTAATGGAAAGTATAGTGTCGGTGTTAATTGTCACGGTGCGCACACTGTTGATATAACAAACAGAACAGCGTTACAGAACATCAAATGATAGTGAAAACGCCGTTTTTTATTTTTAAATGGGTTTTAACAGAGAATAACAGACAAACGTTCAAAATAATTGGTGAAAAAAATGTAAAAAGCGAGCTTCTGTAATTTTACTGCTCTACAGGAAAATGGATGAAGTTTGTGAAATGGTGCGCACATCGATGATACAATGTCGCTAAGATTTCGAGATTGCAATTTTTATATGAAATTTCCATACCCTTATAGTGTTAAATTTACTGACAACTTTAGAAAATTAAGAGGAGCTAACTTTCCAGTATGCCCCTACTAATGACAGAAATTTGTCAGTCATGTTTTATTTCATAACGAAATATAAAGAGCTAGTTGTTTCTCCTTTCCCTATCGTGGCTGCTTCGGGGTGGGAACTGTACTTCATCATCCTGGATGAGATGCCCTGAATTCCACAGGGGAAACATACAGCGGATCGAACTTTTCTCGATTCAAGGTCACATCTCCCAGGATTTGAGGTTTCATATACGTCGTCAAATGTTACCAGTAATTTTATCATTTAATAAGGCGTTCTCTAGAATAATAATAGAAATGACATGACTTTGTCGGGGGCGTTACGATTCTATTAGCGATCCTCCAGAAATTATTGACAGCCCTATGTCTTATTAGTTGCTTTGGCGACGTCTCGAGCCGTTCGTAGCAGTGAAAAATCAGTGGTATAATGGAGGGGCACAGATGTCCACAACTGCCTGGTCCTATCAATGGCCGGCTGCCTGATGGAAAAAAAAATAGAAATACAGATCCACAAAGGAGTCGTTTCTTGATTTTCAGTTCGACGGTCAACGGAAGGTATTAAAATGCAGGTATGTTTTTGCGAGGGATGGGGGGGGGGGGGGCGTGGCGAGTAATATATTAGACATTTAAAACATCTGACAACAACCCCTCGTGTCATTCCTCATAAAATCTTTTATCAGTGGATGTACAAATGCCCGCTCCAATATGTGGTGTGTGTGTGTGTTATCGTCTGGTCACGATTTGGTTTCAACTCTGGAAATAATCAATCTGTCATATGTAGAATGGGGTCACCAGAAGGTGAATTTGCTGATGCTGTTCCATACAGTGGGGCAATTTATCCTCTGTGTACTACTTTCTGTTTAAGCCTGAGACCTTGTTTCAGATTGAGGTCCGCAGAGGGTAAATCTAGTGAAGCTACCCTGTGGTGCAGGGTAGCATCTCCAAATTCACCATCTGAGGACCTCAATCTGCAGATGATCGTCTGTTTATTTCCAGGATTGTTTGGTTTATGTCTTCGGCTTCAGCCATCTTTCGATCCCAAATCCAGAAGTTATGGGCCAAATGCAGTGAAGACGAAATTTATTGGCCAAATGCATCTAGATGAGAGACTTGCGTGCTTTCAAATGTTTAAACTCATTGTGTAGTCTGTGGAAAAAGGTGTGTTGAAGGGCACAATCACGTTTTCGAAGAACTTGGAATGTTGATTTCTGGTCTCCGGCCGGGAATCGAACCGACCGTAATCCCGCCTGGCATTTAGGAGTCAACGCCTGAACCACTGGACTACTGCACACCGTTAATAAACGATGGCTGCAATCCAGCTTATTGGATGATGTTCTCAAGAATACTTGGTTCACTTTCCTGATGGCAGAAACATGAAAGCGTGAAACGCGCTGGCTACAGTACGGCGAAAGTGCTGTGGTTGGCCTCAGATGAAGACTGTCACGGGTCTGAGTGTGTAGGACACAATCATGTTTTCGAAAAATTTGAAATGTTGATTTCTGATTCCCGATCGGAGATCGAATCGTCGGCAATCCCGCCTCACATCCAGGGGTCCAACACCTAAACTACTGGACAATTGCACACTGTCAAAAAACGATGGTTGCAATCCAGCTTAATGATGATGTTCTCATGATTACTTGGTTCACCTTTCCTACGCCAGCTACATAAAAGTGTAGTACGTTTAGTGATTATTGGGGGTGGTGGGTATCACACCCCCATTTGCGCGACGTCACGACCGTCGATTCATTATCCAAGATGACAATGCAAGAGCACACAGGGCAAGTGTCGCCCCAGAGTTTCTCCAGGAGCCGCACATCACTACACTGCCATGGCCAGCGCTAAGTCCAGACCTTTCACCAATCAAGCATGTCTGGGATATGCTTGGCAGGCGCCTACGACAACGCCAACAGCCCCTCCTAATGTCCAGGAACTCGACGCTGCACTGCAGGAAGAATGGAATAACATCAGTCAAGTTGATATTGGACGTTTGGTGAAGAGTATGCCACGTCGGATCCGCGCTAGTCTCGCGAACCGAGGAGGGTCTACAAGGTATTGAGGTCTTTGACTGAATGTGATAAGTTCTTTGACTGACCGTCCATGTCTTCTACAGCACGACGTGTGGAATGTGTGCTTGTCAGACACCCAACTATCGCTGAAATCATTCACCAGATGCCACAGTGCAATGCCTCAACTGTCTTTTTGATGAAAATATAAATATATTTCTTCATATATCTCACTTTTATCAAATACCCTTACTTTTTTGAATTGTATATATTGGAGTCTTAAAAAACGATTCTCACTTGCTATTAATCATGTACATTCTTACGGGACTAGAATTTCTTCTTGGACTCATGTCACACACACAGTTGGCCATTACGCAAATGGAGGTCTATGGCTGATTGGGGATCACGACCACGACATGTATTTGCTCAAAAAGTAGCTGAGATTATTGTAAACTATAATCCTCTTTGAAGTATTCATCCACGACATCATCAAGGCATGCCTTCGCAGAAGGCATGCATTGATGATGTCGCTGGAATATTTCTACAGTCGGGTCTTGAATCAAGCCAGTCAGGAAAATTGGATTTACCCCTCGTCCACCCCCTCCCAATCGGTCATCCCCGCGACGCCTCTGGCAGTAATCAGCATAAAAAACATGATGATCTTGCTTATAGCTCGTCTAGAACGGTGAGATTCTGCTGATTGTATACTTTGAAACACAGAGCCTCATATATCACATCCGTCTTCATGAAGGCCGGAAGAAGGTTTATCTTGAATATTGAACGATGGTTTAAAATTCTATTCATGATCATAGTTGTTTCCTGTTATTTGTTCCAACATCATTCTGAAACATTATTTCGCCTTATTGAACATCGATCATCAAGTCAAAACGGAACAGATTACAATAAAAACATACTTTTGAAAAGAAAATGGTATTTCTCAAAAAGTAAACGATAAATCCAATATCGCATATTGTATTCCTTGTTTATGCATAACCCTTTACCAAACGCTATTCACTAAAATCCAAGGGTACCTGAAGCGGGGGTGGGGGGGGTGGGGTGGAGGGCAGCTTCCCTCTTGCCCAAAGACAATGGGCAAGGGGACAGCGCGTGTCGTCTTTTCATCAGATGTGCTCTCGAGTATTCGTGTTTAACGTACTTTACCCGAGCCAATGCCAACAGGTGGGGGTGGGGGTACAGGTATAATGACGGAGGCTGATCGATAATCACAAAAACAAAGCCGCTATACAATCGACGGGTTAGTTCTTTAGCACTGCAGATGACACCTTGTTCCACTCAAGGGGATGCCATATAACGTCAATACTATTGAGTGTCATGTTATGATTTATGATACGCTGTTTTAAGTCTTAACGCAAACCCAGAGTGGAGAGCCCTTTTTTGATACACCTGCACCCCTCCTGCTTTTGCCCCAGGACGCCGGTATCCCTGCTAAAATCGCCGTTAAAATCTTATTACTGCTTGAATTGTTGCTCTCGAAATTTCGCTTATGACTCCTCATTAGAACTGGCATGTCAATCTCGTTACAATCAGGGGTCATAAGCTATGCACTAAAGGTGAAAAATCGAAATTTTCAGTTATTCAAGCAAATTATTTGCAAGTGCCGACTTGCAACAAAGGAATTCATCCGGGCAGTCGTTAACTGATCTGATAAAATGAGACAACAACGAGAGTGGGATGTATCTTTGCCCTTCAATGGGGTTCGACAACAGTCAGTTTGGGATACAATGCGGTGTAATTCCATTAACATATTGCATTGAGTGATAAATTCATAAAATGTGCGTCTTAACTTCCTCCGTTCTGATGCCAAAATATCGAAATTTAAAGAAGCACTTTTAGCCATAATCCAACTAGGAATTTAACCAATTCAGTCTTGTTTGACAGAATTCAATGTGCTTTGCCAAACGAGACTGAATTGGTTAAATTCCTAGTTGGGTTGTAGAAAGATGTGAAGCTTTCAGCAATTGAGTTGCGATCCGGTCGTAGTTTTCTGTCGGCTTTACCCCCTGCAACATTGCTGAATCTCGAATGTCAAAATGAAAATACGGAAACTCTGAACTGAATCTGGGATTCCACACTGCTAGAAATTACCGGTAAATTTACGGTAATCAATTGGCAACCAGCTGCAGATCCTCTCTCACCGTAAATTTTACGGTAACCACCGTTTCTACTCAAAGCGTAATCACGGCAACAAAAAAGTGTTCATGTTTTGTGGGACTTGTTTTTTTTTTTCATTACGAAGACATTTAATTCTTTAATTACTGCTTCTGCTTAACAGCACTATCCAGGCCGGCTTGTCTGGGAAGAGTCCATTCTGAAGGTAGACCAATGAAAATATTATTTGGTCGTCTACTTTTGCTGATGATTGAACAAGCTTCTGGGGCCGATACTATAACACTTTAACAATTGTATTTTTTTTTATAGAATTGTATTTTCTACAAGTCAATATAAATCACTAAAATAAATCAGTGGAATTTCAAAAGACGCGACAATTTACCTACCAGTAAATTACCACGTGTTTAGAAACGCTAATGATCCATTTCTGTTAGTTATTTCCAAAAACAGAAATATAATTCCAGAAAACACAATTGTAAACGTTTTATAGTATTGATGTTATAAAGCTGTACAGTACGTGGAGAGTGGATTGTAACTAAATCACCCGTGGAGGGCAGTTATCACCCAAAGTATCACTTTCAAATTTTGTACATATGGACATAAAACACAAGCAATGTTTCAGCGAATGGACCTCCGGGTTCAACCCGGAGGTCCATTGGCTGGAACTTTGCTTGTGATGTTTATGCTTTGCAATAAATTTGCAATTATTGCTCGAGTGGAATATCCACTCGGTGGGTGTTTTAATGATAATACACTCTCCACGTACTGTATGTACATAACAGATCCTTGGGTCTGCTTTTCGATTGAACAAAATGTATTTCAAAAATACGAAATTTTACCGTTAAGTGTTGCGGTAGTATAACGGGAGCTTGTTGCCAGCACGTTGCAGTATTTTCAACATTATTTTTTTACATTGCAGTTTCGTTTGTTTTTACATTGCGATCTTAATTACACTATATTTTTATTTAGGAAATCACGACCCACCAGTAAAGTGCAACTGTAAAGACCGCCTTTGTGATCACCATAACGCACCTAACACTAACTGAAAAATAGAACTTTTTTGAATAACTAAAATATCTTAATAATTAAAACTATATTAGTTTTTTTCTCCTTCCATTAGGTTGTCATAAACTACATTCTTTCAGAAAGACATAAAAAATACGTCCAACTCAATAGCGAGGTTTGTGAATAGCGCTTTGAAGAGACCTACCCAACTATATTTCTAATTTTTTGAAACTCTTTTACCTCACATGAAGATAACTTCAAATTTTCAATTTGTTTGTTTCAAAAACATAGCATGTAACCCCTCGTTGGAACGAGCTCAACGCTACGTTTTTTAGACAAAAAAATTGAAAAAAAAACTGAATGATGATTTTTGTGAACTGCGCTGGCCGGATAATAGTGTTGTGTTGGGTAATGTCCATCCCTCAAGGTGCTTTTCAGGTAATGGAAAAATTTAGCTTCAAAATTGGTGCAGTTTATTTTCGACGCCGTCAAATATCTAAAAAATTTTATAACGTTTTATTTTTTGTTGTTCAAAACTGCGAAGCACTGTTCATAAATAGGGATGGACAGCAACACAAGTGACAAATTGTTATTTTGTTTAGATCTTTGATGACATTGAAAATAATCTATCACCTATTTTCAAGCTAATTTTCCATTACTCAGCACCTCATAGCATTTACTTTAACGGTAATTACTATAACACTAACATGTTCTTTTGAGGGCGTTATGGTTCACTGACGGCCCAAGAAAAGTGATTAACAGCCCGAGGGCCACTTAAAGGCCCAAGACGAAGTCGAGGGCCGTTAATGGTCCCGAGGGCTGTTAATCATTTTTTCGAGGGCCGTTAATGTACCATGACGCCCGAAAAGGAATATGTTATTACTATTATTACCACTTACCAAAGAACGCCATTTCGAGCCACTGCAGACATTTTTGATTTAGAAATAGAAGAATCGGATTGTTGTCTGTTTATTTACAAACAAAGGTCAAAGTTTAAAGTTGAGTATAATTTATTTAATGACTCAAAAATAGGATTGCTAGAATTTGGCTGAAGCGCTTTAATTACAAACTCACGCCGTTATTTACAAAATGAGATTATTTATCGTATCAATACTCAACACCACTTTTAAATCCTAAATGAAGTTAATAATCCGAAATAAATCATGGTTTAATCCGTTTTGTTGGAATAAATGAACAACAAAATTGCGAGCACATTAGTGTCATTTTTACGGAACATAAATTACCTACAATTCTGGGCTAGCGGGCCGTTTTCATTATTAACGCTATTTTTGCGGGCTGTTATTGAGTCTTATAGCCCACCTCAGATCATTTTAATAAGCGCCCTATAAAGTGGTAATAATATCGTATATACATGTACGGCTTCCTCCACCCGTAAAACTGTCCGACACAAGGTGACTCTGACTGTTGAAAGTGTCATTACACTCCAATAAATAAATAAATGACACAACTGCAGTTGGCTAATTAATTTATCCACACAATTGTCGGCTACCTGTACAGGCTGCCAACAATTATGTAAATATACTACCAAAATAAATACAGCCCACCGTAGGAAGAATGCGTAACAGTTACCAATCGAGCTGGAGGTATTTCGTACATTTGAACAACATGTCTCGTGCGTTGAGTGACACCGAGCCGCGCAGTATGGGACAGGTCGTTATAATTCATGTCATAGCGTCAGCGAGGTTGGTAACTAACTTGCACCCTGTCGATTGTTGTTTAGCAAGTAGTAGTGTTCGTATGTTTCACCCCCCATTTGGGGGACCTCGGTGGGGGACCTCGGAAGTGACGTCATGTCACGTGACCTAGTGGCGCCATGTTGTGTTGTCATGGTAACCCGCGTGAGCGGCCATGTTGTGACGTCATATCCATGGTGATACGTGGTGTGAGTGTGCATGCGCAGCGCGTGTTGTTAAGGTGATACGTGTTTCCGTCGTCCATTTTGTATACTGGAGGCCGTCATCTTGGTTTCTATGGTAGCACGTGGTTGCTATGTTACCCAAATTTTCTACAATAAGACGGGGTATGTTCGGAGGGTATGTTCGATTGAATCGGAGTAAATCTAATTACCACAAACAACACGACAATCCTTCCAAATCACCAAAATCTATCCCAACTTTTACTATTTCGAATTCTTTCAGAATTCTCTGCTTCTATCTATATATGTAATAGTTTACGTCTACCTAGGCATGTTCCTTTGTTCTGGAGTATACTCCAGTAGCGTAGAAGAGCCTCTTAGTTGGAACAGCTTTACTTATTATTACTATAATTAGCTATTCTGGTCTATTATTGTTTGTTCCGATCCTATTCCAAGTACTCTTGTTGTTTCATATATCTAAATTATAATTAACCAATCAGATTGCTTGATTTCCCATAATCTGTACACAGAGTTATCTCCCTTCTGTATAATAAAAGACTATATCCAATGGCAAAATCCCCAGGCACCCCAATTTTAGCACCCTTTTTTTGAAAACACCTGTGGCTATGGAATCCCTTTTTGTCATATGTGTTTATGTGAAAAAACACAATGTGACACAATGTGCCCTAGCTCAAAGGCACATGCTTTATGTGCCGATATGTGCTTATGTGAAAAGGCACAATGTGACGACACAATGTGCCCTATCACATAGGCACATACGGGTATTTGAGGATACCTTTGGCCTGGTATTGTATTATTTGAGGATACCTATCGAGGATACCTACTGGAGAATCCCTTTTTGTCGTATGTGCTTATGTGAAAAGGCACAATGTGACACAATGTGCCCTATCACATAGGCACATACGGGTATTTGAGGATACCTTTGGCCTGGTATTGTATTATTTGAGGATACCTATCGAGGATACCTACTGGAGAATCCCTTTTTATCATATGTGCTTATGTGAAAAAGCACAATGTGACAAAATATGCCCTATCACATAGGCACATACGGGTATTTGAGGATACCTATGGCCTGGTATTGTATTATTTGAGGATACCTATTGAGGATATCTATCGAGGATACCTTTTGGAGAATCCCTTTTTTTTGTCGCATTAGGCTATGTAAAAGCCCTCAATGGGTCTAATGTAGTCTTACCAACAGCTTCCATCTTGTCGCCAAAGCTCCAAGGCCATTACAGGTCTATGGCCTATCTGTCCTATCATTAGCTTCTATAAGAGTCTTGTTCCATTGCGGCCTTGTACCAGTACTATTGGCTTCTGTTATCCTACCCCATATCTCATCCATTACGTCCTAGCTATACCTATCTCAGTCTCGACTATAACATTGATCAAGGTTGAATCAGATTTTCCCTGTATACATATAAGGCATTCCGTTATTGAGATTCCTAGCTGAGTCCGTAAAATTTGGATTCCGTGTTTTAACATCGTCCCCTCGAGGGTATGGAAAGGGATTGATAACAACCAATTCAACAATGACTACAAGACTCTGAACAGATACAACCAGTCACTACAAAACAACGAAGTAAACATAACAATTTGAAAGAATGTCAAACTAGTCAGATTGATCGAACAAGTTGGACAGACTGAACACAACAAAGTGAACAAAGATCCAACACAACCAAGATCGAAGTGAACAGAACTGATTTATGAACAGATACAAGACAACTGTTCGAATGAAGTGAACGAAGATCCAACAGAACCAAGATGGAAATGAATTGACCATAACAAAGTTTTCACCTGAATGAACTATAATCCCTAAATATAACCCAATGTTAACCCCCTTGAATTGAACAAACCTGAATGAACCCTTTGAACTGAACAAAGTTTTCAACTGAATGAACTTTATGTAATTAAAACCCCTTTGAACTGAATGAATGAACTATAACCCTAATGAATGTATATATAGTTAACCCCTTTGAACTGAATGAACTATATATATAATATAAATAAATATTAACACCTTTTTGAACTGACTGAATTTTGAAACTTAATGAAACTATAACGAAAGGTGATCTGAATTTTTGAACTATAATCCCAATGAAGGTATTATCACCCAGTGAACTGAATTCTTCTAATAGGGAAGGGAAATACCCTCGAGTGGACGATGTTAAAACACGAAATCCAAATTTTACGGACTCGGCTAGGAATCTCAATAACGGAATGCCTTATATGTATACAGGGGAAATCTGATTCAACCTTGATCAATGTTATAGTCGAGACTGAGATAGGTATAGCCAGGAAGAAATGGATGAGATATGGGGCAGAATAACAGAAGCCAGTAGTACTGGTACAAGGCCACAATGGAACAAGACTGTTGTAGAAGCTAATGATAGGACAGATAGGCCATAGACCTGTAATGGCCTTGGAGCTTTGGCGACAAGATGGAAGCTGTTGGTAAGACTACATTAGACCCATTGAGGGCTTTTACATAGCCTAATGCGACAAAAAAGGGATTCTCCAAAAGGTATCCCCTCGATAGGTATCCTCAATAGGTATCCTCAAATAATACAATACCAGACCATAGGTATCCTCAAATACCCGTATGTGCCTATGTGATAGGGCATATTGTGTTACATTGTGCCTTTTCACATGAGCACATATGAAAAAAGGGATTCCCCAGTAGGTATCCTCGATAGGTATCCTCAAATAATACAATACCAGGCCATAGGTATCCTCAAATACCCGTATGTGCCTATGTGATAGGGCATATTGTGTCACATTGTGCCTTTTCACATAAGCACATATCGGCACATAAAGCACGTGCCTATGTGATAGGGCATATTGTGTCACATTGTGCCTTTTCACATAAGCACATATGACAAAAATGGATTCTCAAGTAGGTATCCTCGATAGGTATCCTCAAATAATACAATACCAGGCCAAAGGTATCCTCAAATACCCGTATGTGCCTATGTGATAGGGCACATTGTGTCACATTGTGCCTTTTCACATAAGCACATATCGGCACATAAAGCATGTGCCTTTATGCTAGGGCACATTGTGACACATTGTGCTTTTTCACATAAGCACATATGACAAAAAAGGATTCCTTAGCCACAGGTGTTTTCAAAAAGGGGTGCTAAAATTGGGATGCCTGGGTATATTGCCATTGGATATAGTCTTTTATTATACAGAAGGGAGATAACTCTGTGTACAGATTATGGGAAATCAAGCAATCTGATTGGTTAATTATAATTTAGATATATGAAACAACAAGAGTACTTGGAATAGGATCAGAACTAACAATAATAGACCAGAATAGCTAATTATAGTAATAATAAGTAAAGCTGTTCCAACTAATAGGCTCTTCTACGCTACTGGAGTATACTCCAGAACAAAGGAAAATGCCTAGGTAGACGTAAACTATTACATGTATAGATAGAAGCAGAGAATTCTGAAAGAATTCGAAATAGTAAAAGTTGGGATAGATTTTGGTGATTTGGAAGGATTGTCGGGTTGTTTGTGGTAATTAGATTTACTCCGATTCAATCGAACATACCCCCCGAACATACCCC
The DNA here is from genome assembly GCA_031216915.1 of Pictodentalium vernedei. NCBI lineage: Eukaryota > Metazoa > Mollusca > Scaphopoda > Dentaliida > Dentaliidae > Pictodentalium > Pictodentalium vernedei. The sequence goes on along the minus strand of CM062296.1, from coordinate 492,175,676 downwards.
GTCTTATTGCAGAAAAATTGGGTAACATAGCAACCACGTGCTACCATAGAAACCAAGATGGCGGCCTCCAGTATACAAAATGGAAGACGGAAACACGTATCACCTTAACACGCGCTGCGCATGCGCACTCACACCACGTATCACCATGGAGATGACGTCACAACATGGCCGCTCACGCGGGCTACCATGACAACACAACATGGCGCCACTAGGTCACGTGACATGACGTCACTTCCGAGGTCCCCCGCCGAGGTCCCCCAAATGGGGGTGAAACATACGAACATTACTACTAACGCACGGAATCGAGTGTCCTTAGTTACCTTTAAACACATAATCTGTTGTTCTGTCAGGTATTTCAAGTTAGTTGCATATCATCTACAGGAGAAAAACTCTTCAGAAAAAACTTTATAGAAAAAAACCCTATGACAAAAGCCCTAACAAAAATCAGAAGGACAAGAAAAAACCCTTAAATTTCCCCCCCCCCCCCCCCCCTTTGCTCGTGATTCAAAGAAAATATATGAAATGAACGAGAAATATACACCACATTAGCAATTGCACGGCTTGAAAAAAAAATTACAATGACTTTTCATATTTGCTGTATATTTATATATATATAGAGAATATACCCAGAGTAGCTTGGTGTAGCACATGTTCATCACGAGTGGTGAAGTGGTGTTAACCGCGAGCCTTCGCCGAGCGATTAACACCTCTTCACCACGAGTGGTGAACATTTGGTACACCAAGCTACATTGGGTATATTTTATTTATACCATGGTCGTCAGATTATTAAGAGTCGCTATTATTTTTTCTCAGTTTTACTGAGTAGCAGACGTACATACGTGCGAATCTATTTTGTTCACGCGAGTACCGGTGGGCGGTACTTCCGCTGTCAATTTTATCACCGAAACGAAATAGAAAAAGAAACAGGACCTTTTCATTAATAACATACTCTTTCGAGTTATGGATGCTTTATTAACATGAAACATTGCATGTTTGTTAATTTTGGGTGTTTTATGGGGTAAACTCATTTAAAAACATAATAAATAATTGCCACTTTCATTTCACTTTTCGCGGGGCGACGGGCGATAAATTTAGACAAGTTCGCATTCAGATCGACTTCACCAAAGGTCAAGGATGTAGTTCCACTGTAGGTGTAAATTTTTCCTAATGAAATGCCATTGCTGGCGTGTTCACCACAGTTGGTGTATAAAGCTAAAATGTATGTCATAGGCTTTTCATATATAGTAGAATAGGTAATCATGGTATAAAATAAAACCATTTGCATACCGATATCAAAATTTCAAGCAGCAAATTATTCACCTATTCAACTTAGAATTTAACAAATTCAATCTCGTTTGAAAGACCTCAATGGGCTCTGTCAAACAAGATTAAATTGGTTATATTCTTACTTACATTATGAGGGTAACAGAGATCATAATACAATGTCTTCTAATAATGAAATAACAAAAATTAACTTTGAATTAGAAATGGAATTATAACTAAATAAAAGTTATGTAAAAATATTTTAGGGGAGAACAAGAAAAAACTAGGTTTTTTCCTATTCGTGCTATTTTTGTTTGGGTTTTTTCCACAGATTTTTTCAATAGAGTACGGCCGCCGTGGCCTGGTCACTTTTCACGGGTGAGCAAAATTAGACGCAATAACATTAGATTCCAAACACTAGTTATAGGAATAATCCTAAAAAAATAATTAATGAAGCACCCGGTGTGACAGGAATGATAGTCCGTAGGAACGTTAGTCCCTCTGGACTATTATTCCGCGGAATTATAGTCCTAGGTCTAACATTTCTAGGAATAGTAGTCCGGCGGACTACTATTCCTAGAAATGTTAGACCTAGGACTATAATTCCGCGGAATAATAGTCCAGAGGGACTAATTTTCCTACGGACTATCATTCCTGTCACACCGATTGTGTCCGGTGTCATGGGTGTAGGTTTTTTGTCTACTTTTTGTTTCCAGTTGGGTTTTTTCCCTATGCCCACAAAAGTATCAGTTTATCGCTGAATGGGGACACAGGGTTAACCAAATTCATTTTTTTCCAACTTTAGGAATAGCTGTATTATTTATCTTTCTAGGCAATGCTTGAACTGGTGAAGATTCTCGAGTGGACATACATGGGTGTAATTTTTTCTGATGACGCGTATGGCTACCATGGATATAATGCTATCAAAGAAATGGCCTCGGACTTGAACATCTGCATAAGACTGAATGTGACGATTCCAAGAGATGTCTTGAGTAGTGACGATATTTTTTCACAAGTTATCTATTCACTTGGCAAGATTCTAACAGAAGCCGACAATAGAAACTTTGGAATAATTTACTTTGGTCAACCAGGTCCAGCCGCCATGTTGCTCCGAGGCATATACCAAGGCGCCATTGGCTCTCAGGGTTTTGAGAGCATTACTTGGATTATGTCGGAGGCTGTTGGGGACTCGCCTGAAGTGAAGGAAGCCGTACAAGGAGAAAATATTGACATGTACTTTTTAACACCTCCTCCACAAAAGTTTAACGAATTCGAAACGTCCTTTCTTGATGTTTTGTCCACTGCCATTTTGAATAGCTCCAACGACAAGTTTCAGCCATACACTGGAGAGTATTTAAAATACATGTACAACTGTAATATAAAAACTGGCTGTAACCTCTCTAAAGCTCAGCTAAAATCCAAATTCGTGCAACACGAATATCTGCAGAGTGTGATTGACGCCGTATATCTTGAAGCAACTGTAATGAAAGCTCTTCACTCCCAGTACTGTGGAAACATCAGCGGCTTATGCCAGAACCTCATTACTCGAATTACAGAGAAAGGTCTGATGCAGGAATACAAGGGCACAGCGGTGCGCTTCAACGCGATCGATTCATCATTTCTTCCACCTTCAGTTGATGTTCAGCGACGTTTGACAGTATCGTCTGCTGGTACCGTTGAAATACTCGGGAACGGACTCTACAAAATATCAGTTTTACTGAGAGACACCATCAACGAGGTTTGTAGTATACTTATTCGAACGAATAAACTGACTCTTCGTGAACTCGGAACACAAAATTTAGCTACAGACCTTAAGAGGAAAATAAGCCACTAATATGAAAAGAATATCTACTCTCATATTTTGCTTGTATATGAAATAACTTGTGGAGTTTTAACGACAGCTAGGGTCACCTCGTGTCGGGCTGTTTTACGGGTGAATGAAACCGGAGTACCCGGATAGAGCCACCGAGTAGCGGTGAGCAATTGTCCGCCTCCCCAGCGTACTGGCATCGCATAATCGGGATTCCGTATGCTTGAAGGCATGGACGAGCAGTTCGAGGTAGTACACAGCGCCACGCGGGCAATCAAGATTAAGTACCCTGCCCAATTTATGTATGTATTGGGGTTTAACGACACCTTCGACAGCCAGGGTCACCTCGTGTCGGGCAGTTTTACGGGTAGAAAAAGGCGGCGTACCCAAAGTTAACCACAGGGCAACAGCGAGCAACTATTAGACACCCCGACGTACTAACAGCACATGCAGGGTTTGCATTGGGTGTAGACAAGTGCACCATCGGCGTGCAGTACGCTTTAGTACACAGCGCCACCTTTTCCCTATGCTGGCAATCGGGATTAAGTGCCATGCTCAAGGGCATAACGCGGTTACCCCAGGTGGGGATCGAACCTTGGACATTTCGGTTTGAAGTCCGATGCCGTAACCACCTAGCCACCGCGCTCTCGTGCCCTGCCAAAGGACACAAGGCAGTTACCTTTGGCCAGGACTAGTCCGTTGACCTTTCGGATTGAAGTTACTTGTACAGTGCAGTCGCCATGGTGTGGTCATAATCCACGCATGTGTTTACCAGGAAATAAAAATTATCATCATCAAAATTTTAATTAAAGAAGCACCGAATTGTAGCCGATGCTCCATTAATTAAATTTGTGTTGATTATTCCTATAATTAGTGTTTGGAATCTAATATTATTGCGCCCGTGGAGAAATTGCACACCCGTGGAAAGTGACCAGTCCACGGCGGCCGTACTGCATGTGAAAGAGCATGTAAAAACACTGTATACAAAGTGTAAGACATCAGAAGCAACGCGAAATTACTCAAATATGTAATTAAAAAAGCGTTAATGCAGGCGAATTTTCAGAAGACACGAGATTGCCAAGACATAAACGGAGTTGTTCGAAAGTAATCGGAAGTGAACAAATCACTGTAAGATAATTTGTGAATACACGCTATTTCTAATTTTTACTTCGCTACTGTCCGATTGAATGACCACCACGAACAACTACTGTGCATTATTTTAGCAAGAATTGGACATTATTAGGTCAAAAACTTTATATTATTTTAAACAAAGCGCCGTTATGCGTCCAATAAAACGCACAACCCGTTTATCCGAAATATATTGCACGGAACCGCACGCATAAATAAAAACACATAAACTTGAGGATCGACCATGTAGAACGAGATGAAATTTTGATGTCTGCTTTTTTGCATAACGAAAATTGTGGTCTCGTCAAATGGTCAACTTATTTTTTTTTCTATTTCGCGGCTTATTGTCCACTGAACAGAAGATCCATCGTTTCATGAAGCAAAGTTGTTAAAACAAGGAGTAGGTCTGGTAGTCTTACACGACTTGACAAAATACATGATGCACGCAGTATACTACTCATATTTTGCTAAAGATCAATACTTCATCATCGACAGATTTGTATATAAAACGCAAAAGTAATCAGGGGCCCCGGAACCAATTCAGGGCAGGGGGAGGAGGTCGGGAAAAGGGCATTTACTAGCACTAGCAGCCCCGCCATGACGTGCCGAAGCGTGCATGTCTCGAAAGCCGAGGGGCCAAGGTGTGGGAGTTTTAGAGGAGTTGTCACTCTCCCATCGGGAGGGGAACCTCCTCCTAAGCTCCCCATTTCCCCCATTGAATTTTGATAGCCCCCAGAACAGATTTGGATTTTAGCTCTTTACTTCGAAAATAAATCATTGAAAAAATTGAGTGACGAACCTGGGAAAGGCATTGTCTGCCCCCTCTTGCCTCCGTGATCCGAATGCAGGGAGGGCATCTGCCTTCTCTGTCCCCGTGCTTCCAGCGTCCCTGAAATTAATGTGTACATTTTTATGTTGGTTTGTTTAGTGTGGTTCAACGAAATGTTTAACAGCCTGTGTCACACCGTGCTGGACAATATTTTGGGTAAAAGAAACCGGGGTACTGAGAGAGAACCATTGAGAAACGGAACGGCGAATAAGCGAACTTACCGTCGGACTCTCCAATTTACTATCCTGACCCAAACACGGTTAGCATGGGTTAAAGGCAAATGTATCGTGGGTACACAGCACGGCGACCGTAGGCGTACAGCACGTCAATGCTACACTTTCCCACTTTCCTTTAACCAATGTTAACCCTTCTTGTGCAGGGACAGTAAATTGGAGACTCCGTCAGTTTTTTCGCAGTTACTCAGTGTTCTCTCTGGATACTCCGGTTTCGTCCACCAGAAAGTCATCCAGGCTGCTGAAAGTGTTAAACCCCCATGAACAAATAAACAAACAAAAAATGTACATATTCATGTTTTTATATCCAAATATTTAGATCTGCAGGAGTTATCCTTAGCAAATTGTGAGTTGTATATCTAAAATTATAAGTTGCTGTCGCCTGTCACTCTGTCGCCTGTAGGACATCAGGCAAGTGCAAAATCATAATAAAGATTCCAAAAACTTTAGGTTGTGTAAAACTAAGCCAAGAATAAACTCTTCCAGTCTTCAACTTTGCAGAATGAGGTCCCCAGAGGGTGAATTTGGTGATGCTACCCCCCGTGAACCTCATTTGAAGCACGGCCTCACGCTTAAACAGAAAGAAGTAGCCAGAGGATAAATTGGGGGATTCTACCTCGCTGTATGCGATGGCATCAGCAAATTCACCCCTTGGAGATCTCATTTTTATACCCCCACTTTCGAAGAAAATGGTGGTGGGGGTGGGGGGGAGGGTATACAAGATTACATGCGTCCGTCTGTGCGTCCGTCCGTCGGTGCGTGCGTGCGTCCGCCCGTCCGTCCGTGTGTGAGTCCGTCCTAGAATATTCATAACTTTCATAACTTAAGTAAATTATTATTATGGAACTTGGTATGTAATTAAATTGTAACATTTTCCAAGACTAGAATGCTTTTCGGTCTTGTCAGATTATTTTTTTTTTATTACTTGTGGAACTTGTTTTCTATAATATTTGGTCATAGGTATGCCCACACTAGGCGGTACACCACGTGGGGGTATGCACCGAACGACAGTCCAGCTTTTGTTGCAAATGACAGGCTTGTGTAACTGTTATGTAACACACCATTGGAAAGGGTTCTGTGAGCCTTTTATAATGGTGTGTCACATACTAGCATATTCAGGGGCGTTGTCAAAGGGTGTGTGTGCGCGTGCGTGTGTATGTGAGGGGGGTGTCCCACCTCCCCCTTCATCCGTCAGGTTTATAATAGTTGAAAATTAGAACTAAATTGGAAAAAGTTAGAAATTTCAGACAGGGCGCAAGTGGAATATTTCCGACCATGTCTGTCAAGACTTTGGGCAAAAATACGGTGGTTTTAGGCTGAAAAGTAGTGAAAGTCCTCCAAATATTGAGTGAATATCAATAAAAAAAATCTCAAATATATTGATTTGTGGTTGTGACTACAAAGAGACTGGGTTGAATACATTACGGTCAAGAGAGGTATACAAATGGAATTCTGCATCTTAAAGCTTATAGCTGGAAGATTTTGATCCAAGGCAGTGGGTGGGTGTTGGGGTTCTAATTGGCAATTGAGAATCTAGAGGTGAGCTCCCTCCTTCATTCAAGATCCTTTAGTAACATCCCCGAGCATATTATCAGTTTAATGGGAAAAAACCCCGACTTAACCTGGTTGTATTATACTGGTTCAGCTTTGTTCAGATGGGAGTTTCTTAGTTTGTCGGGGTTTAACGACACTTTCAACAAACAGGGTTACATCGAGTCGGACATTTGTACAGCTGGAGGAAGATAGAGTATCCGGAGGGAACCACCGAACAGGGGCGAGCAACTGTCAGCCTCCCCAGCGTACTTCGGAAATCTGGGTTTGCATTGGTTGAATGCAAGTGCCCCATCGCCTCAGTACACAGCGCCACGGTGTTCTTACTTGCTCAATCGGTAAATCATCTAGCCCAAGGGCACAATGCAATTACTGCTGGTCGGGATCGAACCTTGAACCTAACGGTTTGAAGTTCAATGCCCTAACTGAGTCACCGCGCTCCCAGTGGTTTCGATGGCGGGGAATTCTTGGGCTCCTCTTTTTCCATCGCGTCTCCAGACCTATACACCCGTTTCACATGCTTCAGCCATCAACTGTTAGATTTTTAACTGGTAGAGTGTTGGAAGCCCATATTTGGGCTTTGTTCTCAAGTGCAGATCCTGCAATAAAAGCTTCATACTCTGTAAATGTGCCTCGTATTATTTTGAAGTGAAATTACTTGTCCTGTATGGATTTACCTTGTCACTCTCCCATAAATTGTTACAAGTCACAGACATGTGAATAATTTTCGACAACCAAAAATAATTTAGCACTCTGCCTGTTAATACTCCTGATAACGTGTGTTCTTTTATCTTTTAGGTTGGCCTCTACACATCTACAGGGCTGAATGTACAGAAGGCAGATATTGTTACAATATTCCAAAGAAATAATAAGGTTGTGGGAACGTCACATTGTGTTAAAACGTGTTCGAGCTGTGTAATCAATCCTTCACTGCCATATGCTTTTATAAAAGGTGACCTATATATCTTGGGACTATTTTCTATCCACTCACAGGGTGACGGCTACAACTGTGGGGACTGGAGAAGCACAACGTCCTCACCGGCTGCTCTGTTGTCGTTCATGAATTCCATTGAGCGTTACGCCAGTCGTAGTGGAGTAAAACTCGGCGGTATTGCTATTGATGACTGCTACAACCCCCTTCATGCAAATGATATTCTTACTAATGTTTTTACGGGTGAATATAAAATACACGATCCTTCCACTGGACGGGTAATTCATCAAACGAAAATAGTCGGAGTTGTGGGGGCCTCATCGAGTGGAGTTACCATAGTAGCGTCCTTGCAGACGACTAACTTAAAGCTTCCGCTTATTTCGTATGCAGCGTCGTCTCCCGATCTAGACAACAGACACAGCTACCCTTATTTTCTAAGGACCGTTCCGAGTGACACAATGCAAGCCACAGCAATGGTAAATATTCTACGCAGACTTGGAGTAACATATGTGGGCGTGGTTTATATTGATAGTAATTATGGTTGGAACGGCGCGATGCAATTTCAAAAGATAGCCGAATCTTACGAAATTTGTGTACATGAACCTATCGCAGTGCCAGTAATCAACACAGATAACGATTTGAGAGATATTATCAACACAATTAATAAATATTACGTGAGAATTATAATATTTTTTGGAATAGACACATTAGCCATACGCTTTGTTAAGGTCTTGAATTTACAAGGACAAACAGATTTGACCTTTATAGCGAGTGAAACATGGGGAACGAATCCTGAAATAATTCAAAGTTCTACTGGTGCCTCTGCAAATGCTGCAATGGGATCACTGAGTTTGGTTGTAGCCTCGAAGAATCGTTTGGATGATTCCTTCAATAATTACTTAAAACGTGTAATATCGAATCCAGATTTTACAAACAACCCTTGGCTTCAACGTTTTATAATGGACACCTTCAAGTGCAATTATCCAGGAAGCTTCGAAATACCGTACTCAGTGAAATGTCCAGAGCAATATGACTACACTGCTCTTGCTGGACTTGGAGACGATCAAAGAGTCGTGCACACTAGTTACGCAGTCCGCGCAATGGCAGAAGCATTGATTCAAGCAACTGTTGTTCTGTGCCAATCTAAGCTTGACGACGAGTGTGTAAAATCATTACAGGAAAATATAGCAACTGTAGGAAGAAATATCAAAGAAGTCGAACTTACCGATGCTGAAAGGAACACATTTCGAGTATTTGATGACAACATGAATGGTGCCATTGGATTTAACATTTACAACATCCAGAGACGAAAGACTGGTGGATTTCATTACGTACAGGTAAGCAACCAACCTCATACTTTTCTTCCTGATGGATGATGCAAAATACTCTTTCGGGCAAAGGCAGCAACCATCGCCTTTACCAAACACGAACAGAAAATGTCACGCTCAAAAATATCTCGAATAAATAAATTATTCCATTTTCTGCCTACAAAACATGGCGTATGTCCCGCATTGGAACGAGCTCAGAGAGCTCGTTCCAATAACGGGTCATAAGCTGTGTTTTGGGGCAAATATTTAAAAATAAAAAAAATTAATCGCGATTTGTATGAATGTTACTGAGAGGTTTTTGGTAGGAAATTTATAATCCTTGGTGGTGATGGCAGGGTGCCGGGGAGATGTCTGGGGGTGTCTTAACTCCAGTATCTGCGACACTAATACAGTAGTAGTAGTAATACAGTAGAGGATGCCTACAATACCATAGCTCTTTCGTGTAGCTTCTTATTCTAAATTTATGATATGGTGCCGTGTAACACATTGTCAGAAAGAGCTAAAAGAGCCACTGTGCCACGTTTCACCTGTCATCTTTGAGCATTCCTTCAAACAAACGAGTTAATCCAGAAAGTCTATTCCGCCAATGTAAATTGGTCATGGCACAAAAAAGTAATTTGTGCAATAGGGAAGATTTTGGATGGATGCGGCCTCCAAATACACACACAAGATTTTTTTTTAGTAATGACCAGTTGTACGTTAGAAGCGAGACGATAACAACTCTTAGATGCCCATTTCTAACCCCTCCCACCCAAACAAAAATAAATAAATAAATAAATAAATAAATAAATAAATAAATAAATAAATAAATAAATAAATAAATAAATAAATAAATAACCCCTCCTGCCCCCCCCCCCAATAATAAATAAATAAATGGATAACCCAGGTTAAGGTGAGGGGGTATAACTTATTTCACAGGTGACCGGAGCTCAATGAAGAGTTGGGAGGGAGCATACATCAAGACGCACATGACCGATCATATCGAGAACATAAAAAAATAAAGCAAAGAAACACACGGGAAGGTGTTAAAAGGCGCTCGTGTGTGATGTGTTTTGGGTGGGGCGAAGTCTGGTGAATAAACAGGCGCAACGGATGTTACTGAAAAAGATGCGCCATCCTAGCGCCAAAAGTACATGGTTTCTATGGGGATTAAAGGAAGATCTGAGAACATGAGCTCTCCGGGAAACTTTTCATTATAATGTCTGCGTGTAATCTGTGACACTTTCCCGAATCACGACGCTGGGACAGCGAGTTCGTCATGCTCAATTCCATGTTATTTCTTTCAGGCGTACGCCCTAATAGGAAGCTTCTAAAAAGAACCCGTGTCCTCATGCACCACTTTTGTCGACCCGCTCCGTTCTGAGACCCAGCCGTACTCTCATTTCTAATTAGGCACAACATTGTGTCCATACTGTGGTTTCAGATACATGTTCTATCCGTCAGAGGCCTCCAGGAGATGAGTGTATGCAGTGATTCTATTTAACACATTTGTATGCTCTCAAATTTTGAAACTCAGACTGTGATCACACAGGATAGCACAACTTGAAAGTTGATAAACCTGAAAAGGGCTTACCACCGTTACCCCAACTTTTTTCAGCAACCCATTTTCGGATAACCGGTTTTTGAAACTCCTAAGGAGTAGAAAGGCAAAATAATACTATTATGTTTAACCCTTTACCCAACATTACGGCCCAAATCGGCCAGCGATATTCACAAACATTACCATTCAATTTTTATTATTTTTTTTTAGTTTTTGTCACAAAACAAAGCTTATGACCATTCATTAAAACGAGATCGTTCCAATGAGGGGTCATAAACTATGTTTTTGATGCAAAAATTGAAAAAAAAAATAGTTTTCAAGAATTTTGTTTGCAAGTGTCGTCTGCTTTTCGTGTTAATTGAAGGGGTAGCAGTTGTGGTGCAAAGGCTGAAACGAACAACCTAAATACTAAACATTATTCATTAGGTATGGCATTTTTGTCTTATTTGGCCTATTATCGACCTCGGCCGATAAGGCTCTGAACACGACTGGTAACTCGGCTGATATGGGTTAATTGAACGAGCGTAGATAGAGTTGTCCCTCATACGACTTGAATGTGACTTTTTCTGACGTTGTAATGGAACGAGTGTTTGTTCACAACGAAATCGACGTTAACGGTCAGTTGCGAGAGTCATTACGGATAAGCCATGGAAATAATAGAAGCCGAATTTCCTAATTTAAGTGATGATGACCTGATGATGAGAGAATGTCATGATGAAGAAAACTGATCGAGAAGTGGGGATTCTATTCGGAGCTTGAAACGGAAATTTGTAGATGTTGAGGCTGGAGAAACGGCAGATTATGTGAACAAAATGAGAAATGAGACACTTCGAGAAAAACAAGAAGTAATTTAAAAACCTATCCCATTTGGGGGTGTAGCGTAGCAGTTAAACGATCTATCTCATTAATAAATAGGTCCTCACTTGACTAGTTCGATACCGGCCGAGGTATCAGCATTCGGCAATTTCACATCAGCCTTCGACCTTCGGTTTAAGGCTGATATGAGATTGCCAAAAGGCTGATATCTCGGACGATATCGAAGTAGTTCAAACTAGTCAATTGATAACCTTTAATGTTTTATTAGATATGATTTTCTTTCCTAAAATTGCCCATTATCAAGCTCAGTAGATGTGACTTCAAACTCTGCTGATATGACGTCGATCTCAGCCGATATGAACCAAGCTAGAGTTGTCCCATAGATGAGTTACTGGCCCAGCTAACTTGTTTACATCGAAATTGGCACAGTTATTCATCGGAGGCAATCAGAAAAATTGGCTTTTTGAAGATGAGTTTTTGTATGAGGAAATAATGATGACAATAATTAACCCTTTGAACACTGATGGTATCTTCCATGTAAATACAATGGAAGCAATTGGAAGAGTCCATATTCATTATTTGGAATAAGACCAATTAATATTTTCAACGTGCAGCCTTAGGGCTGCACGTTGAAAATATTGATTGGCCCACACCACACATTTAGCTTGTAGCCATTCCACTTAATGACATTATGACGTAGCTTGTGACCCACCGGAAAAAAAACGGCCTCTGGGGTTCAAAGGGTTAAAGATTAAGTGGTTGAAGAGAATAAATAAGAAAGTGGTGCACAACAATCATAGCAAACTAAGATTGAGAGTCCTAAGCGGAAACTCGTCGAAGTGGGAGAAGAGGTAGGTTAGTTAGCCGAAAGTCGTGGCTTCCCCAGTAGAGAAGCCGAGACGTTCGGATAGCCGAACTTAGAGGAAGAGGAGAAGAAACGTCAGTCTTTGTGAAAAGAATGAGAAACAATAACACTGCCAGAAAACTGTTAACAGATCCGAGAATTTTTGTACTTATTTGTTTTGGTTTAATAAATAAAGAGGTTATTACCTCGTTAGTTTCATATCGGCCGAGACATCAACCCGCGGTAACTTCTTATCAGCCTTCCTTTTCTCGCCCCTCTTCCTATGCCAGATATACGTGTTTCATGTGAGAAGGCAATGTGAGATAGATGTCTATCTCACATGACGCAGGTGTTTTTTTAACATAACAGTATATTGTACACAGTTTGTTAAATTTCTTAACTTAATTCCTATCACTACAGCGTTCATCGATTGACTGATGCACGCGTCCAACTGACGTCATCGGAATGTGTCTATTCATTTCACTACAAATCTTTAACCCCTGTCTTTCTAGCGTTGGGATTTGATTTCGTGGTATATACCTGTGGTATATACATATCTTTTGTTCGCTCTTTCCGTTAATCAAATCAGTTTTCTTCAGAAATAGACAACACAATTGTTCGATATAGCTGCACGTACCCCTGGATTGCTGTTGATGACGACAGGGTGTTTTGGTGGGGGTGGGGGGAAACAGTATCCCTGATGGGGGTGTGTGACATGGGGAAATCTCACCCTCGGGACAAGGTATTTGACCCAGATAGTCGGCAAGCCTCGTGTCTGGCCCAAATATCTTGTCCTCAGGTGAGATTTCCCACATCTCACTCCCACCCCATTAGGGATAATAATAGTTTCGGCCGATATGAAACTTACGAAGTAATAGACTCTAATTACTGCTTGTTATTCATTGAAAGTTCCGGTGTGACAGGAATGATAGTCCGTAGGAACGTTAGTCCCTCTGGACTATTATTCCGCGGAATTATAGTCCTAGGTCTAACATTTCTAGGAATAGTAGTCCGGCGGACTACTATTCCTAGAAATGTTAGACCTAGGACTATAATTCCGCGGAATAATAGTCCAGAGGGACTAATTTTCCTACGGACTATCATTCCTGTCACACCGGTATTTGAATTTGGAACTAAAGGCTATAACTGGGAAACAACGGGACTAAATCGCAATGGAAGTAGGTCCCATAATCGTGGAACATTGCGAAACTTAAATCTGGAGTTGAATCGAAACCTGAATCGAATCAGACAAAGGGTTTCGAATCTAATTGAAACTTGAATCGAATCTCAACACTATTCATTTTGCCAATATTGCGTCTTCTTACAATCGTAAATATTGTCAGTGTCGACTCAAGTATTGCTTGTATACAACGGTAATTCGTCTATTTGAGCGAAATATTCCAAGACGGAATCACTGGAGTTTCGGAAGGGGAACTTCGTTGAATCCTTTTTCTGTCATCCTTTTTGGAGGATTTTGAGATCATCTCGACAGTTCGAAAATTCACGAATCGTCGCAACTTGAATCGAATCGAACATTGAGAGGATTTGGAATCGTCGAATGTCGAAGTTTCCAATGGTCTTACATAATCGGACCCTGAAAACCAAATCCCTGGATCCGAACATTCCGAAAGAAATTTGCGATGCAAAGTACGTTGGGTTGCTGTGCTACTTATGGTACGCCGCGATGCTTTGCATCACTAGTTTTCACCGAACGTTGTATGGTATCGACCCTCTTCCCACCCCCTTCTCACTACCGAAGAAGGGCTATTTATATCACTGATAATATATATTGTCAGCCCTTAGGTAGAAACTCTATTGAAATGTGTGCAGGCCCGTCGGAACGAAATTTATATTGGGTTGGGGGTGGGGGTGGGGGGGGGGGAGGTGCTGAGATTGCAAATTTGGATGAACTGGCTGATACTAAAGGGTTATGGGGTATCGAGATGCCGAATTTTTGAAAAGGGCAATTAAATGAAGCATTCTGGTAGCTTTTGAAGCAAAGACCTCTTGATTTTTTTAAACGACAAAAGTTGTTTTTTTAAGGCGTCTTTGATGTTCGACAATTCTGCGTGTCAGTTTCCTGTCGCTGCCGTGAGAAGACAAAATTTATGTATAGCGATCTTTAGAAGTTTAGCGCTTGTAAATTTCTGTGGCAAGGGAGCGTCGATTTCATTTACCCATCACTTGTAATTATCATATACAGGTGCAGGTTATACATTCAGTAATACGTTCATAATTCTAACCTGAGTTAAATAACGTAATGTCCAGTTTTATTCAAATTAGACTTAGTTGTGGATATTTAACATCGGTTGCTCCCAGCATGGATAAACTAACGACGAGATATGAGCAAATTATTGGGGGGGGGGGGGGGGGCTGCAGTCCCCACCCACCCCCACTCCCCTGTTCCGACGGGCCTGGTGTAAGTTGAAATCGTGTAACCAACATTACCGATTCCGACAAGCGGTAACTGCGTTGTGTCCATGGGCAAGGCACTTAATCTCGATTGCCCACGTGGGGGCATGGTGGTGATTTGTACTAAGGCGAACGTCGATGGTATACTTGCTATCAGCCGCCCGATAACTGTGTAGTTAAACTCCAACAAAACAAAAACGAAACAAAACCCACATTTCCGGTATTATTGCTTGAAAGAAGTGCCTTTGTTAAATTGATTTATCTTATACCTGTTGAAGATATAGCCCATGTGTTATAGATTATCTATAACACATACCCCTATGTCATATAGATTGGAGAACGGACTATAGTCTTTTTCTATATTATAATATAATGATGACATTCGCAAAATTGTTTATAAATTGTGTCAAATCTGGTGAAATTGATTATCAAACATATTTTTATCATAAATCATAAGAATTGAGGCGTAAGTATATTTTCTGTAATTGTTTTCCCAGTTACAGGGCCACTTTCTAAAGGGAACTATACTCTATCATTCACTTGATTTTGTAGCCTTGTTACGCACCAACAGCTTTTCCGGGCACATCACATGTATTCATGCCCAACAAGAGAAAGCAGTCGACTCCACTCCAGATGAGTGGACATTTTGACACGAAATCATCCCCAAAACCCTTTTAAAAATGCAGAAAAGAACAAAAGTGGTCGGTATAAGATAAATACAACAATACCATAGTGTGTTTTGATATGTTTGATATCTCAACTCGTTGAAAGTGAGTTTTTTTCGCTCGGCAAGCCTCGCGAAAAAAACTCACTTTCAACTCGTTGAGATATCAAACATATCAAAACACACTATGGTATTATCGTATATATCTCATACGCCCCGTTACTTCGAGCGCAAAAGCCAGATAACTCGCTTGCCGCAAAGTGGCGTGCAGTCCCTAAGATCGATTTATGTATTTCAGGTTGGTACTTACAACGAGAGAGGTGGACTAACTCTGGAGGCGGAAAAGCTAGAGTTCTATGATTTACTTGGAAATCCAACAAAGAAAATATCAGCTGATTGTGCCAGCGTACCCGGATGTAGAGTGTGCGCCACAAAGTTGAATATCACAACTGGCAGACCAATAAACAGTTCATCAACTGCTGCACCGTTGATTTATGGGGGAGATAAAGAATGCCTGGATCTCACCCCAGCAGTCGTAGTCTTAGCAGTCTTCACCATATTACTGCTGGCTGTCGTCTGTTTCTTTGGTTTCATGATGTACAGAGCCTTTCAGAGTAAGTATAATACCCAGTACCCCTTGATTAAGGGGAGTGAAGAGCTCACAATGACATTATAGCGTTAATCCTTTGCCCGGCGTAACGGCAAAAACTTTCCAGCTCTATTTGCAAAAATCATCATTCCATTTTCATTACTTTTTCATTTTTGTCTAAAAAAGTATAGATTATGATTCCTCATTAGAACGAGCTCGTTGAAAAAATAGTTATTCGAGAATTTTGCTTTTATGTGTCGTCTGCCTTTCGTGTTAGGTAAACTGGTAACTCGTGAACAACACGACTTCCAGACGACACTTGCATTTTTCTTTTTAGAACAATTTGAGAGCATCCATTTTTGGCTTCAAAAGCATATCTTATGCCCCCTTATTGGTGCATGATCAATAATCTCGTCCCAGTGAGGGGTCATAAGCGCTATGTTGTGGGAGCAACAATGATAACTTAACAATATTTGATTGGCAATTTTTGTGTATATCGCTGGACGGATTTTGTTGCAACGATCCTTAAAGAGTTAAATATGTAGCAGCAGTGCATTGCCATTTTTCAGTTAATCCTTAACCCGAAGAATCAGTCACATACGGCTATATACTAAAACCACAATTCACGATAGCGTTCGGTCTGTCATTGGGATGAGATCAACAAGACGCGCCACGAATGGGTCATAAGCGGTTCTTTGAATGGGCGATGAGATTTCTGATTTACCTGGAGGAATGTATGTACAGCTGCCCTCAAATGAATCCAGTAGAGTTACAACGAATAGTTTATTCACTAGAGATCCAAGATGTACCATACCCGACTTACACCGCACCGTAACAAATAGGTCTACAGTTAAAAACATAGTACGAATGAAATGAGAAGTAGTTGAAAAGGTATGGCGTGTATTGATAGCTGGAAACGACTCGACACAAGCAACGCGAACAGCACATCGAATATATGAATAAAAAAAATACAGTGACACGCATCAAAAAAGATTGGGGTTATTTCTCCATATATGACCTATTTGAACAAATGCTTTGTCCTCTTCAGGTTTACTGTCACGGAAATCATTAACACATTCCATTTTCTTCTTACAAGGCGTTACGAATCAGTTAGATGGGACGATCTGTGGTCTAACAGAAATCTTTCATGTCCCCTCAAACATATCGTACAACCTCGACGGTTATCATAATCTCATAAAAAATATCCGTCCTGACGGTGATGACGGTAGAGGAGGAGTCGGGTTATTTATTAAAGAGAACATTGATTTCAAAGTTCGTCATGATCTGTCGGCTTTCATACCTCACGTCATAGAATCGCTCTTTATCGAAATTAATGTTAATAAATCTCGGAAAGTCATTGGGATAATCTACAGGCCCAATACTCCACCGAAAGCGGACATTGATATCTTCCTAAACAAACTAAATGAAATTACAGATAAGTTAAATCAGAAAACATATCTTCATATTTAATGGGTGACAATAATATTGATCTTCTGAAATATGATTCCCACCCCAAAACAGACAGCTACATTAACTTAATGTTTAGCCAAGGATTTTTACCTGTCATAACAAAACCCACCCGTTTGACTACACATTCAGCCACTCTCATTGATCACATATTTTCAAACAATATTTTTTCCACTTCAATATCTGGGATAATAATAACTGATGTTTCCGATCATTTCGGTACTTTTCACGTAGAAATTATTCCGCCAAAATCTGACAAAGAATCTTATTCATGGATACGGAAGGTAAATGCTGAAACTATGGAAACTTTTAAATTACTTCTCTCACAATGTGATTTTTCGACAGTTATGGGTTCGGATAATCCAAACACAGCATACAACAACTTTTTAGATATATACCTGGAATTATTTGATGTAGCTTTCCCCCGGATACGTGTTTGTACGAAAAAAAAATTTATAAAGAGAAAACCTTGGATGACAAGGGGGCTAATAGTATCATCGAATAATAAAAGCAAATTTTATAATAAGAAGTTAAAAAACCCAACCGAATCCAATGTAACCAACTATAAAAACTACTGTAAAATATTTAATAAAGTAAAAAAGCAATGCAAAGCAAATTATTTTAAACATGTTCTGAGTGAACATAGATATAACATGCGTAAAACATGGCAAATACTAAATGACGTCATCAAAAGGTCAAACGGAGCTGTTAACTTGCCTAAATTTTTTATCCATAATGATAAAGAAGTAAATGACCCGACGGAAATAGCTAACGAATTCAATGCTTATTTCGCAAGTATAGGAAAACAAACGAGTGAAAAAATACCCGCCACCAACAAATCATTTCACGACTTCATGGATGCAAACTCTACTAATAATTTTTATATAAGCCCAACATGTGATTTTGAAGTTATGAATATCGTAAAATCTCTAAAGTCGAAAGGAAGCAAAGATTGTGATGATATTAGTTCAAAACTGCTTAAACAAGCCATTGACCCCATTGTTACCCCTCTAACACATATCTTTAATTGTTCGTTTATACACGGTACTGTTCCAGATAAAATGAAAACTGCTAAAGTTATTCCTATATTTAAAGGTGACCAATATAATTTTACAAATTACAGACCCATCAGCATACTACCGACATTCTCAAAACTTTTGGAAAAACTTATGTCAGTTAGGCTTGTAAAATACCTAGATCACTTCAGCATCTTACATCCAAATCAATACGGTTTCAGGAAAAATCATAGTACGGTGCATCCTGTCATGCAGCTGCTGAAAACTATATCAGATGCAAATAATAAAAGGAGTAAGGACAGTACATTGGCACTATTTTTGGACCTTTAGAAAGCATTTGATACCATAGACCATGACATTTTAATAAATAAATTATATAGATACGGTATTAGAGGATTGGGCAGTGACTGGTTTAAAAGCTATCTATCTGGTAGATCACAGTACGTTGCATATGGCGAGCATATATCTGACAGAGTAAAAATAAAGCATGGTGTTCCGCAAGGCTCGGTACTCGGTCCAACACTATTCTTAATATATGTCAACGACATTTATCGCGCTACGTCCCTGAATCTCCTATCTTTTGCTGACGACACTTCGGGACATTCTTCGGGCCCTGATCCAAATCAATTAACCGCACTTATAAACACAGAGCTTGGAAAAATATTTGAATGGTGTTGTGCGAATCAACTTGTGTTAAATGCTACTAAAACTAAATACATTTAATCAACCCCTCCGGCAAAAGAACAACAATTCACTACGACATTCTAATGAACGGCCAAATTATAAGCAAAGTAGGTACTAATGATACAGAGAAATCTCTCAAATTCTTAGGGATACATATTGATGATAGTCTATCGTATAAGCACCATATATCTCAACTTTCTTCCAAGATTGCTCGGGCGAATTTCGCACTAAATAAAGTGAAAACTACACTTCCCAGAGAAGCGATGAAAACACTTTATTATGCCCTGATACACACACATTTAGTGTATGGGATACATGTTTGGGGCAATGCTAGAACTATTAAAAAGATACTGCTTCTTCAAAAACGCTCCATCCGCATAATAAACAACACGCGATACAGAGCACACACTGATCCTCTCTTCCGAGAAAATAAGATTCTTAAAGTAAACGACCTCTTTAAACTCCACGCGTGCCTGTTTGTATTTGATTGGTATCATGATAACTTGCCGGTATCCTTCAGACACTACTTCCACCCTGTAGTCAATACTACGGGAAGAGCTAGTAGAAGGAGAGATCTTCTCCAAATTGGCAGAACAAGAACAAGGGCTCTTGAGAACTTTCCAACACATATATACCCTAAACTATGGAATGACTTAGAGCTCGATTTACGTAACAGCAGCAAAAGAAACATTTTCAAAAAACAACTAACCGTAAAATTACTGTCCCAATACTCCGATAACATCGACTGTAATAATCCATACTGTAACGAATGCTCTATTTAGAACAGGCAGAATATTTTCAGATAATTATGTGGCTATGAATTTTCAAGATTATACTAACTTAGCTCTTTCCAAGAACAGTACCGGCGGACTGGGTTGCTGAATGACTACAGTGAAATCTTGTAGTTGTTTTTATCGGTATCCTTCAGATACAGCTCCAACCCTGTAGTCAACTATACCGATAAATCTAGTGGTAAACACCGCGGGTAGGGTCTTACTTAGCTGAGGACTCCCAACGTTTTGCATCATTCAGTGGGGAGCTCTCTGTGGGAGCTTCGCAGGGAATGACGTCGTGATTTGTGGCTGTCAGTGGGGGAGAAGTATGACAGGAATTGTGTCGTGGTTATCCAGTGACCCATCTCCGCTGGTGCTGTATATGTCTGGACATATTCTCGTCTCTTGGCAGGTAGACAAGCTAGCTGCACCAAGCCACCAGGATCCAAGTACAAATGAACTGTTGTCTGATAGTCCGATTCCTATGCGGCACAGTATAATCCCTGGGAGACGACAGGTAGACAGCCAATCTGGCTATGTCGTCTCCCTGCGGTATACATGCATAGTTGATCTCTTGTTTGTATTGTATGAATGTACATATCTATATTGCTGTATACCGCTAAATAAAATTCATTCATTCATTCATTCATTCGTAAAATGAGTTTATTTTTTTATTGCTATGACTATTTTTCACAAAAGCATCACAATAAAAGACATTCAGGATGTTTTCGTGTATTCATAACTGGCAAACAGCGATCAGAGACCACCCACCCCCACCCCAATGAGACATAGCAAGACGATTGGTAGCAGGCCGCCCACGAGAGATGAGCGCCTGACGAAATCTTTCGCTTATTTCGGTGCTACGGTGCCTGGGTCCAACGTGTTACGGGGACTTTTCAAATTTTCTCCTTGCGAAAACACTGCCGCAGATCTTCTGACAGGGACATTACTTGAGCCTATTATGGTTTATCACCGAACATGAATTATGTGGGTAGAAACTGCACTCCTTTGGGTGTTTAGTGGTTAGAGCCGCGACGACGATCAAATAAATAACATTAAATAAATGTGGCCACGCATTCTATGTCTATTTGACCGTGTGGACAGTTACTCGCAAAAGTAAATAGTGTTTTTGTTTTCAACAACACTTTCAACAGCCATGATCACATCGTATTGAACAGCTGTAAGGGCGGAGGAAGCTGGAGTAAACGAAGAGAATTCCCGAGCAGCGACGAGTAAATGTGAGAATCTCCAAATCACTGTTACGACATAAGCACACTGATGTGGTGTGATGTACGTCTTAGTACGCAGCAAGGAGTGACATACAATGAATGGACTTATGAAGCTGTTTATACCACTGTGTAATAAATTATAAATATTCCACGGCTTGAATATAGTGGCCCTTGAAAAGAACTAGTCCACGCGTCGAGAGGCGGGTGGACTACAGCACAGTTGCCGTGGACTGATCGTAATCCACGCGTGGGCAGTGATGTCCACGCATGCGTTTACCAGGTGCTAAAAATCGTGTTTCATTAATTAAATGTTTGATGATTATTGCTATAATTAGTGCTTGGAATCTAATATTATTGCGATCGTGGAAATATTGCTCATCCATGGAAAGTGACCACGTCAGCCGTACTGCATTCTTCCTCGAGGACCACTTTTTGGTATAGTCAGCGACATGTCGAGCAAAAATATTATATTATATATTACCTCCTACAGTATGTGACCTTAAACACCAATAAATAAATAAATAAATAAATAAATAAATAAATAAATAAATAAATAAATAAATATACCTCCTACAAGTATCTGGGAATTTCATTGGTTTGCAAATGTCACATGCTAACCCGATATAAAACCATATACTGTCAGTTGCAAGTCATATGCGACTGACCGCCAGAGTATTCTCCCCTTTGTTCGTTCATCTTTCAAAATGTCGGAAAACAATAAACGCTTCGCGCAGACGACAGACGAGGAGGTAGATGCAAAACGTCTTAAGCTGAACGCGGACAATACCATTAAGGCTAATAAAAGATGTGCCAGTATTTTAAGAGACTATCTCAAAGAAGATGACACAATTCAAAATTGCACTGCTGTAAACACAGTGCAATCAAACCCCAATGTTCATTATGGAAATGTTACAATCATCCATAACCTTACAATAAACAAGAATTAAGATTCAATTCTTGGCAATTTAAAAGATACATGTACATTCATTTCAGTGTTATCTGATTCTTCATTTGTGAACGATTTGAAATTCTGGAAGTCACAGAAATGCGTTCATTTTTGTTGGTTTTGATATATTTATTTGTGTTAATTAGAACAAAATGTGTTGAAATTAAAATTAACAAGAAGGAATTTTACCATTTATCAGTCATTGTATAGTCTAATTCATTATAAAAAAGGTAGTCGGTAAGATATATTCGTTACACAGTTTGGTAGTGACCTAATATAGTATATATGGGGTCAGTTAATAATATTAACTTATAATATAACAATAACATGATTTTTAAGGGCGTTATGGTTCATTAGCGGCCCGACAGAAATGATTAACAGCCAGAGGTTCTATTAGCAGCCCGAGACGTAGTCGAGGGCTGCTAATGGGACAGAGGGCTGTTAATCATTTCTGGGGGACGCTAATGAACCATAACGCCCTTAAAAATCATGTTATTGCTATTATTGCCACCATCTGTGATTTCCTACCAATACCAACTTTTACTGGTTTTCATTTAATTCGCTATTATCGCTGGATTGAGACTTTTGGAACCGTACTAGAAAGCAGATGGGTCGTATGTTGACAAACAAACAGCACGTGGGAATTATCGGCATGTGACCCAAACCAATGTTTACGTCGAAAGCGCAAAACATAAACACTTGTAAGTTGTAAGCCCAGCATCGGAGACGAAACATGAAATAAGATTAAAATGTTAGAGGATAGTACTCACCTCCACACAGACCGGTCAACGGGATTTCGATAGATTTGTGCACCAAAACCTTTTTTTGCCCTCAATTTATGAAGAATAATTTTGCCCTTCGTTGACCCGAACGTTTCAGTTGAAACGAGGCGCCAGCAAAACATGGGACGTAATTCGTGTCATGTGACTATTTTCGACATGTCATTGTCAATAAAGTGAATATCACTGAAGTGAAGTGTTGATTGTTTTAATGATTGTAGGGAGGAGTAAATAAATTATGTACTCACCAATCTGGCAAACAGGGGTTGTTTCTGATGTGTAATATGTTGGATTTAATTTCTCGTTCCATCCCTCAACGTCCTACTGGGCCACAAGCCGCGAATGAAATCAAAATCCATTAGCGCCCGCTGGCCCAGTACGTCACGTGATCTACTGAGCATTACGGCTTTTGATCGCCCGTGAAAACATTGTTAATCCACTAGGGAACGCCCGGTAAAGTGGTAATAATATCGAACAAATCGAAGAAGAATCTTCCCATCGGAATTCCAATACTAAGGATAATTCTTATTGTTATGAACCTTGGCAAAGGCAGGCACGTTCATTCTTGAATAAAGAAATTACCAAGAATTACAGAAAAATCTCTCAAAAAGGGTGCGTTGTGTTCCATCAGTCGAATGTCCTAGAATATTCCATGAACGGATATTTTTAGAAAGAGTATAGTACACGGAATAGTGCCCGGTTATTTGTACAAACCTCGATATGTAAAACCATCGAACATAGCAGAGTATACCTTAAGCCAATCAGAAGAAGGGAAAGTCATTTGAGATATTAATATATCTTGATATGCCTAGGTTTTGAATAGAGCTGCACGGTATATCGATAAACCGATACATACCGGTATTCAAACCGGTATCGATTGAATACCGCTGTAATTGCAAACATATAGGTTTATAGTCTTTATTTATTTACCCACAGTTTAATTTTCAAGATGTCTTGAGCTTTTTAACTGAAGTCCTGAAAGAATAATATTATCCCTGTACCTAACGAATTGGCCGCATTGTCCCGAGTAATACACTAATTTTGCAGTTGAACAAATATTATTTTTCAAAAAATTTCAACAAAACCATATCATATGACCCCTCATTGGAACGAGCTCGTTCCAGTGAGGCTTCACTTGATATGGTTTTGTTGAACATGTTTTGAAAAATTCGATAAACTAATATTTAAAAAAATGAATTTTAATAACGTCTGCGTCGGGTAAAGAGTCATTCGAAATGCATCATCAAGGCATGCTGATTTGTTCCGACTGTGAAGGATCAAATCCCGATTATGGTACATATAGAAGAATACGTATGTTCAGATATCTGAAAAGTCTTTCGATATACCGATATACCGCGGTATTTTTTTGAATACCGATACCGGTATTCAGTTTCAAATACCGTGCAGCCCTAGTTTTGAAGAGGCAGAGCTAGCCGCGATATTTTATCACATCTGCCTGTGCTCACGGGTAAATTTCTATCAGACATATTTATTTGTTCGGTCGTCCTCCACATATTGTCTGTTTGGCTTTATTGTGACAAACAGAATTCAAGTCTGATTTGTGTATTTGTGTTTGGTGACATTTACAGTGATGGGATACGATGGAAATCTTATTTCGAAGCTTACACAAGTTAGTGTCTTCACTATTCAGCTGTCACATGTGATATTACACCATTTAAGTAACACGAATACCAGACGACACTCACCTGAACAATGTCTCCAATACTGAAATTCTTCATTTTTCTCCTCAACGAGTCCTTTCCACTGAAGGGTCAGAGGCTATGACTTTGAGGCAAAACAAGTTAAAATAATATAATTTGATTGGTGTTTTTATGAATAGGGCTCGGCGGTTATTAACGTTACGTTATCTAAAGGGTTAACCCATAACTTTCTGAACCCTGAGGTCAAAATATCAAAAAATATCAGCCTGCAGATTTTCCCCCATAATACACTTAGGAAATTAACCAATTCAGTCGTGTGTGACGGAGCTCGTCGCTCTAGTTTGAATTGATTAAATTCCGAGTTGCATTGTGAGAAAATGTTATTTTGACATCAGTGTATGCGGGGTAACCTGGATTTTTTTGTTTCCAATTTTTATTTACCGAAAATATCGTATTCAGGTACATGTTCCAGGTACGTGATCTTTAAAATTATGTTTGTAAAAAAATTAATTTTGCTGCAAGCTATCCATTATGGGTGTATCGTGGTTATTTTGACTATCATAACATGCGCATGAATACATTCTATGTGCGTTTCAGTGGTCGACTCAGCTGATCGCTTACAAAACAAAACAAAATTCCTTACAATTAGCGCAGAACTATTAATAGCCAATGCCCCCCCCCCCCAACAATACATAGAAACTGTACAATTAAATATTACACACTTGTAAATTCAAGCGTAGCATCATAGGAAGTGACATTGAGAGTGAATAATTTTACAACGCAACTTTGAAAAACTGCAGTGACTGCGTTACTCATTGTTTGTTAAAGTGCACAACAATATTGTTCCATAAAATATGGGTTTTTTTAAAAAAAACTTTTTCTCGCCCAACATTATGTCCCAAAACTGTATTAATAATTTAAGATTTAATCTGTTTATCTGACAGAATTGTTAGATAAATGAATTATCAAAATAATGTGCATGTCCTGTGATTTGCATATATTCATTGATTCATCCTCGTAAGTGAGCAGTGTCAATACGATGTCGTGTTCTTGCAGGTCACCGAATTCCGTCGAATTCAGATGTATCATGTTCTTCACTATGTTAGTAGCACATCTACATAAATGGGAAGTCAAATCTTCACCTGCTGCTCGAAGAACAAAATCTGCTTCCGCTTTGTCGGCATCGCATAAAATGTCTAACACTAACTTTATTCCGATCAGTCATTGGATGCAGGTCATCGGTGATTACCTTTTTGGGACAATGCTTCTCCTCGTGTCTTCTGGCATTATTAGGTTTCCTCGGGACAGTGTCTGCAGTAAGCGAAACTAGAACATGTTTTCACTCGACGGCGATCAGGACACAAATGAACTGAAAATTGAGCTCGTCCCTTTTTTAAGTTATACACCTTCCCAACCTACGATGTTATCGTCATATAGATATCCATATCCTCCAAAAGGTATCATCCAGTAGTCTCCACTAATCTCGAAACTGCCACGCCATATGTATTTTCAAGTACCCGCATATGCCTATGCGCTTCGTATGGTATGTACACATTGTGCAAATGAACACATGTACATATCAGCACATCCATCATATTCCAATGCGTTGTATTCTTGGTGTACACATTTGTCAGTGTGTAATAGTACACAGACACATTCAGCCAACTTCGCGTTCCTTGAATTCTCATTCTAGAATCTGATCACGCTTCTGGAGTCCCGTTTTATCGTATGTGCACCTACGCCGCATGTATTGTGCCCACATTGTTAACTCTTTACCTAATATGAAAAGCAGACGACACTTGTGAAAAAAATTCTTGAATAACCAATTTTTTTCATTTTTGTCTCAAAAATATAGGTTATGACCTCTCATTGGAACAAGCTCGTTTCAATGAGGTGTCATAACCTATGTTTTTGAGACAAAAAAAATGAAAAAAATAATGAAAATTGATTGGCTATTTTTTAGAATAGCGCTGGCGGTTTTGGTCGTTACGTTGGGTAAAGGGTTAAGTAACACACAAGCACATATCAACACATCCAAAATGTTCTGTGGTGCATGCGATGTGTACACGTTATGACGTACTGAGCACCAGCACACAAGCACATTTCATCAACTACAGAGCCCACATTATGTAGAACCCCCCCCCCCCCCCCCAAAGCCTCCAGTACCACACAACTTATTTTTCATCCTTTGTGCATATGTGCTGCATGTGTTGTTAGTACTCTGCGCACCAGCACACAATTACATGTTTGCATATCCAGTGTGTGCCTATGCGCTGCATGATATGTGTACACATTGTTACACATTGTCTCCCAGCACACAGGCACATCTGACAAATATAGAACATGTCCAGGAATGCTAAGGTGAGAGCAGTCAGAATATATCCTGGGACATGTAGTAGTAGCTAGTGACAGGCAAAAATTGAATGTAAAACTGTTCAGACGAAAGGTTCTTCCGCAGGTGTTATAAATAAAGCTTTCTCGAATGAAGCTTCACAAGCTATTGTTGGGCGTAAAATTGGAAAAAATAATGACATTTGAGTGGACTTATTGCTAATAACACTGCCCAGATATGCACATCATGTTGGGTGAAGAGTTGACACAGTGGCCGGAAGCTCTGAACGGATTCGGGCCTAGGTACACTGTGAGGCGAGTGGATTGCATCAAAACATCCATGAGTGGAGTTTCTACCCGACGATAATTCCCAATTTCTGAATAAAGCATAAGAAAAACAAGCAGTTTTCCAACCAATCAACCCTCGCGTTGAATTGAACCGGGAAGTCTTCTGGTGAAAATATTCTTTAGGTTCCTATACATTTTCACGAAGTATCAGATATTTGTGCGAGTGTAAAGTCTCCTTCCCTGACTAACGGGCAAACGGACAGTTAACATCCAGGAGCCTAAAACCAGGTTTACCTGCCTCCAATGATGTAAATCGTGTCCTGACACTGAAGCGTTAAATAACATAGTGAGCAGGAAACGTTGTATAACCAAAACATTTTTTTCTATTCAAGAGTCGTCTGCCTCAGTAGACGGGCGACACTTGACTAGGAATAACTGAATAACTACAACATCACTGGTCTTCATAATCTTATGTTCCATAAATTCATTCTTATTTTCCAGGATTGTGTGTGTTTATGACTGGGTAGCTTATAAGATACACGAAATATATAGAATATTTTAAAAAAACATGAAATTGTTAGACAACAGCATTTCCCCCACTATCCAACACACTCTGAGAGCGCGCCGGTGGTCAATACTAATCACATTTGACTTCAGATCGCAAGATCCTGCCCGCGGAATCTGTGTTGTGTCCTCTGGAAAGACATTTCATCTCAATTTCTCATCAAGTGGCAGTACGGTGGCGGGGGCCTGCGACGAACGTACTGCTCGTAAAATGTACATATGTCTTCAACCGCTACTAGCACCCCCCCCTTTCCGGATTAGTAAGTTGGAAAGTCCGACAGTTACTCCCCTTTCCTAGGTGGTCATCTCCTGGCACCCTGGCTTCTTCCAACCGAAAAAACGTCGGACACGATACGACACTGGCTGTTGAAATAAATATATTAACACACCATCCATGACTTACCTCACCATGAAAATCGACTTTCGATAAAGTTATCTCCCATGAAATTATTAGACGAATGAGGTAGGTCCAAAATTCTAAAGCATGTAATTGTTGAGAAACCACCCATGACATCAGTAGAAAATAAAGCGAAACCTCCGTTTGTTACTTTTAATAAGCGAAAACAACACACAGCTCTCAGAGTTCTCTGTTGTTTCGTTTATTAAAAGTAACAAAAGGAAACTTGGCTTTTTATGAAAAGGTATTTAGAAGCAACTTTTTAACTATCCCCTTTGGCTCTTTGTTTAGCGAGTAAATGTTCACAGTATTTGCAAGTTTTTGTTCTTCACAGGACAAACATGACCAAATGTTACCTTCTGGCCTTTTGAAATAATGGAAGTTATGGTGCCTGCGTCACGATGCACAGATTGTTGATATAATGAAAAGAAACAATATTACAGCACATCAAAAGATGGTGAAAACGGCGTTTTCTTATTTTTAAATGTGTTGAAACGGAGAAAAATAGTCAAACGTTTAAACTGATTGGGAAAAAGTTGCAAAACGCCAGCTTCTGTATTTTTATACTGCTCCACAGGAAAAGGTAGGGCTGCACGATATTCAAAACTGAATACCGGTATCGGTATCCCCAAAAATACCGCGGTATACCGGTATATCGAAAACTGTTCAGATATATGAACACAAGTACCGCAATCGAGACTCGAGGCATCACAGTCGGAACGAATTAGCGTTCCTTGATAATGCGGTTCGAAAAACCTTTACCAAACGCACACGATATCAGAATTAGTTTATCAGATTTTCCCCCAAACTATATTATGTGACCCCTCATTGGAACGAGCTCGTTGAGCACCTTCCAATGAGGGGTCACATGATATAGTTTTGTTGAAATTTATTTTTTCAACGGCTCAATTTGTATATTACGCGGGCACAAGCAGACGATTCCTTGGATAAAGGGATAATATTATTCATTCGGGGCTTCAGTTAAAAAACTCAAGACATCTTTAAAATTAAATTGTGGGTAAATAAATAATGACGATAAACCGATATTTTTGTAGTTATATCGGTATTCAATCGATATTGGTTTGAATACCGGTACATATCGGTTTATCGATATACCGTACAGCCCCAGGAAAAGGCCCGAAGTTTGTGAAATGATGCCCGCATCGATGATACAATTTTGTTAACATTTCGAAATTCCATTTTTATCTGAAATTCCCATACCCTTCATGTTAAATTTATTGACAACTTTAGAAAGTTTGGAGGAAGTAACTTTAATTAAATCTCTTCTCATGCCGAACGAAAATGGTAAGTCATGCTCTTCCAATACGTCCTGGTAAGATAACCATATAGGCACGCAAACTCGAACCCGTCTTTTGGTCTGGTGTGATCAGTAATGTTGAAACGTTTCTTTATTTCTTGTAGGGCTAGAGAAAATCAGAAAGAAAGAAATATATGGCATTGGAATGGATCATTATGACGTTGCACACACCACGTCGCTACCAGAAAACACCCCAAAAGAGAAGGTTTTTAGCAAACCCCACTTGAAGCTGATTGGTAGAACGTCAACTGAACCTTCTATTTCTTTCAACCCTAATGCGAACGGAAATTTGCAACAAAGACGAAATACAACAAACTCTGTTGGTAATCGTTCCTGGGACTCGGGGAGCAACATAAGTTTAACAAGTAGACAATTCAGCGATATTAATAAATCTGTACAAATCAGTGGCTTGGATTATGATATCGCAAAAAATGTATCCGACAGTTCTACAAATTCTGTATTTCGAAGGCCATCCACAAATGATTTCATTTCACAACGACCCATGAACTCTGTACCTGAATACAGCCCTCCTGTGCAGTGTTCTACGGAAGACTACATCGACCCAGCGCCTAATACATACTTAGAAATGGTGGATAAAAGCCCTGTAGACACAAGTCCAAGTAAACATAATGGTGCATACATTGATATGAAAACAACCACCAGCAAACCACCCATTGTACAAAAGCCTAAACTCCCAGATCGTAAACAATCCGCCACTTCTCTTTCTGACATTACAGTCGACAGCAGCAAGAGTCTACAAAAACCACTCAAATCTACAGCAGAACGTCCACTATGGGCGCATGTGCATCTTGGGGAAACTCCAAGTCCACAAGAAGAGTATTTAAATTTGTCTAAGCCAGAAGAAAAACATGGACTTGAAAACCCTACATACTTAAATGACGAAAGTGTTCAAAATGAAAACCCTGGTGCAAGTGATGGAAGCTCCACCTGTGTGTCTCCTATTGAATTGAATGATAACTATATGCATTCTGGCGATATGTGGAAAACTAACGTCCCCGGGGTAAACACTACAGACATATAGAGTGTCACCCTATATCATAACATTATAAGTTATTGTGATAAATTGACGGTAACTTCATCTGAGGTTTGCGTTTCTGAGCTCCGCGTCTCGGTTGAACATAAGCTCCGAGTCACTAACCTCAGACCATGTTACAATCAGTTCATCACAATAAAGCATATGTTCCAATAAGAACCTACCCATAGCCGAAACCCACATTATGAAGTGAACTAGGCATTTTTTAACAACAACAAGTTTAGTAAATACACCTCTCGTGTAGCCCGCGACGTTACTGGGCAAACAATCAATAAAACAGATAAAGGTTGAGGCAACTCCATCTTACTTCAAATTGTAAATTGATTTGTAATTTTACCCTTTACCAACTAATCGTCCGCATCCGCCCGCGTAATATGCAAATTGAGCAGTTGAAAAAATTAATTTTTTTCAAAATATTCCAGCAAAGCCATATCATGTGACCCCTCAATGGAACGAGCTCATTGAGCTCGTTCCAATGAGGGGTCACATGATATGGTTTTGCTGAAATTTTTTGAAAAATTAAAAAAAAAATTATATTTAAAATAATAAATTTTAAAATCGTCTGTTGGGTAAAGGGTTAATTAAACAATACTTCATTGGGAACATCATCAGCTGTGCGTGAGAAAAATCTAGAACAATCAAGCGGTTTGCAAGTTACCCTTTTGATGGAATAGTTGCGAAATGGGCAATCTCATTTCAATTTTTTCACGTGGTGAGGTCAGCCAGTAACATCTGCACCTGGAGCAATAACCATAGAAGAAACTATGCAAGCTCTAATCCAATCAGAGGGTGGGGTTTTTAATCTTATTGGAACATTATTAACTGCATTGATGTAGAGTACGGAGGAACATGAATCAACGATCCTTGTTGAGGTTTTTCATATATTTCACTCGCGCAAACGGCACACGCGAAATACTTGAACATCTCCAACTCTGGTCGTTGATTCCCGTCTCCCGAACTCCACCGTCATTGTGTTCTGTCTTTTATTCAGTTTGTAGATTTTCCAGAATCACGTTTGTACTTTAAAATGATGCTTTAACTTCGTGTTCTCTGACTTCAGAAATGAAGTGTTGTGATGTAAAACGCTGGGAAGGGGCTCAGAGAGCACTTTCCAACACTGTGTTACACCACAGCACCTGCTCGGCTCACTGAACGAATTTCATGAAGTACGGTGCAGTATATAAACCATCTCAGCCTTTGCGCTGACGCCGGTAGACATATCATATTTCTGTGCTTTTCTCTTGCTAACAATCAGAAAACGGGTTGTCTGAAACAAACTAAGGTAACCCCCTTTTCAGGCTCTCTTAATTTCTCATTTGTGCAGGCCTGTCGTTCATATTATTATTAATTCAATTATTCTATTATATCCAATATCTTGTTTGATAGAGCTCACGGAGATACAAAAGAATTGCTCAGCTTGTTCCCAGAATATAGGGAAGACACCGGATTGATGTTAACTAAATATTCCTGTCAATAGAATAATGTCCCCTGGGAAAGTGTCTATTCAATTGACAGAGCTCCACTGTATTTTCAAAGTAGCAAATCAAATTTTGTTTTGTACTTTCCACAGGATTCTATAATAGGGGTGTGAGGTTATGGCGGCCTCCCCAAGTCCTAACTAGGATCATCCGTTCATTGGCCCAACTTCCCAATTCCCTAAACGGAAGTTGGAGGAGTGACACCGACCAGAAGGTGCAACGACCGGAAGGATCCTAGTTAGGACTTGCCCCCCCCCCCCACGTCCGCGAGAAACTTTTGTAAAATTTCATGCTGTAAGAGCGAATCTTTAGCGTGCATAGCCGCTATAATGATGACACTATTGGCTCTGTTGTGTGCATCTTGCATTGGGCCAATGGTTTTCTTGAGGGTGGGGGACGTGGACGTTTTGGCAAACATATCACAACACAGCCATTGTCGAAAAGAAAGTGCAAATAAAACAAAATGACAGTATTCGTGGCCCCATGGTTTTTAGTCTGGAACTGCTATTTTTTAACCCTTTACCCAGCACAAAAAGAGGACGACACTTGCAAACAAAATTTTTGAATAACCCAATTTTTTCAGCTTTTGCGTAAAAACATAGCTTGTAACCCCTCTTTGGGGGCGAGCTCAATGAGCACGTTCCAATGAGGGGTCATAAGCTATGTTTTTGAGACAAAAAAAAATAATGAAAATTGAATGGTAATTTTTGTGAATAACGCTGGCTGGTTTTGGCCGTTAGGTTTGTAAAGGGTTAAATAGTTCTAGTTTCTAAATTATTATCATTGTATGTACATGTATGTATTCATATTTGTTATTTTTTATAAGTTTAATGTTATTAAAATACGAAAAATGGTGCTTTTCTCATTGTGTGCATCAGTGCAGAGCCGACGGAATAATTTTTGTTCCCGGGGTGAAGTGTTTCACGGACTCGGTTCCTTTGATAGTCCTTAGTTCATGATGTCGAACATATAAATGGTCAGCGTATCGAAGCGGTGAGAGGGAGAGTTTGAAAAGGGTCTAAACCGGACCGTGAAGGACATTCGTAAATTTTGTTCTGCAGATCCGGAATTTTTAGAACTTGGCCCATAAACGTCACCATTTCCTCCAATTCCTGTTCGGAAGAAATGAAATTACACAGATTGCAAATCAGGCATCACCGTGGGGGTTTATAATTTCGTCTGCAAATGACTGGTGGCGTTAATTTCATTTTCAAGGGAAACTTGTGTTAATGTGCCAGGGCAACGCCTTTTTCCATTTTAATGGATAACTTGTGTTTTTCTAGTTCTGGACCAAGCCCGATCTCCGGGGTTACTTCACTGACTCACCCACTTCTCTAGCGTTGCACCGATGGAATACACATACCTGGTAAAACAGTTCATGTAATATACATTAAATGATCTCTTGAGTGCTACAAGGCGCCACCTTTAATTCTAGAGGAGTGCCCAGTTGCACTAATGGATAAAATACAATTTGAATGCAGAGACGTGAGATGAATTCTACAGTGCAGTGGTAGCATTCCTTGTTGAGGGATCGAGAGTACTCGACACTATCACACTTTGGATAGAAGTTTTTGATGCGACACAAAGGAACTCAATGCAAAGCGTGCGCGTGGCAAATTAACCCTTTACCCAACAAATCGCCCGCATCCGACCGCGTAATATGCAAATTCAGCAGCTGAAAAAATATTACTTTTCAAAAAATTTCAACAAAACCATATCATGTGACCCCTCTTTGGAACGAGCTCGTCGAGCTCGTTCCAAAGAGGGGTCACATGATATGGTTTTGTTGAAATTTTTTGAAAAAAATTAAAAAATGATATTTAAAATAATAAATTTTGAAATCGTCTGCGTTGGGTAAAGGGTTAAGCTTTGTAAATGACCGCGAGATATATTTTGTTTTCATTACATTTTCAAGGAAATTTTGAAATTCAGAGAAGGCATTAGCAGATTTCCTAACATAACTTACAAACGATGGTACCAGTACAGTATTTTCCAGTTAAATGAATAGTTATTTTGCCAGAAAAAACCCCATTCAATTAGTGAATATCCAATGCAAAGAGGCGTAAATAAAATATTTAGAGCACTCCTTTGGAATCTCACGACTTCATACATTCGTTTTGGCCTACTCGATCTCCCTACGATAGAAACTTTTGGCATCCAGAATTTATTTGTTTGGTGTTTATATTAGCTTTGTCAGTGTGAGACTCTTGCCGGATGCCAGTAAACATACCTAAGATCCAAAAGTCAATAGCTATTCTTGAGTGACGCGGGGGTCTCTGCAGCAGCCTCAGTCTCTTGACTCCGTGATGCAAGGCATCACTTTTAGTACGGTGAGTCGAAGCTATATCAGAAAACAAAAATGAGCTTTGCAATACAACTACGGTCATGCGAATCTCAGATTTAGTGTTGAATCGAATCCTGAATCGAATCAAGTAGATAATTTAGAATGAATCGAATCTCGAATCTAATCTCACGGTTCTTCAAGATTACACCCATTTATTATACGCTAGGCGATAGATTATCGAAGAAATTGCGGAAAGATAGAAATCGTATCCCCCACTGTGAAGATATAGAAATTTTCACTTTCACGGTATCAATCAAAATGGCGGCTTTCAAACCATCCCTTCAAGGTGAGTACGAGCCAAATTATCACTGGAAATGATCAATTTGTTCTAAAAGCCAATAATGAAAAGTAAATCTAGTGTCTTTGAGTGGATACCGATCATTTTCAGTAATAATTCAACACGTATTCACCTTGAATTGATGCATGGAACCCTCTAGTCCAAACATGGCCTGAAAGTCCATAATACAAGTTTTTGGTTTGGTACGTCCTTTCAAAGGACGTACCAAACCAAAAACTTATATTACGGACTTTCAGGCCATGTTTGGACAAGAAACCCAGCAGCTGACTCATATTGCAAGACGATAGCTGTTCACAGTATCAATCAAATCACTTCCGCATTTCAGTGATTTAATGCGCTGTTTACTTTCATGCATGAATTCAAGGTTGAAACGAGTGGAATTATCACATTCTTATAAAAAGCGTATAATAAAAAGAAAATCTAGTGGTTTTGAGTGGATACTGAAAATTATCTCATAAGTGACCGAGACAAATGTTTATTAAAATGACCATTTGTCTCGGTCACTCATGAGATAATTTTCGGTATCAATCAGAAACACTAGATATCCTTTATTTGCTGTATTCAACGGCGATCCGCCTGTTTGGGGAAATCCCCCCCCCCCCCCATCCGCCAGTATACTCCAGGATTAAAGTAGTACCAGTAGCGGAACCTTCTGAAACTCCTTTTCACCTATACAGGGGCCTGATTATAGAAGAAGAGTTCAAGGAGAGACATTTTGTTGGATTTTGAGAACATATCAACGATTCGAAAATTCCGAATCAGAGCTTTTAGACTCGACTTGAGTCGAATCATCAAGACCATTTCTAATCGAGTCGAATTCCAAAGCTTCTCATGACACCAAATACAACAATCTTAATTACATTAACCATTTACCCAACGAATCGGCCGCATCCGCCCGCGTAAATATGCAAATTCAGCAGTTGAAAAAATATTATTTTTCAAAAAATTTCAACAAAACCATATCATGTGACCCCTCGTTGGAACGAGCTCGTCGAGCTCGTTCCAACGAGGGGTCACATGATATGGTTTTGTTGAAATTTTGTACGCATACGCCCCTCCAAGCATAACCCAGACGTGCTCAATTGGTGAAAGGTCTGGACGTAGTTCTGGCCAAGGTAGTGTAGTGATATTCTGTTCCTGGAGGAACTCTGTAGAGACATGGGCCCTGTGTGCCCTAGCATTGTCATCTTGGAAAATGAATCGACGGCCGTGACGTCGCGCAAATGGCACCACATGAGCTGTTAACATGTTGTCACGGTAGTACTGCCCTGTGACACGCCTTGGATGACATGTAATGCTGTTCTGCTTGTCATGGTTATGCCTCCCCACACTATAACCGATCCACCACCAAAACGATCGTGTTGCCTAACGGTTACGTCTTGGTATCACTCGTTCCGCCACCGCCACACTCTGTTTCGCCTGTCGTGGAAGTCGAGAGTGAACCTCGATTCATAGGAAAACATAGCGTTGCTCCACCAATGATTGTCCCAGCGCTGTCGTGCTCCGCACCAATTACGCTTTGCTGCGATGTGACGTTCAGTCAAACGTGGAATTATTCGAGGTCGTCGAGCGTACAAATTCCAGCTGTGTAGGGGATTTCTGATAGTCTGACAACTGACTAGCTCATCTGTCGCTCGGTGCAGCTGCTGTCCAATTTCCCAGGTACTTTGATGGCGGTTACGTAATGCTGTGGTTCGGATGAAACCATCCTGGTTAGTAGTTGTCGCCCTTGGACGACCCGTCCGACGCCTGTCATCAACATTGCCGTCTGACGGTAGCGTAACCACAAACTGCTAATCACCGATTGAGTAACGTTGAGAATTTGAACCACTGCAGTCTGTCTGTTGCCAGCTTCCAACATGCCAACGGCACGTAAACGTATGTCAAATGTAAGAAGACATTTGTCTGAGCAGAAATGTGGCGAGCTGTAGAGACGGCGGAGCAAGGGACTGCCCATCGTCAGGTTGGTGAAGCCCTTGGTGTGCCCCATACGGTGATCACCAGAGCCTGGGTAAAATTTCAGCAGTATGGCACACCATTAAGACGGCATGGTGGTGGCAGAGACAGGGCAACATTTGCAGCTGAAGACCGGCTTTTTATCATTCAGGCCCGATAGGAACCGCTTTGCCACAGCAACCCAGCTTCGCACTGACCTTCAGAAGGCATCCTGGGTAAATGTTTCGACGCAGACTATCCTGGAAAGGTTGCACGAAGGTGGTCTCCAATCGAGAGGACCAAGTATTCTCATTCCGCTGTCCCAGAACCACCGCCAGGCACGATATGAATGGGCCATAGACCACGTTGGATGGACCAGAGAAGATTGGCGACCTGTCCTTTTTACAGATGAGTCAAGGTACTGCCTAGACCACACAGATGGGCGTTCTAGGGTACGGAGAAGACCAGGGGAGCGATTCCATGCAGCTAACATTGCCGAGCATGACCGCTATGGCGGAGAGTCAAACATGGTCTGGGGCGGCATCAGCCGGGATGGACGTACAGAGCTTTGTGTCCTTGAACGTGGTACATTGACTGCACAACGGTATATTGATGAGATCCTGGATGTCCACGTCAGATTGTATGCAGATGCAGTGGGTGATAGATTCATTCTGATGGACGATAATGCCCGTCCCCATGTTGCCCATGCTGTCGGGGAGTACCGACAGAGGGAGGGGGTTGAGCGTATGGACTGGCCAGCAAGATCCCCTGACCTCAATCCAATCGAAGATGTCTGGAATGAGTTGCAGCTTGCAATTTCAGCCCGTCCATCCCAGCCAAGAAGTGTCCAGGAGCCTGGTGCCATGCTGGTCCAAGAATGGAACAACATCCCACAAAGGACCACCAGGAACCTGACTGGGAGCATGAGAAGGCGTTTTCAAGCTGTAATTAACAGTAATGGGTCTCATACTCGATATTGAACCCATATCAGTTCGCTCCGTCAACTTTTTGGCATATTGAACAATTTCCTCTTTTACCAATAATATCCATTTTCCATGGTTATCGTATTCAAAAGCTTAAAAATAATGTCAAACACAAATAAAAT
Source organism: Pictodentalium vernedei (assembly GCA_031216915.1). Lineage (NCBI taxonomy): Eukaryota > Metazoa > Mollusca > Scaphopoda > Dentaliida > Dentaliidae > Pictodentalium > Pictodentalium vernedei. The sequence goes on along the minus strand of CM062296.1, from coordinate 492,138,071 downwards.
CTTAATTTCTGTACTTAAATCATTAAAGATATAATTAAATAAAAAGTATATACACTTTTCATTACAATATTTCAACTAAAACGTAAAACATGTAGTTGGATATAGATGGTGCTTAGCAAACTTTGAGTAGTATACATAACATTGTCTCATGAGTCGTAATGAAAAAAGTGAAAATATTAATTTTTACTTCAACAAAAACAAAAAAGTCTGATTTAACAAAAACAAAAGACTTTTTGATCGCTATCCTGGTATGCAGATGCGATAACAAAAACAAAAACACAAGGTTTGCACTTCTTGAGCCAGAACAAAAACAAGTTCCCATTTACTCAGCCTCTATTTGCAACATATATACGGTTACTGTATAAGTATTAGTAAATTAATTGTGGGCACAACAGGCACAGTGCTCACATATGCCTGCATATGCCATGATTTACTGAAAGTAGACTGTTCGAAGTGCATATCACTGCATATCAGAGATAAAATTAGGAAAAGCTTATTTAAATTTGGTTTAAAATCAAAGGTTTCTGGGAAAAAGAATAATTGAGTTTCATTTGCATGGTAATAGACCGAGAAACTAGATTTGTAAGAATATTAGGCTGCAAATTACGTTTTTCTCAATTGTCTGAGCTGGTTTGATTGGGGTTTTACATCGTTTTCAACAACTATGGTTATATGATGCCTATATCACAACGTTGCAAGTTCCCAAGATGAAGGCAGAATTATTCAAACAGATCCACTAGATGATCTAAGGAATTACCAACCACTGGAGGAACTAACAAGCTCATCCACACAGACATCTCAGTATAAGGATAAGACAAATTCCCTAGAATTTGCTACATCAATATAATACTAAAATGTCTGTATGAACAGACAGGCCATCGCTGCTGTGCGTTAACAACCTGGCTACCAAATGTGAACCTATTATACTCGGGCCCACACGGGGTTCAAGCTATGCAGTGATGTGTCTTTGTGAACTGCATTTGATAGAGTAAATGGAAACATGTCTGGATATATAAAAATATGCATTGAATCAGTGTGCATTACGCGTTTCGAGTTAGTGTCCAAATGCCAAGGTTTTGTATATAAAATGTATGAGAAGGAGGTGGGTCCCCCAAAATGTCATGGAAAAAATATGCAAAATAAAAATTTCCACCTATGTTCACGCATCCCTCTCCCCTCCCCCCTGATTTTGGAAAAGTGCCCCCCCCCCCCCCCTGATAATGAGAGATTTATCCTTCAATTTTCAATTGTAGTGTCAATAACTAGATTAGCAAGAATTTTAGTTTCAAAATCATTTTCACACTCATAAAACTAGTTGTTTCGGTCGTAACTTTTCTCAGCTGCCTTGAACTTGAACAGATAAACTTAATAAGCGCGTTTGTTCAACATTCCGAAAAAAATGCGCATTGTGAACGTCGTGTTGTTTCAACTTGAATGCCTAATGATTGAGATACAGAAACATAACAGCAATGTAACATCGTAATCTAATAATTATACTTTTGAAAAGACTTTTATTTCCTTTTCATGTATAGAGACAAAAATGCTCTCTTGCAAACGCCATCCGAAAGCTTGTAATGTCTATAAATAGTAACGTAAACAAATTGGAAGTAAGCACGCACTTGGATACATCCGTTGCAGGATACAGAATTTGTATTCTGAGCATCTGATACACGATGAATTCTGATCTTTACGATCTGAAAACAATTATTGTAAGATAAAATATAGAAATACCTAACTTTCAGTTGTCATTTAGAAAGCACAGGTGACAGCTGCCATCCCGCCATTCACCGCATCTTGATGCCACTTCTTGTTTACAGCTGTCCTTTAACCATGTCAGAGTGGGTTGTCCTTAGAGACTGTTTCGTGACCTAAAATGCCTCTGGAAAATATATTTACAGAGGCCGAAATTCAGGCTGAGATCAGAATACTAATCTATATGCAACCGGATACATATAGAAAGGTGTCCCAATAGACGCCATCTTGGGGTGGGGGGAGGGGGGGGGGGGGCAATTATTACCCCAAAGCTTTTCAATTTCTCACATCCCGCAATCGTCAATCGCTTTTTAAAGAATATACTTGATGTCTGAAAAATGAATAGGCTGACGATATGCACATTTTCGCGGCAATAAATTAAACATTTACACCATATTAAGTGCCGAGATTGGAAAGTTGACACAGTGTTACCAGTTTTGTGCTAGGTAACACCATTAGGACTGATGCAGTGAAAGCTGTTACGCCGTGGCAACAGTCACAGCGTAACAACTTTCACGTCATCAAATTTCATCTATTAGAGGATTTATCGCGTTGATTGACTTAATGCCATCTTATGGGAGAGAGAGTAAATTGTGCTGCAACATTTTTCGCTGACGTTCCAGTGATCCAGTTGTTTTGTGATCGGTGCTTGATTGCTCGATGCAATGGCTAATAATTTACTAGTCTTCTTCTTTAAATGCACCAACACGAGAATGTAAACACGGAGAATATTTTTCGCCTACAGATTGGCTCAGCTCTGATCCAAGGACTTTTAACACAGTCTGGCCGAAAAACTTTTTTCCCCACTATCTGAAATGGCTTCGTTACGATACTGATGCTCATAGGTCTGCATACCACGGTGTTCTAATACCATTTTAATGAACTATTTGAGTGTCTGTCCATCTGTTCTGTGGAAAAATATTTTTTTAAGACAATGAAAGTTTATATTTTTCTCCAACAGAGCGCTACCGTCACGACTCCAGCTTCATTGCATTGCACGCACATTACTGGTTCACTTCTGCTAGAAATTCGTTTTTATCTACCGTTTACCAAAAACCGCAATCACAGACATTTTTCTTAGCGATGAACACTCAGTTATAATAGAAAACAATACAAGTCATATGGCGTCACGAGAAAGGAACGGATGCTCGTGACGAACAATTTCAGTGTTGCTGAAAACACATGTCATTCCTTTCAGAAGCCCGCAATACTGCAACCGTCGTACAACACCCACATATAACCGAATCTTCATGATTGATTATGAAAGTTGGTAAATTTCTAAATGCAACGTGACTAACTCCAATCTCATTGCGGTGTGCACGCTTCTAAAATAATTAACGGAGTGACGTCATGTATTTAAAGAGATCTTTGCACACTACAAAATATAATTCCCTTGCTTTTCTCGCAAACTCCCAACCTATCCATTGAACGAACTGAATTGAATTTGTCTCGAAATGGCGTTTCCCGATGAAACAGGCGTTCGTGAGATCTGTTTGATTGATTTGTTTTATAATCTCGTACAGTTTCATTCATGTTGAAAAAATAGCTTCACTTCCTCTTGGATTTGGAGAAATGAAAGGGCGGATCCATTATTTTGATCAGTTGAGTGTGGCGTTTTTGTTTATTAACCCTTTACCCAACGTAACAGTCAAAACCGGCCAGCGCTATTCCCAAATATCGCCAATTAATTTTCAAAATATTTTCATTTTTTGTCTCAAAAACATAGGTTATGACCCCTCGTTGGAACGAGCTCGTCGAGCTCGTTCCAACGAGGGGTCATAACCTATGTTTTTGAGACAAAAAATGAAAAAAATTAGTTATTCAAGAATTTTTTTTGCAAGTGTCGTCTGCTTTTCATGTTAGGTAAATGGTTAACCCTTTGAAACCTGATGGCATATTCCATTTCAGTTCCGAGTCATCGTCTGGTAGAGTCTACATTCGTTACTTGGGCGAAGACCAATCCATATATTGGGACTGAACGTTGAAAATCTTGATCGTCGATAATACAAATTCACCGAGTGGCTCTCTACTTTATGAATTCAGGTCCTATCACGATCATAAACGGGGAAAGCGGCCTTTTGTATTCAAAAGGTTAACGACTATTTTCGAAAAGTCGTGGTTATGGATTCTGCTGACTGACTGCTAGAAGAAAGTGTTATGTTCTCATAGTGCTTGTTTAGAATATTTTATACGCTAAACGATAGATTATTGAAGAAGGTAGAAATCGTATCTCCCACTGTGAAGATGTAGACATCTTCTCTTTCACTGTATCAATCAAAATGGCGGCTTTCAAAGCATCACTTCAAAGTGAATACGAGTCAAATTATCACTGGAAATGATCAATTTGTTCTAAAAACGTATAATGAAAAGAAAATCTAGTGTTTTTGAGTGTATACCAATCATTTCCAGCAATAATTCAACACGTATTCACCTTGAATTGATGCATGAAACCCTCTAGTCCAAACATTGCCTGAAAGTCCGTAATATAAGTGGTTGGTTTGGTACGTCCTTTCAGAGGACGTACCAAACCAAAAATTTATATTACGGACTTTATCGGGCCATGTTTGGACTAGAAAACCGCCAGCTGACTCAGATTGCAAGACACTGTCTGTTCCGACAAATGTTCAAATCACTTCCGCGTATCAATGATTCACTGCGCTGTTTACTTTCATGGATCAATTCAAGGTTGAAATGAGTGGAATTATCAGATTCTTATAAAAGCTCATAATAAAAAGAAAATCTAGTGTTTTTGAGTGGATACCGAAAATTATCTCATTTGTGACAGAGACAAATGATTATTTTCGCTTGCGCAAGCGCTCGCGAAAAATAAACATTTGTCTCGGTCACTCATGAGATAATTTTCGGTATCCACTTAAAAACACTAGATATCCTCTATCTATCGTGACTCGATTCGTTTTCGAAGATGGATAATTACTCGTGCAAGCGCATACATCCCCCAAAAGGAGTCTCGACGCAATAAAGGTTTCTGTACAAGCGCAATGTGCACATAAGACATGTGTATTTTCGCCAGGTGGGGCGCGGAGTGGCGTCGCGGTAACCGGTTCTCGTCAGATCACCGAAGTTAAGCAACGGCGAGCCCGGTTAGTCCTTGGATGGGTGACCGTCTGAGCGATCGATTCGGACTACCGCGTTGTGTCCTTGGGCAAGGCACTTCACCCCGATTGTCCACATGGGGGCACGATGACGCCGTGTACTAAGGCGTACTGCACGTCGATGGTGCGCATGTCTCCAACCAATCTTACCCTGCCTGCCCTGCAGTGCGGAGTTACGATGTTGGGGAGCTGGCAGTAGTTCGTCGTTGCTCGGTGGTTCTATCCGGGTACGCCGGCTTCCTTCACCCGTAAAACTGACGCGGACACGATATAACCTTGGCTGTTAAAGTGCCGCTAAACCTCAATATATAAATAAAAAAATAAGTTTCACCAGGTATCCGATCTACATTCTATGTAGTATTCCGCGAATCACAAATGTAATGGCGTATCCAGAACTATGGAAAGTCCACTTTATGATTCAGTTGCTGTTTTAACCAAACACCCAGAATACACCCACTGCCACTATCAAGCTACTTCCACATACGTTTTGTGTTATGCGCGGGAATCAGTAAAAATACTATGAGATTCGAGGACCTTTGAATGTAGCCGCTGTTTAATGCAATTATTGAAAATATACCCAAAGCTAAAATTAAAACAGTTCATGTGATTATGTTTGTGGATGGATTTGTCGTATCGGTGAGACAACGAATTGCTCTGAAATTAACCCCTAGCGCTCTTGTTTAACTATGAATTTAACCAATTATATCTTGTTTGACAGAGCTCGCTGAGCTCTGTCAAACAAGATATATTCGGTTAAATAACAAATATTAATTAACAATCGAGAATGGAGGTGCAGTTAGTTGGATAGTTGGAGGTAGATGCCAGTCATGATACTGAAAGATTCGAAAACCAAATTGGGTTATTATTTTTTTAGGGTTAATTTTCTATGCGCACATTTGTGTCTAGATTGCAGAAAACCGCAGGTAAAAGTGTACACCAGTCAATATTTTCGTTTGAATTCCATTCCATTTTCTTGGTTCCACGACATTTCCCCGCAGGACGTTTTATAGCGCAACAATAATATGTCATTTTGTCACAGCGACAAAATGACTCGACGACAAAATGGAGGGCGGCAGAATGCTGCAATTGTGTAAAATTTAAAGGTATGTTATTCAGCTTTTCCAAAATAATATTAAATAGATTGTTATTAAAGAGAAACACCTCTGGACATAAGGAGAGATTACAAAAATGCACACACCGATTATGTGGAAACATTTAAGGGGTTTTCAGTTTTCATGTTACAGAAATGACTTTGACCATGACCAATGTACTTTTCCTAGTTTCTCGTGGTGTTGTTTGTTATTGTATTAGTACTTTTGATATTTACTGATGCGGAAGTGTTCCGCATCGTGTCCAACTAACCTAACAGTAACTGCAAATTTCCATTTTTGCCTCAAAAAACGGGCGTATGGCTCCAGTTGGGCCATAAGTCTCGTTTTGAGGCAAAAATTGGAAACTTTCTAGTTGGGTAAAGATTGAAAAAAAATAAAAAAATGATATATGTCCACCCGTTTACCTTGACTCCCCCTTTCCTTTTATCCGATTGTCGCATTTTGTCCTTACGGCAAAATGATCTACGGCAGACTGCATAATGTCTTGCGGCAAAATGTTGGGTTACCCATTTTCATTATTTCGCGCTTTGGACGCAAAGCTGTGAAGACGTATCAATTGAGCGCAATTAACCAATATGAATTTACCAGGATAGAGATCACACTGAGAGGACTATGTGCTCTCGCCTTGACTTTCGAGGTCAACGAGAGGTGTAGTGCCTTTCATAGGAGGAGCCACTCCCGCACTGATCACCATCCGGTGGAAACGGGGGCACTGGAAGTGGACAAGAACAGGAAAAAGAAAAAGAAGGGGTCCTACACCAAACGACGAGATGGCCACCGATAGACGGAGGTTTTGAAGAAAAAGGAGAATGAAGTTTGAACACCAACCTGTACCCCTATAACTCACGCCCCAGAATCTCCTGCAACCAGCTCGGCTCACATCTCACAGGAGATTGAACCGACAGAAAATCGCGATCTTATTGTCATGTTTAACTCTAGCACGAATCTTCCCATCCAGATTCGGAAGAGAGCAGCATGTCATTGGAAGAGGTGTGGAATGGTTGGATTGGACCTTCGTCTCCAAATTCGTATCTTCCTCTGAAGCAGAACTCTGTCGAGGAGATTGTTCCCTCTGAGACCGGTGTCGGGAGACCCTTGATGAGCTGGAAACTGGATGGGTGGTGGGGACCGAAGAGAGACAAAAACGGCAAAATGGAGAGACGCGGAAATACAAGGGATACATACGGCAACAGGAAAAGAAAGCAAAGGAATAGGTGGAAAAGATCAGGGCTCTGATAGAAAACTCAGGCAAATCCCCATCCAAACCAAAACCAAAGAAAAGGAAGATAATACATTCAAATCGACATTAGGTCCCAACCCAGACTCCAAACAGCGATCAGACAATCTTTAACCCCCTCCCTCTCATGACGCTGTCAAAGGGATCCAAAGGGGTTGCACAACCTCACATCGCCCCTGCGCGCCTTCGACGCATAAAAAACCTTTGACTTGATATTTTCGGTTGGTAAACAATCATTGTGAGGATCAAGGAACAAGTCATCAGCTACCAAATTTTTATTTACTGACATAACAGAATACATTCGCTACTATTGCAGACAAACAAACCTTCGTACCCCGAGTTTCGATGGGAGGGTACATTATCTCACGGTTCCTTTCTTCTCTTGGCGGCCAACATAATGCTAATGGGACACAGCAAATATCAAATTCTGAGTCGAAGCGAATCTCGAACTGAATCAGACCGAGGAGTTCGAGTCGAAACGAACTTCACGACTTTTCAAGTACTAGATACTGTATCGTACCTTCTAGCAGCTGCGGAATATTTTAAATGTTGTCAGTTTCGACTCAAGTATTGTACTCAACGTCAACTCGTTTGTTTGGAAAAGCCAATCAGAAATGCGGAATCAAAGTAGTTTCGGAAGCGTGAACCTCCACCCCCCACCCCTTTCCCCTGCCAACTCTTCTTCTATCATCAGATCTCCTGTACAGAAGACCTGATGATAAGAGAAGAGTTCCAGAAGAGGCAGTTGTCACGTGGTTGTATTTTAAGAAGATCTCGACTGTTTGAATTTCGAACCTTTGTGGGATCATAATTTCTGTGCAATTGTAATAAGCATTATTTCGATGCTTTTCGATCTTGGCTGTGTTGGATCTTTGTTCTGTTAAGTCTGTCCAACTAGTTCGATCAATCCGACTAGTTTGACCTTCTTTCACTTTGTTATGTTTACTTCGATCTTGGTTCTGTTGGATCTGTACCTTTGTTATTTTGTAGGGACTGGTTGTCTCTGTTCAGGTTCTTGTAGTCATTGTTGAATTTGGCTTTATTAGTCTCTTTCCATACCTTCGAGTGTTGATGTTAAAACACGGAATCCAAATTTTACGGACTCGGCTAGGAATCTCAATTACGGAATGCCTTATATGTATACAGGGGAAATCTGATTCAACCTTGATCAATGTTATAGTCGAGACTGAGATAGGTATAGCTAGGAAGTAATGGGTGAGACATGGGGCAGAATAACAGAAGCCAATAGTACTGGTACAAGGCCGCAATGGAACAAGACTGTTGTAGAAGCCAGTGATAGGATAGATAGGCCATAGACCTGTAATGGCCTTGGAACTTTGGCGACAAGATGGAAGCGGTTGGTAAGACTACATTAGACCCATTGAGGGCTTTTACATAACCTAATGCGACAAAAAAGGGATTCTCCAAAAGGTATCCTCGATAGGTATCCTCAATAGGTATCCTCAGATAATACAATACCAGGTCATAGGTATCCTCAAATACCCATATGTGCCTATGTGATAGGGCATATTGTGTCACATTGTGCCTTTTCACATAAGCACATATCGGCACATAAAGCATGTGCCTAATTGATAGGTCATATTGTGTCACATTGTGCCTTTTCACATAAGCACATATGACAAAAAGGGATTCTCCAGTAGGTATCCTCGATAGGTATCCTCAAATAATACAACACCAGGCCAAAGGTATCCTCAAATACCCGTATGTGCCTATGTGATAGGGCACATTGTGTCACATTGTGCCTTTTCACATAAGCACATATCGGCACATAAAACATGTGCCTTTGTGCTAGGGCACATTGTGTCACATTGTGCTTTTTCACATAAGCACATATGACAAAAAGGGATTCCATAGCCACAGGTGTTTCCCAAAAATGGAATTCCATTGGATATGACCATTGGATATAGGCTTTTATTATACGCAGGGGAGATAACTCTGCATACAGGTTATGGGAAATCAAGCAAACTGATTGGTTAGTTATAATTAACTACAAGAGTACTTGGAATAGGATCAGAACTAACAATAATAGACCTGAAATTGCTAAATATAGTAATAATAAGCAAAGCTGTTCCATATGATCGGCTCTTCTACGCTACTGGAGTATACTCTAGAACAAAGGAACAGGGCCAGATATACGAAAACAGTTGCTTATATAGATAGAAGCAGAGAATTCTGGGTAAATTTGCCCTATAGCACTACGTGCTATTCTTATTGGAAAAAACGTCACGGGATAAGGATCCAAAAAGGGATTCTGGGAGAATTCTAAGCCAGAACATTACTCCTGTTCAATCGAACGCACCCCTTGTACCCCCTTAGTACTATAGCACTACGTGCTAAGCTGATAAATTGGGGAAATAAAGTCAATTTCGGTGATTTGGGGTTGATTTTGGTGATTTGGAGGGATTGTCGGGTTGTTTGTGGTAATTGAATTTACTCTTCTACAATCGAACACACCTTCCGAACATACCCCGTCCCATTGCAGAACAATTGGGTAACATAGCAATCACGTGCTACCATAGAAACCAAGATGGCGGCCTCCAGTATACAAAATGGACGACGGAAACACGTATCACCCTAACAACACGCGCTGCGCATGCGCACTCACACCACGTATCACTATGGAGATGACGTCACAACATGGCCGCTCACGCGGGTTACCACGACAACACAACATGGCGCCACTACGTCACGTGACTATGACGTCACATGAGATCCGACAATGAGATCCGGCAACCTATCCCTCAAACATACGAGACATACTACTTGTACCAAATACCAAGTTGCAATGTCTTCATAAGGACTACAAAATGTACACAGTAAATGAAGGTAAACAACTGTCGCACTATGGGAGGAGGGGTAGGGAGAACGGATATGGATGATGTTCTTAAATGAATGTCCACCTTCAGAATTCCAACTGCATCCACCTTCGGTGGCCATCGAATTTCCACCTTCAAGAAAGTCCATTTGCACCGCTCCTTCTCTTCAGCGGAAATTTTCCAACTCGAGCCTCAAATGTTTCGAATGGTACTTTAGAATGTTCAACTTTTCACGATCTGGGCCTGCCAATTTCCAACTAGAGAGGTTTTAGTCGGTATTCGGAGTGATGGTGGGACATCCACCACACACACCCTGTCGCCTGATCCCCGCAAAGGGTATTTTCATTCATGAACTCTTTCACCGATGAATTGTATTCACTACATGGAACTCAAACACAGAAGTAATCAAAGTGCACGCGGATTTAGTCAACTTCTAGTTTGTCCTCAAAAGAACCTCCGATATTGACAACTTCAGCAACAGTGATGACTGGCCTTTTGGAACAATCACTGCTTCAGAAAGTAAGTCTCCTCGTCTTCCAAACTGTCTAGTAGTTAGTCTGGCTAACCTTCTGCAAACAGATTTCAAACTACCGATTTTTTAAGCAGTAAATGTTTCCCATAATGCAAGTAGGAATTCAACCAATTCAATCCTGTTTGACAGAGCTGAAGTAGCTCTATCAAACAATATTGAATTGGTTAAATTTCTAAATGCATTATTGGAAACATTTCGTCCCCTGAGTTCCAATGTGTTCTATGTGCCAGTAGGCACATAGAACACATTGGAACTCAAGAGACGATTTGCAGATTGAAATTCCGATCTTTCTGTACAAGACTGTAGAAGGTTAATGTCTGAGGCTCATAACTTCGCTTCGACACAATTGAAAGTTTTCATAATCTAAAGGCCAATTTACACGATACAACTATTGTTCAAAAACTCCATCCAACATTAAAACCTTAAACATCGTCAAACATTTTTCAAATTAATGCACATTCTCGAGCATTGTCCAACATGTTCGCGCTTGTTCGCAGATGTTCAAATTCCAATATACACCATACAATATTTTCCCTTGAGCATCATCACACAAATGTTGTATTGAGTTTTCGAACAAAAATTGTTTCGTGCAAATTGGCTTTAACAATTCGAAAGTATTTTGGTTATTTCCGGAATTCAATGATGGAAATAAGCAAAGGTGCGCAATCATATCATACATGCATGTGTCAGTTGTGACTGACGGAGCATCAATGTTTATCACTCGCGTGGCTCAGCTGTTGATACATTTATCTCAGTGCATTCTTTGCAGGTTATGTCACATAACTCAAGTGTACCGACAAAGGCAGTGCCCTTGCAGCCATTTACACTGCAGCGTGACAAAAGTCATTAACCGTTACACAACAACCAAGAGGAAACCGTGTCATTTAAACAACAACCCGAAATTAAGGGGGCCGTCCAACAAAACTTTGTTAAAAATTTCAGGCAATTGTTTTCAAAGTACAAAAATGGCCTGAAAGATTATCATGTATTTTTTTAGGTTTAAAGACACTTTCGTCACCCCTGGTCACATCGTATCAAGCAGTTTTACGGGTTGATGAAGCTGGAGGACCCAGAGGGACACACCGAGGCGAGCGACTGTCAAACTCCCCAACGTACTAACTCCACAGAAGCAGAGCTAGCATTGGTTGAAGACAAGTGCCCCGTCCACTTGCAGTCCACCTTGGTATACAGCGCCATCGTGCCCCCACGCGGGCAATCGAGATTAAGGACACAACGCAGTCACCTAAGGACACAACGCAGTCACCCATGGCGGGGATCGAACAGAATAACCACAATACATTATATACCAAAACTGTTGGAATGAAACATCGTTCATGAGGAAACTACAATTTGCCATGGAACTGCTACCATGTGATAGAAAACACTGTGTGAAAATCTGCTATGAAATAAGTGAGACACCAGAATTTTTACAACAAAATACCTTACAATTCCTGAATCGTAAAAGTCTGCAATCCTTCTCGTACAGACTCGGAGAATTGTTTTTTTCATTCATGAAAAGAATCGACAATGAAATAAATTCTACTGAGGGCGTCAAAATTTCACATGGTTTACTTATTTAGCGGGTACACCAAACATCTTGACTTACAGTTCATTCATTTTTTGCTTGTTACAAGTGGAAAGAATATCTACAAATTATGAAATGTGATTGTTTTGTAAGCTGTCTGTAAGAGAGCGATTTTATCCAAAAAGACGCACTGAAATTATAAACCACAAAGCTTTTTGAGATTTACTACAAGAATACTTTTGGTGCAAAATGGTGACATCAAATGCTATATTATCAGTGCCGAACGAACTTTTTTAGTGCATTTGGAACAGTTAAAACACTAACAGCGTTTAATCCTTTACGTTACGATGTTAACAGTAACGTTCAACGGTATAATAAGGATTTAGTAATCAAAATTAATTAAGCTTTACTTTTTACCATAAAAATCGTGGGGGGGGGGGGGGGGGAATGGGGCGGGGGAGGGGGAGGGGTGCGTGAACATAGGAGAACATTTTTATTTTGCAGATTTTTGGAATCATCAACCCTTTCCAGCATATTGTTTCCATGACATTTTGGGGGACCCACACCTTCTCATACATTTTATATACAAAACTTTGGCACTCGAACACTAACTCGAAACGTGTAATGCACGCTGATTCAATGCTTATTTTTATATGTCCAGACATGTTTCCATTTACTCTATCAGATACATTTTTTAAGACTTACCAGATTCACGTCAGTGCACAAAGACACATGACTGTACAGCTTGAACCCCATGTGGACCCGGGTATAATAGATTCAGCGATTGCTTGGCTGTTCATACAGACATTTTAATTCTATACTGATGTAGCAAATTCGAAGGAATTTGTTGATGTGTCTGGGTGGATGAGCTTGTTAGTTCCTCCAGACGTTGGTGAATTGCTTAGGCCACCCAGTGGATCTGTCTGAATAATTCTACCTTCATCTTGGGAACTAACAACGTTGTGACATAAGCATCATATAGCCATAGTTGTTGAAAGCGATGTAAAACCCCAATCAAACCAGATCAGACAACTGAGACAAACTAAATGTGTAGCTTAATATTCTTACAAATCAAGTTCCTCGGTGCTTACCTTGCAAACGAAACTCAATTATTCTTTTCCCCAGAAACCTTTGATTTTAAACCAAATTTAAATAAGCTTTTCCTAATTTTATCTCTGGTATGCAATGATATGCACTTCGAACAGTCTAGTTTCTGTAAATCATGGCATATGCAAGCATATGTGACCTTTGTGTCTGTTGTGCCCACAATTAATTTACTACTACTTATACGGTAAACGTGTATATGTTGCAAATATTGGCTGAGTAAATGGGAACTTGTTATTGTCTGGCTCAAGAAGGGCAAACCTTGAGTTTTTGTTTTTGTTATCGCATCTGCATACCAGGAAAGCGATGAAAAATTTTTTTGGTTTTTGTTAGCTCAGACCTTTTTGTTTTTGTTGAAATAAAAATTAATATTTTCAATTTCTTTCATTTTAAAAAATCAGTCCCACCTCGCTATTATGACTCATTAGACAATATTATATATACTATGCTTTATTTTAAAGAATGTTCCATTAAAGAAAAGTTGATATGAATGAATAATGTGAATGGATATTTTTGTTGACTTTAGGAGAAAATTGTCGGGCAATGTTTTTCCGCTCAATTTGGTCACCCACCCCCATCCATAAGTCAGTTTTTGGTGAAATTCTCCAATGTGTTTTATATTAAGGGGTTAGTTTTGTTAATAATGCTTCTAAATGGGTTTTTATGGTCAATTGGTGACATTTTGTTACAGTTTGGGACACAAAAGATGCCACAACAGTGAAAAAGGAAATAAAATGCATTAACTGTTTTCGCACATTTTTTTGGCACTTGACCACCCACCCACCCCACCTATGTTCATGCAATTTTTTTCCGCCCCACCCCTCCTGTGAAAACTAATACTTTAGGTCCACTTTTGAACGCGGTGAGTACACCGGGGCCGATTGGGAATCAAAATGGACTCCAGAAAACACCCACTTGTCCGTCACCTTTTATGTTGAACCCTGCGCAATTTGAACCACGTGGGATGCATGCGCCCTAAAACAATATAAAACGCTAAAAAAGTCTAGCAACTAGCTGCCGTTTTGTTCCGGTGTGACAGGAATGGAAGTCCGTAGGAAAATTAGTCCCTCTGGACTATTATTCCGCGGAATTATAGTCCTAGGTCTAACATTTCTAGGAATAGTAGTCCGCCGGACTACTATTCCTAGAAATGTTAGACCTAGGGCTATAATTCCGCGGAATAATAGTCCAGAGGGACTAACGTTCCTACGGACTTCCATTCCTTTTACACCGGTACAAATCGTATTCCTGCAGTTATAACACGTTTTGATTGATTTGAAGTCTGGGACTGATGTTATTTGGGTTAGTTCTTTACACCAGAAGGACATTCAATAGTCGCGAAGACTAGACTAATTAATATATGTAACCTGCAGCCATATGTTTTCAGTGTTATCGTTAAACACAGTATGTAAATATAACCGAGCACATCCTGCCACCAACACTTCCTGGTATCACTTTGCATTTGAAAACATTTTCTGTTTGCAGATTGCGCTTTAAGTAGTATTTGCCAATTTATAAACCAGAACAGATATTCTATTACAGACAAAATGGTGACCCTGTGCTTGTCTGTTTATTGGGGCTCGCAGCTTCTTTCAAAACCCGTGACTATACTATGATTGCAACACAAATATAATGCCAAATTTAGCTATTGTTTAAAATTTTGGCATACACAGTAGATTGCTCTCAACCCAATTCGAGCTACACCTTAACTTATCCTATTACATCACCAAAGACAAAACAAACACCGCTCCACCACTTGGGTCTCATCAATAAACCTAAACAATACGTTGTAATGTCAGATTGAGCTCTCAAACCTACGTCTATCGTTGGCTGCACTAATTCACAAAAGTGACCTTTATCCCTTTGAACCCCGATGGTATGTGTCATGTCAGTTCAATTCCATAACTTCAATTCCAGAAGCCTTGGGGCTGCACGTTGAAACATTGATCGGCCTGCCACACGAATATAATTACTAACCATTCACTGTTTGAAATTCGGACGTAGCATGATCCTTTTCCAGAAAAGCGATTCTTCGATTCAAAGTGTTAACTTTACAATATTCCAGTAGTAAAATCTATTGTGTAGAACGCTGTCAGGCGCATATTCTTTATATACTCGGTATCGATACCAGACCAACCCAGAGTTAAAAAAAACCCATTTCTTTCTCAAATATTTTATTTTTGCCCTTGATTATGACATTTTATTTATCGAACATTATGTCGTACTGACAGTTTTTATCCTAATAATGTAAGTTAAGTTTATTTCAATAGCGCATGGGTTGGAAACAATTTTGTCGTGAAATTACCAGTTGACCTAACCCTAATAGAGAGATTATTACTTATTGGTGAGCAGATACACAAACATTATTAACCATCAGCTCAATTTGACCACAAAGGACTATTTTTGCACAAAAAATATTCCTCACGAATCAAAATTGGTCAAATGTTGTTTTACTATTGGAACATAAGTAACTGATCGCTTTACAACTCTGGAGGAATATTGTGGCTTCCAATAGAAACAATTAAAGTGGATTCTCGATTATGATCATACGTCTAAACTACTGAAAAATAAATCACGAAACTATGCTGATAAAAATGGAATGGGTAATACCATTAGTTGAGACATAGAAACACTAGAAAGATAAACAGAAAATAGTGGGAAAGGAAGGCTAAAATGA
This sequence comes from Pictodentalium vernedei, assembly GCA_031216915.1. Taxonomy (NCBI): domain Eukaryota; kingdom Metazoa; phylum Mollusca; class Scaphopoda; order Dentaliida; family Dentaliidae; genus Pictodentalium; species Pictodentalium vernedei. The sequence continues at coordinate 492,122,182 of CM062296.1, read as the reverse complement.
GCCACTGGAAAACGTCCATGTGTTTGAGATCGCCAGTCCAAGGAGCTAACTACAATTCAACCACAAAGCGCGTCTCCTGATTATATTTATCCTGACATGATGCGGTCAGAATTGCTTAATTCTCAATCAAGATTACTCCCGATCAAACAACCTCCATTTCTTTATTTCGGATGGGCGTTATCACACATACACACATGTGACACACTTTATTTGCTCCCAAGGTGCCCTCTTTCTCGCGTTCATTAGATAACAGCAGTAGGAATGAACTAATAATTTCTGCGCCACATCCCAGGCCTAACTGGCCTACCTAGAGCCACCCCAGGCAGGTCTGGGGTGTTACATACAAATGATTAGATGTTCAGTACGCCGGTGCTTCATTAATTAAAATTTTGCTGATAATTTGTTAACTTTCTAAAGGCATACGTGGACATCACTGCCAATGCGAGGATTGCGACCAGTCCACGGCGACTGAACTGTATACTGCTGCTGATATTTGAGCGCTAGAAAGGAAGGCCTGGGACGAGTCTTAGTGTTACAGCGACTATCAGTAAACTGAACACAACGACATTTCTGACGCGAACTCGATGCAACATTTTGTTTCAATTCATTAATTTCTACTTCCTGACTCTACGCATCTGTTCTCAAAATGCACTCAGACTGAAGTGCGGCGTAAATTTGTCCTGCGATTGTTGTACAGGAATTACAAGTAAAGACAAATAAAATTGTAGGCTATGTGTTTCATTATATTGGCAGCATTGACATATTGTTGGTTTTGACAACAAAGAGACAGTTACAATAGTTTGTACCACACAGAAAACAATTTCACAAAACAGAACCAATGCACAAGAATGCAAAAGGAAAACAGAATATACCGAAAATAAAAACATTTTACGTGCTCTAGTTTCTGAACAGTACCATATCGTCGCCTGAGTGCTAGAATGTCCTCCGTCCCCTATGGGACATAGGACATTCTAGCACTCGCGCTACGATACGTCATGCAGTTATTGAAGTTTTGCCTAATTCTATCTCACATGATTCCTATTTTCTAAAAATGTGATCTGTATTCCCAAACCGAATCATGACTACACTCTAAAATCTGTTGGGTTAAAAATCAACCCAAATCAACTGGGTTGAGTGAATATGAACCCAATTGGTTCATATTCCAGATACTGACTAAATCCAGATACTGACTAAAATAGAGTAGATTTTTTTTATTTTATGCTACGCGACATTTTATTGCACAATAGTCAGCCCTAATCGACCTCAAGTACGCACGTTTCAAAACAATAACAAAGATCAGCTGATCGTTCCTTCAAGGCGACGTGATGCGGCAAAGAGTGACGCCATGAGGGATATTTCTCAATATCCATCCAGTCGATGGATATCGAGAATTATTATATTTCTACAGCTTTTTCCTTTGTAAATAAAAACCATATCCTACTCCCACGACCTCGAAAGTGTTATTCAACTCCCACGGCGATATCCTACTCCCAGTCATGACGGACTACTTTTACCATTGAAGTTGCTCCGCCTCGAAATCCAGCGATAACACCCAATCTTCTTCGACAAATATTCTTCTTGATATTCCAACTGACAGCGAACAATAACTATGTACACATCCACACAAAGTTATATAAGAAGTTGAACATGACTACTCATTCATGGTGATTGATTGAATTATTTCTTTAAAATGTGTTGATTTCCTTCATAAGTTCATATCTCCCGTCACTTGAATTTCCATTTGAAAACGGCCGTCATTGCATTCCTTTCTGATGACGTCATATTATCAGTTCATTCATTCATGTTTTTGTGTTCATGCGCCGATATTTCTAACCGTCAAAACAAAATTGAGCGACCTTGGGAAACTGCTCTTGGATGACGCAAGAGGGGTATTTGTGTTGCAGATATTATCAGGGAAATATAATAAACACAATAGTTCACTGCTTGGATTAACGTACGATGTTTATTCTCTCGTGGGGTGCGGGGATTATTTTCACTCGGCTAGCGCCTCGTGAAAATAACCTTCCGCGTCCAACTCGAGAATAAACATCATACGTTTCTCCAAGCAGTGAACTATTGTCTATATATCTTTTAGATGATTTGCGATAATTCACAGGCTAGCATATAATAAATTCAGTGACCCGGTTCAACTGTCATATTAAAATAATCCATTCATCACTTGTATGAAAAAATGTCTCAATCGTCTAGTACCCTTTAGACTGAGATGGAACCAACATATGATTCCGTTTTTTTGGACGACCACCAGACACAAAAGGTTTATAAGAGTTGGAAAATAGTAATTTTCGATCTTGACACAATTTCTGTAATTTGAGGTCTAGTGATGAGATCATTAAAAGCAAAAATAACAAATTCAACTGACTTCCTTTCTAAATCATTATGCCAACATGAAAAATGATACGTGTTGTCATTAATGAGAATATAGACCGTGCCTGACCTTGTATACACTGAAAAGGCCCTTACTTATAAATCAAAGACATCCTTCACGAATATACAAGTGGAGTCACTAAGTAGCAGAATTCTACGTTGGTGTTTAGCTGAAAACAAATAGAGAGTAATCGCTTGACTGGACTGATTACGTGAAATATTTCATGAGAGGTGAGAGACGTTGGACAAACACTCGTGCGCCAAAGCGCACGAGTGTTTTACAATATAGTCCCTCGCCTCGAATGAATTATTTCATGTAGCCAGTCCAGTCAAGCGATTACTCTGTTATTACTTTTCATTATTAACGATAATTATATTATTTAACCCTTTACCTAACGTAACGGCCAAAACCGGCCAGAGCTATTCTCAAAAATCGCCAATTAATTTTCATTATTTTTTTCATTTTTTGTATCAAAACATAGGTTATGACCTCGGTTATGGGAACGAGCTCGTCGAGATCGTTCCAATGAGGGGTCATAACCTATGTTTTTGAGACAAAAAAAATGAAAATAATAGTTATTCAAGAATTATCTTTGCAAGTGTCGTCTGCTTTTCATGTTAAGTAAAGGGTTAAAAAAAAACCCAAACAATGAAGTTCCCATTACACCCACGGCAAAGCGTCTTCGTCTGCGCGCACAGATACTTGACCCAATTGTTGATAGCATAATTCACTTGTGAAGTTATCGTTTATAATCAAACCGGGAGATCCCAGTAATTCACACTTTGGAAAGTAATAAACAAAAAATATTTTATGACCAATAACGTATATTTCGTTGTGAAATGAAGATATGATTTGTATGATAAACTAGACCAGTTCCATGTCAGTTGAATCAATTCCACTCTCCTTCTATAACTGTGAGACGAGTATGCAAAAGGTTCCCTAACTGATAATAAGTTAAAGTGGTTTTCTTACCACCTTTTATGTACATGAAGGCTGGATCTTTATCAGCACTTGGTAAAATGTCCGTTATTTTTTAAGCGCTGAATCAGGACACAGGGGAGAACTAGGAATAGAGACCAATGGGATTTTTATAATTCTTTGACTATACCGTATGGTTTTCGACCATTAACCCTAAACCCAACGTAACGGCGAAAACCGGCCAGCGCTATTCTCAAAACTCTCCAATTAATTAATTTTAAGACAAAAGGCCAACAAGAATAGATACCAAAATGAAATATGAATTGGATCATTAAAATTCAAAATCTGATGGAATTCCAATAGGATATGCGGTGTAATGGGAATAACTTGACGAAAACATGCTTTAATTGCCTCTCTATACCCCGAAGTAACAATTTAAGCTAATGAGATTCAAAGGCGGATGAATCAAAATCTAAAATATTGGGCAAGGATTCAACTCCACTAAGATAACATCTAATTGTCTAAGGCGACCTGAACGATTTACTGAGAAACTGAGGTATATTTTAAGAGTTTCAAAGGTAGCTGGGATGTCACTGAGCTTGAAACATTAACAAAACAGCATATGTGATGGCCATTGTGTTTGTAAATTTCTACATGTTCCACTTGCAAAGGCAGACAAAAATGACTGCTGGGAATCTTGTTTCAAAATGTATAACTGCGAGCTTGTGAGCAAATGAGTTACCAATCATTACCTAACAAAAAAAGTCATCAATAACCTTTATTTCAGAAAGATGAAAATTATGAACAGCAAGATTAAATTTTTGTTGAAAATAAGATCCTTCATTCCATCTTGACATGTAATCTGGTACATGATTTGTGGTTTCTTCAATGAGATCGGCTCAAATTTCAAACTCGTGAAATGCTACAATTCAGGCTATTTCCCTCATACAAGACTGCATGGAACCATTTCTTGTTGACTCTTTGTTCAAAACTATAGGCGTATCACAGGTAGAATTTGTTTTTTTTTGTTGTTTTTTTTTTTGGGGGGGGGGGGGGGAGTCGATACAAAATTGCCCGAAAAATTGGCAACGACATGCCGAAGGCATCTCCCGAGGGCCGGAGTTCCGAGATGGGATAGGTTTGGGAGGGGGGTAAAAAAGTTTGAAAAATTAGTGACCCTGAGAGCAATTTTGAGGCTTCCTAAGTACTCAATCAAGGTATTTGCAGGAGGGGTATATGGTCTAATTTTTAACAGAACATTTCAAATACATCACTATCAATTGAAGTAAATTCTATCCCTGAGACCCCATACATGTCAAACCACTTAGCAAAGATACTTCCAGAAGAACGTAAAATTTCTCATCGTTGTCTGATGGCGTGGCGTGGCGTGGCGTGGCCGCTTGGATGTCGCTATTGCCAGTTGTATCTGAACCGGGTTGTGGATTAGAACTCATGATAGTATTGAAAGCCACAACTGGCGATAACGACATCCATGCCACACCATCGGACAAAGATGCGAAAATTTACATTTTGCTCTCAATCTTTTCCGACAATAGCAGTGCAGCCAGGGCTACCGGTCTTCTGAATTTTTTCTTAACTATCAAACACACCAATTTGCATTTAATTCTTTTCCAGAACGCAAATGAATTTTATATATATGTCCGAATGTTGCTTACGGTGAGTATCCTTGTAGCCCGAATCAACATCATTATAGCAAACACTGCACTTGACCTTCTTGTGATACCATTTTCCAGTTTGTGTGTTCAGCTTTTCTGTTTTGATCGAGAATTAACGCTTGGTGTGTGCCTGGCCGACTCCCGATTTCCAAACTCAGCCAAACGTGTCAGTTAACCCGGAGAATTAAAAGCATTGGATTAGTTCCTTTACTCCTAAACAACTTTAAGGGGTGACATTGTTTATCAGAGATTTCAGCCGGCAATTTGCCATCAAATGCCCAGCATTGTTAATCTGTTAATAGTATTGCTTTCTCTGTCCGGTTGTGTCTTCTTTCTTTGCCCGCGTTTTCTCCACTGTTTTGCCCAAATCCGGGAGGGCAACTGCACCCTTGATCCCCCCCCCCCGGGTCGTATGCCCATGTTTAAATCTAAAACTAAAGTTGAATTATCACAGTGAATTCAAACTTTCTTGCCTTTAATTCTGTTGACTCATAATTTTACACACACAACTTGTTAACAACTCTGATTCGTTTACGTGTAATTTTTTAATTACAATAAAATCGGAAAATTCAGTATGAAACGACCCCTCTTCGCAAATCCACCACAACCACATAAACTTGCACCCAAACCTAAAAAGTCATCAGGGTAAGACTATTCCTCTAAGGACATCCTTGAAATGCCGTTGTATAACGAAAGAAAGTGTTTACACCCAAATGAATCTTTGTAAAGATAGTAAGGAATTTTTTGTGACAAACTGGATCATGTTTGAAAGATCTTTACCGTTTTAAAATTCCGGAGAGAAATATTCTACCTGGACGTACACAAGCCCAAACAAAATGCAATTGTTCTAAAGGACATTGCTCATGTTTCACTTTGGTGATTCCATCTTTAGCCATTTCAAAACTATGGTCGGAATTTCATGCAGTCTTTCCCGTGTTACTTCTTATGTCAGGGAATCGTCACTGAATAGATCACGGTGAAAAAAGATTTGCTGAAGGAAAACAAGCTTTCTCAACTAATTCTTCTAAACCACACAACTCCAACATTCAAAGTCGAATGAGACTGGAATCTTCCTTTGGGGTATCAGCACCTGCAAACTCATCCAAATCGTTTATAACTTCTATATTATTTTTGAAGCTATTTCGACAATAACAATTTTATCGGTTAACCTTTAGAAGATTTGCGCTGCCGATCTCATCAAACCCATTGTTAACATTTTATCAAAGTGAATCTTATTCTCCCAGAGAAACCAAAAAGATGCATATTCCAGGATCTAAAGGTATCTGTCAATAACCTTTTTGAAATCTCTCGTGAATAACAATCAACCTTCACCTTTTCTTTTGACGATTTTAACTGAATTATCACCTTTGCAATAAGTCAAATTGATGATGTCACTCAAATAAGATTCCGAAGAAATACTTTCATTGATAGAAGAACCTTCAGGGAAACTTATATCCATTATTACTAGGCATTCTAGGGAATTCTCTTGGGAACTGTATTAATCGAACTCAATTTTATGTTCACACTGAAAGGATGTTTTGAAAATGGCCCCAGAATAGCAGCACACTTGAATTCTTTCTCAATATATTCATCTACATCATGCTCAGAGTCATTTACACCTTAATGATTATTACACCGAGTAACAGATAGAGGTACTGAATCAGAGTGTCCAATGGGAAAACCATATTCTAGCAAATCACAGATGGAATTGTTTGAATAATCATTTAACCCTTTTCCTAACACGAAAGGCAAACGACTCTTGCAAATAAAATTCTTGAATAACGAATGTTTTCATTTTTTTGCGTCAAAACATAGCCTATGACACTTCACTGGAACGAGCTCGCTCCAATGAGGGGTCTTAAGCTCTGTTTGTGCGTCAAAAGTGAAAAAATAATAAAAATCAACGGAAAAAGACTCGCATCAAAAGATCGAAAAATTGTCTGAAACATGTTTTTGAGTCAGAACTATCTGTAATATTTACTTTAGAGCAGAATTTTATCTCCTGCATGTGGGTCACATCACTTTAATTAAAAGAAGTACACAGGAAGCTAACTGATGCTTATTTTAAAATATCTTGGTATGTTTACCAAGTGAACCCTCTGGAAAAATGCATCAGCCATTGGGTTCAAAGATCACTTATAAATAGGTGTATTATCAATTTCAGCCTTGATGTTCTTGAAGGACCCTTTTTTGTCAACCTTAGTCTCTGCTGAGATTTGTCCCCAATTATCATAAAGAATATCAAAATTATCGTTCTTGTTATCAATAGTTTCTTCAGAAAAAAAGCTTTTGGAAAATTCACTCGAAAAAATTGAATCAAAATCCTGTGATATGATATATTCATTTTGAAAAGAAGGAAAATTAGTACAAGAATTTTCTTTCTGAATTAATTTTGTGTTTTTATCAAGCATGTAAGATGGATAAATTCAAGTCTGAATACACTTTTGCAAGTCCTAGTCACTTTTTGAAAAATGCACGAAGATGAGCACTCAGGGTGACCGAATCCCTCTCTTTTTTGCCAAGTAGCACAAACGCATTCAGCATTTCTGAACTGACCTTTAAGAGTAGATTTATGTGTTCCTTTCAAAAGAACATTTATTTCTCTGATAATTTTAACAGAGCCAAACCAAACAAAATCATTACTACTTTTCATGGTATTAAAATATTATATTTGTTAAAGTTGGTATTTCCATGTGATTTGGAACGAACAAATTTTGCGAAAATATGAATTTCGATGATGCTAGAATGATCTGACCAAGTGTTTAAACCCAGTTCTATTCTCCTCGGCCAGTCTGAATAAAAATTAAGAAAGGCTTTCCATTCATAAATAGAATGGTAATATGCTATCATGTTTAAGAGATTTAGTCTCCCATTTCCCTGAGTTTTAGAAATTTGGAGACGAGTAACTGTCTCCAGTTCACCTGATATAAACTTTTGAAAGGTGAGATCTTTGAATTGAATACCCGAATCGACATACTCATATTGAAGGCTGGTAGGAGAAAAAATTTGTGGATCGACTTCTATTTCAATGGCGTCCATTTGTATCCCTTTGAACCCTGGTGGTATCTTCCATGTCAGTTCAATGTATGTAATTGGAAGAGTCAGTGTTCGTTATTTGTCAGATAAACAGATTAAATCCTAAATTATTAATACAGTTTTGGGACATAATGTTGGGTGAGAAAAAGGTTTTAAAAAACTCATATTTTATGGAATTATATTGTTGTGCACTCTAACAAACAACGAGTAACGCAGTCACCGCAATTTTGAAAGTTGTGTTGTCAAATTATTCACTCCCAGTGTCATTTCCGAAAATGTTAAGGTACATAGTACCTGTGGAAAATATATTGCGAGTGAAAAAATTCAGTAATGTTCGAATATTGATGTAAAAAGGCCTTGAAGGCCCCCAAGAGCCTATTTGGAGGCTTATTGGAATTGGGAAAATACCGAGGACCCATCGATAAATATTGTGTATTTAGAGCCACATCGTTAGAACGGAAATGGTTATCATTATTCTTGTATTACATAAATAAAACTTTTAGGACCCATATTAAGATCTTGAGAGGGTTAAAATACTCCCTTTAAATACTCCATTTCAACCCTTTAAAACGAGCTCGTTCCAATGAGGGGTCATAAGCTATGTTTTTAAGCAAAAATGAAAAAATAAGAAAAAGAATGAAAATTTCTTTGAATAACGCTGTACGGTTTTCTCCATTACGTTGGATAAAAGGTTAAGAATGCCTTACTTTGGAAGGTACACTGAAAAGATGTCCCATTCCACATAGAATTAAATGTTACAGAAAAGAAAGCGTAAGAACATTCTGTAGCCATGAGTTATATGAAAGATGTTTGTACTCACACTGAAGTATTAAGAGGGTTAAAAACAGAGCATTCAAATATTTCATTTCATTACTTTACAATTGTGATAGGCGTTTCGAGAAAGCTACGCACCACTCCGTCCCGAAACCTGTCGATCCTAAGTTATGATTGTGAATAAATAACTTTTTAAAATGTTTTGAAAAGTGAAGGGTTCTTTATTCAACATGGTTTGAGAATAAATTTTGTAACATGAAATTAAATAAATATACGATGTTATTGTATATAACAGTTACAACTTTCTCTCTGACCGCTTTGTTTATGAGAGATTCTCCTCTGTTTTAAATAATGGCTATTGCTTCAGTGAACTCATTTGCCAGTACAAGTTGAAGCTGTGAACACCTTTTAGCACGCAGAGCCACGCCAAAGGCGCCACATGCCTTAAAATCATAGATGACCGAGTACTGGTGGCAGTCTATCAGTATAACAAAAAACATGGAGATATGATTGATTGTATTTGGGTTATCGTGTTGACAAACAGTACATAGAAGACAGAAATATTCCAGCTACACCATCAAGGCATGCCTTCTTTGAATGTAATTAGAATACTCTCGAGGCTTATTTTCGGGGATAAAATAGTTTTAAAGAAATCTGAAACAGGTTTTCATTAACAGAATTTAAAGATATTTATTCAGGAATGATAATTTTTTCAAGAAACCAGAAAAGGCGTATATGTGCACAGAATTCAAGGGGTTTGATCAAGGAATCAGAAAAGGACATTTTTGGGCTCTGCCACTTACTTGAATGGTGAAATGCAGGTATAATCTTTAGAACTGCATTAGTTGTTATAAAATTCAATTCCTAATAGTTCTGAAAAATATGCACTTAATGACTCTGTTGACAGCATTGAGGTGGACCATATTTTGAACCTCCATCGAGTTTCTACTCATTCGGTGTAGGTCTCATGTCTACAGGTCATACGAAGCCTGAGGTATAAAAATATTGGCACCACCCACCCCAGATCTGCCGTATTTTGTGATGACAGCAAATATTCATATTTTCCAGAAAATGTTAAGGTGCATAGTACATCTGGAAAATATATTGTGAGTTAAACTATTCATTAATGTTTGAATATAGATGTAACAAGACCTTAAAGGCCCCAAGAGCCCATCTGAAGGCCTACTTGCATTGGCAAAATACACAGGTCTCCTCGATGCCCATGTGTGTTAAGAGCAAATATTACCCCCCCCCCCCCCCCCCCACCTTTCTCGAACAAATATTTTCAGAATAAAAATACATGTATGAACTGAGGCAATGCATTCGGAGATGAAAAAAGGTGATTTTCAGCAATTCTGAAAAATGCACTCAATGACCCATGGGTGACCTCATTGACCTTGATCCATTTTTGGAACCCCCATCATGTTTCGACTGATTTTGTGTTGGGTTCTATACGACATACCATGCTTGATCTCGACCACCTTTCAAAATTTTTGGCTACGCCCACATTTATCGGAGTAAAAATCAATGTATGCATTTCTGGAATGCATTAGTGGTGAGAAAATGTGATTTCCAGCAATTCTGAAAAATGCACCCAATGACCCTCTGGGTGACCTCAGTGACCTTTTCCCATATTTTGAATCTCCATCGAGTGTCGACTCATTTGGTTTTGGTCCCAGGTCCATAGGTCATAACATGCCTGAGATATGGAGGTGACCCACTTTCAAAACACCCCTACGTTTCACACTGACCAATGAGATTGAAGTGCAGTACTGGTTGGCTAAAATGACGAGAAAACACGCACATATGGAATTGTATCCCAGATAGACGAAGCTACTGAACTCAATGGAAACTTCGCTTACGCCTTTTAAAATAATTTTATAGCCTTACCGATATTTTGAATATAGTGCTTGGGGCGGTTGGCTTTTACCTGTCTTCATTTCATTATGGAAGTAGCCATTTACAATAAAATCCCTGTATCACCAACAGAAGGCTTTATTTCAAAGGCCGTCTCTCGGTTTTCTGAGGAGAATTGTTCCCGACTCCATGCCAACCAACTCCTGGCTGGCACTGCTGAGCCAGTCGCAATTGGCTTCCAACACCCATGGATATATGCCAAAACATAGGATTGGTTTCAAGTCCAAGGAATCTTTTATGCCGCCAACTTCAGAGACCTTGTGAAGTCAAGATTAGACAATCGTTTATGCCTATTCTGCCAACTCTAAATTCTTCAACTCCAGGAGTTGGTTACTGAGTCCCACTTTGCCAGTAAATCGGAACTTGATTAACCCTTTACCTAACATGAAAAACAGACGACACTTGCAAACAAAATTCTTGAATAACGAGCGCGTTCCAATGAAGGGTCATAACCTATGTTTTTGAGAGACAAAAACTGAAAAAATAATAAAAATTGGATGGTGATTTTTGTGAATAGCGCTGGCCGGTTTTGACCGTTACGTTGGGTAAAGGGTTATCACAGAAAACAGGGTGGATTTAATTGACACTTACCAATGGCACCCCGGGAAGTGGAGCAGTGCTTGTTTACTGTGGTAAAGAAGTTCTGTTTACTGGGAAAACAGGACCCATTCATCAATGCTTGGGGTGGATGTCCTCGAAAATGGGACACGTGGGTATAAACGATTGACTAAACACGAGTTTATATCCATATTCCGGGAGCTCGGTGACTCATTGGTTACGGCACTAGACTTGAAGTCGAAAGGTTCACGGTTCGATCCCCGACAGGGGCAACTGAGTTGCGTCATTGGGCAAGTCACTTAATCCCGATTGCCCATGCCGGAAAGTATTGTTAAGCCCCACAAAAAACAATCACCATGTTGCAGTCACGATTAGCCATTGTTTAGAAATATATGACCTTAAACACCAGTAAATAAATAAATGAATAACTTTTACCAAACATGAATGGCGGGTCATGTTTGCAAAATATGGTTCCTGAATCTGCTTGAGTAACTAAAAATCTCAATATTTGTGCCACAAGAACGGGCTCATTCCAACTATATTTTTGAGACATAAATTAAAAAAAGGAGACATTGAATGGTGATTTCTTTTTGTGAATGGCGCTGATCGGATATGACCGTTACATTTACCCCTAAACATCTTAGTCGAAATGAAGTATTTTCAAGCCACAAAGTTTTCCAATAATGCAACAACGAATTTAATATTTAATCGATTCAGACTTGCTTGACAGAGCTCAAACAAGTCTGAATTGGTTGAGTCCTTGTTGCATTTTGGGGGAATTGTGTTTCTTGAAACTGCGGTATTTCGACAAAAGTGTGCAAAAAGTTAAGTAAAGGGTTAGAGGACACAGACCATGCTTTATATTCGTTTATTAGGGAGCGCGATGGCTCAGTGGTTACGACATTGATCTTCAAACCGAAAGGTCCAGGGTTCGAACCCCGCTAGGAATAACCGCGTTGTGTCCTTGGGCAGTGCACTTAATCCCGATTGCCAAGGCGGTGGCACGGTGGCGCCGTGTACAAAGGTGTACTGCACCTCGATGGCACGCGAGACTCGAACCAATACTAGCCTTGCTTGTGTGGAGTTAGTACGTTCGGAAGTCTGACAGTAACTCGCCGTTGCTCGGTTGTTCTCTTTGGGTACTCCGGTTTCCCCTACCTGTAAAACTGTCCGACACCAGGTGACCCTGGCTCTCGAAAGTGTCGTTAAACCCTAATCTATAAATAAATATTATTTTATAAGGTAATGCTGTACTATCACGTCTCACACTGTCATTCGGATATTTTCAACAATATGTTAGTTAATAGCGATTAATCGGCAAAAGCAAAAAAGTACTGCGGACTGTTAATGTAGCAATACTATCTGGACCTGATGCGATATCAGGTCGCAACAGTCTTTCGCTATTTGAGTCGGTCTTATGCTATGGCTGGTGGTCACATCTGACCCACCTCTGACATCACCGTTCGTTGCCGGGTGATCTTTGGCTTGGTTCTTTGAGCTTTTTAGACTAGTCCAATCAGAGAACAGCTTTCACTGTACGTTCTTTGAATATTTTCCCGAAACGCCAAGATATCTCTTGATCTCGTGATCTATTAGAATAATATCTTACAGCCCGTCATTCAGAACAATTCCTCACTGTGGATTCTGTCTTGCCAGTAAATTATTCAGACGTTTCGGAGATTTCCATTGTGAAAGGCGTCAAGTTCCTTCATATCTGACTACAGTATCCTACGAAACCATGCACAAGAATAGACTTTTCGTGTTCTAGGACCGCTCCTTACTCTTACCGCTGTAGTGGTTGAACTTCCGGGTGGTTCAAAGTCTAAGTTATGAAATTCTAGCTCATTTCGGTCTGAATGATCCTGGAGTTGTTCTTGGATTCGACTTCCAAGATATGTAAAGTCATTAAAAATCTGAGCGCCCCACCCTCGATGGTCAAGGAAAAGAATCACGTATATTTATGTTCACGAAAAGTGTCTTCTATTTTCTTATGTCTGTTTATCATTCATTCGGGGTCGGGTTCCACTTGAAAATGAACGTAAATCTATGATACGACGGTTAGAGTTCATCAGCAAAATCAATGACTTCCAAGAATGAAGAGATGGCACAATCAATTTCTAGAACACGGCCTAATATTATTTGATAAATTACCCAATCACAGTGCATCAGAAAAAGAGAGATAGGGGGAGGACGGAACCCGCGGTACTCCATATTTGGTTTGGAATGACTCAGAATATTATTATTGATCCTTCTCTATTCTAAACACGACCATGTTATAACGTCGTCTTCGTACTCATACGCGGTGATATTGTACATGCACAACTCGCGTTGTTGAAGTGACACGTCTTTCCGTAGTCGAATTTGGAAACAGGGGGCCGCCATTTTGTTTTTGGTAGAACAGCGCTATTCCAATTTTCTGTTGTTTTTGCAAACCATAGCTTATGATCCTGGTTGTGCTCGTTCCATTGATGGGGTTTCATTAGTTTTGTTTTGAGGCAAAAACGAAAATGTTTGGTTATTCAAGAAATTGTTTTGCAACTGTCGTCTGCTTTTCATGTTACTTAAAACTGTAAGAGAAAATTACATTGGTTGGGATCATCAGTACCGTCTGTTAGTTGTATGTGGTTTTGGTGGGCTCTTTTGAGAAGTACTACCTTCATAATCCCGCTTCTGAGGCTTGAAAAGAAACTGAAGAGCGCACAATCTTGAACGGCAGTGCATTCCTAACACCCTGCGAAAACTCCGTACATGAATTGTATGACTCCACAGTAATGCAGAGGTACTCTAATAAAATGTCTAATGCACAACTTCAACAAATGTCTACATTTACTGAAATCTATTAGAGTTATACGCATCCTATTGAACTGAACAAACAACATTATGTCATGAAACCTTTTGACCATTTAAGAAAGAAAACAATGTGAAAAAGAAATGCGGTAACCAGGTGTACAATTGAAATCCGAGGTAGATTCGTAACGTCCTGCTAGATTAAAGTCCCGGGGTGGTGATTACCCACATACGTCAAACATAGTTGTTTCACTATGATCGGACGCCCTTTACCTTTAATACCACCCTTAGGGAGCTGTTAACTTTTAAATGCTTTCATTCGATGCTGACAAACTGTGTCGTCTCAGAACAGGTATTTTGTTTTTGTTTTACAAAAATCAGAGCATTATAGCCCCATGTCGGTATTTCTATAGTAAATTTTACAGTCGACTACAGGAATTGACTTTACGAATTCTCATGGGGGTATATTGCTCCGACTTTGTGGCCCTTAATTACCCAGTTTGACAATGGGAATTCTTACAGTAAATTCCTGGGGCTAAAGTGACAGTTTTTGGTATAGGGAATCCTACAATAAATTCTCGGGGTCATATCGAAGATCTCCACATCTTATGATCGGAAACATTCCTTTAATACCATACGTTGAGAGTTGTTAATTTTTAAAGGCCTTTATTCAAAATTGACAAACTTATAGGTTTGAGAACTGGTACTTTATTTTACACAATCATTAAATCCTGTATCAATTATAGTCTTATTACCTTAGTTGTGGTAAATGAAGTCATGAACGAGTTAGAAACCACACCACCTTTAGATCAATAAGCTGTATTGGGGGGACAATCTGGGAAATTGTCAAGGCCCATAACGGTTGAAAAAGGGACACTATGTGTGTTTAGATCTCTTGTGTTAATATGCATTTTAGAGTACATCACTCTATCAAATGGGAGGGCATATATAACTCACCTTAGTTTCAAATCTGGTGTCCCATAGAGGGCGAGGGTGGGTTGGGGGTAATCGCCCACCTAAAACTGCAGTCCTGTGTAATGTTGAAAGAGTAAAGAGTCCCTATGCATCATAAGGGTTTTCTTTAATTAAGGCGCCGGGCGCAGCCGCGTCGTGCGCCGGCCATCGCTCCCGAATGGACGCTCAACAGGCAGTGGTGGCGCGCGCGGGGTACATCGTTGGGGAAGACCCCAAGAGAGGGCTTACCTCTCTCTCGTAGTAGGGCGTCCGGGGTCCACCTCCCAGAAAATTCAACAATTTAGTACCCCAAAACTTTCAAAGTGGGCATTGTTGTCTGGTGAGGCTGCGCGCAGCTAAAATGGGTTTAGTGCGGCTAGCAAGACTAGTTAGTGTTCGTTGTGTTAGATATTCGTGAAGATGAAGCCATTTCAGGTCCTGAAGTGATAGGGAAACGGCGTTCCTGCAGTCAGATGTAGGGGAATGGCGGCCTTCCTCAAGAAAAGCACCGCTGGAGTAGACCATTTAATATTTTCAAATTAAACGTTGAAAGTATTAATCGGTCTCCTCCACAAATCCACTGGGCAGCCATTTTATGAATTAGGGCGTATTACGATCCTCATGCTATCGAGCCTTCTTGTTTAAAAGGGCAATGCGCTTTGAATTATTGTTTTCTTGGGAGTAATTTGAATCGAGCCAATTTCAACACACCCGGTCCTTGGAGTTATTCCCCCTTGACCATACTACGTGAAAACAGTCATGCTTATTTTTCAGTTCGCCGCAATGGCCATCAAAAAATCAATTCTGTGATATTTGGCCACCCCGACCCACTTTTGAGGTGCTCCATGTCAAATTGGAGTAGAGTGTGAATGCCAGTGTCTGTTGTGGAGGCATTCGTGGTGTAGGTGCTGATGCTGGTAGTGTTTAAAGTGAAAAATACGCACTGACACAGACATTTCCTTCTGAAGCGTTTCCTCTTGTAATATACTGCCAAAATGTTGTTTTCTAATATATCAATATATATAGTCTCTGTCTTCGATCAACTGGTAGGCCCGGTGATACATGCTCAGTCTTCGAACCCGAATGATTTATGATTTCACGCTGGCATTTGGGTGGAGAAAAATATCAAGGAGGGATTAAGTGTGGACTGAAAATGTTTAGATTTTTTGCGGCTGATTTCTAACCTCTCAGAACCCATCCAACACCATCACTCATTAAAATTGATAATCACCAGTTTTCAGTTATGTGTGCGAACGATCAACGATCTGTTTTTTAACCCTTTACCTAGCACGAAAGGCAGACGAAACTATCAAATAAAATTCTTGAATAACTATTTTTTTTCCATTCCTTGCGTCAAAAACACAGCTAATGACACCGCATTGAACGAACTCGTTGACCTCGTTCCAATGAGGGTCATAAGTTGTTTTTTTTTTTAGACAAAAAGTGAAAGAAATAATGAAAATTGTATGGTGATTTTTGTGAATAGCCGGCTGGTTTTGGCCGTTACGTTAGGTAAAAGAAGAAATAACTAAACTCCGTGTCAAGAAAATGTGAAGCACACAATTTGAATTTGAAGCCTTTGACCTGTGTTATCTGAAGTCCAGCATCAACCCCAATTATGATCCTCAGCCTCTGGCACTCAACAAGTTGAACTAAGTGCCAGAAAAATTCCAAAATTCACAAAACTTCAAAAGCTGGAAATTTGAGTTTTTTTGTTCTCTTGAGTTGTTGACGGACAGTTTGTGGAGTGGAACCACCTCTGGACATGGTAAATCAAAACGATGATGGGCGTTTGTCACCTCGGCAGTTTCTGAGGAAAATAAAAATTCCTTACACTACAATCAGTCCAGTGCGTATTTTTTCAGTGAAAACAAAGAACCTGATTTTCAAGTCTTCACTCCATAACTTTCAAACAGTAGCTCATTTTATCCGTTAATAGTACGGAATGCCACTTGGGCGAACTAATTTAACCCTTTACCTAACATGAAAAGCAGACGACACTTGCAAAAAAAATTATTGAATAACTAATTTTTTTCATTTTTTGTCTCAAAAACATAGGTTATGACCCCTCATTGGAACGAGCTCGACGAGCTCGTTGCAATGAGGGGTCATAACCTATGTTTTTGAGACAAAAAATGAAAAAAATAATGAAAATTAATTGGCGATTTTTGAGAATAGCGCTGGCCGGTTTTGGCCGTTACGTTGGGTAAAGGGTTAACACTGAAATTCCCATAGACATTTGTTCGCTAGAGAAATAAAGGTCTGGGTCACATTGGACGAACTGATTAACACTGAAAATTCCCATAGCCATTTTTTTTTCGCCAAAAAGCCATCTTTTCGTGTTTACTCTGGCGAACTGGTTTAACACTGAAAGTTCCCAAAGACATTTTTTCGCCAGAGTGTCATCTTTTCGTGTGTACTCTGGTGAACTGATTTAACACTGAAAATTTTCATAGACATTTGTTCGCCAGAGTGCCATCGGCTATAGTTCGTCCAAGTGGCATCGCCTCTTAGCACTGATTTCAACAGAGACAACACCGGAGACACCCTGACGTAATTGCAACATTTTATGTCATACTGTTTTTAGGATATTCAATATGAACAATCACTCGCAGAATGGGTGAGGGAACTGTGTCTCTTTTTCTGAGACTTTTGTTTTTCAGATAAAAACTCATTATTTATTTATTATTATTTATTTATTTGTGTTTAAGGTCACATAATTATGCACAATAGCTAATCGTTGCCGTGACAGTTTTATGGGTGGAGGAAGCCGGAGTACCCGGAGAGAACCAACGAGCATCGAAGAGCAACTGTCAGCTCCTCAACATTCTAACTCTGTTCAAGCTCCTTCAAGCGGGGTTACAGCGGTTGAAAACATGTGCACCATCGACGTGCAGTACGCCTTTTTTATACGGCGCCATCGTGCCCCCATGTGGGCAGCCGGGATAAAGTGCCTTGGATCCCCGAACTCGGGACCTCTAGTATAGAAGTCCAACCGTCTACCACTGAGCCACCGCGCTCCCAGATAAAAACTTGTAATGTGTTTGCGAAAACCCTTTTGAGAATATGTTGGTCCTGAAAAGGACCTATACGTTGGAGGCATTTTTTGAAGAGACTCGTTTTGTGATACCAACACTTTGAGAAAGCTATGTAGAGATGAGAAGAATTGGAATAAAACAGTTTAACTTGTATCCTGAATGTATGTCAGGATAAAAAAAATCAATAACCTATAAAGGGATTTTCAGGAATCCTCATAGAATTCGCTCCAATCCTAGAAAAGATTATTGAATTTCACCTCCCATTTTTTATATTTTCTTTCAGGTTGCCAATTAAGATCAGGATACAGATCAACCATTTTTACCCGGTACTTCTCTAGTTCATATCCACGAGATGCTAAAAACTGTCTTATCACTGCACGTCGTTCCAATTTGTCAATAATTTGCTGGCTGCACTGACGAGTATACTTCAGAGACCCGGTGCGGCGAATATATCCAAAACAATCTCCTGATAACTGTCTTCATCACATCCTTTCGTTCTCTATTCTTTCGTGTTCTTCTTCCACTCGCTTATCCCATTCGTTATCAGATATTTCCCCGGTCCTCCACTTTCTGTAAACTTCTCGATCAAGAAAGAACTTTACATTCATTTTTCATGAAATGTTCTCTTCTTTTTATACCAAACACAAACTGTCATTCGGATTCGGATCCAAATCTCTCTAAAGAACGCTCACGTGCTATTATAAGGCGGGAGAAAATCAATCTTTTATGATGTTTACCATCACGTCGTTGGAGTAAGTATAAGACTGTCAACTCGAGCTGAATTATTTCGTCGGCATGGATTTTTCAAAAATTAGAGAGATAAAAAACGAAGATGCAGAAAAAGAAGCACAAAGATTTTTGAAAGAAAGAAGACAGATTACAAATGAAGTTTCCTATTAGCTCTCTACCAGTGAAGAGAAATGATGGAAAGGTTTCTGGAGATGGGAGCGGTGAGACGGTCGTTTGCAGAGCTCCAGTTTCATAACGGACCAAAACATCCCTGCAATTACACAACGGCCATCTACGAGGCGATTGTGTTTGGTAAAAGCGAAGAAGACTGGGAAAAAGAATTCGTCACCAAAGAGGAGATGAGATCGCCTCAACGCGGCTCCTTGGCATGGTGAACTTCACCGCCAAATTGGCCTCTTGTCGGCCCTTCTCAGGGCCCACACTTTTTTAAAAAAAGTACCTTCCTCACATGATACATTGCTCCTTTCCTCAAAAGTGTGAAGGTTAAGTGTGTGAGTTTTTATCAAACAAAAAAGTGTTTAAGTGAGCTCACCCACCCCACGTTGCTTGAACATGCAAGAAAGAATTAAAAATTGTATTTCCCCGTAAAAGTCAATTGTGCTATTTTTTATCAAACAAAAATATCCGACTGACCTCCCTTTCCCACTTGGTTGAATATAAGGAAGAAATAAAGTAATAAAAAGAGACCGTGTCTCTATGAGACTTGATTTTTGGAAATGTGTGTACCTCTCTTTTGAATCATTTAGGTAACCCTAAAAAGAGCTTTTTTTTAAATTCTCAATGTATTCACCTGTCTATTCTCTTCAAATATCTTCCGATTCCATTGAAATGTACATGTTTCATGATGAGTAGTGGTGTGAGTGGTTCTTTGATCTGTTCCATTTTCTCCTGTTCAAAATCCTCACTTTGTGTATCAGTAGTAATAAGTCGTTTACGTGGCTTTCGTCTAGGCTTTTGCCATTGTAGAGTTTTTATTGGATTCTCTTCTACCATCTTGAATTCCACCGGTACGATTAGTTTCTCTGTTGATAGGACTACGTGGTTGTGACAGGATTTCATTTCTTCTATAGCTTTTAAAATATCCTTCCGTAAACCTTCATTACGATCTTTTGAAGTAGTGGTTGATTCCGATTCACTCGCTATAGACTTCTCTTTCCCATCTTCTGATGATAGTATTGCAGGATTAATGCTTATTAAATTGTCAAAGTCTGACAAGAAATTGAGCTCTGCCATATTTTCTTAACTGAACAAATACAATCATCATTTGTTATTGTAGCCTGGTATTTATGGGCAAAGCAAGCTGTCATTCGGATCAAAATCTCCCCAAAGAACGCCCATGAGCCATTTTGATTATAAGGCGGTAGAAAATCAATCCTTTCCGGCGTTTTCTATCACGTCGTTGGAGTAAGTATAAAACTGTCAACTCGAGCTCAACTATACTTGATACTAAACCAACCATGAGAATCCTGCTATTCGAGATGAAGATATCGAAGGGAAAAAAATGAGTTGGAAGAGGTGGAATGATATGGGAATCAACCATTACTATTCCAAGAAATAATTTACGAAGACTTGCAAAAAGGTCTGGAGTCGAAAGAATTTCACCATTAACATTTGACAAAATTCAACGCGATTTATAACAATTTGTACGGAACGTCATCAGGAATACCATGCAATACGCAAGATTAAGGGGAGGTGAACAAGCCATTGTTACGAGAGCTGATGTTAACAAAAGATGTAAGAAGGCTGGAATAGATGTGATGGGTTAGCGATTAAAATAAGGAGAAACAAAGCAAAAGACCCTTTTCAGGGCTACCACACATCGTAAAAAGAGAAAACTCTTGATACACACACTTGACAGTTCCCTCACGTGAGTCTTGGCGACAAGACTTTATTTAGTTCAAGAGGTATAAACCTCATAGTTCCCACGTTTTGACATTTAAGTTTTTTCATTGCGGTGACATACTTGGCGATTTTACAAATGGTGTAATACCGAACGTGTTTGTGTTACACATATGTTTTTTTTTTTAGCAGAATTTGTGGCGTGTACAAACTCAGAAAACAACAATACCTATGTGTAACAAACACACGCTTTGCAATGTACCTCAAATTATTTTAACATAATATTATTTTACTTGTACTCAAATTAAGATTTCAGAAAATTGTTTTTGTGTGAAACATAAAAACATGTTCTCAAAAATCGTTTTGAGAAAATGATTTTATGCTTTGAAAACTTTAGAACTTAAAAATTAATTTATGTTTGCAAATTAGCTTTCTGAAAAAAGTCTTTTGTAAAACGTTTTTCTGAAAACTAATTTGCAAACAGAAAAACAATTTTTGTATTTTTTATTTCTACAAATTATTTTTCTGTTTGCAAATTAGTTTTCTGAAAAAAGTTTTTGTAAGACAGAAAACTTTTTCAGAAAACTAATTTGCAGACAGAAACATAATTTTTGAGTTTTTTAGTTCTATGCAATTTTTTAACTTGCCTGACAATTAGCTTTCTTGAAACGAATTATCAGGTAAGTATAAAAAACAAATTCCTAACCGAGAAATATTTGAACTGAAAACATAAGATCATTACCTTTTCTGAATTTTATTCCATGAATATTTTATGACAGAACAAAGATATGTTTCACTTTCTGAATGCGACTTTTTGAATGGCACGTTTCAAAATGTTCGTTACAGTTTCTTGGACAGTTTTGACACTTTTGATTTAT
The DNA here is from genome assembly GCA_031216915.1 of Pictodentalium vernedei. Lineage (NCBI taxonomy): Eukaryota > Metazoa > Mollusca > Scaphopoda > Dentaliida > Dentaliidae > Pictodentalium > Pictodentalium vernedei. The sequence goes on along the minus strand of CM062296.1, from coordinate 492,100,671 downwards.
TGTCCTTGGCTTTACGTTTTCTTGAATCTTTCATTGGCGGTGTCTCTTTCTCTGGAAATAATGTTTCTAATTCATCATCTGTTTTTGTTTCCCTCGGTACCCATGTCCACTCCCCTTGCAAATATGACAGTGCTTTGTGAACTCGTAAAGTAGATTGACAAGAGTTTTTGCTTCATACCATGTATCGGGTATTATCTCATAAAGTTGCTTCTTCTTTATAATAAATACTGTTTGGATTTCTTGTTTTCTCTATTTACTTGGTTCTCGCTATCTCTCTATCTTTCATTTTATAATAAATACTGTTTGGATCACTTGCTTGTTCTATCTTGGATCTCTTACTTTATACATCTTTGGAGCAGGATGATATTCAGTCCTCTTAATAGTCTAAACACAAGTGTGAAGAAAGGCTGAGATTCGATGGCCTTTTATACTCTCCTATTAAGAAAGTTTTCTTGTAAATATTGAAATAAACCGTGTGTATTTGCCACAACACACTGGAAATAAAATGTATTGAATTGCAAATAATTGCATTATTTACATTTCATTACATTTTATTTCCAGCGTGATGTGACAAATGCACACGGTTTATTTCAATAATTACATGAAACATTTCATCCCACATATGAATCTTATGGGTATAAAAAGACAACTTTTAGTTTTTACAGAAAGGTCAAAGTAAAACATTGAAGAGTCAACACTATACCACTTAATCGTGCATATCCTATATACTTATCAGAGCTTACAAGACTTTCGAGTTTTAGTATGACTACAAATACTATTTTACAATCCAAGAAAGAAGAATTAGCTAAAGCTGGGTTTTTCTATGTGGGGGATAGTAAAGTAAAATGTTTTGTTTGTGTTCAAGTTTTAATGAATTGGGAACCTGAAGATACGCCTTTTCAAGAACATGTTAAGTGGTCACCAAATTGTTCTTACATTCAATTGAAAAGAAATTATCAATTTTATAAACCACCATCATGTATGCAATCACCTCCAGATAAAATATTATCAGTGATGGATTATGGATAGAGTTTAAAACAAATATTTTCAGCTATTAAAAAATATGCCAAGTGTCTAGACAATATTCCACATTCTAATTTTCTACATTCACTCATGTTATCAGATAATGCAGATATATCATTTAGTGATGTGATTGCAAGAAAAGCTGCAGTTTCAAATAAATTCAAACCTAAGTTAGACAAAATGTTCATAGATGGTGTAGAAAACTGATTATCCAGATTTACAAAGTACATTACCTCAAGATGAAGAAAACATGTGAATAGAATAGTGAATTGTAAACAATTTATTGTAAAGAAATAATGGGTATAATGTAGCAAAACTCTACAAAAGAAAGATAAATTACCTTTCCAAGGTGACTTGACTCCGATGCAGTAGTCTTTGAAGATCGATGATGCTTTCAGAGCTGTAGTTCAGAATCAAGTGAAAGTCGTTCTATTTACCGATGGCGTCTTGGTATCTCGCATGCACTTGATGTATAATCCGGAGTAGGAACCGGAGCTGATATGGAGACAGGCCGTTTGTACCACATTCCTCCCTTACCTATAAAAGTTTTCCACACATTTTTTTTAAAAATAATTAATGCTTGAATAAGTGGATGAATTATCACAGAAGAGTGTATTATAGTAAAAGTTACCGACGAGAAAGCTGAAAACCTTCCCATCAGTCTACTTGGAACATCAACAGGACAAAATGCTAACTTATTCAGTATGAGTGTCTGATAAAATTTGAATGAGAAAACAGAATACCTTCCCAAGATATATAACCCAAAGTTCAACTCATACTAGTATTTTAAGAAATACGTGTGTATTTACATTTGTACATGTTTACAAAATTTATTTACATGTTATTCTGATGTAGTGGTTTATAATTTGTAGAACTTCCTGGCATTGTTAGTGCAAATCTCCAACAACTCAGGAAGTGATGTGTTTCTAATCTGTGCAATGATATTTGCAGTGGGAATTATACTCCATGGAGTACTAAATTTTGTGTCAGAATCTGTTGGAAGATATGGAGCATCCGATTCTAATAGAAGGCGTTCTGCTTTAATTCTCTTTAATGCGTCGATAGTTAAGGAATCTCTGACACTTTTAAAGGTCAAACCAAAGTACAAATTTGGTAGAATTACATTCCAGTGAACCAATTCTTCTGTCGTTCCAATAAAACAGTGTCTGTGCATGGGCAATGAAGTCAAACGCATTTAAATTAGGATCTGTAATAGATCATGAGCTGCGTCTCCAGTATTTTGGTCACGACAATGAAGAATGACTAGTTTCTGGTATTTGTCAGCCAAGGGAAGAACCTGCTTTAAAAATAATTGCTGAGATTCAATTTTCTTGGATCTACAAAATACTTTATTCACACATTTACACAATGTAGTGTAATCAAGACCTACTTCACCCAAAGCTTTCACTTTTTTATCTTTTAAAAAATTTTCAACTTTGTTTGTGAAGGAATTAACTACACCAGGTAATAAAAGATGGGGATGTAAGTTTGATACAGTATACGTTAGTACAAATTCTTTACTACTAAATAATTTCTGGACATCGTTTAATGTTTTACAGTGGGTTTGTTTCAATAATTGATCTAAATGAAAATGTGATTCAGAAAATAAAGGTTCAGTAACATTTTTGGCAGGTGGTAACAGCTCATTGCCGGAATATGACATTCTATCGGACAAGTTTTTAACAAACTTTCAGACAGTTTGAGGTCACAGAGAAGATTATAGAATGCAGGAGGCAAATGACATAATTTGGTGGAGAAAGATTGAATTGATACTCATGCACTGTTTGTACAGTAGCAAGCTGAACATACTGGGACATTAAAAATCTTTCCTCTCTGCTATATTCAATAATGTTGTGGCCATATGGGGGAAAGAGCTCATTACCACTGACATAATGTAGTAGCAGTTCCAAACTACTTAAATTTAATAGATTACAGAAGAGGTAAAGTAGGCCATTCATGAGATAAAACCACTTCTCAATGGTACATTCTGATTCTGAGCCATCAGGGCCCTTTATAGGAGTTTTGTGCCAGCAAGAGTATGGAAACCTAAAAACCAAGGAAAGTGATCTTTTAAAACATGGCACTTGAGGTGTACAGTTCTAGCTGGACACAATTGGCAATTCGTGTACTTCCGACCAGAGGATCGAGTGGAGATGGGTTTTAAATTACTTTCTTCTTCTAACCATTCTTCTTCCCTGTTTTTTACACTTCTTGATGGTGTTGCAGCAGTCTCGATAACAAATTCATCCACACTCTCATCATAATCTACTATGAAGTCGTCTTCATCAAGATTCATTTTCTAAAATAACGGATTTTTTCGGCTAGTTTACAATAAAATTGTACCAGAAACAGTGCAGTGTTTATTCTGGTGCAAATGATTAAAAACTTGGGTGGTCTGTTAGTCTAAAAATCGTGCAGACTTCCTTATCTGTCAATCTGATGAGGAGGTTGGAGTTTATAAAAAGATTTGGCAGCACATCGTCTTCTAGTGAGTTATAAAATCATGGTTCTACTTGACGATCGTCTGCTTGACTGGAATCAGCACCTCCCATGTCTTTAGGGCAACTGTGACCAAATGGTGTATCCACGGTTGATTCATTAATGTCTGAAGATGCCAGTTTTCCATCTAAGTCAGCGATACTGTCCGACCCGGATGGTGATGGCAATGAGGAAGACACCAGTCCTCCATCTGAGTCAGCAATAATGTCCGACCCAGATGAGAATGGCATCTGCTTATTTTTTGGTGAATCAACTGTAGGTTCCACCATTTCTTTCTGCTCTTCAAAGTATTTGTGCCTCAATCGCCGCAACCACATGGGCATGACTCGATCATGACAGGGTTTTAATCTATCATGATGGATTAACTGACTACCTTTTTGTCCTTGAATTTTGTATAAGGGAGACTTGCTCTCCAGAATCAAATATGGACCCACCCAAGGTGATTTCAACTTCGAACTCACTCACTCCAATTTTTGTGGTTGAATCCCTCTTATACACAATATCACCAGCCTCATATTGTTTCTCTTTTAGTCTTACATCATGTGTTCTTTTTTTGTCTAATTTGGGACTGGTTTAAGGTTTTACGGGCAGTTTCATGAGCTTCCCCAATAGCCAATTCAATCTGTTTTAGCCAATCACCTGGGGTTGTTCTAGTTGAAAAATTTAGTCCAAACATAAGATCCACCGGTTGGACCAATTCTCTACCAAACTTCAGACGGTTAGGGGGTGAACCCAGTACTTTTGTTAACGGTAGAATGCAATGCCATAGCTAGTAAAGGCAACTCTTTATCCCAGTTTTTGTTTTGGTGCTCAATATACCATCGAATCATTTGAAGCAAAGTTCGATTGTACCTCTCAACTTGACCATTGGAGTAGGGGTGATATGGTGTGGCTCTAGTTTTGGCAAATTCATGTAGACTGCACAATGAATCAAATAATTGGCTTTGAAAATTACTGCTTTGGTCAGTGTGAATTTCAAGAGGACAGCCAAAAGTAACGATAATATGAACTAAAAACTTTTGAGCAACAGTCAAGGCAGTTTGATCTGGAAATTATTTGTTAACATGGTTTCCATTTTTTCTAACTTGGCCCTGAGTGCGTCCATGTTTTGGTTAAAAGGAGTTTCTTTTAAACAAATTACACCTTCAGCTAACCACTCAGCCCAAGTTTCTAAAGGCATATCAGTTTCCTTTATTAAATCTTTTATTTCTGAACATTGTTTTTGTTATCGACGTCTAATTAGCTTTTCAGCTTTACTTTTACCAATTCCATGTAATTTTTGTAAATCATCTGTTGTGGCTGTTTGTAAATTAATTGTAGTCATGCTTGTTATTTATTTTTTAAGTTTGAGAAGTGACAAAACTATATTTTTAAGAAAACTAATAAATTATAATTTCCACAAACAAACAAAAACAAATATGTCAAAGGAACATAAAAAATATTTAATGAAATAAAATTAGAAGAAAAAAAAAGAACTAGAAAAAACGATTTATCACATTCACGAAGTTAAAAATGACAAAATGTTATGGCTCCAAAAGTCTGCCATATTATCCCGAGCATTTCATTGTGAATTCCATTGTTTACATTGGTAACGCGGGAATATTGAAATAATTGTTACAGATAATAATGGAAATGAAAGAAAAAATGAAAATAACAAAACCTCAAATCGTTCAAAATGAAAAAGCGACTTTTGTTCCTTCCCATTTTGTTGATTTGAGATGAGAAATTTCAGTAATGAAATTAAAAATGTTCCAAATGGAAGACAAACTGAAGAAACATTCAAACGAATTAAACACGGTTTTCTCGTGTAAAATTCTACAGATCTCGTCGCCATTTGCCACAAAACTCTACAAAAGAAAGATAAATTACCTTTCCAAGGTGACTTGACTCTGATGCAGTCGTCTTTGAAGATCGATGATGCTTTCAGAGCTGTAGATCAGAATCAAGTGAAGTCGTTCTATTTACCGATGGCGTCTTGGTATCTCGGATGCACTTGATGTAAAATCCTGAGTAGGAACTGGAGCTGATATGGAGACAAGCCATTCGTACCACAATAAAAAGGGGTGATTCTTAGTTTTCTTCACACTTGCTTTTTTAGACGCCAAGAAGAAGACAAGACTAATTTATACAAGAGAATACATAAGATGAAGAGAAGCTTTAAGATAACAGTGAGATAGAGAGTGAAACAGAGGATATCAGTAGAGAGAGAAAGAGATAAAGATTAGACAAGGTAAGGGGAAAAAACACAACCTATCCACTGATTCTAAGAACATCGAGAAAATTTCATTCAAAATCCCATGTATATACAATAACATTTAAAGAATTTGATGAGAAGAATCCATTTGAAAACCTATCCAAACTATTTGACACCATGTTAGCAGAGATTAAAGATGAATGTATGATAGAAGAAAATGAGCACACGAGAGTATCTGTGAATCACCCCAGTTTGGATATGGGTATTTTTATTCCATTTAACAAAGCATCTTCTATCATTGGAAATACAGTGTTAGATGAAACTGAAAAAGTTGTACAATCCAATGATAACTTTACTATCAATTATGGGAAATTATCTTTAGAAGTAACACACACTTTCCTGGACGACATAAGAAAAAATCATTTGAATCAGCTGATAAAATTGTTGTTAATAAACAGAGTATTGTTGAAATTAAATATGTTAATGATTCCACGTTTCTCGCATGGGCCATTGTGGCAGGAAATTGTCATATTGATAAAGATGGATCAGAACTTTGGCAAAGGAAATGGAGAAAAATTAGAAATTCTGAAGTGAAGTTTCAGGAAACTGAAGCTAAGACATTGATGGACAAAACAGGGCTTGATTATAATACCCCTTCTTGATATTAGGAGTATTATAAAATACAAGATCTGTTTTCTCCAGATTATGTCATCTAAATTCATAGCCAGTATAAAACTGATATTTTATTTGACCCAGCAAGAACTACAAAGGATAGTAAAGTTATACATATATACCACCATCACCAGCACTTAGACACCATTACTAGCATAACAGGATTTTTAGGGTATCAGTATTATTGTGAACTTCGCAATCAAGGCTATCGATCTAAGGAATGGCACATATGTACATTTGGCTGTGTTTGCTATGCCCTATCAAAATGTATTTCGGAACACGCCATTACCTGTTGCACTTGCAATAGACAGTTTGTAAGTCCATCATGTTATCAAAACCATATCACTACTAAGGGGAAAGAACAGAAAACCATTTGCTAACAAGTACAATAATGTAAAAAATGTAACTTGATAATTTATCCCAAGAAAGAAAACACATTCGTGAGGGGTTTAAAAAATTTAAATTTGTCAGCAAGAAGTATATTCTGAACATAAATGTTTTATTCCAAAATAAACATCACCTGATAATGACACAATGCCAAAAATTCCATTTAATGCAGTTTAATGTTCTGATTTTGAAACCACTCAAGACTCAGGAGTTCACATTCCAAATTTCTGTATTGCTCATCGCGTTTGTGCTGATTGTATCCTTAAATCCATAGATTAAAATTGTTATTGTACTTCATGTGATCAATTTGGACAAAAGGAAACAATAATTAAGGGGGGGGGGGGGAGGGTCCACTTAGGCAGACTTTTGTAAATGGCTTTTCAGTAAAGAACATAAAGGGACTACAGTTATTGCTCATAAAATAGGATTTGATGGACAATTTGTGTTAAGACATCTTGTTGAAAATGATACCACAACTACGGAAATTATGATGAATGAAAACAAAATTACTCTACTTCAAGCTTATGGTGTAAGACTAATTGATTCTTTACGTTTTCTTTCAATGAGATTGGTTTGACTGAATTAGCAACAGGTTATTTCCCTCATTTGGCAAATACTCAAACTTATCGAAATTATATTGGTGGTTATTTAGATGCAAAATTTTACATGCCTGAATCTATGTCTCTGTCGGATAGGGAAGAATTCATCAAATGGCATAATCAAAAACTCACCACCAATGCTACATTCAACTTTAGAAAGGAAATGGAAATGTATGGTAGATCAGATGTAGATATTTTACAAAGAGGTTGTGGGGAATTGAGACAGAATGTTTTAGATAGTGATGAAATAGACCTCTTCAGAGAAGCAGTTACTTTAGTTGATGCCTGAAATAAAGCTTGGAGAAAAGCATCAATGCCAGACCACACACCTGCCATCATTTCAGACATAGGTTACTCATCTGCAGCCAAATACTCTATAAAGGCTATCAGATTTTCACAGTTACTTGCACAAGAAGAACACATACACATACAACATGCACGGAATGGTGGGGAAGTTAAAATAGGAGATTATGTAGATGAATTCCACAAAGACACAAACACCATTTTTAATTTTTTCTTTTTGGATGTATGTGGCAAAGATGTGAAAAATGTTATCCAGACAGAAATGCAAAAGAACCGATTCAATTTAAAATGTTATAAAACTCTATACATACAGATATAGGCTCGCATAGAACATTTGAAGTCACTTGAGTACACTGTGAAAGGGATATGGGAACATGAATATGACACTTTATGGAAAACAGATTCTGAATTAAAAACAGCACTCAATTCATTTTTTCCAAACATGGATCCAATTAAACCACGGGAAGCATTATTTGGAGGGAGAACAAATGCCATTAAATTATACCATAAATAGACCAATCTTCAAACACTGAAATAAAGTGCATAGGTATTTGTTCACTTTATCCGTATGTTAATGAAAACAGAGACCATCCAGTAGGTCATCCAAAAATGTTCACAAAATAAAACATAGATACACATAATTTAAGACAGTATAGGAGCTCATTAAATATAACATTTTACCACCACAAAATCTTCATATGCCAGTTTTACCAATTCACTGTAACAAAAAAATGGGTTTCACACTTTGCAATACATGTGCAGAACAAGAAACTGATCACTGTGAACACACACCAGAACAACGCAGTCTTGTAGGTACATGGACAACTGTCGAACTCTTCAAAGCAATAGGTATGGGGTACAAAATACTTGACACTTATCAGATTTGGCACTGGGATGAATGATCTACAGAAATTTACAAACATTACATGAAGAAATATTTAAAAATGAAACAAGAAGCTAGTGGGAATCCAGACTGCGTGAAAACAGATACAGATAAAGGCACTTTTAAAAAAGGCTACGCACACATTGGAAACAAAATTGCAAGATACAGAACAAAATCTAGGAAAAAGATTTGCAAAATCCATGTTAAACTGTTTATGGGGAAAAATGAACAAAATAATGCCAAAACTAAAACGGAGTACATACATAATCCATCGAAATATTTTGACTTGATACGGGACCCACATATCATTGTTAAACATGTAGAAATATTTGTCAATGATCAATTTATTTTAGGGAACTACACAACAAAACAAATGTATGAACTTCACTGCTCAGCTAATGTAGTTATATTTTCTTTTGTCTCAGCAATCTACGAAAAAGATTGTACCAAGTTATAGGAGGATTAGGTAAACAGGCTTTATATTTTGATACAGATAGTTGCATTTATATACATCACCCATTACTTTGGAATCTAGCAATTATAAACAGTAGGTTAGGTCAATGGACAGATGAACATTCTGATGCGAAAATAATTGAATATGTATGTAGGTTTTGGTCCTAAAAAATCTGATTATAAATACATTAAAGGTGGACAAATACACACTTCATGTAAAGTCAAAGGGATTACATCAGATTTGAACAGATCACAAAAAATCAATTTTGAAAGCATGGTTGAATGTGTGCAAAATAGATAGAATTGCAAAATAAACATTGAATACGCACATAGAATTAAATGTAACAAGAACAGACAAGTCACAAGTGAAATACAAAGGAAAACATTTTGACACAAAACGTTATGTGGTAAATAAATATGACACATGTCCATACAGGTTTAAGGTATAAAGAGAATTAAATGAATCAAGAATAGATAAGTGTAAATAAATTAGAGACATGTCCATACATGTTAAAAGTATAAATAGCCCCCATCTATGATGTCAATGGAACATTTGAATTTCAACCATGGATCAGGAAAGGCGTTTTTTAGTAAACAAGTTCTCATGTAAGGCATTATTATATGCTTTTCAACCTATTAATCCTAGTCACCAAACAATAACAAAAGATGTTATTCAAAACCAATTAGAAAAACCCCAGAAATGTATATTGAATATTGTAATGCATTATACATGATGAATGCTTTTTACAAATACAATTTACAAAATATCTGGACAAAAGTTATGTGGGATTTTAGTATTTATGATGAACAAATCCTAGATTATTTATATAAATAATGTGTTCCACAAACTGATCAAAGAATAGATTCTTCAGAAACCATATTTGAGTTAAAAGTACCTTTAGGGAAAATTCCTACCAAACGGTATGAGGAAACCAGGGAGGAAAGTAGATTGTAAGTTAGTGATAGAAAACGTTTTTACAAAAAAAACAAGTATGGCATCAAGTGAATGTTTATTGTCTCAGTATCCCTGTAATATTTTCATCTCTGGAGCTAGTGGTTCAGGGAAAACAAAATTTGTTAAAATACGGATTGATATGAAAAAGGATCTATTTCAAATTGTGCCTCAAACAATCACTTGGTGTTATAAGGAATGGCAAAAAACATACTTTACTTAAAGAAAGTGAAGATATCAAATTCATGGAAAGTGTTCCCGGTGATGAAGTTGACATTGTCAATGATGTCACTATACCACATCTTGTAATTTTCGATGATATGTTTGTAGATAAAGATGAAAAAATCAAATTATAGTTTACTCATAAAGGACATCATCGAAATGCAAGTTTTATTTATATAACTCAGAACAATTTTTCAGCAATCTAAATCTAGTTATACCATAACATAACAATGCATATTATATGATTTTATTTCAAAATACAAGAGATAAAGGACAAATTAAAGTATTGGCAAATCAAGTTCAATTACCACATTTAAATTCAACTTATCAAGATGCAATGAGTCAACCATGGTTATTTATTAATTGATTTTCATTTTCGAACACCTGATTCATTGAGATTAAAAGCCGATATTTTTCATCCATGGTTAATACAAGATGAACATGGCCCTATCATTTATACAAAACTATAAAAAGGACAGTGTTATGATATTTGTGTCAGTTGTTTCAAATCTGTTAATGAGTACACATCATCATGGTATCTTTCATACATGTGCGCATGTGTCGACATAGATGGTTGGCTTTTTATGTGTCTCGTTAATTGTGTAAAAAAACAATATATAAGGAATTCCAAAATCAGAAATATATTTTACCAGTGTTTATCAAGTAGTTTTGAACATTATTTGCTAAATATTGCAACTTGATGGCAAAAGGCAAAGGTAATAAAAGGAAGAATATTTAAAAATGTAACTAAACGGGCACAAGTCAAGATTCATCGACCGGAGGTGTGAAGGCTACAAAAATGTCAAAACAACACGAGTCCTCAGCTAATGCAGCTAATGCGAGTTTTCCACCGGATACACAACGTATTAACGGCGGTTATCAAAGGCAAGTTTCAAATGTTAATATTAGCCCAGTAAATGCTGAACATGGATATCATAATTATATTGGACCAATTGGGCCACACCCAGTTTTTCAAGGGTATGTTACACAGAGGGAGTCCATGAACTTTGATCCTAAACTGGTGTCAACACCAAACAACAATTTGAACAATTTGAACAGTATGAACAGTGTTTACTCAGCCAATACCCGTGTCGATCAAGTATCTCTTTTACTCCTCGACACACAATCTGATATTGCGTCAAAGTTGGATTCTATACTATCCAGATTAGTCATTATTGAGAGTAAAGTTAACAGAATTGATCATGTGGAAACTGAACTGGTAAAGCTGGAAAGTCAAATTACTTCATTTAAGGATGATCTAAAATCAACTAATGCTAGCGTGCATAATTTGGAGAAGAAAGTTGAGGTGGAGTTATCCAAATAGAATATGTTTATTTCACAGTGTATTAATGAAATAAAGGCTGATAATAAATCTGTGCAGAATGAGTTAATAGATCTTTGAACACGATCAATGAGAAACAATTTGCCTTTCTTTGGTATTCAGGAAACGGATGAAGAGGCCTCTGAGAATTCAATCGAGAGAAAACTTTCTAAATTTCTTGTAGAACATGCTAGTGCAGATGAAGATAAAATTAAATGTGTTGTGTTTGAATGCATTCATCGCCTTGGCAAAAGAAAAATTGATAGGCCTAGGCCCATTGTTGCAAAATTTCAATTATTTAAGGACCGAGAATATGTGAGGTCATTGCGTACAAATTTGGCTGGAAAACCATATGGCATAAAGGAACAATATCCTCTTGAAGTTTTATCTGAACGTAAAAAAGCTTATCCCCATTATGAAACAAGCGCAGACTGATGGAAAGAAAATAAGATTAGTGGTGAATAAACTGTATGTTGATGACGTTTTGGTTGAGGCTGAAATGAAATAGGCCAGCTGTGGAAGCAATCCTAGTTCACTGGGAACTCCAGGTTTAAATGTTTTGTCTTGGAATATTGAGGGTAATTTTGTCGAAAAATCAAAGAATGTTGAATTCGTTAATCACGTATCAAGTTATGATATAGTGTTTTTGTTTGAATGCTGGATCCCAGAAAAATTTTCCCTTCCAATGAATGAAATATTTAAGGATTTTGTGGTAAAATGTTTCCCTAGAAAGAAACAAAAGGGTTGTAAAAGGGCAAGTGGGGGTGTTATAGTGATGTACAAGAAGAAGTTTGATAAGGTCGTAAATGTATATGAAGTGATAGACCAAAGTATTGTTTGGGCTAAAATAAATAGGTCCATTACCAAAAACAATCATGACATCTTCCTTGCTGCGGCTTATATCCCACCAGAGAATTCTACGTTTTACTTAAATAATGATATTGACTATTTTAAAAAATTAGAAGAAAGTTTTACCAAATTGAATGAAATAGGGCATATCGTGGTATGTGGCGATCTAAATAGTAGAACTGCAGCCATGGTGGATTATATAAAAAATGACATATTGCTGCGGCCACTTCAAAGTCGTGTTGATAACATATGTGACCTCGGTTGTGATGGTGACAGCCACTATCGTGTTTCTCAAGATGAAAAAGTAAATGGTTTAGGTAGAAAACTAATATCTCTTTGTCAAACTACAGGCCTACGAATTATGAATGGTCAAGAGAAATAGCGAAACACTGGTAAGTTTACGTGTTTTAGACATAACGGTAGTAGTGTAGTTGATTATGTCCTGTCAGAACAAAAACGATAGGTTTACTTGTGTGTATACATGGAATGATCAGTATGCGACTCGTACAAAAGCAACATGTGAACATAACAAATATGCCATTGAATCAAATGTGACCGACATTGTAAATAATATTGTCGACGATGATAAAGGCATGCAGCAGCTGTCAAATTTACTGGCAGATCTCGCAAGGCCATTGACATGTAGAAGGATTAAAGTTAATGGGTCAGCACAAATTAAGAATGTAAATAAATCTTGGTTTAGTGATGCCTGTAAAGAAAAACAGAAAGAATATATAAATGCATTAAATAATTTTAATAAATATAGATCCCACAAAAATCTCAAGATTCTAGTAATAAGGTGTAAGGCTTACAAAACTCTTGTGAAGAAAACAAAACAAATATACTATAGACAAGAAGTTAGTATAAATAAAAGTCTAAAAAAAAGAAAAGCCTGAGAGTTTTTCAAAATGTTTAAAAAGCCAAAGCGTAATGTTGATACAGAACTAACTGTCAATGATTTTTGTAATCATTTTCAAACATTAACCAATCCATCTGATACATGTGTTGATGTATCACATGTAGAATCTACTGATGTTCAATATAATATGTCACATGAACAATTAAATCGAGATGTACCGGTGGAAGAAGTGGATTCTGCAATACAAAAAATGAAAAAAATAATAAAACGCCTGGGAATGATAATATTTTGAATGAGTATATTATTACATGTAAAAGCACATTGTTACCTATTATTATCCGTTTATTTAATAAAATGTTATCCTCTGGAAAGTTCCCATCTGTATGGTGCAGTGGGGAAATTATCCCAATTTTAAAAAAAAGGCCTACAAAGTGATACAAATAATTATCGTGGTATTACTCTAATACCGGTGATTGGTAAACTTTTTACATGCATCCTCAATAACAGACTAAATTTAATAGAGGGTTTAATTACGGATGCACAATTTGGCTTCAAGCAGGGGTTGCGTACTTCTGATGCGTTTTTTGTTCTTCACTCCTTAGCTGAAATGGCTATTGCAAATAACAAGCGTTTGTATTGTTGGTTCATAGATTATGCAAAAGCATTTGATTCTGTCAATACCCGCTTGCTGTGGTCAAAATTACTAAAGCAAGGCATTGGGGGAAAATTCATTAACATAATAAAAGACATGTACAGTAAAATACAATTAAAAGTTAGAAGGGAAGGAGATATTTCTGAACCATATAACCTGGGCATAGGCCTTTTACAGGGAGAGTCGTTGTCTCCGATATTGTTTTCATTATTCATTAATGATCTCGAATCACACTTGTATTATGATTGTACTGACAGTCCCACATATTCTCAATTTACTATATATTTACTGATGTATACTGACGATATGGTCATATTAGCTGATAGCTCAAAAGAGCTACAAGCACGCATGGATTTAATCTCCGGGTATTGCAAGGAAAACAAATTGTGCGTTAATATAAATAAAACCAAAATAATGTGTTTTAGAAAAACAGGAAAATTAAACTCTAATGAGAAATGGTTCTATAATCAAGAAATTGTAGAGGTAGTAAATGAATTTAATTATTTAGCGGTGGTATTAAAATATAATATTAAATTTTACATTACACAAAGGACATTGTCTATGCATGCACTAAGGCTATGTATGGTTTGTTTAATGTATTTCGGGACAGATCCTTTGATATATGCACTAAATTGAATTTGTTCGACACATATGCCGGATCTGTATTAAATTATGCATGCGAAATATGGGGCTTTCAAGGGGCTGATAATATTGAAAAAAATCATCTCGAGTACTGTAAACGTATCCTAGGTACGCACAGTAAAACTACCAATATAATGGTTTATTGTGAACTAGGAAGATATCCTTTACGTGTGATGAGAAAGTTAAATATTTTAAAATTCTGGAGTAAGTTGCTGAATACGAAAAATAGAATTTTACGGGGAACGTAGGAACAAATGTTACATGAACTAGATGTTAATGACAGATATACAGGGTGGCTGGGAAATGTCAGATCTCTACTTAACAAGCTCGGATTTTGCCACGTTTGGCAGGAACAAAATGTTGGTGATGAAAATAAGTTCATAAATTTGATAAAACAGAGATTGATGGATCAGTATTTGCAGCATGTCAGGTCGGTCATATGCAATAAACCGAAATGTAACCTCTATAAGCATATCTTTGAAAATTTTGGTATCCAAAACTATCTTTCTAAAGATCTGCCATTTAACTTAAGATGTTTTATAACTAGGTTGCGGATTTCATCACACAAATTAAATATTGAGGTGGGTAGATATGTGGGAAGTGCAAGAAATACTAGGTTGTGCAAATTATGTAATAATGGCTGTGTGGAAGACGAATTTCATTTTTTGTTAGAATGTGGTGGATTAAGTGATATAAGGACTAAATTTATTGGGCCCTACTATTGGAAAAGACCGAGTATGTATAAACTAGTTGAGCTGCTAAAATTGGACAGTATGAAAAAATTAATAAATCTGGGTAATTATATAGCAACTGCCTTAAAGGCGTGGGATCATTTATTAGTTAGGCCAAACTCATGATGCATAGACCCGATCCACTGCTCTCGGTCATTGGATCTGGCATGTGCACCATGAGAGCGACCATATCATGTATGTCCTGTACTCCTGTTCATGTTGGCTGAATCTTGGTAGGATTTGCAGTCACAGACCAACTAATTTTCACTAGGACAAGTTAGGGAAATTTAGGGAATTTCAGGGTTTCGTGCATATCGGCGCATGCGCCATTCATATATATTTTGTTTTGTTTCCACTTATGTGCGAAAGCCCACTGTGTATTTATTCAGAAAAGTGAATAAAGTTTATTGTATTGTATTGTATTGTATTGTACATTCTTTGGAAAAACTTGGTCATCAGGCCAATCCATTTGAAAGAGAAAAATTACTTGAGCAAGGATTTAAGAAAATTTTAAAATGGTTTACATTAGCAAGTAGAATCATACTTAATGAGAAAATTAAATTGCCAAAACAATCTTTAACCTATATGGATAAAATGTGAAGACATCAAACTGAACAAGGTCTTGAACAACTTGCAAACCTGAGAGTAAATCTTGCCACAAAACAAAACATTGTTTTAAAACCTGGTGGTGGTGGGGTTTTTGGTGATGTCATTATTCATAATAGCAATACATTTTATTTGTTTCATTTCATCCATAGATACTGATAGAGAAGGAAGGTGAAGCAAAATAAGAAACAAAAAATTCCTTTAGTGAAAAATATGGTGGTATGTTAAAATATGAAGAAAATGGCTATTGCACCTTATCAATGGATAAACATAAACAAGGTCTTGAACAACTTGCAAATCCGAGAGTAAATCTTGACACAAAACAAAACATTGTTTTAAAACCTGGTGGTGGTGGGGTTTTTGGTAGTGTCATTATTCATAATTTAGTTCGATGGGATGGTTATAAAATAACTAGAAACTTCCAATCATCATTTAAGAAGAAGAAAACAGAGAACACATAAGAAAAGGCAGTCTCCTAAAATACATCAAATAATTCATCCAGTTATAGAAGATAAAAAATCAATGAAAGGTAGGACCTAAATACATTTACACAAATTTTAAAATCACACCTCATAATTCTCCAACTACCAAGCCTACAAAAACAAAAGCATTTCTTGTGAAAAATCTTCAAAAACAAAGAAAAGTATCACCACTTAAGTTAACACATGTAGTTTCAATAACAAAAGATGATATAAAACATGTAAATCATGAGCCAATGCATTCTTTACAAAATACAGAGAATGTACCATAAAAAGAAAAGATTCCCACAATGACACATTTTACATTCTCCTAAACCTATTTGTGGAATAAGATCTTACTTTAAGTGAAAATGTTTTAATAAAGATATTGCACATATATAAATAGCAATACATTTTATTTGTTTCATTTCATCCATAGATACTGATAAAGAAGGAAGGTGAAGCAAAATAAGAAACCAAAAATTCCTTTAGTGAAAAATATGGTGGTATGTTTTTAGCAATGAGCCAAACTCCTCCAGCATTTCAAAAAGAAATAATAAGAAATGAGCCCAAAGAATTAAGTGTTTGTCAGAATGTTGTAATAATCTTTTAACAGGCAATGTACATCTAACACCTAGTTAGAAACAGAAATTGTACCCGAACATAAAGAACTAAGAACACTTGCTAGTAAATCAGTTTATATTAAAAAGAAAAAAGACAAATATTAAATCAGAAGGATGTTTTTTACCATGAATTGGATTACTTGCAGCAGTGGTTGGACGTGCAACAAATCTTAGAAATAAATTGGTCAGTAAAATATGAAGAAAATGGCTATTGCACCTTATTAACTATTAGAAGATATGCCATGGTTTAAAAATAAAAAGCCCAACGTCTTAGATTACCACCTAGCCCACAAGTTACAAATACTGCACAACTTCAGAGTAATTTGTCATCAGTGTTAGACAATTCATAGTTATCAGAAAGTGAGAAAGAACTTAAGTATGGGTAAACTTTGCAGAAATTTCAAATGTCACATAAGAAAGCATTACAACCTTCACTGGTCATACCTGATTCGGAAAGAAAAAGCATTATCTTTACGAGATCGAATTATAGAAAGTGGCCCTGTTACTATAAGACACAAAGCAATGTCATTATTATCTGCTTTATCATCTCATGCAAACATTAGATGGGATGACCAGGGTATATTAAGTTGTGATGGAGAAGCCATACAAAGTTCAAACATTGATTTAGGTTTTTTTTGTAGATTTTTATTTACAGACATTAATACATTATTCAGTACATATTGTATAGTAAAAGCAATTATAAATATTCTTCAGTTATTAAGTTATTCTTATGATACAGAGGCTAATATCAGAAGCTGTTTTATGCTTGAATCATAAGAGAAGTGATTGTCTGCTTTTCTATTATAATGAGAGAGAGAGAGAGAGAGAGAGAGAGAGAGAGAGAGAGAGAGAGAGAGGGGAGAGAGAGAGAGAGAGAGAGAGAGAGAGAGAGAGAGAGAGAGAGAGAGAGAGTTGCCTGCTGTGCAGTTCATTCAAGCTTTCAATAACAGTCACATCATCACATAGGTAACACTGTGTAGATTGCCACGTGGCCCTGACAACTGACACGCTCCGCAGTTTTGATCCCAAGTGACCCAAAGTGTAAACATTCTATGGCTGCTGTAACAGCGTGTTAATATTTGATTTGAGTATGTATTTAAGATGCCCCAGGTTCTGAAGATAGCCCTCCTATCTAACCCGGTGCTTCTGAAAGTGATCATACCTGCATATTAAGTAATATGCCGCTCTTTCAATGTAATAATATCGCCGAAGTTCATGTTTTATCTGTGATAACGTTTGGTAATGATTAGTGAATTTTGTTTTATAAATGCAAATTTAATGAATAGAAAAATAAACTGATGCAGTTCTTCAATATGACCTGCAACTGGAGTTGCAAATAATACAGAGTCTTCAGTTATTTGTATGTTTTCACCAGTCTTTTCGATAACCCATACTCTTAATTGTTCCCACAGCCATGATATTACCAGGCTTTCCCAAAAGAGTTGAATAATTATTTCCAATTTCATCTTTTAAAATGTGCATAGGTTATTCGATGTAATACCACACTTATGTAAGAGAGACCTTGTTCCAAGAATTCGAGAATTTATATGATATTGGAACCACTGATATTTACCATCAATACAACATTTGAAGGGACATATTAGGGCTGATTGCCACCAGTTATTTTCAAAATTTATGCAGCAATCCCTCGCCCATTTTCCTTTAAATTTATTTTCGTCCCTCCGTCTCTTGAGAAACAGATATGCGCTTTTACAGCCCCTGTTTGAAAAAGGGTAGTTTAGCTAAAAGGGTCTGATTGGGTGGGATATACATGAAAATTACTTGTATTATAGATAAGTCTAATGTAGGTGGTGACCACTTTCTTAATTCAAGGAAAAGTAATAAAACCTGTCTCTATTTTATAGATGTCTTTGAATTTTTCATAAAATAAAAAAAATCCCTTTTCATCCAAAAGCTCGTTAATAAATGTAACCCTGGTATCTTCCCATCTATTGAAATACACTGGTTTGTTAAAAATCTTGATATTTTCGTTATTCCAAATACTCGACGATAGATAATTATCGCTGCTTTCTGCCTTTACCTCTTTGAAAACAAGTGCCAAGCTTCAAATAGATCCCTCCAAAACTGTTTTTTTGTGGAATTAACGTTCTCTTTGATAATTTGGGGAGTCGATAAAAACCAGTGTTTATCTAAAGAAGGCATTAGGGTTTTCAATAACCCTTGTAGAGGCGTGTTCTCAGAAACAATATGTTTGACCTATGATATTTTCAAAGAGTTTATAAATAATGGTACATCAATAATTTTAACCCCACCTCTCTCGTACTCCTGCACTAGAGTTTTTGCGACTTATTCTATCGTGGCCATTCCATATAAATTGATATAGGACATTCGTCAATTCCTTAACAAATTTACTTGCAGAGTTGGGGAGACTTAAAAACAAATGTACTGATTTTGAAAGAGCAAGATATTTCACTTCCGTGATTTCTCCTAAAACATTTATGTTCCATTTTGTCCAAGCCAATAAGGTTTTCTTTATATCATTCATTTTGGACAAATAGTTATCTTCTGCTATAGCCTTAAGGTCGAGGGAAACATTTACCCCTAAAACTCTGAAGGATTTAGGGTTCCACTTCAATTTCCACCTATCACATATTTTTTCAGTGCAGTCTTTCTTCGTACCAATCCATACTTCTTACGTTTTGTTATAGTTAATTCGTAATCCCTACACTTTTTTCAAATCTGTGCAGCATGCTCATCGCTAAAATTGTTATGAAAAATGTATCTACTGTGTATTTAATTATACCTTCAATGATTTAAGTACAGAAATTAAGATTTTGTTTGAGTTTGACACTATTTTTTACCTTTTGAATATGATAACCATGGAAAATGGATATTATCGGTAAAAGAGAAAATTTTTCAAATTTGCCAAAAAGTTGACGGAGTGAACTGTTATGGATTCAGTACTGACTATGAGACCCATTACTGTTAATTACAGCTTGACAATGCCTTTCTTATGCTCCCAATCAGGTTCCTGATGGTCTTTTGTGCGTTGTTGTTCCATTCTTGGACCAGCATGACACCAAGCTCATGGACACTTCTTGGCTGGACTGATCAGGCTGAAATTGCAATCTGAAACTCATTCCAGAAATGTCCGATTGGAATGAGGTCAAGGGATCTTGCTGGCCAGCCCATACGCTCAATGTCCCCCTTCTGTCGGTACATCCGGACAGCATGGGCAACATGAGGACAGGGTATTATCGTCCATGAGAATGAATCTATCACCCACTGCACCTGCATACAATCTGACGTGGGCATCCAACATCTCATCAATATACCGCTGTGCAGTCAATGTACCACGCTCAAGGACATAGAGCGCTGTACGCCCATCCCGGCTGATGCCGCCACAGACCATTATTGACCCCCCATCATAGCGATCACGATCAGCAATGTTGGCTGTATGGATCGCTCCCCTGGTCTTCTCCATATCCAAGAACGCCTAACTCTGTAGTCTAGGCAATACTTTGACTCATCTGTAAAAGGGACAGGTCGCCAATCTTCTCTGGTCCATCCAACATGGTCCATGGCCAATTCATGTCGTGCTAGGCGGTGGTTCTGGGACAGCGGAATGTGAATACATGGTCTTCTCGATCGGAGACCACCTTCGTGCAACCTTGCCTGAATAGTCTGCGTCGAAACATTTACCCCAGTGCATTCTGAAGGTCACTGCAAAGCTGGGTTGCTGTAGCAAAGCAGTTCCTACGAGCCTGAATGATCAAAAACCAGTCTTCAGCTGCAGATGTTGCCCTGCCTCTGCCACCACCATGACATCTTACTGGTGTGCCATAGTGCTGAAAACTTGCCCAGGCTCTGGTGATCACAGATTGGTGCACACCAAGGGCTTCGCCAACATGGCAATGGGTAGCTCCTTGCTCCATCACCCCTACAGCCCGCCACATTTCTGCTTCAGACAAATGTATTCTTATCTTTGCATTCACCATATTAAATCATTAAATCATAAGGGTTTGTATTGAAATGAAGATTGAATACCTACACATGTCATGTACATGTAGACGGTACATGAAAACATCACGAAAATCAAGGGGTATATGCTTTCTATGACTGTCACGAAAAGTCTGCCTGTCAAGAGAACTAATGTAAACACTGGGGACCATCTCAATACATTCCTCAATCATATCCACCAAATATATCGGTCGCAATATGTCGCAAGCAAATTTCACAATGATGTGTCATATATGTGGTGCTTAGCAACCTTGAGTAGTATATAAATACACCACAAGATTTTGTAGGAAATCGTGAACGTTGGCTATGGATGCATAAGACAACACACATAAAGCTTGCAGTAAATATCAGAGTTCCCCTGCAGATAGTTGGTCAGAGTCTCCTTTATCAATACTCCCAAAACGTAAAGGTAAGAAAAAACAGTGGAGTGAAGACACGCCAAAATCATTACTAAAAGGTAAGTTATCTAGACATAACATTTCGGACAAATGGAAAGTCCATTGAATGATTTATTAAGTAAATTGCATTAAAATACAAAACATCATGCTGATTATGGTGGGTTACAACAATTGTACATGGCAGCACATCAACAAGGTAATTTTATTACACTTGATCAAGTAAAAGATTGGTTAAAGGGAGAAAGAACATATACTTTACATAAACCTATCCAGAAAAAGTTTTGAAGACATAAAACTATAGTAGGTGGTATTGATCATCAATGGCAAATTGATTTAGCAGATTTACAAAGTTGACAATCTTACAATCAATTTTGTTATTTAGTTTGTGTCACTGATGTATTTTCAAAATATGCATAGGTATTACCTATCCGTAATAAATCTGGAGAAACATTAACAAAATCATTTCAAACTATTTTGAAAACTTCTGGCCATAAACCATTATCATTACAATTGGGTAAAGGTTCTGAATTTAAAAATAAGTTGGTTCACAAATTTCCGAAGGGAGAAAATATTCATTTTTTCACAACAGAAAATCCTGAAACAAAAGCACGTGCTGTAGAACGATTTCATTGTACATTGAAAACACATATGTGGAAATATTTCACACATAAGCGAACATTAAAATATATTGATGTGTTACAAAACTTGGTGGATAGTTACAATCATAGTTCCCATCAGAGTATTCAAAGAACTCCTGCTTCTGTATCTATAGAAAATGAAATACAAGTTTATCAACATTTGTATGGACAAAGAAAAAAAAAACTCAAAAGAAAAAGATACATTATCAAATTGATGATTTGGTGCATATTAATAAAACCAAACGTACATTTGAAAAAGCCTTTTTACCCAATTGTACAAAAGAATTATTAAAAATTACACATGTAAAACATACAATACCATCTACTTACAAACTTGAAGATTTAGATGGAGAAAAAATTCAGAGTACATTTTATCCTCAGGAAATTAAACATATAAAAGAAGTTAAAAAATAATATATTATGGAATCAGTTCTTAATAGACAGTCAAGACGTGTGGGGAAGAAAATTATTAAAGAACTTAAAGGACATTGGGAAGGATATCCAAAGAAATTTGATAGCTGGATCCCGAAACTGATTTGGTATAAAAACAAAAATGTCATCATATGAAACTTCATTGCCAAATGAAAGCACAGGTGTTGATGTACAAAGTCAGCACAGTCAACAACTTAAAATTTGTGGGAATCGTGTTGCAAAAAATGAAGTCACTTATTTCTCACAGATTATTATCATTTATGGTGTTATAATTACTGCCATTGCACATTTGAGTTTATAAAGCCCCGATAAAGAATTGTGTTTAGTGTTATTAAGTAGTTCTTTAGGCTATATTCTTCCAAGTCCAGGTTTAAAATATTTGAAACAACTGCAAGAAAAAAAAAATGAATTCATTTTATGTAAATACTTCTGAGTGATAGTTCTATGAATATATTTCCAAATAATACACAGTGTTTTTTTTCAATCACAATTACCTAAACCTATTCATCCTGATAATGAATGATGGTGAAGTAGGATTAGATGAAGTACGTTTACATTCAGAGACAAAAAATATTACAGATGAAGAATCAGTTTTTAAAATCATTGTGAGAGATAGCAAAATACTGACTGGTATCAATAAACCATCTCTGATTCACAAAGGTGTTGCTGTTGTTGAAGTAAATGTTTTACCAGGTGCGTATGCAAATGGTGGTCATATCATAGATGTAGTGCAAACAGAAATTCAAAAAAAAAAAGCTTGGAGATATATTTAAAACAGTTGATGTATCATTTCATGTTGGAGATTCACATCTCCAAGGCCATGTAAAAATAGTAGGAAATGATATTGGGAAAGTGGGTATTGAAATGTCAGAAAATTTATTATAAAAACTGGGATGTAAAAATAATTTTCCTGTCATTTTTCCTAACACGATAAGTGATGAATTTGAATATGATGTAGATGTAAATATTGGGGAGCGTGGCAGCTCAGTGGTAGACTGTTGGACTTCTATGCTAGAGGTCCCGAGATCCATCCCCGTCCAGGTTGGACAAGGCACTTTATCCCGGTTGCCTACATGGGGCACGATGGCACAGTGTACTAAGGCATACTGCACGTCGATGGCGCACATGTCTTCAACCACTGTAAGCCTGCTTGAGTGGAGCATCTACACTTAAAGTTCAATTTAAAATTGCAAAACAAGATGAGAATGTTTTTGCTCCAGATACACAAATTGCTCCCATTAATAATTTTTTTCATAGTAGTTTAGCAAAATTAATGTCACAATAATGACAATCTTATCACCACCAATACAGATCTTTATCCTTATAGAGGATGTTTGGAGAATACTCTTATTTATTCTGGAGAAGTAAAAAAACACAATTGTCTGCAAGTGAAATGTGGTATCCAGATTAACCTGGCACACACGCTGAAACTGCAAAACGTTAATCTAACAATGGTTTAACTGAACGTGCAAAATTAATTGGTGCTAGTAAGCCTGCACAGTTATGAGGAAAATTACATATAGATCTATTTGTGCAAGAAAATATTTACCAAATGGAGATGAGATGAGAATTAAATTGCATCATACTCCATCTAAATTTTGTCTGATTGGTGGTGAACATAGAGAAATTGAGATTCAAAAAGCTATTTTTAAAATACCGGCATTAGATTTAATTCTAAAATTTGCAAATAATCTTAATGCACAAATAGATCGATCAAGTTACAAAATGGCCATAAGGTGTGTAGACATTAAAACATTTTCAATTGGAAACCATCTTTATTCAAAAATAGAAGATCATCTGTTTCATAAACAGATACCAAAACGAATTATTCTTGGCTTAGTATCTAATAGAGATATAAATGGAGATATTGGCACATTAAATCACGTCCCTTTGAACCAAATTTCGAAGGTGAACTGTATTTAAAGACTATATTTTTCATTGTACGAAGCTATGGGCTTCTTTGGACAAAATCAGTCATTTAATTTATCTTTGTGGGATTATACAAAAGGATATACTCTTTGTGGAATTGATTTGACACTTGGTAAGTACTGTAGTAGTGGGCCATTGGCTCATCCTATAAAATCTGGTAATCTTCAAACTGAACTTCAGTTTGGTCAAGCTCTCAGCGAGGTGATCAACGTATTGTCTAAGCATAATTTGTTAGTGAGATAGAGATCAACAGATTTAGAGAAGTGATACTTGACTATTAAAAAGGATGATTCAGTGTGAACATTGCAAGATGTGTGAAAAAAATACAAACATTATTTCAAGAATGTGTCATGATAGAATTGACAAAATCCATTAAACAGAAAATAAAATCTACGAAGAATGCCGAATACACACAAGAACATTAATAGATATATACAATGCTGAGTGTTTACAAAAACTGTGTCCAGTGACTATACTATATAATCTACACATGAGAGCAAGAAAAATAAACTTATTAGAATATTGTGCTTATATAAACTTTGAAATAGACTGCTAAATAGATATTCAAAAGTGGGTAGATTTAGTTTAAAGAGACTGGTCATATTATACAGCATGTCTTAACGGTTCCTCCATGGCCTTCTCAAGACTAAGAAGATGGAAACAATACAATTACAATATATGCTTGACAGTTCTCAAAGGTTATCATCCTTAAATGGAAAGGTTGTTCAAAAGACCTTTACCAAAACAAAAACCTAAACATAGACAAGGATATATTGTAAACACGGATTCATTGAAAGAACCAGGAGAACATTGGATAGCAATATATTTTAAAGACAAGCATTATGCTATCTACCTTGATTCATATGGTTTACCACCAATGGATAGAGACATGTACAATTTCATAGTGGAAAAACACATTCCTGGACAATAAATACAATGAGACTACAAAGTGATTTTAGTGTTATATATGGAATGCACGGTATATTTGCTTTAGAGCATCTTGCAAATGGGTATAATTTAAAGACAGTTCTTACTGTCAAATTATATCCAAGACATTTCCAAGAAAACGACAGAGATGTTCTACACTGGTTAGAGCAAACTATAGACAATATTTAAAATGACTGTGTAGGAATAAAACAATCAGGTGTCAAAACAAAACTCCAAAGGTATTTTTCCATTATACTTTTTATTTTTGTTAGATAGTAAAATAGTCTTTCATCTATTATATAAATGTCATAGAAATCCATTATGTAACACAAGTTGGATTTTTTTGTTCCTTCTTATTTTTATTTCATTCAGGGAGTAAATGAGAGACTGAATACTTCCCTTCAGTTTTATTCAATCATCTCGATGTAAATAGGTTTTCTCATGGATAGGCAAACTCAGATCGTGGTGTACATATGTTTAGTTCGAAACAATAATATATTGAATTAACTTTAACCCTTTACCCAACGAATCGCCCGCATCCGCCTGCGTAATGTGCAAATTCAGTGGTTGAAAAAATATTATTTTTCAAAAAATTTCAACAAAACCATATCATGTGACCCCTCGTTGGAACGAGCTCGACGAGCTCGTTCCAACGAGGGGTCACATGATATGGTTTTGTTGAAATTGTTTGAAAAATTTAAAAAAATGATATTTAAAATAATAAATTTTGATATCTTCTGCGTTGGGTAAAGGGTTAAATAAATTTGTTTTATTTGTAAAAACTTCTGTGATAGTTTTGTCAATTTTGTTGGGTTAACCCTATAATCCTTTTTATCACTGCCTCCTACATATCACACCAATAAAACAGAGTCAAGAGTCACTATTCCTTTTTACCGTAATTACTATGTTAATATTATATGCATCTCTATCAAATTTCATATTTTGAAAAAAACTCTTTTAAAAATATGAAAAGTTGATACACAATCATATAATCCTAAATATTTTAAACCTGAAACAGCCGTCATGGAAAGTTCGACCACAACGTGTGCCATCAAGTTTATTTTATTTTTTCTTGTTATCTTTTCTACAAAGCAGAGAAGTAGAAACAAGATATCCTAAAAACTGTTTGACATAAAATGTTGCAATTTCGCCAGAGTGTCTCCAGGCCTTACTATTGGGAAATCAGTGCTAAGAGGCGATGCCACTTGGTTGAACTAATTTAACACTGAAATATCCATAGGCATTTGTTCGCCAGAGAAAATCCAAGTATGCGTCACATTGGGCGAACTGATTTAGCACTGAAAATTCACATAGACATTTTTTCGCCAGAGTGCCATCTTTTTGTTTGTTCACTGGCGAACTGAATTGCCACTGAAAATTCCCATGGACATTTTTTCACCAGAGTGCCATCTGCTGACTCTGGCGAAAAATTTCCTATGGGAATTTTCAGTGTTAAATCAGTTCGCCCAATGTGACACAGACCTGACGTTCCCTGGCAAACAAATGTTTATGGGAATTTCAGTGTTAAATTAGTTCTCTCAAGTGGCATCCCTTACTACTTCCGTTTGCGGAGAAAAATATAACACTGACGACTGACAACAGGAAAATCGCGTGACAGAATACTCCACCATATGATTTGAGATAGCAGAAGATGCATTCGAATGCACATGAACCACCATCATTTGCTACTTCAACAATATCTATCTTTGAGTAAACAATACAAAAGGCAGCGAAATTCGTTTTGAAAAAAACAACTTTACTTTAAAAAATGTCTACCATTAATTATTTACTGTTCGCATGGAATGATTTATTGAATGAACCTCGTCATTTCGTTTCTCCATCAAAAACATATTGTGTGAGATTCACTGTTATTCCAATTATCGATTATCGCCCAATACTGGATTCGTGGCCGCCACGAATGTCCCGAATCGACGTCATGCCTTCACTCCCACTGGGGGTGAGCGGGGCTTAATGAATCAGTTCGTTGTTACTTCCGGGCGGATTCTTTCGCGATGTTGGCGAGATTCCTTCCGATTTTAAAAAGAAGTTGCTTGTTTATCGACAACAAATGATATAAATATGGTGAGTATTTAACCAGAAAAAGAACACAGGGGGATTAATACAATTGCTCCGGGTCAGACTGAGTCCTCGAGCATCTCCAGTTACAAACTGAAAACGTTTCTTGTTTCCATTTGTGTAAAACCGGAGAGTCCAGTTCTCGAACAGGTTCCGTAAAACCTGATTCCCGAACAAGATTGTTGTATAAAAAAAAAAAAACATAACAGAGAAACACAATTACAATGAGGAGATTTTGAGACATGTCATGGCGATGATTCTTTCCATCAATGGCAAAGATTCGTGGGAAGGCAGGTCTGAAGGGCTCAGATTCGTTGCAAAGCAAATCACTGAGACTTCTCGGAAGAGTTCTTCCACAATGATCAGTATCACATGAAAATCAGTTTGGTCGAGAACAAGAAATAATTCTTCCTAGCAATGTTTTGCCTAGAGGTATTATAAGGTATATAATTTTGACCAATTTATGAAGTATATCGGTTCGAGCCATCGGTGTATTGGTTGAGTTGTATTCAAGTATATTCTATCACATATTAAACCTAAATATGAAATGGACACTCATATCGCTTCCTGTGTTAAAAACTTTAGGTGTTTCGCATACAAGGAATTACCCATCCAATATGAACACACCCAGCAAAGTATTCTGAATAATCATATAATGTTTTCTTATCCCACCACATCATGGCTCTGACACTTCCTTCAACTAACAGCAAGCTATAGGTGTTATAAGAAATGAAAGACAGATCCACTTCGGTCATTGCATTTTGAAATTCAACAAATTGTCTAAATTCTCGAAGAGGATTCTCATAAAGCTCTCCAATTTCATCATCCGCGCCCTTTATTGATTTACTGATTGACTGACTTATTGATTACCAGCAGGTGTGTGGTCCATTCAGAAATGAACGCAAGGTCGTTGCGTGTTGGGTCATGTACTTTTATAGTAATATTCACCCAGCGGACCTGTGTGAGCGCATAGGATGTCACAAAAAGAATAGAATCTCGCTTTTTCGGAATTCTAAATGTAGATTTGGGGCAAGTGCAAACAAACAAATGAACCACAAGTGCAAACAAACAAATGAACCACGCAGTGGTTAATTCTTGTTTGCATGGCTAAAAGCTTCATTTAAAAGTCTAAAAGGCGACATTGTATACTTATAATCCCACTCTAAATATTGTACTTTTATGGTGTGGGTGGGGTGGGTTGGTGGGATGATATATATAATATTTTTTCAAAAGATGCAGGTAATATGTACATGCAAGACCACACATGTTCACTATTTTCCCACCATCGGCACTCCGATATGCGGTCTGCCCTTAACACTAAAATCGACACGTGTATACCTGGGCACTAGATTTGACGCAGAATAAAAGTAGTTGGTGTGTGTCTCTATCTAACCAGAGCTTCCTCTGACGCACACCTTTAAACACCTGGGCTGGATTGTCAGAGGAAGCTCGGATTGACCTAAACTACAGGGAGTTGAGTGAAACAATATTAACAAGGTCGTGGGCTAGTGCCCTGACCCGAAGCATGTTCGATAGCCTTAATGGTATTGTGGGACAAAAAAATTCGAAAGAAGTCGAAAGAGTGACAAAATTCCGTAACTCTGGGGAAAATTATTGGGCCGAACCCGTTCCTTGTGCATAACCGTTCCCCCAGGAGGGTCTGTCAGCATAACACAGGAGATCCAAATTGAAATTACAATCCAAAACGTTTTGTATGGACAGACAGACGGACTAAGGGAACGGTGGACAGACGTACGGACGGAGGTCTTCACTAGATATCAATCTTCGCAGGTCGGAGGCATAACAATGAACACAATTATCCATGTACAGTACGTGGAGAGTGGATTATCGCTAAATCGCGTTGGGGTAGTTTTCATCCAATGGACCATCGGGTGCAACCCGATAGTCTATGAGATGAAATTTTGTTGGTGGTTCGTGTAATTTGATACACAATTATGGAAATTTCAGGAATGGATAATCTACTTCACCACGATTCAGCAACAATCTACCCCACGTACTGTTCTGCAATGTACTGTCGAATTTTATGACCAGCAAGTAACCGGCATGAACACAGCTCTTCCATAGATCTTGTATCAATTACAGCAAAACGTATATCGAGAACGGGATTGTGGATTTTTATGCATAACCTACTATTGTATTTAGATTACCAAATGAAATCATTGTTGAACCGCCTATGAATCAGCACTCAGAAAGAGAGGAACGAACGTGATCGCAACCATAAAATCGCAAGCGAATTTGCTCGTTCATCATACGCAATTTCCAACGCTTCGTACTCATAATACGCTACCGATTTGGTCCCAATTCTTTCAATGTTTACAAATCTGGCTGAACGGAACATAATACAATTTATGTGAACTGTGCATGTGTTGTTAATTCCCAGCAACTACCTCCACAATTTCCCTATAGAAAATGCATATATTCTGCACGTGACTCTATTATATGACACAAAACTATTCTTGTGTGCTAAAATAAAGTCTTTACTGTACTTTTATTTAGGCGAATGGCATCTGTTACCAATATTTGACAAAATACCCACGTTATACTCACATTTCCGTCATCTTTTTAAAACAACACAGCTTCTGAACTTTTTGAAAATCGGGATCGAATCTGCACGTTGTCGGAACGAATCAGCGTAAAACGACAACTGATTCAATAAGCGCCGGTTACCCACCAGTGAATCTAGGAGTTGCTGATTGCTTTTGGTTCCGAGTTTGCAGCGAGCCCCATGAAACAGAAAAATCATTTATCTCCGAGTCTTGTGGGTGACTTGTTATATGGTAATGTTTTAGGGGTGGGGTGGATGAGTGGGTAGGGGTTGGACTACGTTTCGGTGCCTTGCTTATAAGATATGTCTAAGATAGACATAAGTAGTATAGTACGTATGAATCGTCCCTCATTACCAAGAGCATTCTGGACCCGAATGTCTTTGAGTCGAGTGGGTGATATGCTGTTGGTGTTACGCTGTCTTGGTTTGGGTGGGTTTGGGGTGGGTTAAGACTACGTTTTCGAGTCTTGCTCACACGGTCCCCCTAAGATAGACGTATCTTGACCAGAAATCGATCCTAAATATAGCAGGCCTAAGAAATATGCAAATATGGTATGGTATCACCCCATGGATTTCCTATTAGCAGCGTTAAAATATCGGCAAAAGGTTTACACGAATGAATCGCTGAAGACGTCATTGGTAAACCGTTAAAGCATTACCAGTTACGATTTTGTCATTTTGAAAACGTATATTGTTTGATATTTCTGATTCCACGTCAATTGTGGCGATCATGTGTTTGACAGGCTGAGTCGATAGAAGTGGTATATATAGTTCGAAAAAGGTACAAATATCGGAAAGAGTACTTTATGGAAACTGATAACACTTCATGTCTTGCCCCAGAGATTGCTTCTGCGTAAACCGGATTATGAAACTAGGAGAGATAAGGTACAAAAAGTGGTCGCAGAAATTCCAGTTCCAGTTGAAACCGTGCTCATCTTGTGCCCATACTAAAATATCAACACCTAGACTTAGAGATGTTAAGTCTTTATCCCAACATGACGAGATATTGAAAATTAAAACTTTTAATTTTCCCACGAGAACATCGCTTGTAACGAATACGGAAGAAAATGGCTACAAATTCACAGTTGGATGGGTTTTCTAGTCCACCATTATTTACGAGTTCTGGATAAAACCAAATTCTCAGCCCATGAGCGATGAATGAAATTAGAGAATTATTTACTGCAGGGGCATTGGAAAGACTGCTTTTCGACATGACGGGTTAAATGAAGGGACACTCCAATCGACCTCGTGATATCTGTGTCCCTAGCAAAATTGTTTCCACCTCCAACATTAGCCATTATGGAAGGAGGTCCCCATCTCTTCGCTAATGGTAATGCATCAAACTCGCACTTAGCAGCCTTAACCAATCGAACTAATATGTCACATCCGATTAAATGTGTATGGTGAAAGGATGTTTCTCTTTTTGCTCGTGAGGAAGGTGAGGAAAATGTCTATATAAGTATATAAATGAGCACAGAGGGGAAGAGTCATAGGTATAAAATTCCCCACGACGTCAGATTCCCTTCCATACACTGTAAAAGCGGCGTTTACACTCGAAATGCAAAACTAAACACATTTTGTCCCTACGCTTTCAAAACGTCCATTCTCTTAACACGTTAACATTCAAAACATGTTTAGTTTCCAAACACATAGCTTGGAAATTTATATTTAGAATATAAGCAGCAAAATAATTTGTTACATGTTGTGAATCCAAACCGCGCAACAGAATATTTATGGTGTGAGGAACTAAGCATTTAGCTGAACGTACATAAGCTAAACCTGTTGCTGAAGATACGTGAGCTATGCACTTAGCTAAACACATTTAAACACTGAGCTAAACATATAAAAGCTAAACACTTGACTAATCACATAAAGGCGAAACAGCAGCTTCACACATTCAAGTCCATAATTTCTCATTCATTTATTTACTTCTGTTATGCAGTTTTCCGGTCGCTTTTTTGTTTATTTTTTTTGCTATTGATACACTTTAAAATCAGTAGGGTTAAAAATCAACACAAATCAACAAGTTTGTTTGAGTATAAACCCAAGTGGGTTCATATTCACACTACCAAATTGGCTTAAGTTGATTTTTAACCCAATTATATCTAGAGTGTATTGAAGAGAAATGACGTGAAATATGTTTGGACCTTTGTAAGTACGGATATCTCGGGGGTTCAGGTTCTGATGAGTTGAGAGCCCAGGAGGTGTAGGTTGAGGTTGTTTGGTTTTGATAGGTGTGGATAATGTAATATGATGTAACTGGGTGGCCGATTATTTGAAAAGAGTGCTGTCTGTGGTAATTGTAAAGAGATTCTATGCCTGTTGGTTTTAAAAACATTTGACTGGAAGATTAAGGATATGAAGGGGATTGTTGAAGATGAAGGGAAGAGTTGAATGGGTGTCAGGGTGCCTGTGGGACCAGTTAGGCAGCAAAGTATAGAAAATTGGGCAAAATCGATAGGGGCGGTTAGAAGGAATTCAATCGAGAATATAGTGGTCTGTGGTCCAGATGGTGTAAACTGGACTATTATGTATTTCGCAGTGGCAAAGTTGATGAATATGAAGGATAAGGTGGACGGAATCGTTGCTGGACCAGGGACAGATCTTGTAGTGGTTGTACATGTGTCTACCGATAGCCTTAGCGAAAATAGGTCCTACATAGATCTAGTACTCCCAAGTACTCCCAAGTAGGAATACAAGGGTAGTGCTATCGCAGGTTGTTCCTGTCTTTGGTGGAGTCGATGAGCAAAATTCTAGGATTATGACATTGGATAATACTCTTTATTGATAATTGAGGTAGGTTCTGCGGGGGAGGACGTCTGTTCTGATGGGACGGATTGCACCTCGAGGGCGTAAGTATTAAGGGAAGTGTTCTACAGAAGCTAGTCCCTTGTGGAAAGAGAGGGTGGGGACCAGATGCAATAAATAGAGGAATGAAAGTATTTCCAAAATACATTGAACTCAAATTATTTAGGAAATGATTGAATAAAGGAAAAAAAGGAAGTATTTCATATAGTATTAAAGAAGAGGACAGACGATCAAGAACGAATCCCATCAAAACTTGTCAAGTATTGAAATAAAGTAAATGATAGGCGATGGGGTACTGGAACAGGAAAACTTATCGATCCCAGTATGAAGTGAAAAGTGAGTACGAAAAGTGGTCTCCAAAATAAATAATGGGAGAGCGAGAAGGAAAGATGAAATTCTCAACAAATTCCTAAACGCGGGTAGAAGAACTAACGCCCAACAGCAAGATTCAATATGTTCATTGAAAAACAAGAGGTTTCCAAAGAGTGGATAGAAAGCAAGGTAACATTTATACCCAAAAGGAGGATAAAGCACGACTGGATATTTAACGAAGAATATCGGTCAGTATCAACATTGGGAAATTTTTTTTTGTAAAGTTCAATATGACAGACTAGAGTATGTGATCGAAGTGAGGGGATTGTTGGGCGAGATCGAGAATGGTTTCAGAAAAGGAAGCATATTCACATTTTCACGCTGTCTCAGCTCACAGAATCAACGATAGCCAAACGGATAAAACCTGTTTATGGCCTTTCTAGATGTTAAAAAAGCATATGAACATGTATGGAGTGGGGTAGAGAAAGCTGAAGGCTTTGGGCCTGGGAGATGGTTGTTTTTTTAAATTTTGAAAGCACTATAAATATGTGCAAAATGAGTAATTAATTAAAATAGGGTCGAGCAAGGCAGTAGCACTGGGGAGCTTGGGTGGATGCGAATCAAGGGTAGAAAAGACTTGGTGAAACTGTGTTGCCTGAACTATTTGGTTAATCTCCCCGACAGCCGATGGTGAAAATTCGGTGTTCTCTGAATAAGAGATCGTATGTTTTATATGGAAACTCGAAGGGTTACCCGGCGTTGCTCGGGCTGAGGAGAGTATTTTACCTTAATCTACACCCCCACCCCCACCCCCACCCCCACCCCACCCCGGATTTTTTTTAAACCTCACCATTAGATTCCTGGTAAAAAATTACCCCTAGTAGACCCCTTTGAAGACCTATTCGGTGAGAAACATTTTGGTCATAACTTTTGGTGCCCCTCTACATCCCCACCCCACCCCACCCCACCCCACCCCCCACCCCACCCCACCCCACCCCACCCCGATACTTTTTTAAACCTCACCATTAGATTGCTGATAGAAACATATCCCTAGTAGACCCCTTTGAAGACATATATCGGTAAAAAAATTTGGTCATAACTTTTGGTGCCCCCTACACCCCTACCCCACCCCACACACTTTTTTAAACCTGACGATGACCTCCGCATAAAAAAGTACTCCTCGTAGACCCATTTTGGACACTCGGGATGGCCCCATATTCATTTCTATAGCGGACAGACAGACAGATAGACATACAAACATACAGACATTCTAAAATATAGTATAAAAGAAGAAGATTAAACCGATCAGTACTGTTACTTTTTGCCCCAACCCAACACACAGCATCTGGAGTCCGTAGTAAAATGCCAACCATGGAGTGGGGCCTACCCCTACGGTGTTGCGGCGCTGGTCTTTAGGTGCATTGTATGACCAGTTCCATTGAAATTGTGTTTTTATTTCAACACGTATATTATGATTCATTGTGTTCCATGTTGACTCGTCCATGTACGCAAATGATTACTGTAGGTAACATAAAAGAAACATAATTCAAACACAGTTTTTGTGTTCCATTATGTTGCTAAGAATTATAGGTGACCGTTTGAAAGGCTTCGATAAATATATTTGATTCGTGTTTGTATCGATAACTATTAATAGAAATTTCTCGTGCGTACTTCGTATGTTTCTTTGTTGTTAGAGTGAAAACTATTTTAGAAAACTTATCTATCATTCATTCTAAAACTGAAATCTTTTTATTCACGTGGACAATATTTTGCCATGGTTGTTCTTCAAGATGGCTTCACGGGTGAAATTGCTTCCTCGTAAAAAAAACCAGTTTTTATTCAAGAGCGTGAGTACCGTAATTTTTCTATTCATAAATTTCCGACCACGGATTGTCATGATATTAATTGGCAATTCAATCCAGTCATGGCTGTGATGAGATACCAACAATCTGTGTTGGTGATTTATACAAACAGTAGTAGATTTTATTTTCCCCGGGTAAGCCCGAAGATATCCTTACATATTGGACGAGGGTGGGGGAGATCTGTGTTGCCCTACCGTGAAATGAATTTGCTCGATAGATCGAGGCGAACTATTTGAATAGGAAGTCCACAATCACAGGAACTGGCTCCAGTAATCGGCAATGTCGTGGTAAAAACAGTGGCACACTGCCCCGACGTTTACCCTGCCGTTGGCAATTGCTGTGCTTAATTTTTCTTTTTACGGCTTCTCCGACTCACAGTCGCCAAATTATAGTAACCACCAGTGGTAAAGATGTCTTTAAACAAGGCAAATTGTTTGGCTGTTTCTGAAAAAGATGGATACTTCGGGCAGTTGAGGTTTCATTCAATTCGGCAGTCTTGGACCATAAATTCTAACTTCGAATCTTTTGTGGGTTCACAGTATTCCGAAGGCTGCCAGGGACGTCGCGAAGAGGATCGGTTGGGAAGCGGGGGTGGGGTGGGGGTGGGGTGAGGGGGTCGGTGGGGGTTATACCTGATTTGTCCAGGCTGCAGGGCTGGGAGGAGTTAAAAATTTCCTTAACACGTTAATGTTTTAAACAATTCTGCGTTAACGAGTTAAATGACGTTAAATGTTAAAATGAACAAAATTTTAAAAACTTCGGCCGTTTCTATTGATTTGAATTTGAATATGATTGAACTTTCGTACAGTAACTGTAGTCAATAGAGTTCTCTCAAGTTATCGTAAATTCTCACATTCAGCGATGTTTTCATTTAAGAATACAATCGCTGCGGTCGTATTTTTAGAAAGAGACATCCGCCGTTGCTCGAATACCAGTCCTTACATGGAAATTAGGCGTTCATATGAAGCTAATATTGCTGTATCGCCAAATATCGGCGGGCCAACATTGGTAGAAAGGCTTCATTGTCTCTCCACCAAATCAATGGGTCGTCTATAATAGACGGATATCTAAATTGT
The DNA here is from genome assembly GCA_031216915.1 of Pictodentalium vernedei. NCBI lineage: Eukaryota > Metazoa > Mollusca > Scaphopoda > Dentaliida > Dentaliidae > Pictodentalium > Pictodentalium vernedei. The sequence goes on along the minus strand of CM062296.1, from coordinate 492,064,738 downwards.
TAGTGTTCTTCAATTTCGTCAAATGGCGCAAAATTCGACGTCATCGGCACGCGCCATCCGGCTTGGGATAACGAGGAAATGCTACATATTATACAATTATAATCTTCAAAGTCAAACGTTATTAACTGGGTTAAAAAATAACTGCTCCCAGCCCTGCCTGGCTGTGACGGCTCAAGTACCGACTTACTAATATTTGAACTACATCATCAAGGCATGGGTGTAGTTGGAATATTTGTCAGTCGGGATTACAGTAAAAAATAACTTCCTGCACATTCATTTGAGGGTAAATCAATTAAACCCGTAGCAGTCATGAGGGAACTTCTTATTTAATTAACATGCTCAGGCCTACAGTTCATATTGGCCAATGGCAATGCAGGGACCCAAGCTGATTGTATTTTAGACCGCCCTTTGAATGGCCGAACCAGAGGGAGGTCTCAGAATCCATCTGAGTGGTGCAAAATGGAAAACTCCCCCCCCCCCCCCCACCATCGAGAGGGAGATACTCCCACTAGAACACCCCCCTCCCCAACACGGACATGCGTCCCTCGGGACATGTCTGCGATGGAACTCCAACCCCAGTTAGAAATCTAACAGATCACCCCCCCCCCCCCCATCACACACGCACTTATTGAAGACACTCTCCTCAGTACCTTCCAGTCCGGTTTAGCCCCTACATGATACAACAGATATTTATAATGCATTTAATTGTGCATTTTATGAAGGAAGGGAAATACGTCAGGGAAAATTCTGTGATGCTAGTAAAGCCTCTGACGAAGTCTGGGAAAATGCATTGGTCTACAAAATTGCAAATTGAACAAAAGTGGTATTACTAGTAACCGGCTTGAAAGTTTTAGCTCCTATCTGGACGAGCGGTTTCAAAGAGTAATAGGAAATCAGATATGTCACATTGAAACTGGTTACCTCAGGCATTCCCAAGAGATCGATTCTTGGAACTCTGCCTTTTTCTTATATCAGCGATAAAACCTTCTACCTGGGGCTATTTGCGGATGATACACCGGTATGACAACGGTTAATTATTCCCAGTTCCATATTCGACCTTCGTTATCCAGTAAAGAACAGGGAATAAGTAATCATTGTCACGTCTCCAGGTGTATTTGATAAATAATTGCCCACATAGGGGTTCTCTTGCTTTAAATAATGACCTGACCAAAAGCGAATAATTGGCCCAAAACCTGGCTTGTTGCATTCAATCCTTTGAAAAATAAATCTCGGGCCATATGAAATATGAGCCCAACGTTGGATGTATAACATTTGTACTGGCTGACACTGCCATGATGGATGTTACCGAGCACAAACACCTGGTTGTTTATCTAAACTCGCGATGTACGTGCAACATTATATCGACCATATTTATATGAAGGCATAACGGAAAAACGAAATTATACTCGATCGTAAAACAGAAGAAAATCAAAATTGCCTTCATAAACACCTTCATGCTAATATGCGAATCGCACCTCATGTTCGCAGCAGCCCGGAAAACATGGCTAATTGGAAAAAAAATAAACAAACAATGACCTACCACAGGGTACAATTTATTTATTGGGGTTTAACACTTTTGACATCACAGCAGGGTGCTGGTAGCACACCGAAGTAGAGTATAATTGCGGAGACTGGCCCAGCACAAATTGATTTCTGGCCCACAATGGAAATTATTTTGAGATCAAGCCTAGCTAAAATCAGCTAAAAAAGGACTTGGTCAATGTTCGCCTGGACTAGTATTTTGGGTATGGTTAATCCAATGGGGATTTGTGTGAGAATAAGAAGAAAATTTAAGTTCGAAGTGACTTAGAAAAAGTCGATCTTTTTTCCATACCAGTTTTCCATAGGAATGTGCAAAAGGTTTGAAGATCGCTTGGCTCGGTCATTTGCGAAACGAATTTTTCTGCCATCGTCGTTTTTATTGCTCAGTGCTATTCGAATGGGGATTTTGTTAATAATTGCAGAGACGAGAATTTTCGCTTCCTTCGTTCTCACCACTCGCAAGTGGGCTAGAAAAGACGATGTCTAAAAAGTTCTGTTTCCATACAAATTTCCCATAGGCGTTTGTAAAGTGTCGCGATCTCGGCACCCGTCAGATTGAAAATTTTGCAATTATCGCCGTTTTGCTCAATGCTATTCCAATGGGGATTTTGTTGAGAAATGTAATGGGTGGCTGATCCCGAAGAGGGGTGATGAAAAAAATATCGAAACAGAGGAGATCCCCCTTTCATTCCGACACTTCCTCCCTTCTCATTTCTACAAAGAATAAAAATACGGTGGCGGATTGTTCCCCTCTGAGACATCGATCGCTCCTGGTTCTGTCTGTCAGTGACAAAGGTGTATATATATATTTTGGAGAAATGTTTCACAAAATAAATACAAATTCTGACAACGTAAAAGTCGCTGAATTAATAAGTTTACCTGACAACAGCTGCAAATATGGCTCAGTTATTTCTACGTGAAACTCAAAGTCCAAAACAAAATAAGAACAGTTTTATCTTGAAAGTGAAAACACATTTATTCATAACGCTGAAATAAAGAAATTAGAATCTTCCCTTCATTCTAGCAAAAAAAAAATTTATAAATTGCTAAATCAAGAGTCTGACAGGTGAAGTCTTTACAACAAAAATATTTAAAAAAAATATTTTGATTTATTTCAACGACTTTATTGAGAGAGAATGTATTATGTTTTTTATTGTTAATTTATGTCATACAGACTTCAGCGCAGCAGGAAAAGAAAATGATTTTTATCTGGACTAATCTTTTTCATAAAAAGTTTATTTTCTATAAGGATCCAATTGAGATTATCTTATTTAAAAATAATATTTATGTATTCGTTTGAAAGTTGTTTCATCAACAGTGGATTTTAACTCTTAGCCCGCTGAGTAATGTTAAAATATTTCTGTAATCAAAATCTAGTCGTGGCTGCCAAAACGAGATTTTGATTGAAAATTCATGAAAATTTGACTTAAGAAAGCATTGGTCATGTGAAATCTATACAATTTACAGGAGAAAAGTTGGTTAAATATGCTCAAATTTTATTTATTTGAATGACAAGAGATTTCACTGTCCTTAGCATGAATTTTCCGCCAACAGCATGCAAGGAGTATAATATTTAATTTTCTATTTATTTCCTGTCCAATTCGAGCCATATTCTTTTCCTCTCAAAATGATAGACATTTTTGACAAATTGGCGTTTTATCACACACAAGAGCTGATGTGATTCTTCTCGACTGAACGATTATTTAAAGAGATATATTAACCATTTGGAAGCTGCGTATGTGGTTTCTGGTGGTTTGTTTATGGGTGTGAGAGAGAGGTACTGCCTTGAGAAGAAGGATCCAACACCGTATATACCCGCAAATGTTCACTATGGCTGAGCTTTTAAGGGTGCTTTCACTACTCATTGTCAACGACTAAAACGCAGTAGGTTTTTTATTTATTTTTTCTTTTCTATATAATATATAGAAAAAAAAATTAATTAAAAAAAAAATAACTCAAAATTAGTTTCTTAAAAATCAAAGGGGAAAAAAGGAAGAGTATCCAAAAAAAATAATTAAAAATCATGTAATTTTTAAAGATCAAAAATGCTAAGTTGAGAGACGAAAGGGTTCGTCAATTTCTAGAATTGACGAGGAATATTCGAGAGAGCAATATGGGTAAACGAATGGATGATATCGAGATGAAATGAGAGACGACTAAGTTGTTCAAACCTGTGATAGAAACTCAAGAAGAAATGGAGCTGCTCAAAGAATTGAAACCTTTGAGAGAAAAAGGTAGGACACCTCAGACCTTAGTTACAGACCTTCTATTTACGAACCTTATGATCCGATTTATGGGTACATACCTTCTGGTCAATCTCCTTATACACAATCGTGTCCCACGTACACCCACCCTTCTCCTATTCAGTATCAGCACTTTCCACCGAGTCTCACTGAGACAGACAGGATTGAGACCAATTCGGAGAGAGAAACTATCGACGGTACTACTGCGAGCACGACGGTAGATGCTAGCAATATGAAACCCGAAGTTTACGCGAATTTATACAATGCGAATCCGTGGAGTGCGGACTCTGTCTTCGACTTTTGCGAGAGAGATCTTGGCAATCTCTACATAGGTAACAAAAAAGTGGAAACAACCGACGATTAAAATTGGATCGACGAAGATCGAGAATATGAAGGTACTAAAGGATTGTGGAATCTGCTTGTGCTGACTAAACCTAGTGAGTATGAGGAAGAGGATTGCAAAACGCATGGCGATCTCCTGGTTCGGATGAGTGTCATGAGAAAAAAACAATGATTCCCGAGAGACGAGATCGAAAGCGAGCAAAAGATCGAAGTGGAAGAATGTGGTGAAACTCATATGGGATGCGAATAAAGCATTCGTCAAATCGGTCACGGACATGGAATGACAACCATGATCATTCCTTGCGATCCTAATGCACTGCAGGAGAGATTAGATCTCTTGGTGGTGAGTCGAGAAGCTGATATTATCGGAGTGAGAAACGAGCATATGTGACGAATTGTTGAGACAGGTGTTAAATAGAGAAACTTATAAATCGATCATGAACGTGTTGAAAGAAGAGGGGAAATAAAAATAATAGTAAATAAAACAGGAAATAAAAAAACTAAAATTAAATTAAAAAAATAAAATTATGTAAAAAAAGAAGACGAAAGAGAAAGAAATATATTAGTGATAAGGAGCAGATGATTTATGAGATCTTATAAGTACAGCGGGTCGGGTTTGCTGGGTTCAATGATGGGAGCTCTGTTGCATGCCGTCACTTCTGATGTAGGAAAACAGATTGCTTCAATCACCGTGAAGGTCGGAAAGAAGACTGCAATGGATGTCGGTAAATCCTCTTCTCTGGAATTCTCAACAACCCGAATACAAATATTTGTGAAAAGCTCTGAGCACAAACATTCCAAAGGATGTTATAACGAGAATCTTCGATCACCAAGACGAATTCGAAAAATGCGATCCATTGTTCGCAACGATCTTGCAAGAAACATCGCGAGAACTTGGAAATAATAAAACATCAAATCTGGAATGTTAATTTTATGAAAATACGAATGATGTGCCTGATCCTCGTGACTTGACTTCGGAGCACAGATATTTCATGATCTTCAATGACTTGATGTTGGAGAAACAGAATCAGTTTGAATCTTACTCCATTCGAGGACGTCACAACAACGTGGAATGTTTCTATCTATCGCAAAATTATTACAGATTGCCAAGACAGACCACAAGAGAGAACGCGAATTTTCTGTGTCTGTTTCATCAAGATCTCAGAAATCTCAATCCATTTACGACGATCACATGCCCAATGACATGAGACAAAAAGAATTCAAGAGATTGTGTAAGTTGTGAGGGATTGTGCACCTTATAATTTCGTGGTCATCGATCTAACGAGTAGTAAATTCAATGGAAAATATAGGAGTAGATTCGACAATTTTTATATTCCGGAAAATTGCAATTAATAATGGAAAAAAATCATATTAAGCAGAGGTTAAAAAACAAATAAATAAATAAAAAAAATAAAAAAATACAATTATTAAAAATATAAAAAAAATATTGCAAGAATACGAAACTTGATTACGAGAAAGGATGGCCGAGAACACGGAAAGAACAACCGCTAATACGACTGCAAAAGAGTTTTATTCGATCATGATGAGAGATGTCAGGACTCGATTCATGACGAAATTCAATCCACCGATCGAATTGAAGAGAGATAAGAAGTATGAGATAACACTGGAGAATCTGGCGACGTCCTTTTCATTTCCCAACATCACGGAGAAAAATAATATGTTAAGATATTCAAACGGACCAGATGGGTTCACTATTCTCATTCCCAAAGGCAGTTACGACATAGTCGATCTGAGCGAACTCATTCAGACTAGAATGAAGATTGATGGTCACGACGGAACTGCCATCAACATAACTGCCAACGCCAACACTCTACAAATGATACTAAACACGAGAGAGGGTTATTGAGTGGATTTTAGAGGAGAAAATACTTTTGGAAAGATGTTGGAATTCGATCAAAAACACGTATCAGGGACAAAAAATGTATTGGATATTCTCTCTGTCAACAGCATTTTGGTGAACGTGGATGTGATCTCTGGAAGTTATGTGAATGGATTCACACAGCCCACGATCTACTCTCTCTTTCCAGATATTTCTTTGGGCTACAAGATCATAGAGCGACCATGAAATGTAGTCTATTTGCCTGTGACAACTCATACTTTATACAGTATTACAATTATATTAATGGATCAAAATGGCGCGATGATGCAATTCCACATATGAGAAATTAAAAAAATCTGTTATATCTTTTATTAAACAAAAAAAAACAACTTTTTATAACATATTTTTTTGGCACAATAGGAAACTAATTTTTTTTTACAAATTTCTTTTTTTTTAAAATTCAAATCAATTTCTTTACAAATATCTAACAGGAAATAAAAAATAAATAAATAAAAACTCCTAAATAACCATGAGATACATAATTCAAAACATAAACATATCCGATGGTCAGAAAGACAAACTTCGCAGCATATTATAAAATCAAGGTGAAGCTCTGAGATTGAAATTAAGTCATCAAGTCTTAAGCAATGGATGTGATAAAATTGCCTGGACCAAAATGCAACTTCATAAAATAGCCAAAGTGCATCATAATCGAAGAGGATTGATCGTGAGACTGAGTCCTGCACAATTGAGATATAATTTGAAAATGAAAGGTGATTTCTTAGGATTGTTGGCGGGATTGGCCACCAAGACATTACCCATTCTCACCAAACCCGTATTGCCGGCTATGGATGTAGGTGCTCTGTCGGGATTGGCCAGTTCTGATGAGCAGAAAATAATGGGGAAAGGATTGTTGCTGCAGAGAGGAGGAGTTGTGTGTCGAATCAAAACAGATGGTAAAGGATTGTATCTGCAATATGCGAAAGGTAACAGTGTATCTCAAGCTCACGGAGATGGTCTCTATCTGAAGAGAAGAAAGAATTTGATCGACGGTTGAGGACTGTTATTGGGTCCGAATTCGCCTTTTAAACACGTGCCCATTCTCAGTTTGTTATTATGAAACATGGTTTTGTGAAAGAAGAGGAGAAAATAACTTAGACATAATATTATAATTTAATATATATATATTATATAAGATAGGAAATAAAAATAATAAAGTAAAATAAAAAAAATATAAAATAAAATGGAATTAAGAAGTGGCAATGTAATATCCCGACTTATATTCGACTGTATTCCCGACGGCACCTCCATTGGAAGATAGAGGCGACGCACTTAGCAATGATCAGATCAATAAATAACAATGGAAAGAGATAGACGTCAATCGCCATATAAGAAGTATGCTCGAATGACTAAATTCGTGGATGGCCTGGATCTGTCTCTCATCACCATATCCATGGGTTTGGGTATTACTGGAGTGGGTCTTTTATCAACAGTGGCTAACATTCCAGTCACGTTGGTGATAGAGGGGGTTGCTCTTTCTACAGGATTCTTGAGCACAGTTGGATTGGAAAATTAGTGAGTAAAACATTATCATTGAAGGCCCAGAAGCACAAAACTATCAAAGTGTTGGCCGACTCGAAAATCAATTCCACAAGTGACATGATGTCCACTTTTGTGAGAGACGGAAGGATTTCCGATGAGGAATTTCGCTACATTGTCATGGAAAGGAATAAATTCGATGTGTTGAAAGAAGGTATCAGAAAAAAATGTCGTCTCAAGGAGGAGACAAAACATACTCTGATAGAAAAATGTTGAGAAGAAGCCAGAGAATCTTTTTGTCAACTCTTGGGAAAAATAAAGATCCATTAACAGATTTAAAAAATAGAAAATATAATATTATGTAAAAGAAAATAATCATCAACAATATAATTTTTTGAAATAAATAAATAAATAAATAAAATAATATTAACAAAACAAAAAAGTCTATCGCATAAAATGTAAGAAATCTCTATGGATATGGATAACTTGCAAAAACTAAAAATAATTGGCAGATGTAAAGTGTGCGTTCGACTAAAATTCAGTTCATCAAAAGAGGCGAAGGAGTAGTCAACCGACTCATCAAAAATCTTCCCTTCAAATCGCATCCACCAGCACATGAATTTACAGGACCAGGCACGGAATTGAACATGAGATTGAATAAAGATCTCACTCCGAAACCATACAGTGGATTGAACTGCCTACAGACACGATCTCTGGTATGATAAGCATTCTGACACAAAGACTCGAAATGATGTGTGTGATAAGAACATGTTGACAGATTTGAAAATATAGTCAATCACATGATGCGAGAGAAATTCGAACGTTCTCTAGTTGGTAAACTCATTGGCACGAAACGTCTGATTCGAAATGAGAAATAAAAAAAGAAAAGCAATTCACTAATGAATTAGCAAACAAACTGCACAAGTCTGTATTGCAGACATTTCGAAAGAGATGAGTATTCATCAAAGGATTGGATTTGGTGTGGGCTGCCGATCTGGTGGACATGCAATCGCTGTCAATACACAACAAAGGTGTGAAATATCTAATGACGGCCATAGCTGTGTTTTCGAAATATGGATGGATGAGAGCGTTGAAAAATAAATCAGGAACGAGTGTGTCTGAAGCTTTGAAAAATATCTTCATCACTTCTTCGCAAAAACCTGAGAAATTATGGATGGATAAAGGTCGAGGATTTTACAACGTTCACGTTCGTCGACTCGTCGACTCATCGACATCTATTCCACAGAAAACGAGGAGTTCGAGCGATGGAATAGAACCATGTAGGAAAAATGCACAGATATTTCATGGCTAACTTGACTAACTTGACTAAGAAATACTTGAATATCTTGGACAATATGGCTGATGACCATAACATCACATGCCACAGTTCTATCAAGAACCTGTGGAATCTAGTGATCCTGGAAACATAAAGGAAGTCTATGCGAATCTTTATCCTTTAATGATGATATCGGTGACAAAAAATCTGCTGTGGGTGATCAAGTGCGAATTTACAAGTGGAAAAAGCATTTTGAGAAAGGTTATACACCTAGATGGATGGAAAAAATCTTTGTCATGGTTCGAGTGTTCTACACCGAGCCCATCACTTATGAGACAGAAGCATCAGATGGTGAAGAAATCACAGGGAAGACAATAAAAAAAGTAAAAATAAGGAGGGGAACGTTTTTTTTTTGTCACATATATATAAGTAAAAAATAAAAAAAGAAAATAGTTAAAAATTTAGAGTGAAATAAAATATGAGTAACATATTAGACGAAACAGAAGATATAATTAAGAATTGAATGCAATTTTTACAATCTTTATTGGAGTATGGACGCGTGGGAATGGGTACAAATTATGTATGAATCCCGAAGGGATTCATACAATTTGTACCCATTCCCACACGTTCATACTCCAATAAAGATTATAAAAATTGCATTCGATTCTTATAATTACATTCCGCAACTGTTTAAACTACTTTTCACCAAACAAGAAAGCAGAAGGACGAAATAAAACATGTACGAACGAACGAGGCGAAAAACCACCCTCACACAAAAGACAAAGCACACAACTCTGGTTTTTAATTTTCACAAGTTTAGAAATGGAAACGAGTATTTTAGTAACAGGCTTTATGCCACAGTTGGGAAATGTCACCAAAGAAACAGCAGTGAAATTGATCACTGCGAGAGGCGCTAAAAGTTAAAAACCCACCCAAACACCGCCCGAATTACATTCTGTCAACTGCGCTCTACCATAAATGTGGGTCAAAGTTCGATCAAATGTATTCATTGGAAAATGAATTACATTTGGTCATGACGTTTTCATCCAGCTGACCAATGGGAATTGAGTATTTGGACCCAAAACGTATAACTACATTAAAAATGTAATTATTAAGATATGAAAGTATTCAAAAGTATAAAGTGCATGAATATTTACCCGTGGAGGGAACTAATTTCAATAATGAAGGATATATAAGACTGAATATCAAAATGCAAGATCGCTTTCTCCATCTGAGCAAATGTTATCTTCAAATAGAAGGACGATTGATGAAAAAAGATGGTTGTGACTACGCCAGTGATGACATCATCACATTAGCTCATAATGATATGATGCATCTTTTCAACAGTGTATCGTATAAACTCTCAGGTCAAGAGATAGAAACCGTGTTTCACCCCGGTCAGGTAACCACGATGATAGTACTTTTGAATATCCAGACGATTTTTCCAAATCTAAAGGACTCCAGCAACAGTGGATGAAAGACGTTCGACAATGTGGGTGCAGCCACGGGGTTTAAACACATCGTCCCAGCATCTTTGCCTAGAGGAACATTCTCGTTTATGATTCCTCTGAGGCACATTTTTGGATTCGCCAAAGATTTCGACAAAATCGTCTACTGATTAAAACACAATCTCACACTATTTCATAAAAATAACGATGATATCATCGTGAGAGCTGCCACAACAGATGCAGGGAAAGTGTGTCTGAATAAGGTGTCATGGTTCATGCCACACATACTACCGACTGAACAGCGAGTAAAGAATGAAACTCTTCAAGATCATCGAATCAAAAACCAGATTACCTGCTGGATTCAGAATGAGACAGTGTGATGTCACAATCGTTCCAACATTGAATCAGTTCAATTGGAGATTGTCTGTGAAATCTTCTTTGGAAAAGTCACGTTTCATCATAGTGGGATTTTAGAAGGACAGGATCGGATAGCAAGACAAGAATCCACCTCTAATTGATAATTGGAACTTGAGAAACATGCAGGTGTTTCTTAATTCCATGAGATATCCAGCCATAAATTAGAATGCCTTGTTTGAGAAGAACGATTTTTCTTGGATGTACGCTGATGCCACAGACTTCAGATCAAAATATCATCACGTGGACGAATTGATAAGCAATCCGAAACGTAACACCCACGGAATACAAGATGCTTCATCCCTTGTTCGTATTCAACATCAGCAAACAGAGCGTGAAACTCAAGAACACCATTCTGGACACCATCATCAAGATGCAGTTCGATAGGAACGTGGCTAGACAAACTGAAGCTTTCACAGTTGTCATATCCGACAATAATTTCCAAAAAACTTTTAAAAAAACGTAAAATAACATAAAAAACTTAAAGTAGCATAAACAACTTAAAAAACACACCAAAAGACTTAAAAAATTTAAAAAAGGAAGTTTGAGAACTTTAGAAGTTCTCAAACTCCCTTATTTTTTTTTCTTCAAGTACTTCACATGTTCAATTTGATTCAAAAAGTTCATCCCATAATTTTTATACATTCAAAGGATCGCATTCAATCAACACAGATACTATAGAAGAAGTAGCTTCAGAATTAGTTGTCTTCATCATGATATTAAATCTATCTCCCTCTTTGACTCTTAAAGGTGTTCCAAATTTGCTTGTATTGCAATATTGATCCTCCATCTTCTAGACTTTAAATCTATCGTTTTCTTTGCCATTTTCCACCACATTGATGACGCTCTATTTTTCGAGGCGTTAGAAGTCAGAATCATTTGAACGATACATCTACCTATTGGCATCGGACATCCTACCTGACCGTGTAGCGGTCCACTTCCAAAGGACCATTCCGATTTTCTAGAATCTAATGCTTCACTTTCTTCTGCACACACTGTTATAAACTGTCTCATATATTTTATTTTCTCCATGACCCAACTCATAGTGCAAAAATCTGTCAACAACTCAGCATTGAGTAGATATGTGAATCGATTACCTCCCATGTCCAGATCAACTTCCATCACATCGCCGACTTTCTCGACTTTAGTGTCGTCAACATACTTTCTGCTGACTGCACTCAGATCGCATTTTTCCATGTCGATGCCAGACTCCATTGTTCCTCCAATTGTTTGTCGAGGTAGAGATCGTCCATATGCTCTTAGAGATAGGTTTGAGATTTCATGAGAGCAGAATCCAAATAGCCTTTATTGACTGTAGTCGATTCGGTAACGTCGTCGTCGCAGCTTTGTGCCAGATTGACAATCTTATTAAATCCAGTATTCAGATCAGTTTTCACTTCAATTGCCCATTCAAAGTATCAACAATCTTTCATTCCACGACATCTATGTATTATTTGGTGGCAGCATATCTGGGATGCTCTGGTTCTCCCAGATTAGATATCTTGTGAGAATTCGCATCCACTCCAGAATTAATGATTTTTGGAAGGTAGGGCTCCCTCAGATGTTGAGTAAAACGTCTGTGCGATTCGTCAGCATAGTGTTTCTTGCTTACATCACTCGAATCCACAGGGTCCGACACGTTCACCAATCATTCCGTTTTAAGCTTAGACCGTCGGTCATGTTTTTATTCAAATACTTATTTCTCACACGTTTCTCGAAATCTGCAACTGCTTGATCTGCATGCTTTTTAGTCACGGCGTCGGTCAGATATATCGGTTCAGGAACGTTATAAAGCGTTTGATTATTCGTGTTTAACTGTTCCTTTTGAGGTTCACATCTCCTCACGAAATGATCATTCAAGTATGTAACAGACATTCCGGCATCACCTTCTTTTTTTCTCACAATTTTAGCAAGTCTTCCAAATTTATCGCCTGTCATTTTATTTTTTTCTATCCAATTTATTTTTATTATTTATTTTAATTTTTTTTTATTCCTATTATTTATATGAAAAATATTTTTTGTTTCTCTCTCAATGTAAATCGTTGAGGATGTTTTGAAAATGATGTTTCAAAGACCATCTCTTGAAAACGTAGAGACACATGAGTCCACAAAACACTTGATAGCGATGTTGCACACATTCAGATTTGTAATAATTCGATGATTTTAAATAAATTCTTCAGGTAGTGAGATTCCTTAACTTCGAAATAATAATTTCTTCTCGTGTTCTTGAACTGTGCCACCCGGAGTGTGCCCCCACCTGAAAGATCGCCAGATTCAAGATTCAGCCTTCATCATCATCTCGTGGTTTCTGGGCAATGCATCTCAAATAAATACACCTCAAAAATGTTTTATTTTCAATGCTTTGACCGCATCCAACAGATCGATGTTAGACAGAGGTTTGTTAGGTAAGATGACACCTTCTACCAATATGTTCGTATTTTCCATTTCAGTTTATTTTGAATTTAATTTATTTTGAATTTTATTTTATTTTATATTTTTATTTTATTTTTAATGTGAATTTTCGCCCCCCCCCCCCCCAAATATTTGTTTTAATTGATTCATCTTAGTTCTATCTCATTGACATTTTAAATCATTTGTCCTTTCATTATTTCCTTCAAAATTTTGTTCATCGCTTTACATCATCTCTTAAATCTCATGCAATCCAAATAATATTGTTGCCAAGTTCCTTTTCGCACTTCTCCTGTATGCAAAATCCCAAATGAACATTGGGAATATTTTATTTTTTGCTTTGTCAAAACTAACTCTACGTTTTATTTTTTGTTCTATTTTGGTTTTTAAATTTTATTTTAGAATTTGTTTAATTTTTTTCTCTTTTTGCTATTAATTATATTCTAGATTTTTTCTATGTCTTTATCAATTTTCAATGCCGTGTATTAGTCTAATCCCTCTTGATTTTGAGGAATCATCGACTTTGTGGAATAATGACTGTGAGCTAACATGTTTATTCTATCTGACTACACGATTCTCTTATCATCATCAGCCGATCAAGCAATTTTATTGATTATTTCCGTGTAGAGATCATGCTTGTCACTGTGAATCATGTTCATCGATTTGTACACTTCTTGATTTTCGAACAGACATTTTTTTACTCTTCAAAATTGATGCCATTATTCACAACGTTTCTTTCAACACGTTTACATTTCTTAATTGCCTTCCCATCTAAGTGGCATGCATACAGTTTCAGCTTTAAACCCACGAATTCGGTGATCTGTCTTCCCCTGCCTCGTCCTTGAATTTTCCCACCACCTTTTTATTCACCCCCAAAGGAATATTAGATTTGTGATCACTGGGATAATTGCTCACGTCCAACCACACATCGACATCCAGAGATATATTTCATTAAAAATCTTCAGTCTCTATCTCATACGTCAGACTATACATGTCGGTAAACAACAGTTTGGCTTTTGAAATGTATTTCTTCTTGATGTACTCATCAAGAAATCGATACATTAACTGCTTGCTGATGTCCAAGATGCACGTTTCCAAATAAGTCAGTTTGTCGAATGTTAGACGCATTTGTTTCATGGGAACGGCCACTAGATTTTTATCAAAGATGATTTGATGTTTATAGTTTGGTTTCGAAATGTATTTTCTAACCTGACTGTCGCTCATCACCAGACAAATATCGGTGCTTTTTCTGTTGTTTTCCATCAATTTTTCGTACACCCAATTATTCATAAGTTTAAAAAAAATCTCTCTGGAATTTGGTCACAGCCTGCATTCTTAAATTCGTGTTAAGATCTATATACTTCTTCATCCAAGGCTCTTTATCAAATCGGATGATACAATGCATTTTCACTAATTTCATGCCGTGATCTATGTAAAGTCTAATATTTTCGAAGTAGACTACATATTCACATTTGTAATTTAAATTTGGAACTAGTTTATCAACTTTATTCATTTTCATTTGTTCAGGTGCTGAAGGATAATCATTGTGTGGATCGTGTAACATCTCGGGATATTGTAAATCTACCTCCAGAAGACAGGAATAATGTCACCAATTTTCCATCTCCATGCGATCCTCAATCCATTTGAAATTCCCCGACGCTAACGGATGACTCATTGCCCAACCATATAAATTATTAGCATCTAAATATGTTATGTATTTACTTGGTTCTCGTGCATCGAATTCTTCTTCCATTTGGCGATTGTTCGCTTCCACATATCTTTGATATTGTCGACACTCTACCTCTCACACACTTTTCAAACATGAGCAATATCTCCACGTCAGATAATAATTCCAAATGGATTTCAGTCATCTTCAAGAGTGCACCCCAGCCCAAGCCATGAGCCATGTAATATCACGCTGGAACTAGATCGTCTAAATGTTTCAAACAGACGTCTCGAAAATTTTCGAACACATCTGCAAGAGAAGGAGGTCGGTTTTCAGATAGAGATCATGATAATATCTCATGGATTTCATGTCGAATATTTCCTACACTTTTTGAGCATGTTCATAGTTGACATCGGAAATTTCAGCATTGTATAATTTCGAATAAAAATGATCTTTGGAAGGTAGCTTCAACTCGTTGAACCTATACAAACCATCCATTTTGTCCATAATTGTAGGGATTGACTCTTTCCTCAATATGCTCTCCAATTGATGCTTGTCTCAAAAGTGTTCAGTCGTGATATCGAATTTCACCTTTTCTAAATTACCGACTAATTTTTGTATACTGGTCAGCATGAATTTAAAACTATCTGTGAAACGTATTTCTCTCTAGATATCGACTGCTGACATTTCTTCATATATTTGTTTTCCTTCTTTTTGTCTACGATTATCCATTCATGAATGAAATGTATTGTTCTTTGCTCTTCATGATGCAGTTTATGTATCTTCACTTACACTTCCAAGATTCTTCACGAACAGATGACTGTCGTAACTGGAATGATTGTGAAATGTCACGGGAAAGAACTTAGCATCTTGATATTTTAAATTACATATACTGATTGCAACGCCTCGAAATTTACCCATGTAGTGATCAAGATCTCATAATTTCTTGTATTCGGGTGCCGAAGTTTCGGTGAACAGTAGTCTACAGATTTGGCATTTGGTGGCTCTCTGAAAGTCTTTAATTTGCTCATCTGAGATGATCATCTTCGCAGAATTTTTAAATTACACGTATATTTTTTTGATTTGAGATTCCACACCTTCCTCAAATTTTCGGGCCGCATCCTCATGATCCGACTGTTTTGTGAAGGTGTACAACCTCAAACAATATCAATTGTCGACAGAACATTTTATGCAGAAACAATAACCAGACAGTGTGTGTTTCTGATATTTTTCGTTGTAACTCTGACGATCGTTGGGCTGACATGAACTCATTTTCATCATGGAACTTTCGAAATCGGCGTAAACCACAAAAGGCGCTCTCAGTCTTCTGTTGTGATGTTTGAATTTAATGTAAGTGTGAGGTTTGGGCATGCAGACGGCAATGCATTGATTTGAATTGCAATACTCCCCATGACATTCCAGTGATTCTTTGCTATGAAAGGAATTAAAAAAATTGAAACAGAAAAATCTATCTCCTTGTGTCCGCTAGTCTGTATCACCAATAATCGACTAATGTTCTTAATCCCAACAGTAATGTCGATTGCTGTCTTTCGAAATTAATAATAAATCAATGTTTTTCTCATAATTGTTTGTGAACTTATTCTAAGAGGAAATCTGTTTTTCTTTGAATCGTCATATCCCAAAACGTTGACAGCAAGCGTAAGTTTTGGATTTTCAAAATGATTGATGTCGAGTATCCGAGTCAGAAAATTAAATTCTTAGAAGTTTCCCTATATTTTAATACTCTCTGTGGATGCTTTTCAATGGGATATAAGACAAATGTGACAGCTCATTTTAAGCAGCGACTGTCTTCATTATTTTCCACATTAATCACAGCTTTTTTATTTTCTATGAAATAAGGCACTTTATATACGAAGACGTTCACAATGGATTGTACTTGTCGATATGGATTTCTAGATTCCATGCTTCATCAAATCTCCCATTGCTTCCTTCGTTCTGATACTGCGCTGTAGATTTATTATTTTTTCTTTCATGTTGTCGAAGATATCAGATAAAGAAGAACTTTTGGTCGCGGTTTTTGTGTGAGATTGGAAACAAGCCGTTTTTTCTAAACTTCACCCATGTTCAGATCAATACTATTTTCATTTTAATACCATTCTCTTGCATTCAACGAAATAAATCCAACATGCTAGGTTTGATTTCGTTCAAGAAATTTTAGGATGAAACCTTTTTTATACCCTTGACATCAAACGTTTTGAAAAATCCCTTATCGGCTTGCTCTCTTTCTACAGGAGTAGGCAACAATTGTTTGCATATAACTTTAACGAGTATTTATTCTCTGTCACCATCATTTATTTTTTTTTATTTCAGCCATCACAGTGTTTTATGATGTTTGATATTTGATCTTCTTTTTTTTCCATTGATTGAATAGGTATGTTTTGTTTTTGTTTCCTTTTTCCACCCGTCTGAATTGTTGTTTTTCTCCTCTCATCACCTCCCACTCCAAGCATCGATTTTATCAGCACATTTTTATTTTACGACCATACACG
Source organism: Pictodentalium vernedei (assembly GCA_031216915.1). Taxonomy (NCBI): domain Eukaryota; kingdom Metazoa; phylum Mollusca; class Scaphopoda; order Dentaliida; family Dentaliidae; genus Pictodentalium; species Pictodentalium vernedei. The sequence goes on along the minus strand of CM062296.1, from coordinate 492,047,509 downwards.
TATACACCTTTCAAACCCATCTAACGCACTTTAGATCTCAATTCTGACACTGTTGTATCACTAGACTCAGCCTTTATGACTCTGGTCATTTGTGGTTTAGTTCTATAACTCGACAATTTCGCGATGCTGAGATTATTCACATAACTTTTCAATTGAGCTAAATTGCACGCTTCTAATAAAATGAACATTTTTTCTCAATCGAAAATCCAAACATTTAAATTCAGTGGGACTCGGTTGTGTAAGACCGTCTCCGCCCAAATTCTCATCAAGTCGTGCTTGCTGGCCATAGTTAATGCCAGAAGAAAACACATGACGATCGCGACTTCATATTACGTGTCTTGACAGTCGTGACCGTAGTCCCTTCCGAACTTGCAACCGGAACATCTTTCCTTCAACGCCTCTGGGAATGTTTTCTGTCACGATATGGGCAAACGTTCTGCAAAACACATCTTGGAGAAATTTGTGACGCACTTCTCCTTTTCGTTTTTTCATTTCATCTCTGAATCTATCCATTTTTGTTTTTAAAAATATACTTTTTTATTTCCTTTTATGGAAAATAACTCTCTCTCCCTGAGAGCACTGAGCTAACAGCCAATACAGAAAACGCCAGTGCAGCAGACATGCCAGACTCTTTATTTTGGGGTACATCACAAATGTCTCTGGAACTGGCCAACCTGGTGTTTACAAAGGGCTGCCATGTCTTCTATGTACTCCTCGCTCAGTTCTATTATCTCCGGAAATTGGGTGTTGCTGTTAATTTCATACTTCAGCTGAGTCAATTTCACATCGCCCCTGTTCTTCAACTCCAGCTCTCCTTCCTCTACCCCATCAGCAAGCTCATCAGCTTTGTGTGCCCATCCAATCACAGCTCCATTTTTCAGTGTCACTGCATGGCTTCCAGCATTGAGTAAACAGACAATGGGTGCCTTGCCGCCTGTATGCATTGTGCGAGGGGTGAATAATCCCCATCCACACGCCGGCTCCACCACATATTCCGTGGGCATTTCGGCCACGTTGCAAGTTACACGGACGATTGATTCAGGTGGAACTACAGTTTTCTTTGGTATCCATACTTCTGAACCCTTTTCTCTAGTTGCTGTGGATAAAGGGTGCCTCTCTTCAGCAATGTAGATCTCTTGATTTACCTGATTTATTTTGACTTTGTGCTTCTTTAAGAAGTCCAAACCTATCAGCATTTGATCTAATATGGGTGCAACATACACTGGATGAGTCCAGCGATATGACCCGGTTTGCAAATCTATGGGTCCAACCACGCAGCCAGGCATAAAGAGCTGTTTGCCGGCGGTGTGCAATCTGACCTTTTCAATTATTGGTGGTTCCCTTCAAAAGCGCCGCATGGCCTCTTCCGAAATGATGGTGGCTTCCGATGCGGTGTCCACGAAGCCATAATAACTATGCCGTCTATGGTTACTGGGATCCTCATCATGGAGTCGGACGTCAGTTGTTTCACGGGGACAATTTATCGATGCAATGGGGTGAAAGTTGGTTCACTCTCACTCCATCCCCCAGTTCAGTGAAAGAGGATTCTTCGAGCTTGACCCCTTTTGTGGCTTCTTCCTTGGGTGTAGTGTCCTCCAAGTCGGATCTCACCTTCGAATCGTTGGATTGGTCCGAATCCCTGGATATATCCAAAATTCATTGGATATTTGGCCTATTGCATGCTTCCCAATTTAAAGGCTGCTCTTGGGAAAACATGTCCACTTCTTGCCCTCCAGATCTAAAACTCTGGTTACAGACAGGGGATGCACCAATTATCTCCTCGTCCCCAATGATGTCTGACCCAGACTGAGTAGAGTCTTCATTGTCGGTTTCTGATTCATCAGAGTCACGTATAGAATAATCACACATAGGACTCAATATGTTCCTCAGTCTGTCCGTGTCTGGACATTCCTCTTTCAGTAGGCCATCACTGTCATGTTTCGCCTTTAGGCCTGGGAAGGTGACCTCCTCCCGTTTAAACCACTGAAGGAGACCTTGGTGTCTTTCCTGTCAGTTGATCTAGGACTTGCACTTGTGTTTTGTGAATTTTTTTGTGGGGCAATCCCGAATGAAATGTGTCCCCGATCCACAACCATAACACAAACCACGTTCCTGTGATGGTGAACGCGATCGTCTATCCTTAGAAGTCCTACGATCAATTGGTTCGCCTGATGAACTTGCTGCCGATACCTCAAATAACCTCTCCAGTTTACTGAATGATAGAGGCCAGTTTCTGATCAACGTATTTATCCCTTTCTTTCCTTTCTTGGCGTTCTTTCTCAAGAGCTGTCTCTGCCTGGTCCATTCTAGACGTGACCGTGGCAATGGACTTGTGGGGTCCGGCATTTGGTTGCCGCTGTGCCCCCCCCCCCCCACACTTTGGTCTAGAGATGGGCTACGCCGTCTGAAGTTGGGGCGTATGGGTTGGGTGCTCGGAGAGCTGTTCTCGCTCTCTAGTGCTTGGGTGTCCTTCTGATGTTGTGCCCCATATACAGCACTTACCGTGTACTGATACCTGCGCATTTTATCGATGACATCTTCGAGTGTTCTAGGGCGGTCATTCGCAACATGATGCTCAGCTTGTTGGTCCAACGCACCATGGCAGAAACGCATGGATGCCTGTTGGTAAACGTGATCCTCGGGCAAATGACAGATTGTTCTAAAACTCTATCCGCCCAATTCTCTATACTTTCGTCGGTGCGCTGTACAGCCTGGTAAAATCTAACTTGGGCTGTTTCTGGTAATTCTTGCACCCCAAATCGCTTTTCCATTCGGTGGAGTAACTCAAAAGCTTTAATATTGAGGTTCTGTCAAAGCAACACACCATAGTACTCACTGGCAGTTCCCTCTAGGCACCAGCAAAGGTTATCAGTCATCTCTTCAGCAGTCCATCCTTGTGCAAGGCTGTACGTGTTGTACTTTGTCCTGAAGAGTGACCAACCTGTTTTGCCATCATACATGAGCGAACGGGGCATTTGCCGATTTTTTACTCTTGCAGTGATCTCGATCATGACTGCGGTCTTCACGTTTGTGATCATCGCGATTCTGGACTGAACCGAAACCATCGTGATCGCAACCACCATAATCACGGTCTCTTCTTCGACCATCGCAGTCGCCGTCTCGATTAAATAAACCACGATCATACCGACTTTTGTCCCTAACCCATTTCTGACCGTCTCGGTCTCTGCTATATTTGGGTCCATTGCGATTATACCCATCATGACTGTATCCAATACGATCCATAAAATAGATGGCATTGCGATTGTACCTGTCGCGATCCATGTAATTTCCCGGGCCATCACGATTGTACGCGTCGCGATCATTTCTGGTCCTGTCCCTGTTGCCATTGTTGGTATCGCGATTGTGACCATCACGATCACAGTCATGAAAGGGCCCATCGCGATTCTATCCATTGCGATTTCTGTCATGAGAACCATCACGATTCCGCCTATCGCGATTCCACTTTTCTTCTCTGTCATCCTGACGAAAGGCAGTGGAACTGTTGTTGCCTCGTCCCTGTCCATGCTCTCCATCTGGACAGCGATCATGACGATAAATTCTCTCGTCGTCATATCCCCGGCTCTGATATCTAGACCCATCGGCTGATTATTCTCGGACATCCCTGGCAATCTGTATCTTGCCGACCTTCTCATTAGCCGAGTTCCACTGGCCAAACCTCCTTCGTTCATCTGGAAGTGATGGTGGGCCTGTTAAACCCGAATTGTTGATAGCCATTCCAATTGCCCTGTTAAAGCCCTCGTCATCATTGATGATTGAATCCCGCGAGCAAGTGACTTTTGGGGCCATTTCCTTGCTCTCTGGGCAAATGAACCTGTCATCTGGGCAAGCTGAATCACGTTCAACAAAATCAGTCTGGTCCAGCATGGTTTTGGAAACACGTATATGCACATATAGCACAAAATTGTTCCAATGTGATGTTCCTAAACGTTTCTTTCTGCCATAAAATTTGCGCAGCAATTTTGCGTCGTCCACCTGGCAGATCTATTTTTTGTAGGCTTTGTCCTGTCATAACATCATCAGTCATGATCAATCTCCAGCAAATACCAAATGCAAATTCAAAAACGTATGTAATTTAAATAAGATTACAGAATGTATGCACAAATACCAACATACTTCTGAAGAGCAACTTAACCCGTAATATCCACGGATTAAATAGCAATTACACAAAAATTGTGAAACCAGAAGTTCACAGACTTAAGTCCAGTTTGTTGAGCATACATTTATTTATATCCTCTGTTGTTTTCTTTTTTATATTCACCACCTTTTCTCTTTGGAGAAGAAAATCTCTCCAAACTTATAAGGAATGTACGGTGGCTGATTTAGGACACTCAAATATTTATTTTTATCTCGTTATAACGAGATACGATCTCGTTATAACGAGATAATATCTCGTTATAACGAGATCTTTTCTCGTTATAACGAGATCTTTTCGCGTTATAGCGAGATGTTTTCTCGTTATAACGAGATGTTTTCTCGTTATAACGAGATAGTATCTCGTTATAACGAGATAAAAATAAATATTTGAGTGTCCTAAATCAGCCACCGTAGGAATGCATACAATCTGTGTCAAATGTTATCTGCACTGTTATTTCTTTTGCCAGTAATCTCCCCTGATGTGCTACGCAAGGGAACGATGAAAGGAAAATAACTCTCTGTTTGTGTTGAAAATTTCGACCGACGAACGCTTGAAGCGATCCGTCGAGTTAAAATAAAGGTCAGTAACTGAACATTAGTTGAATTGATATGGAACATATGTCAGAAACCTCTAACACGTGGCAGATGAAGATTAAAAGATAATACGATGAGATGAATCGTTGATCCCGTTTTCACGCGCGTGGTATAACGAAAACGAGAAACGGCATAGAATTCTTCGTCTGCGGCGACGCTAGTATGGCAAAACTCACCTAAATATACTGTAGGTGATCTCTTGATAGCCTGATCTCTAGTGAATGGCGTTGGTCCTCGTCGTGTGTCGGATGTCGGATGATATCTGATCAGTTACCACCAGACGATAAATATTCCAACATTCAGCAAATCCACTTGGACCAAAACTCTCCGTATTTTCGGTCATCTCCGGATATCGAATAGTTTCACCACACTATGAAATATTTGAATTTTTTTGAGACTGATTTTAAATTTCATTTTTTAAGTTAAAAAAAATTCCCTGTCGATATTTTTTTTTGGTCTCCTCTCTTCGCGATCAGCCAATCGTTACAATTCTCAACAAAATCCTATTCGAATAGAAAGGAACAAAACGACGATAACTGCAAAATTACCAACCTGATTGGGGCAGAGATCGTGACACTTTACAAAGTCCTAAAGGGTATTTCTATAGAAACATAACTTTTTAGACATCGTCTTTTCCAGCCTACTTGCGAGTGGTGAGAACGAAGGGTGCAAAAATCACCTTCTCAACAATTCTCAACGAAATACCCCTTTGAATAGCACTGGGCAAAAAGGCGACAATGGCATAGCCCTGACTTTGATGGCGCCAGTCCCCACTGATAAAATATTTCGACAACATCACCAAGCCATGCCTTCATCGCAAGCGTGCCCTAAGGATGCCCTTTGGAGATTATAACCGTGGGGAACGACCGTCGATATCTGCTGTGCAGCAGTGGTGTTCAACTGCTGACTCGGAGAAAAATTAAAGATGATAACAATTTAATATTGAATCTGGTATTCCAAATGTCTAATAGCGACAAACTTAACAACTGGTCTTGTTGGATATCCGAACAATATCACCGTAATAATAGCTCGTGGGATTTCCCAGTAATATGAAGCAAACTAATGTTTGGAAATCCAAACTATAACTGAATTCTTACTTGTGATCAAGGCTATATATACAATATAATAAATGCGTCATGTCATAACAAGTTTACTTGATATAAAGATTAAAGTAAGCTTTCACTGGGTCTTAATGATATGCCTTATTAACTTAGTGAATAGAGCTTAAATAAACAATGGAGGGAAACAATGAATAGAGGCAACTTGTTAACAACTTCTATAAGAGAGGCTTGCTGTCACATAAAGAATGACGAAATATGCCAAGTTTGAAACAACTGAAATTAAATTGGACAAAATGCGAATAGCAGATTGTGGATGCAATATAATAACAGTAAATTTGTCTTTTTGATTCTAAAGTTTATTATGGTCTGTACACGCTCCGGTGATATAAAAATTATGTCCATTGCATCTTCATTTTAACAAGATGAAGATTGTCAAGGATTGTCTGTATATTGTCTGGCAGTTTGTTGAACATCTTTATACTAACAATTGGAACGTGGTACCTGGATCGTTTGGACAAGCTAAAAAGATTCTCTCACCAAATATGACCAAAGGGTCCTCCCGCTAAGTCGAACCACGCGTTACTTCCACCGGGGAATCGCCCGATTAGATGTCTGTACAGGTGTTAGCACTTTCCGATAAATAGAAATTACTGTCCCCTGGAACGCCGTCGTGGCAATGTCTCGGAGAGAGTGAATATTTATTTGCCAGAGGGCGCTCGTCAGCAGAGGGCCAAGGCTGGGATTGATCAACTTTGCTGGGGACCTAGGATACTCTTTCACCGGGGACGGGGGACTTTCACTAGCTCACTCTTGTAGATCACAGTTGCTTATTCACAAGCCACAGAGTAGCGCCGCGCTTCAATCAATTGCTTTCAATGGTAATGAACTAACACGGGCTAATTTCTTGGCGGGAGCTGAGGTTTTATCAAACCCTAGGGTACTCAGGGCTTCTTCGTTAATAAGATAAAGACTATTAACAATCCAACAATTTTATATATAAATCTTCTATGCTCTTATTTACAAATAGCCAACAAATCCTAAATAAATAATCCCAAACACAATTGAAATGAGTTTTGTGACTAGTCACTGAATCCCACCGAAAACAAGCACTAAAATATTATCTAAAACTAAATTGTATAACTTATATTCGCAGAGAAAGGTCGAATCTGTAACTACTGATAAGAAATCACGCAATCTTTCACTCAACCGCCCATGCGCGTATTTATCCCGTTGCGCCTTCCAAAATTATGGGGAATTATCTTCAATATTAAAATTGACCTACAATTTCTACTAATAGTGCTTCTAACCCGCAATAATAACATCTGATCATCTAACACGGGTTCACTAATACACTTAAAACTGTTAACTAATAACTATGTAACTATGATGTGTTATCACAACTAAATACTATAAACTAAATACTACATATTCTCATCGGTTCTTCTTCGGCATCTCCCCTCAATGCAAATCATCAGATCGGGAGTCCTGTCGTCCAAATGACGGCTTACCAGAACCACATAAATACATTAACGCTTTACTACACCGCGCGAACTAACGATTATTCCATCCTAGCGAGCCTGTTTTGAAGAAGAATCAAATGGTTCTGCGCGCCGAGGGCGTGCAGGGACGGTTTGGGGCAAGCCCCTTTCGACCCTCTTTAGCTGTGGATTTTTTGTAATGTCAGGCCGTAGTAAAGGAGGAGAAGTTGTGGGTAGTTAGCGGCGCTTATGTCTTTTCTGCTTCTTTTTCAGAGGTAGAGGTTTCGAAGGAGAGACAGTGGCAGTTGGTGTTGTTGGTGGGCTGCCTGATGGTGATTGGTGAGGTTTGTAAGGTCTGGTACTGGCCGAGTCGGGAGTGGTTGTGGGTGATGGCTGAGGCTTTTGCTGTGATAGATTTCTGGCGTCTGTTAGTTTTCTGGTATCTTCTACTTGTTGGAGGAATAGTTGGTATTTCTTGTCCATCTCTTGCTTGTGAAGGTCCCCTTGTATCTTGTTTTCCTGTATGATGTTCTCCAGCCAGTCTTCCGCGTCCTGGCATTTTGGTTCTGAAAGAAGAGGCGAGTGGGGATCAGGAAGAGGCAAGAGGTCAGCTTCCATTTCAACCTCAGTCTCCACAGACTCTTCCACATCCGACAACACCGACTGGGGAGCCGGCAGTAGAATGGGGCTGTCTGTGGGAGTGGGAGGGGAAGTGGTGGTCACCTCTGGCTCTTTCTTTTCCTCACCGTTCTCTTTCTTCATCTCCAAAAATGCCTCCAAGCGTTGGGCATCCCTCCGCTTGGTAGACGGACTCTTTCTTCTTGGTTTCCTTCTCTTTTCAGGGCCTCCAGACCCCCTTGGGTGAGGACTAGTGTGAGAGGGGATCCTCTCTCTAAAGGTACTACCTCTACCCTTGGGAGGTGTTGTGATCTTCTCTTCTGTGGCGAATTCCAGTGTCACATAGACGCTCTCGCCCTTCTCCTGGATAGTCCAGGTGATGGGACGAGAGACGCCCAGAGCTGAAATGGTGTTTTGCAGTCTTGCTGGTAATGCCGGTGCTCCCATGTTGTTGTTGCTGAGGTGTTCACACTCTGAAGTCAGAAGTGTGAATGATGATGATGATGATGATGATGGTGATGATGATGATGATGATGATGATGATTATGATGATGATGATGATGATGATGAACGATGTGTTTGGAAGTTACTCGAGGGGTCTTATATAGGCGCGCGCATCACTTATCAAAATCAAAAACTTGATTTGGGCAAAGGTGCTAATTTAGAAAAGACGGCTTTGAAGACTTGCAGCGACATGAACTGACTTTTCAATAAGTTCTAATTTGGAATGCATTGTTTATACAGTCCCTGCATGACAGCGACTGAACAAAGAACGCTTTCCGAATACAAACTTAATTAAATTAATGCCTTTACCCAGTTTACTGCCTCTGATTATTAAAAAGTTTCTTTCTTTCATTCATTCTAAATAACTCGAATTGTTTACTTATTTTTAAAATTTAGAATAACCTTAAAATAACAGCCCTGTGATATATGCCTCCCTCTAAAATAAAAAGCCCCGCTTTTTCGACGTATATCCTATTTGACAAACATGAAAAAGGTAAAACTGGATAAATTGAAATGAATGCATGAAAGATAAAGTACTAATGGAGCGTCTATTTGTTTCTTCTTCTGTGATCTTCTCTTCCTTGCAATTGAATATATTGAGGTTGAAAGTGTCCGGGCGCGTTTGTGATACTATGTTAATAATTCGATACCGTCCGATGCATATAAAATGAGTTGTGTCGCCAAAATCGTTAAACTTTGAGAATGAATGTTGAATGTCACGTAGTCCTTTTCCAAATGAATTCCAAATTTAGTTTCGGTGCTGATCCAAAGTTGTTGTCCGCGTGCCTCATGTCCGATTGTTGTTAATTTATTATTAGGTCTAGTTCTTTTCCTCATCTCGATGTCACGTTGTTCCTGGGGTTTACTTCATATTTCTCTTCATCTTGCTGTTGTATATAATTTGATTTCCTGTTGTGTATCCTTCGTTTGTGATGTCTGTGTTCTCTGTGTACTACCATTTTACCATCTCCATATGCAACCTGAAAATACAAACTAGACAAAAATTGAGTTTACTCGTTCTGAAAAAAACAACTTTTATAATGTTGCCTTGAAAGAAGAAACAATTAGACGCAGCGCTCTGGTTAACCTGTAGGAAAAAGAGAACAGACATTTTATTAAACAAGGAGCAACTTGAAAAAAATAGACAAAGAGCTACTTCGAAAAACATCACAAATAAGCAATCAGGAATTAATCAATCTGTCTTTATATCCAAGCGGAAAGCCTTGCCACAGTTCCCCGTTGGATATTTTGCGCAATTTAAAGTGGCAAGATTGCATTCAGATCACACATTATTATTATTATTATTATTATTATTATTATTATTATTATTATTATTATTATTAACTATTTTGTTATTATTAATATTAATATTACTATTTTAAGGTAGGAGTCTGTCTTGCGGGTGGCCCCTCTAAAGTATTATCATAATTTTAATATCTATCCTTATTGAATTTTCATTTTACCCTTCAAACACCTGTAACTTTAATACTAAATGGGGGGGGGGGGGGGGGGGGGGCGGGGGGCGGTGGCGTTACGGTAACCGGTTCTCATCAGATCATCGAAGTTAAACACCGTCGAACCCGGTTAATCCTTGGATGGGTGACCGTTTGAACGATCGATTCGGACTCCCGCGTTGCGTCCTTGGACAAGGCACTTAACCCCGATTGTCCACATGGGGGCACGATGACGCCGTGTACTAAGGCGTACTGCACGTCGATGGTGCGCATGTCTTCAACCAATCTAACCCTGCCTGTGCTGCAGTGCGATGTTGAGGAGCTGGCAGCTGCTCGTCGTTTGCTCGGTGGTTCTCTCTGAGTACTCCAGCTTCCCCCACCCGTAAAACTGTCACAGTATGTGACCTTAAACATCAATAAATAAATAAATAAATAAATAAATAAATAAATAAATAAATAAATAAATAATACCAAATGAAACTTGTATCACTTTTTAAGCCAGACAGTTACCCTTCAACTGGCAAATGCTTTTTTCTGTTTTTAACCTCTTTCCACAGCTTCGATTGTGCCGTGGAGCACGCAAGCGGAATACGTGGAACACACGAGAGAACGCGCGTTTTACGGGATAATAGTAATGGGACAACATTAAATCAGGGGAAAAAACAACGCTTCACCCAACAAAGTGGTGGCGTATCCGTCAAGCGGTACCCACCAAGGAACTCATAATAACCGTAACTGACAAATTAAATATCGGGACTGTCATTCTTTTTTTTAATTTTTTAAATTTTTTAATAAGTTAACAAATGCTTTGAACACTTAGTTTCGTACTCACAATATCTCCCACTCATCTTGGTCTGGGATGCTGATGGAATCTGATATTGTGTTGACGCTTGTTTTCAGTTTTCTTTTTCTTCTTTTTCCTTTTGCGGTCTTTGAAATGTGGAACTCTTGGATTAACTCTTCAGGTATATTTTCTCTCGGTTCCCACGTAGTTGCTTTAGATCCCTGCCACTTAATTTTGTAATGTTTCCGACCGTTGAGTTTCTTGCACGCTAGGATCTTGTCTACAAATAGGGTGTCTTCTTCTTTTTCCTCGGTGTCTTCGTCTGCGGTAGGCTGATGCTTATCTTCGGGGTGGGGATTCAACGCGATATCGGGTTCTCTATCTGGAGCCCCTGTTTCCTGAGCCGTTTGCTCTTCGAGGGTAGTGGTCGGACGATCTTTAGGGTTGGCGAACGGTTTGAGACGGTTCGCGTGCACTGGTGACTTGAGTTGAATATCGTCTGAACATCTGCGGACCGTGTATGTTGGGTTGATGTCGTGTGTGATATAGTATGGTCCTGTCCAACGTTGGCACAGTTTCCGTGAAAGCCCAAGAGGCGTTTTGTTGTTATATAACCATACTTTGTCATCTGTCGAAAATCTTGGGGGCTTTGCCTTTTTGTCATGCTGTTGTTTATACTTCTGCTGTGCGTCTTTAATATTTTGTTTTACTATTTCACTGGTGACTTCGAAGTTTTTTCTGTATGGCGTCTAGATGTTTATACGCTTCGGTTCCGATGTTGTTGGTTGGAATAAGCTCCGTATCTATCGGTAACTGGCAATCTTGTCCGAATAAAACACGAAAAGGACTCATCTGCGTTGACTCTGTGCACGGGGTTGCCCAAAACGCGAACAGCACACTTGGTAAATGACCCGGCCAATTTTCTTGTTTCGCATCGCAATACATTCGGAGTGTTGTTGTTATTGTTGAGTTCATCCTTTCACGCGCGGCATTTGTCTGTGGGTGGTAACTGCTTGTCTCCAGTTTCGTGATCTGAAAAAGTTTACAAAGTTCTTTGATAAGCCTTGACATGAATTTTTTTCCTCTGTCTGACAATAGTGTTTTGGGGGCCCCGTACCTACAAATAATTTCCAAATATAGAATTTTAGCTATTTCTGATGCTTCCATTGTTTTTAAGGGGAATGCCTCCGGCCATTTTGTGAAAGTATCAACAATTAACTAAATATATTTATATCCATTCGGAGACGTTTTGAGGAGTCCTAAAATGTCAATATGGAGACGACTAAATGGCGCTTCGACAGGTAACGGTTTTAGTGGCGCTGGATGGTGGTGGGTCCTTGTTTTTCTGGCACTGAAGACATGATTTTACATAATATTGAATGTCAGAAAATAAGTGTTGCCAAAAATACTTGAAGCGAATGGACTGATAAGTTCTATCAATAGCTTGGTGTCCACCCAGCAGTGAGTCATATGACAATAGCACATCATTCCTCAAACTGAATGGCACCACGAGCTGTTTAATTAAACGGTCTATTCTATGACCCTTACCTTTTGTGTAGTAGAGATGATACAGGATTCCATCTCCCAAAATGTAGTCATTTGCTTCCAAAATGACTCTTCTAACTTCTTTATCGTCTTCGGATAATATTCTTCCTTCTAAATATTCTATAAAAACATTTACGTCCGGATCCGATCTTTGTTTATTTTTAATGTCAGCCTCGGAGACAGCTGCGACACGCGTAATGGAATCTATTGGGTCACACTGTTGCATTACCTCTTCGGTTTGGGTTTGAGACACCGCGTGTTCTTTAATGTTGTTTGCGGCTATCACGGTGGCCTGAGCATTATCGCTTACTGCATGTTTTGTAACTTGTGGACATTCGCGTCGCGATAGCGCATCGCGTTCAAATACTTTCTACCTGCTTTAGGGACGATTTCAAAATTATACCCTTGTAATTTTAGCGACCGCCGACCAGCGGCCTAATCTGCCGCTACATTGTTTAAGGTGTCGTAAATATGAATTAGCAACATGATCGGTGATTACGGTAAACTTACCATTCGCTAAATAAACATGATAGTGTTTAATACCTTCAGCTATTGCAAGACATTCGCGTTCTGAAATACCAAATTTTTGTTCTGCTTCAGAAAGAGACCTGCCTCCATATGATACAACCACTTCCTTACCATTTTCATCCATCTGACCTAAGATATAACCTATGGAATATCCTCACGCGTCTGTTTATAGAAAAAAAATCTTTATCAAAATCTGGGAAAGCCAAAATTGGATGTTTTGTCGGGGCCTCTTTCATGGTGTTAAAGGCCTTTTCACATTCTACATCCCAATGAAATGTTACATTCTTTTTATAAGATTATGGAGAGGTGCTGCCCTTTTCGAAAATTTAAAACGAAACGTCGATAATAGTTACAGAGACCAAGGAAAGCACGAACATCTTTGAGGGGTTTTTTTGGACGGGGGAACGAGGACACAGCGTCCGTTTTCGAAGTATCAACAGAAATGCCATCTTTAGAAAGAACGTGCCCCAAATAGCGTATTTCATTTGCAACGAAATCACACTTAGAAGGCTTCAACTTTAGATTTGCTCTACGCAAGGCCTCAAACAATTGTGACAAGTGCTGGGGGTGTTCCTCAAAAGACCTAGAAAAGACGAGGAGGTCGTCTACGTAACACAAACATGAGTGCCATTGTAAATCTCGAAGGACTTCAGCCATGACCATTTGGAAACTTGAAGCGCTATTCATCAAGCCCATGGGAAGTCTTTTAAATTGATGAACTCCCCTGTAGGTGACAAAGCGGAAATATCCTGAGAACATATCAAGACAAGAGAATATCGTAGACCTTGATTTTTCAAGGGTGTCGAAAACGTCCTCCAACCTGGGCAAAGGAAATGAAATGGGCTTTGTCAAGGCATTCAGTTGCCTGTAATCTACAGTGAACTTAAACAAATTGTCCTTTTTCCTAACCATAACAACTGGGGACATCCATTCCGAGGCTGAAGGCTCAATAATGCCATGTTCTTCAAGTTCGTCAAGTTGTCTGCTTATCTCTTCCTTCATTGCTGATGAAGCCCTATAAAGCCGACGTCTCACTGGGGCCGCATCACCTGTATCGATTTTATGTCTACATATACGAGACATTCCAAGTTCGGACAAATCCTTAGCAAAGCAATCCCTATTCTTACCTATTAGCACCAAAGGTTCCTGTTTCTGAAGCGACTCGGCTTCGGCAAAGTAATTGTCATAATTGTTGGACCCACCATGACCAATGTAATTCACCGTCGCTTTCGCACTAACATCGCTTTGTTCAACTGAATGCAGAATATCATCAGGACGGATGTGGTAAAAACAACCGAAAACCTGTGAAGATGTGAGCCTAACATAGGAATTGGTGGGGTTAAGCACTTTAGAAACAGCCCTATTGTTAACCACTTCTACAGGCGTACGTGCAGCCATAATGTTCTTGTTACTAACTAAATTTGAATCCGGCTCGATAATACCTACACGCGAAATAATTTTATCAAAACCCACACGTACCGGTATAATAGGCTCACCTCGGGGTTCCAAAGTTATGTCCTCTAGCACTGTTACATTATTTGTACAATCAGTTTGTTCTTCGGCATTGTTTATTGGAGCGTGTGTCATACCATTCTGCAGTATAAAAGTTTTGTAACCTAGGTCAATATTAGCCTTGTTTTCAGTTAAAAAGTCCATACCTAAAATAATGTTTGCTGGCATTTTTTCCAAAATTAGAAAAGTTTGATTTACATCTAGCCTACACAGGGATAAATGTAAATTTGTTTCTCCTAAAACCTTTAGTAAATGGCCATCTACACCCATTATGAGTTTAATACTAGGAAGAAGAATTTCAATGTTGCCCAACAAGCGAACGGACTGTAAGAATTCTTTTGATATACAGGAGCGACTGGCTCCCGTATCAACCAATGCAGGAATTCTAGTATATATATTTTCCAACCTTACGTCGACTTTATTTCCAGCCATTTCCGTACTAACTGAGGTGCTTAGTACATGTATTGCATTAAATCTGCATGTTGAACTGACATGACCAATGCGTTTACATGTGTTACATCTATAATTCCTAGCGGGACAAGTTGATGAGTTGTGGTAATGTCTTCCACACCTATGGCACAAGGGAAATTGCCGCCTCTTACCCATAAACGGGCGATACTCCCGACGTCTTGAGAAATCTCTTTCAGTGTGTAGTTGGCGCTGGCCACAGTCATTCCGGTGTCTAAGTGGGTCAGAGTTACGTGAGATCTGGGCAGCCAGAACTACATTTTGCTGAATGACTTTCTCCTTAATTTCACGAATGTAATCAATCATCTCTCGGAAAGTTTCTGTGGAACCCATTGTCAGTCTAATGAGAGCACTGTGAAAAGGTTCAAGCTAGATAGATGAACTATTTCGGATTACACCACCAAATATAACCGTGGGGAACGACCGTCGATATCTGTGGTGCAGCATTGGTGTTCAACTGATGCCTCGGAGACAAATTAAAGATGATAACAATTTAATATTGAATCTGGTATTCCAAATGTCTAATAGCGACAAACATTTAACAACTGGTCTTGTTGGATATCCGAACAATATCACCGTAATAATAGCTCGTGGGATTTCCCAGTAAAATGAAGCAAAGTAACGTTTGGAAATCCAAACTATAACTGAATTCTTACTTGTGATCAAGGCTATAAATACAGTATAATAAATGCGTCATGTCATAACAAGTTTACTTGATATAAAGATTAAAGTAAGCTTTCACTGGGTCTTAATGATATGCCTTATTAACTTAGTGACTATAGCTTAAATAAACAATGGAGGAAAACAATGAACAGAGGCAACTTGTTAACAACTTCTATAAGAGAGGCTTGCTGTCACATGACGAATGAAGAAATATGCCAAGTTTGAAACAACTGAAATTAAATTGGACAAAATGCGAATAGTAGATTGTGAATGCAATATAATAACAGTAAATTTGTCTTTTTGATTGCGCATCTTTTTGTCCCAGCCCAATAGGATTACAATGCAGGCCTGCCCCCGAACCAGGGAAGTTCGGGTCTTCTTTTTCTTGGTGGTCCCCGAAAGGGGTCGTTGTTGTTTTCCTTCAAACAGTCCAACTACAACAGAGACAGCCTGAGGCAGATTATACTTGCCAGTGATGGCCATCACTCATAATCATCCTCGAAGCGGCAGACTATACTTGCCCGAAAATCCAGATCTACTGCACAGGAAAGGGTGCAGGAATTACCAGTGCTAATCACTGTACAGGCTAGCCGTTACCAACAGCTCATCGTGGATATTGTTTGGAAATTTGAAATTTCATTTCAACAGTGGTCGTAACAAGTGAGACGGGAATTAGCATAGGCGGTGACATGGGTACAGATTGTTTTAATCTTATTGTACGAATAAAATACAGAAAGCTATGTTTGGGACTGACACACCTGTACAAAAAGAAAAGTACACACATCTGGCTCTATCAGACAATGGATCTTCGGTAAAATCCTTAAAGTAAAGAGTCTGTGGACCAATTCCTGCTAATTCTCAACACGATCGTAACGGTACGAACCAAGTGAGAAATAAGAGGTTCAGGTGACTGCATCTGAGTTACGAGGAAACACTCTTTCTTATTTATTTATTTATTGACACTTTTAACAGTCAGGGTCACCTCGTGTCGGACTGTTTTACGGATGGAGGAAGCAGGAGTTCCCTGCGAGAATCATCGAGCATATGGGACGAGAGTTAATATTTCCCTACAGTGTTCCGGAATCGAAGACCGTTGTTTTGAACTTGAAACCTGACTCAATACACTCACTTAAAGCAATAATAAACGAAAAAGGTTGTAAACATTCGTTTAATTATTATTATTTCAAATAATTACTTTCGTGCAACGAAGGCAATTATTTTACCCTTTACCCTTTACCCAACAGAACGTCTAAAACCGGTGTGACAGGAATGATAGTCCGTAGGAAAAGTAGTCCCTCTGGACTATTATTCCGCGGAATTATAGTCCTAGGTCTAACATTCCTAGGAATAGTAGTCCGGCGGACTACTATTCCTAGGAATGTTAGACCTAGGACTATAATTCCGCGGAATAATAGTCCAGAGGGACTAACGTTCCTACGGACTATCATTCCTGTCACACCGGCCAGCGCTCTTCACAAAACTCACCAATCAACTTTTATTATTTTTACATTTTTTTGTTTTCAAAACATAGCTTATGACCCCTCATTGCAACGAGCTCGTTGAGCTCGTCCCAATGAAAGTTCAATAGCTATGTATATGACGTAAAAAATAAATGTTTTTTAGTTATTCAAGAATTTTGCTTTCAGGTGTCGTCTGTCTTTCATGTTAGATAAAGGGATAATATAATAATAATGCACACATTTTTCTCGTGTACATGATCACTCGATTGTCATACACCTCTAACGAGAGCTTTCGAACAAAGGATATTTGAAACATACGGGTATTCTTGCACACTGAAAATTGTGGTTTCGTTAGATGGTTAACTTTTTTTTTCAAACTAGTGACTTCCAGAGAAAATGTTGGCATTCGAGCAACCAACAATTTTTCCAAGGGTCCACAAAAATTTCGACAGACTTGGTTGGGGAGGTGGAGGGGGGGGGGGGGCGAATCTCTCCCGGCACCTCCACTAGCTCCGAGCCTGGACGAAGCCGAATAAGTATAGATCCGGCGCGTCCCTTACTTTCATTTAGTTTGTTCCGCCTCTGGATCAGTTCTGTTGCTAGAATTTAACTGGTATATGATAATTTAAAATTTCTGTCCCGCTACGTTTTGACTGTTGAACTTGAAAAATATTTTATAGTAAACTACACTCTCGCTATCGCCGAGCATTACTCTTTTAGCACGTCAGACGACATACATAATTATATGTCGTGTAGACACTTTATGCTTCTCACTAATAATCAATTCACAGTTCTATGGGACCAGGTCTATTGTAAACAAATAGCTTTTAAGAACTTGGTTACACGGCAACAAAATCGAAATAATCGATTTTAAATTCCATTGTCACAGAATATAAACATTGACTGGTCGCATCGAGCATAGATGTGCTGTTTCTTGACGTTTCTGCAATCTCGGATGAAAACAAAACACAGTGAGTACTATAAAATAAAGTCAGATGTGTGTCATAATTTTATTAGTAGAGATTTCCAAAAGGTCCGAGTGGTGAGGCTGAGGAAAAGAAATAAAATGGTTCCGGTTTGCCGACCGATCCTAATTTTCATGCCAAACCTAATCTTTTTATAAGCACTTAACAAAAAAGTTATCCCCATTTAAAATGATATCGGAAGATAAGTATGGATTGCCAGCTCGTTCCAATGAGAGGTCATAAGCTTTGTTCTTGAGACGAAAAAAAATAAATAAATATATAAATAAAAATCAGAAAGTATTAAAATTTGAATGGTCATTTTTGTAAATGGCGCTGGCCGCTTTTGCTCGTTATTTTGGATAAAATGTTTAGCGACAGGATGATAAAAAAAATATAGCCCAACCGACCGATCTTATTTTTCTACTGCATGTGCCTGGAACCAAATCCTTAATTTTTTTCGACTTACTGGACTCGACTATGTTTATTTCCTAGGACCTCCCTGGACTTCATATGGAATCACAAAATTGCAATCGTAAATGTCATGTTCAGCATCATGAGGGAGTGTGAATTAAACTGGAACGCGGCGTGATATTTTCATCAGAGCAAGAATACCTAGATGTGATATGAAATGCATTAAGTGCATTAAAGGGCAAGAACAAAGTTTCAGCTAATGGACCACCACGTTCAACCCGGAGATCTATAAGTGAAACATTATCATTGTTTTCTAAGCGTCTCCAAAGTCATTGGCCAACAAAAACAACAATATACGGGTGTTTTTAGGGCAGTTCTACTCCCTGGGTAGTGTAGAATTCCAAATCCAGATATTTAATGACGAAGTTACCCCTTTCTGGCAGACAGCTTTGACTGCGCGTCAAAATATACATGTATTCAAGGAGAGCTACTCCCGAGTCGAGTGATCCGTGTATGAGAGTTACGCATTACTCAAAGCATATCTATTTTCTGAAGTGCCTGTTCATCAGCAGTGTGTTTAAAGAGATCTGTCTGTACAAGAAAGGCGCCAAGGGGTGGGAAGGAGTTCCGAGGGGTGGGGGTGGGGGTGGGGTGGAGTAAGCCCCCCCCCCCCCTCCTCCGGTCTGGGAAATCGGCCAAAATGATACAAATCCCATAAAGATAGAGATAATATTTCCGAAGACCTGATACACGTGCACAATAGGAATAAGCCGACGGGCATATATTCACTGTGACATGGGTAGAGTTAAATGCATTACGAGAGTTATATTTTAGTCTGATACCGGAAACTTTCTACACAATCAGAGGTCGACAAACATATTGTCTCTGTCGTGAGTTACATCGTACTTGTTAAATTTGTGTCTTGCAGAATTAAGGTATAAAAAGCAGGTGTCATGCTGAATAGCCATGACATCGGTTTTTGATACCCTTGTTCTAGAGTCTCAGATATTGCATAAATTTCCCCAGTTAAAACAAAAAAAATTCTCACACCGGGTCCAGTTATGGTCGGACCTGTGGATCTATCCCCCCCCCCCCACCCCCCGCCATTATGACTATATTGTGGAAGGTGCAGTGGAATGGATTAGTCCCTCCACATTTGGGATGGGGTACGTGTAGTCCATAATAATAATAATACTAATAATATTACTCGAGCAATCCGGTGAAATGAGGAGGCCAACAACAATCCCACACCCCACAGGTCATTCCCCCACTCTCCATCCTAAATTCCCAGTATTCAGACAAAAGCTGTTTTATAATATCCTCCATTGACACTTTCTCAGTCTCTCGTACAACAACGCCCTCCCTCATCCACTTATCTCGCATCTTTTCATCCCATTATTCCATTACTTTCTCAATGAGTCCTATTCTGTTAGGCAAGTATTTGGGGCACTTTAAAATGAAATGTTCCAGGTCTCCGTACTCCTAAGCTGCACACGTAACACCCCATTTCCTCGCCCCACCCGATTTCCCCCTTAATTCCAGTGACTTTGATCTCATTTTGAACAGCAACGACCTCTCCAAGAGATCATTTAGGTACTCCTCCAGAGCTAGCGAATTTTGTTTGTATAACCCGTTTAGCGAACATTTGATCCAAACTCCAGTTCACCAATTTCTGTTATAATCCTCGAGCTCCCTTCCCCTGATTAATCTGCTCCCCTGCTTCAGTCCCCTTCTAGTAGTACAGTCTCAATAAAATAATTCTTCATGAGCACACTCACATGCCTTGTCCATCCAGTCTGAATTTTGGAGTCACATATATAGGTACGTAGCTTTACATCATCTGTTATTTGGGAGGTTTACCAGATAGTGTAGGTGGCATAATTTCACTATATCTATTCTATCTTTCATCGGAATCCACCCAAGTTCCCCAATGACCGCTCCCAGTGTAGCTCCGTTACAATGACTGACAATGTTCGTCTTAGGAAGAGGTTTATAGGAAAGCTCTTCTCTATTCTGAGACCCGTTGGGATCCGCGACAAAAGACGCTCAAATACAAATTAATTCAATTTTTCTAACTGTACCACCACACTCTTCTCCTATATAATCCTAATAAAGTACCGCCACTTGTGTCTACGTCCAACCAACGTTTTTAATCTACGAACTAATCAAAATCATTCTGTCGCAAGAATTTGTACCTGAAGGACCCATCTCCAATCTGATCAAAATCACCGAGTTCCATTCTGACGCGCAAGTTTGTACCACGGTTCATTCATCCCCAACGTCTCCAGCCAACCAATGGAATGTCAAACCTTTGTTTGTCCGAGAAAATTCATATATTTGACCTTTGAGAAATTTCCTGAACAATGTAAGCGAACGACCATCGCTATTCTATAGCGACAATAAATCACGTGCAACTCAATTATTTATCACTTTTCCCTTATTGCCAATGTGAGAGGCTCGAAATCGAAATTGAGCATTTTCTTCTTTACTGCTCTTTTCTACTCAAACTTCTACTCAGACATACAATCAATGCTTTACCTTTTACTGTCGATCTCTATACCATACTGTTTGGTTCGGAATTATTGAGTAATGTCGGGAATGGCAATGTTTTTGAGGTTGTACAGACGTTTACCACACTAAGT
This sequence comes from Pictodentalium vernedei, assembly GCA_031216915.1. NCBI lineage: Eukaryota > Metazoa > Mollusca > Scaphopoda > Dentaliida > Dentaliidae > Pictodentalium > Pictodentalium vernedei. The sequence continues at coordinate 492,026,667 of CM062296.1, read as the reverse complement.
TTGCTGTGACGCCTTCGATGTCTGCTCTGTTTTTGGGCCATTAGTGTAATCGTAGTCTCAACCATATTATTATATCTCAGTTAGCTGTTGAACGAAATAGTGTCTGCTATATGTATACGCTACTTTCTGATAACTGCATTGTGCGAAAGGACTTACGATCTGTTTTTCAAAATGGCTTATCATTATCCCGTTTTTTCTTCCATCCTTGTCTTATTGTTTCACTTTTCCTCTTATGTCTAATTCTCATTTGGAACGTAGGGACCACCTCCCACACACACATTTTCCTACTTCCACGTAGTTTGACCGAAATTGATTTGCCAAGCAGAATGTATAGAGAAACAGTAATTTTCAAGAAAACAGCTGTAAGTCTTTTACCGTTCTTCCATCCCTCGTGGTCGTTAACCAATTTCTGTGTCTATCTTTCGTCTTAAGATAGAAGAATACCAAATACAGAACACTATTCTGAAATGAACCACCGCTGAGATCTTGAGGTACAACACATTCCAGAAGACCGTTTGAGGACAAGGCTCAAAGTTATTGCAAAATCCAAGATACCCCCCCCCCCCCCCCCAGCATGCAAGGGATACCTATCTTTTGTTATGACTTTCTCAACACTTGGATGAAGAAGAAACCTCTTTGTGCCCACCCCATTCCACATCAGCGTTTAATTGCGCCATACGTCACTGACTCTCTCATATTCTCTTATCTCCATTTTGGTTTAAACAGTCTCTTACACTGTTTATAAGTGTCTCAAGCCACCAATGTGTGTAAATCCATCATTTACAAGGGAGACGACTCTCAAAATCTTCGAGCTTATTGTCCTAACAATCTGTATCTTTGTCCTTTGTCCTCGTTACATTGTACACGATTAAGTTGCTTGGATCGTGTTTAGTTATTCATATTTTCATGTCATATGATGTTTTCACCCCGACAAGCAGTTTGAAAATCGATGAACATTTCACATATATATGTAAGAAAGTAAGATTGGAAGCATTAAATGGGTCTAACTGTTATTAATCGATCGTTCAATTTCTCCTGCTATTCAACACTGCATACACACCTGCAACGAAAATGTGTCACAAGTATTTAGCAAATTTCGTTTCGTTTCCAGTGCTTATATAGCATCATTTATGAATGTCCCTCTGAACAATGAACCGTTTTGATTTTCACGAGTCATGTATATTTGAAGCGATATTGAAATGGGGCAGTAGCTTTTTATAATTCTGAGATAAACACCGAAAAACATGTTTTCAGTGAACTGGAAATAATGGTTGCAAATATACTTGGGCAACGATGGTTTAAAGACTGCTGCCAACACACGGATCTGTGTGCAGCCGTATACGATTTATTTCCATTTACCATTCGGCCACCGAATATTTCACACCGAAAAGCTGATGTAGTAAATGAACGAAGACATGGCGCAAAATATGTCAGTGATACCAGGATGCGACCTCGGGGTGAAAGGAAACCCACCCGAGTGAAGCTTTTTACGATTGTTAGCACGCAATGAAGCAGATTCAAAATAGAAAAAAAAACGTGTTGGTAAGAAATGACGTACATGACGCTAGTATTTATTTATTTATTTATTATTGATGTTTAAGTCACATATTTCTGTACAATGGCTAATCATCACCACAACTGTTTTACGGGTGGCAGAAACCGGAGTACCCGGAGAGAACCACCGAGCAACGACGAGATGACGCTAGAGATGCTGAAGTGCGATATCCGAGACAATTGTGATTATAAAGTGACCGGAATAACGTCAATCACCTCGGAGTTCGCCGACAGAGACACTCAACATCTACACCACGCTTTCTCTATCCCCGAAGGCCACAGTTCGATGTTTCGAGTCAAGGGGAAGCCGGGAAGCTAAAAAAAACAAATCAAAACCCGAACCCCCCCCCCCCCCAAAAAAAAAAACCCAAACAAAACAATGTCGGTAATACGACATGAAGAAAATCGCGTTAGTGACGCCAAAGTGCAAACCCGTGATAACTGAAATTCATTTCAAGTTATACTGCGCCAGCCAGCGAAAATTCTATATGGGTAAGGACGTCCACGACAAGCAACGTGATCCATTGGGCAGAACTATACCGGGTGCCGAATTTCAGGGACTGCCAAATCTGAGCCCTGATATGTCAAGGAAATCGCGATGTTGTAAGAAATGGCGTAGTTGCGGTAAATGGCATCAGTAATCACTTTGTCTGAGATGATGGCAACAAAAATGACGTAAATAATGCTGGTACGTCCAAAGGTTACATCGGAGACAATAGGCGCTAATCCTCTCTTACCCCTGGACAAAACTACCAGGAGTGAAAACTTTTACTCAGTATCTATAAAGGAGTTCACAAGGAACAAAGACAGGTTTTGATACAAAAATGAGGTAATGACGCCAGTGACCGCGATGTGTAAGGCCAGAGATAATCGAAACCCATCCCATGATACTCCTTGGACAAAACTATCCTGGGTACCCACATTTGACTCACAGACAGGATGAAAGACAAAGAGAGAGAGAGAGAGAGAGAGAGAGAGAGAGAGAGAGAGAGAGAGAGAGAGAGAGAGAGAGAGACAGAGACAGAGACAGACAGACAGACAGACAGACAGACAGACAGACAGACAGACAGACAGATAGGGGCGTATTCACTTCAGATATATAATTTTCGAAACCCATAATGATACAAACAGCAAATGGCAAAAACTAGCATCTATTCTATTCCAGTTTAGCTCTGACTATCTCTTGACACCAATAAAAGTGATGGTTGCGTCGTAAATAAGGGCCGTGTTTCTCATTTATCGCCTATGGTTGGGGGAATGCTACTATCATTCCATTATCAATTGATAAATCATTCACTCGAGATAAGAGTTACCAATATACATATGGAATGAGTTGGGACGTTTGTGTTTGACACCCCCAATCCCATGAATACTCCGAAAAGGTGGGGTGAGTTTTGGGTTGTGTAGATGTGTGTATAAGAGAAAGTGTGCAGGTGTGTGTGAAGGTATGTCAAGTGTGTGTAAGTGAAGATGTGTGTGTGTGCAATGGCGTATAAGAAGTAGGGTGAGAGTGTATGCGTAATTGTATGCATGGGGGCTGTGGGTGTGGTTATACAGTGATGGGTTCGTACAGATGAGATGGTCGGGTTGGGTAAAACGAGCGCACCTTGGGGCTCGAGTGTGTGCGCGAGGGGGTGCGTTTGTGCATGTCTGGTGAGGAGGGATTCCATTTAACAGAGTTGTGATAAATTATACGTTACACATTTACACAAGAGATCGAACATTTGTAGCAAGGGGTGGGAGAGAAACTTGCCCACCTTTCTCAAAACGAAACATTCGATCAACGTCAGTCGGCGTGCACATTTACAAATAAACAATCCATAACAGCGTCTAATTCCTTAACCCTTTGACGATATCAAAATTGAGTATTTTAATTACTACTTTTTAAAAAAATTTCCAAAAATTTCAACAAAACCATATCATGTGACCCCTCATTGGAACGAGCTCGATGAGCTCGTTCCAATGAGGGGGTCACATGATATGGTATTGTTGAAATATTTTGAAACATTTATTTCTTTCAACTGCTGAATTTGCAAATTATGCGGGCGGATGCGGGCGATTCGTTAGGTAAAGGGTTAAATAATGTGAGTGGTGGCTTAAAGGTATGATTCTAAAGTACACTGTCGCCTGTACTATCAACGACTTTGGCCGTGATGCAGTTAAGTTGCTCCACGCAAATCACTGAACATTTGCACATGCAACGAAAATCTTAATAATGCGGCAGTTTGGGATTTGATAAGGGATAACAGGTTCGGATCAGTAACGCCGAAAGAGTTCAAGTTTGACGCCGAAAGAGTTCACTATAAACTAGCAAGTGCCCATGCCCGTGTACTCTTTGGTTAACAGAATTCGAAGATAACATAAGAAAAAATCAATTCTTGAATAACTAAATAATTCCATTTATGATCTAAATTCCATTAGCACTCCTCCTTAAGTCAACATATTCCAACCACAGATTTTAATATGCAGAATTCCATTTGTACCCACACCCCCACCCCCATGACCGTACATTACCCACCTGGGGCTTTCGGTAGCCTCGTATTCTAACAACAAATAACATTTGGTAACCTCTGACTATTTTTCAATCTAAAAACTCCATATTTTGGTCACATTTTAGACCCGTTTGGAAAAAATCCACCAGTGCCATGTCTGAAATTTCCGACATTTTGCAATTTAGAGCTTCAACTATTCAACTATTGTAATAGGCCAGTCAGTCAAGTTAAATTATACCCCAACCACGAAGAAATAGCTATACAAATACTTGTATTGCTTTGGGGCAGGAATTAGTATAAAAATAACATATGATAAATCCACATTAATCCCATCACGGGATAGTGGTTACTTTAGACGTGAAAAAGTTAAAAAATCCAATAAAATCAGCGAAAATTGGAGTTTGCTCAATACTCATTAAATGAGTTCAAACAACAATCAATTGCGTCGTATTTAGATCAAAATAACCAGTGACCATCTACCTGCACCCAAGACCTCGCTAAAGATGAAACGATGTAACTGTGCCACAGGTTGTGAGACGTCAAGGTGTAGTTGCAACAAAAACAGACTCACTGTTCAAATGCGTGTGGGAAATGCCAGGAAAATAACAACTGCAGCAATGTCAATACAGATAATCTGGAAATCTTATTTCGCATAGCGGCAGAACGATTTATCAGATCTCCAGATTATCTGCATTGACACTGCAGCAGTTATTATTTTATATTATTATTTATATATGACATTGATATATAATGATAATTTTTTAAAACATTTTACCCCCGAACTCACATTTGTTAGCTCAGCTTGACAACGTCATTTACGAGCTATTGGGATGGGTTTCGATCCGTCGTCCGTCCCTCCTTACGTCCGTCTACCCGTCCGCCCGTATTTCCGTACATCCGTCCGTACGTCCGTACGTTCCTTTGTTCATCTACAGTTCCTTAGCACATCCTACTGGCCGCAGCTATCACCCGAACAGCTCCAAATGTCATACGTGTCTTGAGGCAATGTCTAGATGAGAGCAAAATAATTCTTTCGAATTTCGTTGGAAAACATGGTTGTCAGCGGCCATCTTAGATTTGCCATATAAACTGTCAACAATTCTATTGGCATGTTGGGTGATTGTTGGGATTTTTAGTATGTTGTTATTTCGACACATATGCTTCATTTAAAAGCAAAATCTTTTGTATAGCTATTTCTTGTGGGTTAAGTATCACATCTTTTGGACTGTAAATTTGAAGGACGATTGTGGAGGTACCACCTCATGTGGTAACGTCTCCAGTTATCAGTTTTTTCTTGATGGCCAAAACTGAAAAAACTCAATTCCAGGCCTGACATTCTTAAAAATGCAGGAGGGCTAAAAATGCTCCCCGCATGGTCTAGGGGAGCGATTACCTCTCATCAAGCTTTGAAAGGCCATATAAACGTGGCAAAATGAATGATCTCTTGTGGGTTTGTACATTTTATTTGGCGCTACTAACAATGTAGTCTCTGTGAGACAGCTACACTGCCCCCACACCTTCGGGCCTCGATAAGGACCGGAGATGTGGGAGGGGCGGTGTAGCCGTCTTACGAAGACCACTGACATATCAGAGATCTGAAATGATGTGGGTTTTAGAAATAGGCTGTTATGGTAATCATTATTTTCTAAGGCCAGGAGGGCTAGTTTTCGCCCTCCTTAGCTTTTTTAAGGCGAGCAGTAGGCTAGCAAATAAATCGCTCTCCTGAAAATGCCAGGCCTGCAATTCAATGGCATTTTTTTTATTTTTTTATCAACATTGTTCATCCGATATATTGTTATATCATATAGATCACGTTTGATGAAGATTTCAACCGTTCTTACTTCTGAGAAAGGATTTCAACCATATAATAATAGGGTGTCCTGTTTTTCAAAAAGAGAAAAACTGACGTTATTACAAGGCTTCACTCTAAAATCAGTTGGGTTAACCCAAATCAACTGGGCTGAATGAATATGAACTCAATTCACTCAACCCAGTTGTTTGTAACCCAGCTGATTTTAGAGTGCTGTTACACTCAAAAAGGAAGAAAAGAAAGAAATCATTACCTGGTACGATAAAATATACACTGTGAATTTTAAAGCATTGGTGGGCGCCTACCTATTGAAATTACCCATCATTATCATCAGAAGCCCGGAAGTCAAAAACAATAAATGATGCGAAGCCGGAGTTAATTAGCATGCAGATTAATTTAGTTGCACTTTGTCGCCATGGTGTAAAGTTAATCCAGAAACAATACGGTTCGTCGTTAAATATAGGACACTCAGTGCATTGCTTTTTTCAGAAACACGAGTTGACATTCACCAAGTCATGCTATGGACATTACAGAAAATGTAAGCATATATTGTCCCTTGAATGCATCAAGATGGAACCTTGTTGCACTAAACCGACTGCTCAGGTTTTTGTTGGTAAAGTTTAGCAGAATGGAAGGACATTTTTTGATATATTGGCTAAAACCTCTGTTTTTTACCCTTAATTTCTTAGATAGATATGTGGTTGCTCACCCTGTGGTCATGATTAGCCATTGTGTATAAGTATATGACCTTAAACACCAATAAATAAATGGTTGCCCTACCTTGACCCTTTACCCAACGTAACGGCCAAAACCGGCCAGCGCCATTCTCAAAAATCGTCAGTTAATTTTCATTATTTTTTCATTTTTTGTCTCAAAAACATAGGTTATGACCCCTCATTGGAACGAGCTCGTCGAGCTCGTTCCAATGAGGGGTCATAACCTATGTTTTTGAGACAAAAAATGAAAAAAATTAGTTGTTCAAGAATTTTTTTTGCAAGTGTCGTCTGCTTTTCATGTTAGGTAAAGGGTTAAATCAGTCGAAAAATTAACTGATTTGTCACGAAATTTGGGGCTTGTCTCCCCCACACCTTGGCCTAAGTCCCCGAACGCCCTTACTATATCCTTAATATGGCCAGCATATGACGTCAGACCGTCTGAACTAACATGATAGTTTGATGATTTTCCAAAACAAACTACGCGTACCTTGAAAAAAGGTAATACTTTTGGAAGAAGAAAAAAATCACTTCAGTTGTTATCACCTCCAGCGACATCCCAACAGAGGCGTGGCCGGGTCATATCACGTACATATTTGTGACTGATGTTTTCATAAGGGAATGACAAACATGAATATGGAATGGACACCAAAAGAATTCGCCACTGTATTTTTTTTAATGATATCGGTGACCTAAACTGAATAGTTTGGATTATGAATTTGTATCCACATGTGGATAATATACCCAAGACATCGTGATTTCACACTATGAATGACACAAGAGTCATTGGGCGCATGTCTCCCAGGCCTGGCTATCGCAGTGACAGTGGAATCTGCCGTGTAGAATGTTTAGACGAATCTGCATGAGGTGAGATACAAACAACATTCCACGCGCCGTGTACATACCCAAGCATAAACAAACATGAACATTTTTGCAAGAATGACAAAAATGAATGATTTCATTCCTGTCTTGTCTTGCGGTTTCCTGGTATTTATGCAGGGACATCCGAACCTACCTTGCATGAGAAATGTTGTGTCACTTAACCTTTAAACCTTAACACTCATAATGATATCGCTTTATACACTTCTCTCAACAACCAAACAGCTAAATGGGGTAGCCATCTGGCAATTGTGACGGTGGTGTGTGAGTGTGTGTGTGTGTGGGGGGGGGGGGGGGGGGGGTGGTGGTGGTGCAGTAATAATTTAATCCTATAGGGCTACAAAACTAGATTATTTCCAAATGAAACACAATACTGTATTTTTATTGGCTGAGAGGTACGGTGTAACTTGCAATCCACAGTGGCTTTTTTACACCGTGTTTAACCACGGTGTAAAAACAAGAATATGCAAGAGCAAGCTATATGGCTAAAAAGTACCCATTTTTAATTATTAATTCATAACTTCTGATCGGTTATGTTAGAACAAAAATAACAATACAGGAAATTTAATATTTATGAGCAATAAAATATTACAGATATGGATGTCATTGGAACTGACTCACTGAGTCAGTTCCAATGACATCCATATTTGTCTGATTTTATTTAAGAAACTTGCAAAGTACAAATTTTCTGTCAGTTTTTGCCCACAATGTAGGTTAAAGTATTAAATACACCAGAATTCTTGGAAAATAAATTCGTTATCCTTGTATTTTCCAGGGTGTATGGGAATTTACACCGGTTTGGGAACTCATACACCCTTCGGCTTCGCCTCAGGGTGTATGAGTTCCCAAACCGTTGTAAATTCCCATACACCCTGGAAAACACAAGGATAACTAATATTATGGCCGCTCCCATTACCTCAGTTAGACGTTTATTGTGGTATCTACCCAATCACTGCCATTTTTTGCCTCACGTAAAACGTTAATCACACCGCTTTGAAATGACTGAAAAGTCTCCGCTGTATATTAACCTTTTGAGACAGGAAGGTCTTTTTCGGGCCAGAATCGTGAAATTCATAACTTAGATGGTTCCTCCGTGAATATGTATACGTGCCGTAGATAAATTAATATTTTCAACGTACAGCCCCAAGACTGCACGTTGAAAATATTAATTGCTCGACCTCCAAATAACAAATATAGACCCTTCCAACTGCTGGTTCTGAACTGGCGTGGAAGATACCACCAGGGTTGAAAGGGTTAAATTCGAAAAAAAAGTTTAATCTTCTCGATTCTTGTTCAGAACGGACTATCAGTGATTGCATGAATTGGAAACGGTGTAATTTAAAGACGAAACAAAGCTTTGAAATCATTTGTGGGGAAATGGTCAGATCCCACCTCTATTATCTTCATTGACCACTGATGATTTTACAACTGCGCGACATGTCATTGTCCTGCCCAATCGCAACGTGTTCTTTTAACGATCAAATGCCGTTAACTTATTGGCTTTAACTTTTCTGTGCGGATGGAATGGCTATTTTTTTAAGAACCGCTGTGTTAACGCCACGTTTTTCTGCTATATTGACTTTACCGCTGTATACAAACTCTTTTCCAGGGTGTCGTTGAGCTCTTGAAGACAAAAAATTCGATATTCAGATCCTGCGATGTTTTTTGTTCGAGGTGGAATAAATATACCTACAAATATGCATTCTGGTAAGATAGAACCATATCCGGAGAACATAGAAACCGAAGATCCACAGAACATAATAAAACCAAATGGCGAACATACAGACAACGGCGAATCTGACACCCTCACCAATTTGACACTGCACCAGGTTAGTAGGTCCAATTTCGTTTGCGCACTTTCTGTCAGATCTTCCTGTTTGGAATGGTCGACGTATCTTGGTACGCTTTTATCCCCCGCTCCCGTCGTATTTCAAGTATCGTCTATCTGAAAAGGTATTTGTAAGTAAGACGCTCCAAAGTTACAACCAGTACTGCAATAATCAAGCAACAGTGCAATATTAACCAACAAAGTAATAAAAATCAACCAGTTGTGTAATAATCAACCAATAATCTGAAAGAAATCAACCACTTGTGTAATATGTAGAGGATATGGTATGAGTGTTTTGGTCATACTCTATTTATGAATCTAAGAATTTTCGGAAAATTCGTCGACGAATTTCTTAAATAGGGTATAACCAAAACACGAATTTCATATTCTGTTTATCATATGACACCACAGTTACCAAAACACACATCTTTTAGATAAAAAAGGGTTAAAAAAATGGAATTTCATCTTGAACGCCACACATTTGACTGTGACGCATCACAGCAGCACGCAGACATATGTCATAGCCGCGACAAAATATAGTTCCACATTGCGGCGTTATAAATACTAATTTTCGGGTATTTATACTTTTCTTATCATTGGGAGTTCAGTTTATGTTTATAACAAATAAAATCAGGCATCGTTGCTTTGTTGATGTTTTAAAATAGTTCTATTCACACGCGCATTAATGTGACACAGATCTTTTCGGTGCTAACCAATCAAAAAGTGTCCTTTTGAAACTGACCAATCAAATCAACTGAATTTGAGTAGTATATAAGGTACCCGATCGTCCCTGATTACCCGGAGCTTTGCCGGGGCAGCTAGTGTTAAATTAGGAACCGTAGCCTTTTGCCGGAGCAACTTTTTCGTTGCAAAATTTTGGCTCCATCTGTCTAGATCCGGCAAATGGAACATGTGCAGCATATATAGTATGGTATAGTATATATAAAAACGAGGAAAATGAAGTCAAGTGAAAAAATCCCCGAACTGCTAATCTTTATTTTTTTTATCTCTACAACACGCTAAATTTAATTTCATAGAAATCGGACGTAATTTAATGTGTGACGTTGACGTAAATGGGGTCACCCCAAAAGTCGGTCATAGCTTTTAGAATTTCACAGGTCGGTACCACATTTTAGATGCGCTTTCTACTGAAAAATATATTTTCTTCAACATTATCGAGACCGGAGCTTTGTTTCTTACCGAGATGATATTAAACGATCGAGAAAACAAGTCAAAATTGACGTTATCTTGAATTAAGGTCGGAAATAATAAATTCCAGAATTGGAGGTCTAGGTGTGCCAGATTTCTTTGGAATCGGAGAAGTACCTTGTAGCGTGGCGGAAAGAAAAAAATTAGAAAAGGCTAACGATCGCTAAAAGTCAATTAAACTTAATTCGAGATGACACTGTTTAGCTGTTGTAACCCAAAAAGAGAAGAAGAATGAACAATTTATATCAGCAGAGGTCAGGGGATGAAAGAATTCTGATACCATAGAATTGAAGCGCCTCTCAAAAACATGAGCAGAGACCGGGCCACCCATAGGAATGTGTCATGTAAACATTTCGTACGCCCGAGGACTTACCTCATCTCTATATGCGCGGAGTGATTGTAAAAAGTTCACGGTGCAACAAAGCCCCACCGGCCCCAGCCAGGTCCTCGAGGACAGTGTAAATGCTCGTAACATAATAGAATAGGGATGCGGACTCACTATGGCCTCAAACTACGACAATGAGGTAATCTCTGTGTGGTCTTTCCCACACAACCCAGTAACCGCACATGTAACTAATAACATTGTGACTTTTTTCACTTAACTATCAGTATTCATCTTCTCTGCATGGTCATGTTTTATAAGGGTGTAAATAATGCAAGATAATAAAGGATATTATCATATGACTCGTCCGTTTTTTTCACTTTAAAACATTTGATATTTTGTTTCCATATTAATCAGTGATAAATAAAGCCTTCCGTCAATTTCATTGATCAATTTCAAAACTGGACAATTTGATTGGCTAAACAAAATACAACTGGGTCACATTTGCATAATGTCAGTAGGGAGAATTTACATTAAATGTCCTATTTATGGTGGGTTATATTGTATTAATCTTTTACCTCCAAGAAAAACGCCATTCATTTTTTTTTATTTTCACTTTTTGCTTCCAAAACATAGGTTATGACCCCTCACTGGAACGAGCTCGACGAGCTCGTTCCAATGAGGGGTCATAACCTATGTTTTGGAAGCAAAAAATGAAAATTTTTAGTAAAACGAGGGTGTTTTCTCCAAGTGCCGTCTGCAACTGAAGTTAGGTGATAGGTTAAAAAGTCATACTAAGTGGCTACTTTGTGCGTGTGTGTGTCATATGATAAATAGAATATGAAATGAGTGTTTGTCTCATATAATATTTATGAAATTCGTCCGAAGTTTCGTTTGGGCTCGCCAGAGGCTCGCCAAAACGGAAAATTCTTAGACTCGTTTCATAAATACGTGTATTATATGAGAAAGACACTCATTCGATATCCTCTATTTATTTACATTGTACTTTTCAGCCAGTCAAATCATCAGGTTTCAATAGGTGAGGAAGGAAGAAAAATCGATTACATTTTTAATTTATTTTCAAGGCGAAACACAGAGTATGGAAATGAATCACAATGTAAAGAGTGCATTGAGAACCATTAGCGCTTAACCCGCAGAATGTTTTCAAAATATTTTTCATCAAATCTAGTGATGGCTGCTATGAAGCAGCCATCATTAGATTTAATGAAAAATTCATCTAAATTTAACTCACTGAATCACTGGTGAAAAAAAATACATTCAGTGTAGACAAAATATACTTATGCAATGGAAAGAGAAATCCTGCTGTCCAAGGCAGGAATATCAGCAGCAGCACGAAGGAGTGACGTTTATCGATAATTTAATGGGTTGGTTTCTCATTCAGTTGCATTGAGAATGAAGTATTCAGAATGTGTACCGAAGAATACCGACGACAAAAAAGAAGGAAACATTAATAAACGCAATACAATTACTTCAATTTGTAAATCGATAGTAATACAGTTAATCTCAAGCAAGTGCATTGCTGGGGCACCACAGGAAAACGTCGGGGTCCAGTTTTGCTCCGATTAGGGTGAAGTCAAGTGAACCAAAGCGATAATCTCTCCCATCGAGGACGTTTGATGACATGAAAGCTGTTACGCTGTGACTGTAGTCACAGCGTAACAGCTTTAAGTTCATCAAACACCATGGCGTTTACCTTACATATTAACACTGCGTCGGCTTTCCTAACTCTGCACTTGTTTTTTTTTGTCAATGGTAACTAAAATATATTTTGTAAGTATTCCCTTTGTATTGCTGTGAAAAATTGCAACATCATCAATAGAATTCATTTTCCTCAAAGATCAAAGTTTACTTCTACATCAACTTGCGGAGTTAGTACGTTGGATAGTGTGAAAGTTTCTTGCCGCTACTTCATCCGTACAACTTCCCGACTCAAGGTAACCCTAACTGTCGAAAGTGTCGTTAAACCCCAAATAAATAAATAAATAAATAAATAAATAAATAAATAAATAAATAAATAAATAATTGGAGATCAGTGTACCTGCACAATGAAGCACAATAAAGACTGACGATTATCTTATAAGAAGGCACGAACGCGGCCTTGTCGGCATCCACGCAATACTTGTTTCTCCTTTAAAGACGCGCGCATTGGAAACATTACAGATTTTATAGAGAGAGTCATCAGTAAATCAATCAAAACGCAAATCATCTGACCGTAACAATTTACCTGCTGCTGGCAGATGTTCGTGCCCTGTACAGGAAATCTCTTAAAATTAAAAATAGTAAAATTTTGGGCATTTTTAATTAAATTTACCCCCTATATATAAAGTAAAACAAGGTTTTGACCAATGATTTCTGGAGTCAACTTTCCTAAAGATTTTCTTCTCAAGTCCAGTCATGGTCATGGCCGCAGTAAAGCAGCGATGACTAGATTTGATAAAAATATTTTTACAAATACTCAGCCGGTTTAGAGTTAATAATAGTTTTTTAAGAAAGGAAACATTTATATTTTCGTTTAAAGCTTTGTAGAATTATAATCGTGGACATCCTGAACAACTGAAAGAGACGTTGTGACGTCATAAGTCGCGCCGTTATGAAATAAATTCTCTGTACCTCTCGTCAGGGAGATACCGAGTTTTACAACCACAACATTTCTCAAAAATCTACAACTGAGCATATACTGTATACTGAATATATTTATTTATTTTTGTTTAAGGTCACACGCAGCATTTGTGGCTATATCATGGCCCCAGTACAAGTATAAAGTGAAGTTTATCGAACTGTCTTCTTGGTGACGTACCAATGGAACAAAATGCGCCAGAAACTCATCAAAAGCATTATGGCTATTGATTGACATGTCAAAATCTGTTACGGTTCATAAAAGGGGTAGACCAGAGATCCCGTGTCATCAAATGTAGTCTGTACACAAACTCTACAAAAAGTGGGTAAACAAATAGCCCATAACAGTGTAGGATCCAGTGCAAAATTTGACTGGTGGCCGTAGAGCTTGCCCCACCCCACACTCTCGAAAAGTGTAGTTTGATTATAACCTTGTTTGCAGCTGTACTTCCGTTCCCGCAGTTCCCAGATGATGTTTGTTCGAAAACAAAAGAGAGCCGATGATTGAGTTGAAACGCTGACTGCCAAATTTTATTTAAAATAGAACCAAACCTGGATGAAACGTTTTTTATGATTTATACCACGACTGTTGTGTGTTTTCAACTTGACCCGATCTTATACAGACATTGGGAAAATTGCTAATATACACCACGCGAGAATTCCTTTTCAGTGTAAGAACATCATGTAAGAACCCATCCGATTGGTGATTGCATGTGGTTGACGTTGTGACGTGGATGAAATCCTTTAATACGAAACAGTGGTAAGCAAAAAAAGTAAACAGAATGCCGAAGGTGATATTTTTCTTTAAAATCTAAGCTCCATGACAAGAATCAACGACCTCGACTACGGAAGCGTATTGCTGCCACGTGGAAAAAAAAATAAATTGTTTCGTTTAAACGAAAACTTTTTCGTTTAAACGAAAACTTTTTCGTTTAAACGAAACCACTTTCGTTTAAACGAAAACTTTTTCGTTTAAACGAAAACTTTTTCGTATATACGAAACCACGTGTTAGGGCCGTCTTCTGCTATTTAACATGCAATATCATTACATTCTTTAGGCACGAGTGATCCTATGGGAGGTTTGCTGGAGGGTGTTGGAGGTGGGGTGGGGGCTCATTTTTTATCTGTGAGGAGAAGCTTGCCTTTCCTTCCCACCCGTCCGGAGTGCTTTTAGGGTACATTCCACATATTTGGACCTATGGGGATACAAAAGAGACAGTGAGAGGGTGGATGGATGCGTGTGTGTGATGGACGTGGTAGGCAAATCCTGTCAAATGAACATGAAACCCACATCATGCACGGAGTTGAGGGACACAATGTATAGACAGTGACAAGACACCATTAGGAGTTAAGCTTCCGCACACCTGTATAACATCCTATAACTTTGTCGGACATCTTTATGTCCCTTGCCATCGTGGGAGGGGATATACGAAGGGGTTCCGTCAGGCCTTCCTTCTCCCAAATATGGGTTCTTCTTCACTACGGGAGCACCCTCTAATTTCCAATGCAATCGAACATGCCCTTTATAGGTTCCTAACACTCTGCGCTAGAATGAACAGGAGTCCTGTTCGATTATTTTCTGTCATAGTCGGGTTTACAATGCACCGCAGTATGACGCCACTTCCCCCGCAGGCTAGCCCTTCGGGATATTCCCACGGCAGAGTGACCCCCCCCCCCCCCCCACACACACA
Organism: Pictodentalium vernedei; assembly: GCA_031216915.1. Lineage (NCBI taxonomy): Eukaryota > Metazoa > Mollusca > Scaphopoda > Dentaliida > Dentaliidae > Pictodentalium > Pictodentalium vernedei. The sequence goes on along the minus strand of CM062296.1, from coordinate 492,011,532 downwards.
CTCTATTGGAATTCTCCCCGCGACTGGGTCGGATTCTCATACATGGTGTTGGTTAGTAGGTCTAGTGGACCTGTCTGTTGGGAGGTCAGGACCATATGTTTTCTCACAAAAAATAATCCGTGCGCATGAAACAATAATCCGTGCAAACAAATTAACAATCCGCGCGCGCGGATTATTATATCGTGCACACGGATCATTTTGGGTAAAAAAAAACATATGGTCTTCTCGACCCCCCACCCCCACTCCCGCCCACTGTCCGAACATTCAGACCCACAAGGCAAACTTACCAACGCCATGCAAGGGAATCTGATCCAGTGGCGGAATTAGAATCTCTACTTGGCTGGGGGGGGGGGGGGGGGGGGGGGGGGGGATAGGGTCGATATGCCGCAGGTGGGGACGATTGCAATTGGGGATGGGGGTCGATATGCCACAGGTATATCCCGAAGGCCGGAGAGGAAAGGTATAGGCCGATGTATCACCCCTTCCATTGGGGGACCCGGGCAGAGGAGGCCCCGGAGACTTTTTCCGTAATGGGGTGGGGGAGGGTTTGTGCAAGTAGGGCACATGCTTTCCATTAAAAGGGGGGGGGGGGCATAAAGTATCATATCATTACATTCTTGAAGCAAGAGCAAACGTAGGAGGATTGCTGGAGGGTTTTTTCGGGGTGGGGAATTCAAGTTCTATTAAATCGGGGAGGAGAGGCCCACCCCACGGGGGGGGGGGGGGGGGGATTCTACTCCCAGATAAAAAATCAAATGAAATCTTCTGGTGCTTTTAGGATAAATCTTCACATTTTTGGACGTCGAAAATCGAGAAACGCTTCCCATATTTAAAAAAAATACGTTTATGAACGTTCATGGCTCTGCATCCGAACTTGCAAATGGATATGTGTCACTGATGGACAGGTGGAAAATGGGGGAGGGGCAAAGTCAATGTTTTGGGGCAAATGCCCTCCCATACACCCCCCCCCCCCCCTCACACACACACACACTGTAGCGGCGCTACTGGATCCGAGGCCCCTTCCTTGAAATATAATTATTTAACTCTGTGGGCGATTCTCATTCTGATTCCTCCTGAGGGGAAGGTGAAGCCATTGATAGGTGTCCGGATGTCCTCCCTTGGTAAAATTTTCAAGCAGTGAAGCGTTGAGAGCCATTCTGAAGCCTCTTGAAGAATAATGAGGCCATTGGACCGGTAGGAGTCTGGGTCTATCGAAAATGTTCTTAAATTTCGAAGCACTATCAAGGGTTTTGGAGTCTCCTAAGGAAAGACGGGGGTTGGAAATCCTTAGTAGCTGTTTGAAATTTATTTAGAGGTGGGAGAGTGGGGGCGGGGCGGGGGCAATGTAGGCCTAATTATTTGGGGCGGGTGGGGTGCGTTTCTCCAGACCACAGCCACTGACCCTATCCTTCCCAGGTCTTTCCACCTTGGAGTCCAAGATTGTGCCTGTAGCGGATAAGCATAGGCCTATATTGCCGTCCGGGCCAAGCTCAAGTGACGCCCCATCCTCAATCTCCATGCATTGTTAAACATTTTTTATGGCTGGCTTTATAGGCTCAAAAGACATCTGAATTTCATGTCTTTACTAACATCTTTATGCCCCCCCCCCCCCCCGAGATGCCTCCCATCCCATCCCCGCCACGCACATACACCTGCTGACAGCAACGGATGTGGGGTCTTGCGCAGTGATGTGGGGTCCTGCGCATATTTCACTTCGTCCTAGGTTATCGGCCATCTTTCATCTTTGGTGGCACGCAGGTGTATTGCATGTTAAAAAGCAGAAGATGGGCCTAACAAGTGGTTTCGTATATACGAAAAAGTTTTCGTTTAAACGACAAAGTTTTCGTTTAAACGAAAGTGGTTTCGTTTAAACGAAAAAGTTTTCGTTTAAACGAAAGTGGTTTCGTTTAAACGAAAAAAGTTTTCGTTTAAACGAAAAAATTTATTTTTTTTTCCACGTGGCAGCAATACGCTCGAAGGTGGAGAGTGGGTGAGTTCTGCATTCCGGAAGGGAGCAGCAAACTTCTCAGTGTTGGAGAGATAGGTGATTACGAGTATTTGGGGGTAAATATAAACATTACAGGAAGAGGCATCTGCCGAAACCACACAAATAAATTGATTCTGAAGGGGAAGCGAATCCTTAACCAAATGAAACTTATAGGGAGAAACAGTTTCAATAAGGTTTTCGTGGGGAAAACCATTTGGGAAATGGTGGGGCTGCCAAGTATAACATACGGTACGAAAGTGGTACCTCTAAACCAGACGGCCGTAAAGAGCTTGGAAATCTTACAGAACGATGCAGGCCGATGGATAACGGGGTCGAGTAATGCCGCAGCGCTAGAAGCAATCAGGGGTGAGCTTGGGTGGATGAGGATCAAGGACAGGATAGACCTGTTGAAACTCGGTTATCTTAATTATTTGGTGAATCTCCCCGACAGCCGATGATGTAAAGTAATGTTCCTGCGAATTTTCAACTCAAATATCAAAACGGGGTGGATGGTCCAAGTGAGGGAGCTAGTAGAGAACTACTCATTGGAGATCTCGGACCTGGACGTTGGGGCAAACCAGGGTAAAAAAAATCGTCAGAGAAAGGGTCATGGAGGATTGTAACCGTAATTGGCGAGAGGGGGTCAAATCAAAGAGGTCTTTGGGTGGCCTGCGTGATAAAGAGAGGCCAGGTTTTGAAGAGTACCTTGATGGCACCTTTGGGGGGTCACTGCTGTTCAAGCTGAGGTCGCGATCCCTGGAGCTGAGGGGAAAAATTGGGAAAGACGGTGAAAGGGAGTGCCAGATGTGTAACTTGGGCATGGTGGAGACCCTGGAACACTTCCTTCTAGAATGCCCAAAGTATCAGTCTAAAAGAATGAGATTCACTGGGAGTATAATGGGGAAGTGGGATGGGAGAATGAAGGACATGTGGTTAGGGGGAGACTCAAAGGAGAGGGTTAATGTGCTAATCGGAGAGATTGGGAAGAATGGGGCAAGGGATGTCATCAAGCAGTTCGTCTCCGAATGTTGGGAGGAGAGGAGAAGCGCGGGATCAGGGAGGCAGTTGGGAGTTCAGGGGTAACCAAGGCGTTCTCGTCCGAGAGCCGCGACAAATCAGCGGCTGGCCAAAGTGTTATTATTATATATTATTACGCTTCCGTACTCGACGATCGTTAAATACAGAAAAAAAAACTTCAACTCAATTCATTGAATCCAGTCTATCGTACTTCACCCTCGTTGTGTTCTGTCTTAAAATCCAATAAAAGATTTCCAAAATGGATGAAGAAACAGCTCTTCCCATAAGTCTTTTCAATTTACATAAATAGAAAGGCAGACGATACTTGCGTCATGTTTTTGGTTTTCAATGTATATTGAGAAATATCCTCATATAATTGTTATGGACTGCTTGTTTACCCACTCTTCATGGAGTTTGCGCGATACAATGTGATGTCTCTTCACTCATAAAGTGATCTAGTTATAGATATGCTAGTCAGTAAGTATTTAATGCACTTTAAAACAACAAGATATTAAACCAATTAGTGGAACTGCACATCATAGTCCTAAAACATCAGCTGTGATGAGTCTTCATTCATAATGACAGAGTCATGAAAATGAAAAATGCAAATCACGGCTCGATTGAGACTCATTTCGTGCGTTGATTAACCCTTTACCCAATCGCCCGCATTCGCCCGCGTAATATGCAAATTTAGTAGCTGAAAAAATATTATTTTTCGAACAATTTCAACAAAACCGTATCATGTGACCCATCTTTGGAACGAGCTCGTCGAGCTCGTTCCAAAGAGGGGTCACATGATATGGTTTTGTTGAAATTTTTTGAAAAAATTTAAAAAATGAAATTTAATTAATAAATTCTGAAATCGTCTGCATTGGGTAAAGGGTTAAAAGAAAATGAATGGTTGTGGTATTTTTTAGATTCACTCGTCTTGACTATTTCTTGAGTTCGCTTTTTTGATCAAATGAAATATTCCAGACGATTTTATCAAAACAAGTGCGATAGACTATTTAAGGGCTAAACTGGTTTCAGGCCATAATAACCCCAAAATACCGAATCTGCCGATGGTTAGGTTAAATAACAACAAACATAGAATTCCTCCCTCCCTCTCTTGCCATCCTCACATCCTATGAAAATTGTAAGGCACTTTGAAACTTTCTTCAACAAAATTTGGAGTGGAGAAAACTCTTTGTGTCAAAATCTGTCCAATCGGCGTGGAATATTCCAGATCATTCCTAAACCCTCACACTCCAAACTCATCGCTCAAGCTTCTTCTGACTGGCCACTTGCAGTACTGTGACCACAAAAGCGACCTTTGTATCAGTCAGATCTTTTCTATAAAAACATCCCTCAAATAAGGCAATTTGTTGTTTCTAATTGAATGGTAAAATCAAACCCGAATAAAGGTCTTTGTATTGTGTTTGAAATAAACGTGACGTCCAGTAACGAATGTCAGGAAATGCAATAACGCGAATTATGATCAAATAAATCCCCTGGATCGCACGCACCAGAGTAAGTCCCCATTCTCACATCACAGGTTGAGATAAAGAAAACAGATAAAACACATAAAATGTCTAAATTACGACACAGCTTACACAAATAACACCAAAAAGTACATAAGATAACAGGCACTCCGTCTTAACCCTTTACCTAACGTAACGGCCAAAACCGGCCAGCGCTATTCTCAAAAATCGCCAATTAATTTTCATTATTTTTTTCATTTTTTGTCTCAAAAACATAGGTTATAACCACTCGTTGGAACGAGCTCGACGAGCTCGTTCCAACGAGTGGTCATAACCTATGTTTTTGAGACAAAAAATGAAAAAATTAGTTATTCAAGAATTATTTTTGCAAGTGTCGTCTGCTTTTCAGGTTAGGTAAAGGGTTAAAAAGGTCAGCGTCAACAATGAATATATAGAACACCCATTCCTTATTGCATGGGATAGCCCTCACCATCCAAGCTTGGATCTTGCCTCTTCTCTTAACCCTTTGATCCTTTTTTACGACTACGAAATCAAACAGCGCGTTGATACCTTGGGGTCATTTGTTTTGTTATTATTTTTCGATTTTTTAAAGTTTTAACCTCAATTCCTATTTTCTATCGAATAGTGCTCGGTGACAACCGTTGAGCCAAATATTTTCGCAGCTTCAAATACTAATATAATCCTGCTGTCAATACTTCTTAACGGGTTGAGTGTTAGAAGCCACTATCAGGGCTTTCAAAAAATGTAGATACCAGAGCAAAAGCCAACACTTGCCTTGCTTATAATTCATATTCAGCCAAACACAAATAATATTTTGTTTATATAAATTTGTTTTATTACAAATTATGGGAGAGTGCCTGTGACCACACAAATAATCTAGTCCTCAACCAGTTAATCACTAACGTGAAAAATATCTTGTTATTTGTACTTTCCAACGTTTGACGTCGCATTTTGAAAAATGATGCAGAAACTAAATTCCCAAAGACGTTTGAACGTCAGGATAATTAAAGTCTGAAAGGGTTAAACCATTGGCCGAACCATACCCAATTATACATCATTAACATCAACCTCTCTCTCTTTTCCTCGCTTTCTCTCTCTCTCTCAAACACATACACAACTTCTCTCTTCGTAGCCGTTATGGAGCTAATAAAAGCATGGCCACTCAGAAACCGACATGGTTTGGATGAGTGGACTCCGAAATTTGCCAGTTGCTTTGACTGGATCATGCTTATGATGTGAATATCCACAACACTTCCATAACCAGAGATTAAGTATACTTTCTTACGAACGCGACAAACAAGTGGACTATAATTGCTCTGATATATTTTACTATTATAACACCTGAATTCACAAGAACGTATCCCAAGTTTTACTGATGTTTCTCTACTTTGCCCTGTACTGACACACAATCTAAATTTAACCCGGACAGCAACAGACACTTATATTTATGGAATACGGACTGGACACCCCATAAAATGTCCGCGCGCACCATTAGCGCGCTGAAATTTTTACTTCCCCAAAATACGCGAGGAACAGATTACAGCTAACAAATGCACGAAAGTACTTCCAAATGAAAGTGTCACTAATACTGTATAACCCTTTACCTAACGTAACGGCCAAAACCGGCCAGCGTTATTCTCAAAAATCGCCAATTAATTTTCATTATTTTTTCATTTTTTTCTCCAGTAAAACATTGGTTATGACCCCTCATTGGAACGAGCTCGTTTCAATGAGGGGTCATAACCTATGTTTTTGAGACAAAAAATGAAAATAATAGTTATTCAAGACTTTTTTGCAAGTGTCGTTTGCTTTTCATGTTAGGTAAAGGGATAAACAGCATATGTACACCACATTTCAGGTTGGAGAAGGACCTCTAGATGGGAATAGATGCGCAGCGTATGCTCACGAGAATCGAGAGGTATTGCCACTGTGTGTGTTTTGATGTTAACAATTTACCCAAATTAAAGGCCATGTCCGACCATCGCAATTCACAAAGATCGACACGCAAATTTCATTATTTTTTAAATTTTACGTTAGTAACTATCGCATACTCATGAAAACAGCTTCTGATGACTTAACAGTGTTTATGCATCATCGTTGGCATTGGCTACCTGTACAAGCAGCCGAAAATGATTAAAGACACTATCGAAATAAATGCAGCCTACTCGTAGAGTTTTTGAGGAAGAATACACTTGGGGAAGCTTTTTCAGTGCAATATAAAAGGAGCTGTTTGCGGCTGTCTGGGAACCAATATGTTAACATACTTACCACGTACTGTACACCAAATCGACCCATTTAGTATAGGGAATATGTATGTTATTATATTCTATGTAAACAATTGTCATTTCAGGGGGCGAGGTTCCTCGATCAAGAGGCTATGTCAAAACTGATCGAATATTTGGGAAAAAATAAGGAGAAGCTCATCAACTCACATGATAACGATAAATTATCACCTTTACATTATGCTGCGAAATCTAATGGTTTAGATGTGGTGAAATTGTTGGTGGAGAATGGAGCAGGTATGTGGTAGTTCTATTATGGGTTGGGATCTGCTAAGTAAGTATGGGACATGCCTCTGGAACAACCCGTGCAGCCACCTGACTCTGGGCAACAACATTTTGTGACGATTACTTTTCAAATCTTCAAGTGCCGATTTTTAGCTGATGATCTCATGTCTAGTGCGTTCCGATGGGAGGTCATGATCCATGTTTTAGAGACAATCGTTCGAAATAAATCAAGATTGAACAACGTCTTCTGTGTGAATCCCAAAGCAGATTTGTTGGGTGACGAGTTAATTATTAGCTCACCAATCAATTACCGCTAAAAGGTTGGGGTTCAGCATACAAAATACTCTATTCCAAACAATTGCAAAAATATTTCTTTGTTTTGAAACACAGCTCGTGGATTATCTTTGGAAATGAAGAGTTTATTCCATTGAGGGGTCAGAGGCTTTGCGAGTGTCTCCATTAACAATACTTTGACTTCGACACACATGTACACCCTAAAATTTGGGATAAAAATCAACTCACGTCAAATGGAATGAGTGAATATGAACCAAATTAGGTTCATATCCACTCAAACCAGTTGATTTGCATTAATTTTCAATTCAACTGTTTAAGAGTGCATTTTCACAATTATGTTTATAGGCAAACATTGTATTAGAGTCGGGACCTTGTTCTGAGGTGATATCTCGAAGAGACGAAGAAGAGTCTGGACATAGATGCAAAAACAAGAGCGATAGCTTTTTCTTACATTTTTCAACTGTATTGACTTGATGAACTAGAATTTTAATTTCTGATCTCATGTCCAGACTCATAAAATTTTTGTAGATTTGGTTGAAAATGTGAGTGGCTTTCTTGAACTTTTGCGATATTCGGATAAAATTAATGAGCGCGTTTGTTCAATATACGGAAGGACCATTTCCTGTCACAATATCGCCGCATGTTGTGTCGTCTTGAATGCTTCCAGTGATTCAGAACACAGGCATTAAAGTAATGTGGTTCCGTAATTTAATAATTTAATTTTGAGAAAGGCTTTTTCTCTTTTCATTTATAAAAACGTACATAAATGCCCGTCGAAAGGTTGTAATGTTCTACAAACAGTACCGTAAAAAACTGCAACCAAACGCGCGCTTATTCGCTGCAGCTGGAAGATACAGACTTTGTTTCATTAGCCCCTGATACATGCTGTATTAAGGCAATTATGGACCCAAGACATAATCATTGTAAGAGAAAAGATCACATGGATGTACAGTATTGTGATACCTAACACAGTCTCTTTCTCGCTCGGATCGCGATGAGATTGCCATTTGGTGCAAACAGAAATTACAAACAGAAACCAACACTTCATGAATGAAATATTGCGAAAGTGAATCAAGAAAATCAAACAAACTAGCATGAAATATTAGTGTTGTGGGTAGAAACGCGGACAGAGAACTTTGAACAGATCGCGGCGCAATCAGGATCTAGTCAAAATACTCTGTCCGCTTTTGTTATCACAATACTCTAATGCACATAAAATGCAGTTTCTTCATCTAGATCGCAGACCGTGTCCCATCGTTTGAATGGCGTCTGAAGCCCAGCTCAATATCTGTGACTTCTCAGACAGGAAATTGTATCATGCCGGAAAAATTTGGTCGTGTCATTTGGTTGAAGATTATCCCTTTCCAACACGAAAAGCAGACGACACAGTTAAATAAAATTCTTGAAACAGTAATTTTTTTTATTTTTTGCCTCCAAAACATAGCTTATGACCTCTCTTTGGAACTAGCTCGTTAAGCTCGTCCAATGAGGGGTCATAAGTTATGTTTTTGTGACAAAAAATGAAAAAATAATAAAAATCGAATGGTAAATTTTGTGAATAGCGCAGGCCGGTTTAGGCCATTACGTGGGGTTACTCGAATTACAGAGTAGTCATATGATCAACACATATCTCTTCCAGCTTAAATTCGCCCAGACATTTGCTGACATTTACGGGACCGAGTCGGAAAACCGAAAAACCACTCTACTGCAACGCATTTTACTCCATTCAAACCGGGATTTGCTGGTCAGCCCCGATGTTCCTGTAAATGTATGGATGCGGATGATACTAAGAATACGAAAAGTCATGTCGTAGGCATGTCTGAAATCGTAGGACGAGCGGTTGGAACAGCGGTTTATGTGGCGGTTCATCTAGGCTAAACTGATTCTTCAAAGCCTACTACCAATTCGCATTACAACTGTAAAATGGGACAAATTATGTCAAAATCGACTATGGCGGAGGTTGCCCCAGATTTATGCGACTATGCGTTGAGTTGGCTACTTGCATGCACGAAAAAAGCCCAAACTATTCCAATGCTAGAAATGATGATCAGTTGTGGATATTTTAGGTCACGTTTCAAATGTATGTGAGGAAGCTCAGGAAGGGAGCAAACAAAACAAATCTGACGCTGTGGTGGCGAGTATAAAGACTACGGTCGGATTACCATCGGTAATAATTGATAACTTACGTAAGAAAATGTGTATTATTCTGGTCGCCGCATCATTGGCAGAAAATGATGAATTGCTATCCAAATTATTTCTCTTCAATTTTGTAATTCAAAACATTACTTGAGGCCCCGTTGTCGTAAAGCTCTTTCCAATACACCGCGACAAATAGCGGCCGACCAAAGTGTAGTAATTATTATACGATCATTACATTAATTCTAAATTCTGTAAAATGATTTCACGATTTTACAATTGCGATTGGTGACGGTAAGGTAAGATAGGAATGGGTTTGTATGGGACCAAGGACTTGTTCCCTTGAGAATACCGGCAACCGGTCTTGAAACAGAGTCGTCTGGCCTCCCAGTGGTGTTTTTGTTCATCTCTACATTTAAGGTGTGTGCTTTGGGGGCACGGTGAACTGTGTACTAAGGCGTACTATCGTTGATGGTGCACTTGTCTTCAACCAACGCTAACCCTGCTTGTGTGGAGTTAGTACGTTGGGGAGTCTGGCAGTTGCTCTCCGTTGCTAGGTGGTTCTCTCCGGGTACTGCGGCTTTTTCCACCAGTAAAACTATCCGACAGGAGATGACCTTAGCTGTCGAAAGTGTTGTTAAACTCCAAAATCCGGATGCTGATAATTCACATTGCAATATGGACCCAATATTGATAAAACAAAGGGAGTTTTGCGAATCGCGAATGTCATGTGGAGTTGTAGAGGTATTTCGCAATTTATTACACACCTGTTCTATGAAATCTCCATCTACAGCAACCCTAAACTATGCGGAAAATGAAAATCAGTTCCGTACATATGTGCGGAACGGAAATCGTTGACGGACTATTTTTAAATAGAAGCGAAATTTGACAGGCATTTTCTACAAATCGTTCAACGCAATTACAATTTGAATCGCTAGCGATAGCTGAAAATCGTCCCCTGAGTTGCAATGTGTTCTATGTGCCAGCAGGCACATAGAACAGATTGGAACTCAGGGGACGAAATAGTAACACGGGTTACGCTCGCAAATTTCGTTGGCGACAGAATGTGTTCTTTTTGTTAATAGTTATCAAATGAATTGCTGAGTGTCCTTCTAATAACTGTTTTTGTAGACGTGAAGGCGTGTAATAAACACAGAACGACACGCGTGTGTGAATGGGTTAATCGATAGGGCACTTGTGCCATCGCGGAAGGATAAAACTCGAGGCCTGTGGGCTCTCGTTCTATCCTTCCGCGCTGGCACTCGTGACATATCGATTAACCCATTCACATACGCGTGTCATTCTGTGTATATCCTCGATATCTCACCGGTGTTCAAGTTTAAATACACAGCTCTATCTCATGCAGTCATTTAACTTTCTTGAATCTTGCACTAATAATGCTGACACGAATTACATCATTTCATAAAAAAAGTTTTGTAGAAAGCATGTAGTTTCAAACTACAATGCTTTAGCATTGCAGTTGTAACCTTTGTGATTTTCTGGACGATTCATTATTAATTTTCTCAATCAATTCCATGTCAACGAGGTTCTGGAGACAGAAAGGATGCTAGTAATGTGTATATTCCCCAAGAACCGCCGTTTGCCGCAACAGGATTCAAGTTCCGCTCCACATTTTCCAGGCATTTCCAAATATGACATGCCATACACTCTCTTCAAATGCAAATATTCTGTAGCTTAGTTATCTAACTCATAACATGTATTACATTTCCCAAATCCACAAAAAACATATAACACTATCTGACTAAGTAGAAATAAACAATCTGAATGTGGGTGGAATAATTTATTGTCAACGGCCAGACTTCAACCTGAAAAAGTGCATGACAAAATGACGAAACCAGTCATTTTCAGACACCTAGCAGCCTCAAAAGCAGAATTTTCCCACCAACCCCACCCCTGGAACAGAGCATCCCCCGTTTCTAAAATGCCCCCCCCCCAAAAAAAATATATGTTTCCGTATCATTTTTTAGTTACCTGTCTGGTAACAAACCCGTCTAAAAATTACATATTGAAAAATAGCCAATTTTTCGAAGCCATGTTTCCCATAATTCATCTGGTAATTTACCCCTGTGTATCAGACTCCAAATTTGGGACCAAAACTTCAAATTCTCTTGTCCAACAAAAAGCCTAATGTAATCATATATCTGATACTAAAAATATATCTCTATTTGACATGACCTTAGTTTCAACATGTGCCCTATGTTTAGAATTTCACCCTTGCGCAATAGTGCGAAACTGTAGAGCGGAACCTCAGGATTTGAATTTTAGTGAGGATGACGTCATTTTAATGATTTTTGAAATTTAAAAAAAAAATAAAAAAATTTTTAAATGTTTTTTAATTGATATTCTAACTGTTTTTAAAATGATGTTTTTTTAGTTTTTAATTGGGTGGGATAAAATTAGTTTTAATTAGATTGAATCGTTTTTAGTGAAATCCCAGAACACGTTCATCTAAGGTCACAGTTCGGGTCAGAGTGATCAGTTGGTTTTCATAAGCACCCACTTGACTGACACGTGTCTACTTCATGACCGATCTATTAAAATATCTGTCATCACCTGTACTCGAACACGTGGTCGACCTAACCCCCATCCGGTCTTTGACCCACCTTGACCCAACCCCCTTACATGTCTGGTATCACTTTCAATAGTCACAGCTATATCGTTACTACTGCCCAAGCCAAAATAATATGCCACTTTCGCGCGATTTATACTTAGAAATGAGGAAATAAACTCAAAATCCTCACAGATATTTCTCAGTCACTCCAACTTTTTTTCCACTCACTCCATTGTATTTATTGACATCCGCATACGGGTTTTTATCGAGAAATAACAATTGAGTTTTTTTTCCCCAGATTAACCTCGTCACGGTCGAATCCGTTGACCCGGACCCCGTCGTTACCAAACCTTGTTTCGCTCCGTCAACAAATCGTTTCCTTTTTTTGAAGACCGTGGTAGCTACTTATCGCAGCGCAGTGGTTATTTACTGACACGGCGGAAAGGTTGTATGCGACACCCCAAATTCTGCATATTCAATAGATATTTAATAGACTTTAACAAAAACAATAATTTATTGACGTATATTTTTTATTTCACACATTTCACATTACAATTTTTCCTTTTCAGTGCAGTGTTCATTTGCTACAAGTCCTCAGTCTTCATTCATTTTTCGTCGACTGAACTCTATGTCCTTACACTGAGCATCCATTTATTGATGGTACGAACAGAGGTATCTGCCGTGATCTTCTTCTTTGAATTATGTGTATGCATATTCTTCCATTAAAAATTTTCTTTTTTTCTATCGCACGCTTGATGGATTCATTTGGGTCGTAATCTTTGTCTTCCAGCTGCCGAGCAGTTCATAAAATCTTTCTGTAAATAGGATATCTTCTGAACACTTGGACCAATGTTGCATCGTAAAAAAATGCTTATATTCTCGATGTGTTCTGATGTGTTCTGGTGTATGTTGTAGGCGTTTAACTTCGCCAAGTGGATTAAAACTTCTGTTTAAACAATATTTGTAAAACATTTGTGAGAGGAAGGTGTTCATAACTTTTTTAACACTGTGTGCATACATGTTTGCGTGGGGGAAAATTGTCAGCAGAGAAGAAGACGACAAAATGAATAATAAACCGGAAGTACCGATTCTCACTTCCGGTTTTTTGTTCATTGTGTCATATGCTTAGAGCATATAAATACTGAATGAATTCACTCATTCAACTGAGGACAATATTGTAAAAGACGTTACGATTCCGGGCGCTAGAACTTAAATAGCCAAACCTTTTTCTTTAAGTGTGTAAAAAGTCATATGAAAAATATGCTTCCTATTTCAGCATATCTCTCTTTGCAATGGCAGAATATCAGTCGGAGAGGGCTGTAAGATAACGTTGATGCTCTACTGTTTTCTCTTGATTAATAATTTGAATTCTCTGAAGAAAACAGCCTGCAAAACACATCTGATATTTGAAAAAAATGTGTTTGCGTTTTCTGCTATTCATATTATGAATTTCTAACATATGTGTTTTGAGTCAAAGACATTATGGGTACTCTGATACTAACAAAATATATTTCAAACAAAAATATCAAACTCATTGTATATTATTTCAAAAGGGCCCTATCCCATCTTCATCTGAAAGAGCCCTAGGCCTGTGTGATAGAATATTTCTGATAACCCTTATCATTAACTGTTGATGTGTTGTTTGCTCACCGAAGCCTTCTTTTGCTTTACGTCAAATGTATACCGACCGGAATGAAAGATGCGAACGTCTAATGAAAAGTGTTATATTTGCTATCCATTTAGATATCTGCAACAAAGGGGCAGACGAGGACATACCTCTTCATTATGCTGCTAGATACAGAAGACTGAAGAAGAAACTAGATGCATCGGTAAGTTAAAGACAATTTGTCAGCTTTGAAGAGAATTTTTTAGGTACACGAAATAATTTACCGATAATGTTTAAAATTGGATTTGGCACGCAAAATTTAAAATCAATGATATGAGTTTATTTCACTACCGTTGGGAAAAATGAAATGATTTCGGGTTTCCGACCTATCCTGAATTTCATGCCCGAACGTAATTTTTTATATGAGCTCTTGGTAAAAAAGGTTATATTTATTTAAAACGACATCTGAAGAAGCTTACTAGCCTAGTCTCATTTACATGTTCACCGCGAATATAGGCAATACATTTAACCCCTTCACCAAATCCGACGAGCAGAAGATATTTATAAACGAGTTCTGCAATAAGTATACATTCATTTTTACTCCAGACATGCAGCTTATGATCTTCATGTGAACGAGCTCACTGAGTTCATTACAAAGAGGGGGCCATAAGCTGTGTTTTTAGGCCAAAATGGAAAAATATAATACAGTTTAAATGTCGATTTATGTAAATAGTACTGTACTGGTCAATTTTATCGCTACGTCGGGGTAGAGTGTTAAGAGACTGCCTGAGAAGACATTAAAATAATTGTTTTTTAAAAATACCGATTGACCGACCAACACTATTTTTCTATTGCATGAAACCTGAATTAAACCATTTATTTTTTCGCCATGGTTTAAAAAATATTCTGAGAGCATCGCCATTTCTTTCTTTATTTTTTTTCGGCAACGAAACGAGCAGAGCATTTTTACTGCATGGATATTATTAGTTACCCCGTTTTTACCTACCCGAAGCCAGCGTATCCCATGAGGTCTTCGGCCTCATGGGATACGGCTTGCATCGGGCAGGTAAAAACCCGTACCACGTGATCGGACACGGGGTAACGAATTTATCTATTGACTTTTCGTTTTAGAAGTACAATCTATTTCATGTGTGAACACACACAGCATGAGATCTTTTATCTTCCATTGTTGAGCCATGCAGGTTTCTGTGGAATTTTTGTACAAAAGAGTTTTTGTGAAAATATGCCGATATGACTAGTATAAAAAAATTATTGAATTTCTTTTTCTCTTTTTTGTCTCAAAAACATAGCTTATGAACCCCACATTGGAGGGTCTTCTACGGGGTATGGACAATTTGTAGATTTCGGAACGAGGCTTCCACTGGGTATGGGAAATTTGTCAGTGTCTGGGCGGACGTATCGTGAGTTTCAATGAATATGGTCTCATACCACGTATCTATCAACCAATCAAATAAAAAAATTCACTTTAGTCAATAGATAATGATTAATTCTCGACCACTTTTTATGGAAGTATGAATGATTAGGAAAAGAAAGCATTTCACGTTGTTCTAAAATACTTCATCAATTGATGTTCAGTTTGTGCACTCCAAGAATTCACGAATGGCAAACAATAACTCTTACCCTTCGGATCCCGGTGGTATATTTCATGTCATTTCAGAGCCACCAACTGGAAGGTTTTATATTCTTTACTTGCGAGAAAGAGCCATCAACATTTTCAGTATGCAGTCTTTTGGCAACTCGTTGAAAATCGTGATTGGTCAACTACACACATTCAGTGGGTTACTATCTACTTTATGAGTTCAGGTCGTATCACGATTCTATCCCGAAAACGGCCGTTCATGTTGAAAGGGTTAATTTGCATTTTAACCCTTTACCCAACGCAGATGATATCAAAATTTATTATTTTAAATATCATTTTTTAAATGTTTTCAAAAAATCTCAACAAAACCATATCATGTGACCCCTCGTTGGAACGAGCTCGTTCCAACGAGGGGTCACATGATATGGTTTTGTTGAAATTTTTTGAAAAATAATATTTTTTCAACTGCTGAATTTGCATATTACGCGGGCGGATGCGGGCGATTCGTTAGGTAAAGGGTTAAGTTGAAGTTTAGATAAAATATAATACCGATTCTCGATAAATTATTCTGCGAGCATTCCCATTTCCTTGCTTAAGTTTTCTCTACACAGAAATGGGGAAAATGCGTTTACCGCTTTCCTATTGTTTAATTATGAGCCACTTTTTATTTAGGTATGAATGATTTCACCAGTGGCGTCGCCACGGGGGGGGGGGGGGGGGGGGGGGGGGGAGTCCCCCTCACTTTCCTTCAAAGTTGGTCCTCGAAATATGTCCATAAATGGCATAGAAATCGTAGGGGGGTAAGGTCCATAGGGTTTAGGTTGTAGATTTTTAGATTGCTTGTCCTAATATCTGTGTCGGGAAAAGGTAGACAGTCGTCAATACATGAAAAACCTCAAAATATCCACTTTGAACCCTGGGATTCAAATTTTTTCTACCACGGTACCATGGTCGGCCTGTGGTAGAAAAACTTTGAACTCCAGGGCTTTAAAACCCCCCATCGACGATCCTTGGCCGCCCCATATCGGACACATTTATTTCCCTCCAGTGGAAACCCTAATTATTGTTACCTTGGTTATCTAGCTGAAACGTTAGGGACGCAAAATTCTGAGATGTGAAAGCTTGGAAAGCATTTCCCGCACCCCCCCCCCCCCTTTATTAAAATGGAGCTAAGCCAGGCTCTGCGAGTTTGTCCCCCCCCCCCCCCCCCCACACACACACACTTGCTTTGGGCTGGCTACGCCACTGGATTACACTAGAAAGAGACACATTGTCTGAAATCTAAGTATCAAGTTTTTCTAAAATATTTTATTAACCCTTTACCGAACGAATCGGCAGCATCCGCCCGTGTAATGTGCAAATTCAGCAGTTGAAAACATATTATTTTTCAAAAAATTTCAACAAAACCATATCATGTGAGGGGGTCACATAATATGGTTTTCTTGAATTTTATTGAAAAATTAAAAAAAATTATATTTAAAATAATAAATTTTGATATCGTCTACGTTGGGTAAAGGGTTAAGTCATGTTTAGTTGGTGTAACCAAGGATTCACAAATGACATATAGGAATTGCAGTTACCCTTTTAAGTTGAAGTTTCTGCCCCCTTTTGCACTTTCTGTGAGGACGGGCATTCGGATTTGATTTTTAAAAATATGGATTTTGTATTTACCTTGATAAATGGCACATCACAAAGCCTTCCAAATCCACTCTAAAGTCAGTTGTGTTAAAAAATCAACCCAAATCAACAAGGTTGAGTGAATATGAACCCAATTGATTTTGCTTAGGTTTTACCATACTGGTTTTAGAGTGTACTAATGAACATGGTATCGGAGGTATAATTCACCAAAAAACCCTTTGTATTTTCAGTCCGCAGATACTGATGTTATGTCCATGGACGAAGAGACTCACGCTGTTATTGAGTTTCTCATTCCACTTGAAAGAAATTCTGAGGAAAGATTGGTATCTAATCCAAATGTACCTAACAAATATGGCCAAATTCCATTGCATTTTGCAGCTATGCGTGGCAACAAAGCAGCAGCTGGATACTTGCTCTCCCGTGATGATATAAATATTGAGGTAAGAATAGCACAAGCACGTAATAAAACAAAATGCTGCTTAAATGCATATGTCGTGTCATTTGGACAATCATAGGATTTACAGATATATTCCAAGTCCAAGATTAATCCTCAGCAAACAGATGTCAAAATATCAAAATTCTAACCCGCATGTTTTCTCACAAGTCAACTAGAGATTTAACCTTTTCAATCTTGTTTGACAGAGCGCCTAAAAGCAGCATTTGTTGCTTGAAAATTTGGAATGTTGACATCGATGTGCTCAGGGTTAAACAGTCAAGCAGTTCTGGTTCGGAATGAGCGTTCGGTGAGATTCAATCGAAATCTAATAAAGAAGTTGTGTTTTTATTTTAGAACATGAGGTATTGATTAATGTAAAGGACTTTTAACCAATTCAATATTGTTTGACGAAGCTCCTTTTTTCTTCGAACCAACTCATTCACAATGACATCCTTTTTTCTTCTGCCATCACGTGTGTATTACACGTGTTGCGGTATCACAAAGGTCACCCACTCTATATCTTGATCCGTCCCGTTGGAAAGAACTATACAGACGTTTTAGCGTACAACAACACTTTTACTCCGCAGGAAAGAAGACAGACAGAGAAATTACATGACCTCACCTTTTTCTCGATCATAAAAGTCCTATTTTAAAATCTGTAAAACACGATCATTCAATAACATTTGGAAAGTAGCTCCGGTCGTGCGCTGTTGTATTCTGTCGCCAAATCTAAACACTGATCATTGGTCGTCTGCTTATATTTTATGTCGAAAAAATGTGGATTTGAGTTTCTGCAGCGTTGTTTAAGTAAAATTCTATTTATGAATGTTCCACAATATCTGCGGGATTGAGGACTATGTGTTTAGCAGACGCGCTGTCAAATATTTCTTGAAGACATTATGAGTTATTCTGTTTGTTGACAGGAGACATGGTCTCCCGCTCCCTGCATGGAATTTATATTCAACCGAGGCGTCAGCCGAGGTTGAATATATGTTTCATGCAGGGAACGTGAGACCATTCCCCTGTCAACAAACATAATAACGTATATGTTCCGTTCTTACATAAGTTAAATTGAATTGGAAAAAAATCTTTTATTTAGAAAGCAGACGTTGTTTCGGTAAGGTGTTAACTTTTATCATAACAGACTGGAGTGATTTCTCTTTATTCAATGTTTACGTGCGCAATCAACGAGACGAGATGCTCTCGATTCGTTTCAGTTTATGTTACAGTAAATTAATGAAAAGAGACCTATAATCTAATCGGTTTCATAAATAATTACCCATGTTTACATAACTAATTCTTTTGTACGTAATAACGGTACTTTTGTGTGTATTTTACTTCAGTTAAATTTATTTGTCTCAGTTGATTTCAAGTGAAAAAAGAGACACTGCGAAGAGCCGTTGCTCATGGCAACGAGACGCTTTCCTTGACAGTGGACATAAGAATCGCTGAAAGTAGACATACTCACGTGCCCGGCGACATAAAGTAAAATCAACGAGGCATTGACCAATCACTGCAAGGTATTGCGGTTGGTATCGGGACATAATGCGATGGCCTTTTTAAGAAGCACATTCCCACATCCACAAAGCCTCTTCAACACACCTAATTCACACGTTGGAGATTCTCTGGTCATATCACCTACCAATTCATCTACGTTTTGACTTATTGTTTCCATTCTAGTTTCAAGATAAACAGGGTTTGACACCATTACACGTAGCCTGCATTTACAATCAAACTGAAATTGCTCAAATGTTGATAACTGCTGGTGCTAATCTACACTGTGCAACTAAAGAAGATTCCACGCCCTTACACTTAGCTTGTGCTGAAGGTCACGTATCAGTTGTCGAGTTACTGTTTCAAAGTGCAGCAAAAGAAGTTGAAACGGTAAGTAGTCGTAAATCATTAAACATTTGGTGGATGCATAATTTAATATTTAATCTCACAAACTGTCCAGGCTAATATATTATTTTTGTTCAGTACGGGGACCATTTGTTAAATTTAAAAAAATGCACATTTCATCGACTATTTTCTCAAACCTATTTTTATTTTCATGTTCAGAAATTTCGGCGCAACTTTTTGATCTCTAAATGAATGGCCTTCAACATGATAATGGCATCTGGTAAAGTTACACTCACAGTAAATTAACCCATTATTTAAATTAAGGGCCAAAACCGACCTGCGCTATTCACAAAAATCGTCATTCAGATTTTGCTGCTTTCGAACTCTTGCATCAAAAACATAGCTTTTGATCCCTCTTTTGGAACGAGCTTGTCTGGATAGTTCCAATGACGGATCATGATCGATATGTTAGGGCAGCAATGAAATAGTTTTGCATATGTCGTCTGGTGCTCGTGTCAGGTAATACATTAATCGAGATGACTTATGCATTGCCATAAACAAAAGTAGGGAATATTCTTCAAATTACGCCGTGTGACCTGGAACAAAACGATAAGGACGCCGTCCTAAGAACCCCCCCCCCCCCCCATGCATGTATGCCCATGTGTACTGCGACTGGGTGCTTGTTTGCAGTTCCTCTGTTACAAAGTTCAGCCCGGTCTGCTGTGTGGATCTGTCTAGCTGTTGTTATTTGTCAATAATCAAATGAGTCGATCTAACCATTTGTAGTATACTAGTAAGCAGGTTGAGTAGTTTTATCGGGAGAGTGGATGCTTGAGGGTTGCAGTAGAAACTGGCGAGCTGGAATTAGGACCAAGAGCTCTTTAGACGGGTTATATAAAAAAAGAAGACCGAGCTTTTGAGGAGTACTTAGATGGATCATTTAGGAGTTCATTGTTGTTCAAGGTCAGAGAGTCACTGGACTTGATGGGGGAACCCAGAAAGGCGATAAGATGTGTAACCGAGAAATAACGGAGACCATGAGACATTTCATTTTAGAATGCCTACAATATTGGCCTTGAAGAACAAGACTCCTCGAGAAACTAATGAAAAATAGGATGAAAACAAGAAGGTTAACTGGGTGAGGAGTGACACGGGAGAAAGGGTCAATTTTACAGCTGGATGATCGAGAAAGCGGCAATTGGGAGAATTATGAAACACATGTTGAATGCTGGTAGATTAGGAGGGGGAGTGGGAAATACCCCGCCAGGGCGTTAGGTTTATGTAGGCCTCCCCATTAAGGGGCCAAGACAAATCAACGGAAGGTCAAACAATAATTATTACCATACAGTTCGTCAGTGAGCTAATGTAGTATAAAATGTCAGTTAGGTCCTTTGCGGTAAGAATTAAGCTTGACCCCAATATTGGATTGACTGGCACCGTACATACCATACTAGATCACTGGTAAACTGCGCAGTGAATGTACCTCACAAATATTTTCATTAAATGCTGAGAAATTGAGATGGTGTTTATCATAATGTATGTTTATCATCATGTATCAGACGGCATCTTTCGTATTATGTCAGTTAATCTGAGTAACAGTATTGATAAAGGAATTGATGAACCAAGGTGAATACTTGCCCTACGAATTGAGTGTCTGGGTCAACATCGAGTCCGAATCGAGTCGGAAACAGCGTGAAACAATCTTTTTAAATCACTTGTTATTTTACCTAATTACAATGTATATCTTTGCGGGTTGCACGTGTCGCAGGTAGTATGAGTACCCGGGGGCTGTGTTCACAGGTTACACTGCTACAGCAGTACTTATAAAGTGGACCGCGGCTTTCCCGCTCATCAGTTTAAACAGTACATCCGGCATGGAGTGTTCGTAATCCACGTGTGGGCAGTGATGCCCTCGCATGCGTTTACCGGGTAATAAAAATCATTATCAGCAAAATTTTAATTAATGAAGCCCCGGGTTCCTGAAGATGTTTATTTACCATTGTTCTTTCGTGGATAACACATGAGTTACCCGATTTCAAAATATATGAATAAGGATCGATTTAGGGACGATCCCGAATCAGATCATTGATATCGACATTGAATAGAATCTTTGCAGGGCCCTGACGTGAATTTCACAAGTGGCTCAGATGGAGTAGGCAATACTATAACCGACCCAGTGTAGTGTAAAAAGACAGAACACAACGCGGGTGGAGTACGGGGACAGGGACAGTGACAGGAATCAACAAGCGAGTTGGAGTTTTTCCAAGTGTTTCGATAATTAGATATACTCAAACAGCATCTAACATACCCCCCGAACACAGCTATTGGATGTATTTGGGACTCCATACTCACCACACTCTATCGCAGGTGGCGGCCTAATCAGGTCAGTTTGGGTAATGTTTCATGTCGGGTCGTTTTCGGTTATTTGACATACTTTCATCGAATCGAACAATCCTTCTACACACACCTTAGTATACTGGAGGCATTTGTGTTCCATAAAAATCAGGCGCCGCTCCAGACGATGGTTTGTTCACTCGTTGCAGGAACTTTAGTGATTGTCGCGGTATTTTCGGTAATTAGATATAATCTCATCCAATTGAACACATCCCAAATACACATCCCATTTTACTGTAGGACTATACGTAGTATAGCATCCAAGTTTACATAGAGACCAAGATGCAGTAAACAAAGTAGACGACGGAAACACGTATTATCATAACACGCGCTGCGCAGGCTCACTAACACCACGTATCATCATAATACTAACGTCTCAGTGTGGGATACCATGACAACACAAGTGATTGACGTCAATTCCGAAGTGCGGTTGAGTGGACAAATGTCTTTCCTAGCGTTCTATTGAGTCCAATAGGTTCAACGTAAAGCTCACACGATTTGATAGGCGCGGATTGTTCTCAACTGATATGAGGGCTTTTCTTGTTTCTTTACAAATCCAAAATCGCTTAGCTCGCTTGTGTGGTCTGTGATAAGATGTAGAACAAGGAAGATATTGCTGAAAGAATCAATGGATTATTTTCTTTTTCTTTTTACAGATGATAAGTGTATATGATTCCGCGGGTTATACTTGTTTACATAGTGCAGTAGATAATAATTATTATGAGATAACAGAGTTGTGTATACAGAAAGGTGAGAAAGTATATTTTTGTATGAAAGTTATCTTCGATCTCCAAGTAAAATTATGCCTTAAATAAAGTGAAAAAAACTACTACTACACGAGGCGATGGTAACCTTATATTATGCGCCCATTCACGGTTATATAGCTTATGGCATACGCATATGGGATAACTCAAATTCTGTAAGGAAGCTCTTTCTTTTACAAAAGCGAAACACTCTTATTATTAATAACAAAATGGTATAATTCCCAGACCGATCCCCTGTTCCTTAGAGATCGCATCCTAAAGATATAGGACCTATATAACGTGCAGGGATTGCTATTTGTTTATGGTTGGCACAACAATACGCTACACGCCTCATTTAACAATTTCTTCTCGATGACAAATATGAAATCTAGAATATCCATCAGAAATAAAGTCTCTAGACATATTTCCAATATTTGCCGGTGTGACAGGAATGATAGTCCGTAGGAAAATTAGTCCCTCTGGACTATTATTCCGCGGAATTATAGTCCTAGGTCTAACATTTCTAGGAATAGTAGTCCGCCGGACTACTATTCCTAGATATGTTAGACCTAGGACTATAATTCCGCGGAATAATAGTCTAGAGGGACTAACGTTCCTACGGACTATCATTCCTGTCACACCGGCAGTATAGGCATAAACGATTGGCTAAACTTGACTTTTTCACCTATGTCGAGATCATGATTAACCACAGGTGCATAAAAGTGACCATGAAAGTGACCTTAAAAACCCATGAATAAAAGAATAAATAAAATATTTTGTGTGATACCCAACTATCTTTTAAGCTCGTCACAGTACGTCCCCAACCAAGTTCAACCAAGACAGTGCTCGTGATAGATTATTTTATCCTGGTTAGTGGTGAGGACAGGGGCTGGTGAGGAGTTTGAATCACACATAAGACCCATATTATTACCGTATTATATACATGTTCTAACCTGGTCCAAGAAATATTTTGCACAAAACATTTGATTCAGAATGTTTTGGTGACAGGATTTAAGTTTGCTAGTTGGGTGTGCAGTTCAGCATTTGATGAGGCACAATAACAACCCAAAAGATGGGCAAGGCAATACTTGACCTCTGTTTAGAATTTTATAATGTCCAGAATATTTATATATAGTGTTGCAACAGAATGTATACAGAAGATAACAGGAAGACAGCCAATCTCGCTATGTTATCCCCCACAGTATACATGTGCATTTTCCTTTAATTTTATCATCATTATTATTGTTTTCTATTCTGTATATTTTTACTGTGAATACAAAATCAGTCATTCAATCAGTATCTTTAACCATGAAAGCCGTTGAACATGTATGACTTTTTTTGGTTGAAATATTATAACCATTCTGGATATTGCAGTGCTTTTTTAAATATTATTTTTTACAAGCTTAAGTCATTAATATATGACTTTTTGGAAATATCAGTTTTAGGTTCCGATTCTGGAATCCTGGATTTTCACAGGAAGGCAACTCTTTCCTTATTCTACATCTAAGTGTGTTCAAATACACTTTATATACACTCTAAAATCAGTTGTGTAAGTAATCACCCAAATCAGCCAGGTTGTATGAAAAAGAACCCAACTGGGTTCATATTCACTCAACCTCCTTGATCTGGGTTAATTTTGAATTCAATGGATTTTAGAGGATAAGATTTTTTTGACATGCTGGTTTTATTTAACACTAGTCATGGTAAATATAGTTGCCATTAATCACTAAGAATTTAACCAATTATATCTCAGAGAGCTCTGTCAAACAAAGTGTATTTGGCTAAATATCAAGCTGCATTGTGGGAAGTATTTACTGCTACAACATTGCCATTTTGACACCAGAGTGCGTAGGATTAAAATTAAGAGGGGCGGATATATTCACGTGATTGAATACGTTTTCCCACCGCACAATAGTTTAAATGCAGTATTCATAATGTTGGTTGTGTTCGCGTCATGACTGATGGTGGGTGTCTCGAGAAATACTTTGTAATTTACTGTGCCTTATTTGTTCTGGAAATTACGTTTTGTTACCTGATATTCGCTCACTTTTGTACAGCTGCACAACCACCACACAATGTATTTGTATTATGTAAGGGCACGACGTTAAGAAAGGATAGCCTGTTCGGCTAACCCGGTTTCAAATGGATGAAATAAAAAAATTAAAACAAAATTGAGGTAAATCTAAATTTCACACTGTCTTGGGTTAGTTTATCTTTTAGGAAGTTCACCAATGGTCAAATCCACATGATTCACAAGAACAAGTGTGTAATCACAAGAGAGTTTCTCTCTCTGAAAAACTACCTAACTTCCTTATTTGGTATCATGTGTTTGATAATGTCTGGTGTTGAGCATTGACAACAGTACAATGTGAATGCTTTAGTATGGCTAAAAACCTCAACAAAAATGACATGCCATACTCGCTGAAGATCTATATCAAACACCTTTTTAAGTCAGAAAGCATAAATCCTAATTCTCTGTTTTACATGGGTTTATATTAGGGATCGGCGAATCAAATTTTTTTTGGAACCGAATCTCGAATCGAATCGTGTCTCTGATATCGAATCTCGGATTGAATCTTAATAGACAAGTTATTTCATAGTATACCAAACTAAAGTTGCAGAACACTGTGATGACCCTTACAAGACTGACTGAACACCAATAAATATATATTCTCTATTGCACCGTCGCCGAAACAGCTAGGCCTATTATCCATAGTTTTAGTTTTTGAAAGTTTAACTTGTTACTATTCACGTTCTTAAGAACGTGAATAGTAACAGGTTAAGCCTTCAAAACGAAAACTATGGATCATATTCTGGACAAAATTCACAACTTTCCTAACAATTAAACACTGTCAATTACTCAATTAAATTTGTATTGAGCCTACACGAATGAATTGTCTATTCTCAATTTTATCCAATTTTTGTTGGAAATGTAACAAATTGAAGTCAGTACGAGAAATTTGAAAACTCAAATCTTGAGCCTGATTCGGGGTCGTCGATGTCGAAGCAGACGTATGGTATTGATGTCGAATCGAATTCCGAATATTCGCAAGACTCTAGTTTGTATGCTTTATCTGTTTTGAAATCTTCCTTTTTTAGTTGCTGTCTGGGGAGGCTTTACTGTTTTACAAATTGAAGTCAGTACGAGAAATTCGAAAAATCAAATATTGAGCCTGATTCGGGGTCGATGTCGAAGCAGACGTATGGTATCGATGTCGAATCGAATTCCGAATATTCGCAAAACCCTAGTTTGTATGCTTTATCTGTTTTGAAGTCTTCCTTTTTTGGTTGCTGTCTGGGGAGGCTTTACTGTTTTACTCTCTGAAATTTTAAAGCAATAATAACTGATTTGTTTATCGACCCCAAATTGATAGGCAGTGCATAAGAAGGCCTGAAGAAAATCACACTTATTTCGGTTAATAAATAAAATTATCTGAAAAGAACCATCTTGAAACATTTATCATGACATCTTATTCTTTAGTAGACATACAGTTGGTCAGCCAGCGGGACCCCCGTCACAAATATAGCTCGGACTTCAATCAAATGATATATTCGCAAATACACAATTGTGAACCTTACAATGTGTGTTGATATGAATATAACTTTATTTTTTATTTTTTTTGCATATCGAGAACAACCAAATTACAGGTGTTCGAACAGATGACGGAGTAATATGGCGTACGAACAGGTTCGAAAATAATTATTGAGGTACTTACTATATTATTTGAGGTTTATCCTATATTATTTCAGGTTCATCCTATTTTATTTGAGGTTCATCCTATATTATTTCAGGTTCATCCTATATTATTTCAGGTTCATCCTAAAATAATATTTATGACCCTCTCGTACACGATCAATAATTTGTCCCACCCTGAATGGACTATAATTATTGTTTCATGTTGAACCAGGTTCGACATGAATATTTCAGGTTCATCCTATATTAATTGAGGATGAACCTAAAATAATTTGTCCGACCATGGATCGACCATAATTATTGTTTCATGTTGAACCAGGTTCGACATCAATATTTGAGGTTCATCCTATATTAATTGAGGATGAACCTGAACAAATTTGTCAGATCCTGGATGGACCATAATTATTGTTTCATGTTGAACCAGGTTCGACATCAATATTTGAGGTTCATCCTATATTAATTGAGGATGAACCTGAAATAATTTGTCCGATCCTGGATGGACCATAATTATTGTTTCATGTTGAACCAGGTTCGACATAAATATTTCAGGTTCATCCTATATTAATTGAGGATGAACCTGAAATAATTTGAACGACCCTGGATGGACCATAAGTATTGTTTCATGTTCATGTTGAACCAGGTTCGACATAAATATTTCAGGTTCATCCTATATTAATTGAGGATGAACCTGAAATAATTTGTCCGACCCTGGATGGACCATAATTATTGTTTCATGTTGAACCAGGTTCGACATCAATATTTGAGGTTCATCTTATATTAATTGAGGATGAACCTGAAATAATTTGTCCGACCCTGGATGGACCATAATTATTGCTTCATGTTGAACCAGGTTCGACATAAATATTTGAGGTTCATCCTATATTAATTGAGGATGAACCAAAAATAATTTGTCCGACCCTGGATCGACCATAATTATTCAGGATGATGCTAAAATCCCACGATGCAATACGCTCCACGAGCCAATCAGTTGAGTCGTTACAAACGCGAACAATGGGACATAACTGTGGGAAAAAAGCAAGATAAACTTGATGCAGGCACTCAGCTTCAGACAAAGAATCACGCTGAGAGATTGTTTTGGATGCGCTTCACACGATTTTTTTTAGACCCTTTGTAATCACGCAAAATAAATAAGATTTTTTCCCATGAAAATGTCAAATGGGCAGTGTTGATTGTTTACTGTACTGTTACAAAAGTTGTGTTTTAATATTGAAATATGACTCGCTAACCAATAGTGTTGCGGACCGGATCGCAAACAAACGGTCCGGTACCGGTCCAGGCGTGGTCCGCGGTACTGTCCGATGAGGACCGGGCCGCCCCTGCTGTACTGGTACACAGGCACGCTGGACCGGTCCGGAGCTGTCCAAGGGACCGGTCCAGGGATACGCAAAGGGAAGTTTTTGCACTCTCCCAATTGATACACAAACTGATAATTTCATCTTGATAGACGGTGAATACATTGAAGTCGAGTAAGTTTGAAGTAACTATCAACTATATTGAGCCAATCTGTCATCAACCACCTGCATCCTGTAATTCCTGTCACGGGTGTCGGTTGATGGTATCAGCGATGAGCGGTTCTACAAAAAAGTTCCCAAAATAGCGAACGCTCAAATTCGGTGACAAGA
This sequence comes from Pictodentalium vernedei, assembly GCA_031216915.1. NCBI lineage: Eukaryota > Metazoa > Mollusca > Scaphopoda > Dentaliida > Dentaliidae > Pictodentalium > Pictodentalium vernedei. The sequence continues at coordinate 491,983,945 of CM062296.1, read as the reverse complement.
AGCTGTCATTCAATTCCTTTGTCGGCAAAGAATTTCAATGTGTATTGTGTATCTATTTCGATAAACCCCGATCTGGATTATGTGCACATGGAAACTATTTAGTTGGTAGTAACTTGGTCCCTGTATTTCACCTGGTAGGTTTGGTGTGGTGACCCTATTAAATTGGACCATGGGCGCAGATCATGGGGGGGGGGGGGGGGGGGGGGACGAGGGGGCGTGTGCCCCACGAAGTTTTTCGGGGGGGGGGGAGGGCATTACATGGTATGTCCCCCGCGCTCCTCCCACATATATAGGTCCGATAGCTGCTGATATTGTTCGAGCAATGCTGCAATAGGCGAAAATCGCGTATTTTCAGCATGCTTTTTCAAAATTTCCTCCCGCAGGGCCAAATCATGCTTGGCCCTGCGCGTTGTGTGTTCGAGCAATACTGCAATAGGCGGAACTCGTGTATTTTCAGCTTACATTTTCAAATTTTCCACCTGCAGGACCAAAACATGATAGGCCCTGCGCATTGTGTAGCCCCCCCCCCCCCCCCCCCCACACACACACACACTCTAAAGAGAGAGACCTGTGCCCCTGAATTGGTCCGCCTTGGACCGGTCCATCTAGAAAAAAATGGACCGCCTACCCGAATATCGGACCGCTATTTCTTGGACCGGTCCGGACCGGAACACCATTGGTGGTCCGGTACGGTCCGCATCACTGCTAACCAACACATCGAGAAAACGTCTCGTGAAGTTTAAAAATTTAATGGAGCAGTTCAAAAAAGTGCCTCTGTGGGGTAGGGTGGGGAAGGGCAAAAATGATGGATTTCGTATGAATGTTTGTTTGTCTGTGTGTCTGCTATAGAAATAAATATGGGGCCATCCATAGTGCCCAAGATTGGCCTACTTTATGGCGGAGGTCATTGTCAGGTTTGAAAAAGTGCAGGGGTGGGATTGGAGAGGGGCACCAAAAGCTATGACCAATTTATTTTTTACTGATATATGTCCTCAAAGGGGTCTACTAGTGGTGACTTCTTATGAGGAATCTTAAAGGTTTAAAAAAATTGCCGGTGGTGGTGTTGGGGAGGGGCAAAACTTGTGGATTTTGTGTGTATGTCTGTATGACCACTATAAAAAGGCATACGGATCCACCCACAGTGCACAAGCTGGTTCTGCTTGGGTTTTTTTCTACACCGGGAGTCATGGATTGAAAAAGTCAGGATTGAAAAAGTGCCGGGGTGGGGAGAGTCACCCAATGTCATGACAATTTTTCTTTTCACCTCTACAGATCTCCAAAGGGGTCTACCTGAGGTAACTTTTTACCGGGAATATTATGGTGCGGTTAGGGCCGCAGGCCTGCCCAAGTTACTCTTTTGAAGTCAGGGCTGTGGTTTTATGAACTGTTTTTTCTTATAAATTTACCGTACAGCATCGGGTAACCCTGCTAGTATTTGTTAAGACCTGTTTTGACTCATCATTTTGACACAGGCAACAATGTTGGGAAGCGGTTTAATATGCCAGAATGCTCGAAATGCATCCCCACCCACTCCCCCCCCCCCCACAGAATTTCAAATTGCTCTGCGGCTCCTGGGTCAGCATGTTTTCGTTGTCATTGTGGGGCATGCATGTCACGGTGTTATGTTCATGGAAGCAGGTGACTGTTTTGAACAAATCACGCGGTAATGCCTCAGCTGTAGGGCCGTCGCTAGAGCCTTTTAATGGAGGTGGGGGTGGGGTGGGTGAGAGCCCTCGAAATTCCAACTGGGTAGTGGGCGCGTTCTTGACAAACTATTAGAACTGTAAATCTTCCTAATTCGGCGAGCACGGTCGCGCCGAGCCGACCATGGTTCGGCCCGACGTGAGAAAATTGTTAAATTTGGCATTCAAAGGAGCAATTTCCTTTCTTCTGGAGGATCAATTCCCATTTCAACATACCCCGAAAAGTTTTTTTTTTTTTCTGATCAAATAACAAAATTCATCTTTTGAAAATTTCGATTTCTGTCCAATAACCTTTGAAAAACTATGCATAATTATTATATTTTAGCCAATCGTTTATACCAAAGCTGCACAATTTAGAGAATTCCATCCATTCCTAGGCATTGATTACTGCGTCCCATTTTACCATTAATATAGAACTTATTCAGAACAGTACAGAAACACTGCTTCATTTCCCGGGGGTTGCCACGGGGGTATGGTGGTGGTGGTGGGTTTTCTTATAACACAAATTTAATTGATAACACCCTTGTAAAAAATAATAGTCAGCCTTTTAAACTTCTAATTTAAAAACAAAAACATTGCAGGAAACATTTTGCTCCATTGGCAGTTTTTGTTCCAGAGCGCATGAAAACAAAAATGAATAATAATTGACCTGGTAGTTGGGGTATTCCATACATCGACCCATATACAGTAAAATATATATTTTTTGTTCGTACGTCCTGGTTGACAATGGAGTGGGAGGCAGTTGTCCTGGCTGACACTTGGAGTGGGGGCAGTTGTCCTGTCCACCCACTGGACTGGAGGGCAGTCGTCCTAGCTACCAAATACACTTGGGCGAGTCATCCTAGCTGCCAAATACACTGGGGCAATTGTCCGACTGAGCATTTTTGGACGGGGATGTGGGGGGGGGGGGGTGGGAGCACTTGTCCTACAACCTCAATTTTCTCCTATGTTCAATTACCACTCATCAAATATAACCTGCTATTGAACATAATTTCTTTTGTTAATTAGTTAATGTGCTCCTATTGTCATAGCTGTGTGTAATCTGTGTGTTGAATAAACATCGCAGTGATAACAATATAGACTCACATATAGGATTACAACTAGTTTAATAACAGACATGAATTAGTTGCTCATTGGTGGAGAAAAATGGATCAAAATGATGCGAAATTAAAAAAAAACAGTGTCTGAAAATTTTTGGGGGACGGCAAACATTTTTCTAGGGGGTGGGCGCCCACCCCCTCCACGCCCCCTACCACCAACCCCACCCCTCCCCACCCCCACCCCGGTTGCAGGCCTGCGATATCTCTTGCAACGTTTTGCTACTTTGTAGGGTATTCATCACTGACAGCTGAGCAGGGACGTCGCGACAGGAGGGGGCCGGTGTGTGTGTGTGTGGGGGGGGGGGGGTGTCTAACCCCCCCCCCGCCCCAATATTTGTCAAAATATCAGTAGTTGGAAAATCGGAGGGCAAAATATCAACAGTTGGACATTAAAACTACTGAATGTATAATACAATTAACTAACAAACATATATTTTTCCGACTGGAGGACCACAATGAGGACAAATTCCGACTACCGAGACCTTCGGGTGAAAATCGGGTCGAAGGATCCCAACTGAACATACAACTACACCTGCAGTCTCCACGTTACACGTTTTTTCAACAGCCGCTGGGAGTCTAGGGGAGATAATTTGTGCCTGTGAAATGCTAAAAAAAAACTTTTCCGAAAAACGATTTTCCAAGCCTTTAAATTAAACCAAATTCAAGCCGATAAACGGGGGTGCCCAAGTTACAAAAATAAAAGACGAAAAAAGTTCGCTAGCATACGAAACTGTCGGGATAATAGTCGAAAATTTCGTCATTTTCCCGCCCTAAATCGGCCCAAATGAAACTTTTTGAGGTTTTCTGAAGTGGGGATTGACACTCCAGAAGCCAGGAAATTGCTCCTTTTAATGCCAAATTTAACAATTTTCTCACATCGGTCCGAACCATGGTCGACCCGGCGCGACCGTGCTCGCAGAATTAGGAAGATCTACAGTTCTAATAGTTTGTCAAGAACGCGCCCACTACCCAGTTTGAGTTTCAAGGGCTCTCAACCCCCACCCCCACCCCCATTAAAAGGCTCTAGCGACGGCCCTACAGCTGAGGCGTGATTTGTTCAAAACAGTCACCTGCTTCCATGGACATAACACCGCGACATGCCCCACAATGACACCGAAAACATGCTGACCCAGGAGCCGCAGAGCAATTTGAAATTCTGTGGGGGGGGGGGGGGGGGGGGGGGGGAGAGGGGATTGGGATGCATTTCGAGCATTCTGGCATACTAAACTGCTTCCCAACATTGTTACCTGTGTGAAAATGATGAGTCAAAACAGGTTTTAACAAATACTAGCAGGGTTACCCGATGCTGTACGGTAAATTTCTAAGAAAAAACAGTTCATAAAACCACAGCCCTGACTTCAAAAGAGTAACTTGGGCAGGCCTGCGGCCCTATTCTCCGTAAAAAGTTACCTCAGGAAGGCCCCTTTGAAGATCTATAGAGGTGAAAAGAAAAATTGTCATGACATTGGGTGACTCTCCCCACCCCGGCACTTTTTCAATCCTGACTTTTTCAATCCATGACTCCCGGTGTAGAAAAAAACCCTAGCAGAACCAGCTTGTGCACTGTGGGTGGCTCCGTATGCCTTTTTATAGTGGTCATACAGACATACACACAAAATCCACAAGTTTTGCCCCTCCCCAACACCACCACCGGCATTTTTTTTAAACCTTTAAGATTCCTCATAAGAAGTCACCACTAGTAGACCCCTTTGAGGACCTATATCAGTAAAAAACAAATTGGTCATAGCTTTTGGTGCCCCTTTCCAATCCAACCCCTGCACTTTTTTAAACCTGACAATGACCTCCGCCATAAAGTAGGTCAATTTTGGGCACTATGGATGGCCCCATATTTATTTCTATAGCAGACACATAGACAAACAAACATACGTACGAAATCCATCATTTTTGCCCTTCCTCCACCCTACCCCACAGAGGCACTTTTTTGAACTGCTCCATTAAATTTTTAAACTTCACGAGACGTTTTCCCGATATGTTGGTTAGCAGTGATGCGGACCGTACCGGACCACCAATGGTGTTCCGATCCGGTCCGGTCCAAGAAATAGCGGTCCGATATTCGGGCAGGCGGTCCGTTTTTTCTAGATGGACTGGTCCAAGGCGGTCCAATTCAGGGGCACAGGTCTCTCTCTTTAGAGTGTGTGTGTGTGGGGGGGGGGGGGGCGGGCGGGGGGGGGGGGGGGGGCTACACAATGCGCAGGGCCAACAATGTTTTGGTCCTGCAGGCGGAAACTTTGAAAATGTAAGCTGAAAATACACGATTTCCGCCTATTGCAGTATTACTCGGACACACAACGCGCAGGGCCAAGCATGGTTTGGCCCTGCGGGAGGAAATTTTAGAAAAGCAAGCTGAAAATACGCGATTTTCGCCTATTGCAGCATTGCTCGAACAATATCAGCTGCTATCGGACCTATATATGTGGGAGGAGCGCGGGGGACATAACATGTAATGCCCCCCCCCCCCCCCCGAAAAACTTTGTGGGGCACACGCCCCCCTCGTCCCCCCCCCCCCTCTTGATCTGCGCCCATGGTCCAATTTAATAGGGTCACCACACCAAACCTACCAGATGAAATACAGGGACCAAGTTACTACCAACTAAATAGTTTCCATGTGCACATAATCCAGATCGGGGTTTATCGAAATAGATACACAATACACATTGAAATTCTTTGCCGACAAAGGAATTGAATGACAGCTTCTTGTCACCGAATTTGAGCGTTCGCTATTCTGGGAACTTTTTTGTAGAACCGCTCATCGCTGATACCTTCACCCGACACCCGTGACAGGAATCACAGGATGCATCTGGTTGATTGGTGACAGATTGGCTCAATATAGTTGACATTTACTTCAAACTTACTCGACTTCAATGTATTCACCGTCTATCAAGATGAAATTATCAGTTTGTGTATCAATTGGGAGAGTGCAAAACTTCCCTTTGCGTCTCCCTGGACCGGTCCCTTGGACCGTCCCGGACCGGTCCAGCGTGCTTGTGTACCGGTACAGCAGGGGCGGCCCGGTCCTCAACGGACCGTTCCGCGGACCCCGCCTGGACCGGTACCGGACCGTTTGTTTGCGGTCCGGTCCGCAACACTATTGGTTAGCGAGTAATATTTCAATATTAAAACACAACTTGTTTGTAACAGTACAGTAAACAATCAACACTGCCCATTTGACATTTTCATGGGAAAAAATCTTATTTATTTTGCGTGATTACAATGGGTCGAAAAAAAATCGTGTGAAGCGCATACAAAACAATCTTTCAGCGGGATTCTTTGTCTGAAGCTGTGTGCCTGCATCAAGTTTGTCTTGCTTTTTTCCCCCAGTTATGTCCCATTGTTCGCATTTGTAACGACTCAACTGATTGGCTCGTGGAGCGTATTGCATCGTGGGATTTTAGCATCATCCTGAATAATTATGGTCGATCCAGGGTCGGACAAATTATTTTTGGTTCATCCTCAATTAATATAGGATGAACCACAAATATTTATGTCGAACCTGGTTCAACATGAAGCAACAATTATGGTCCATCCAGGGTCGGACAAATTATTTCAGGTTCATCCTCACTTTATATAGGATGAACAACAAATATTGATGTCGAACCTGGTTCAACATGAAACAATAATTATGGTCCATCCAGGGTCGGACAAATTATTTCAGGTTCATCCTCAATTAATATAGGATGAACCTGAAATATTTATGTCGAACCTGGTTCAACATGAAACAATAATTATGGTCCATCCAGGGTCGGACAAATTATTTCAGATTCATCCTCAATTAATATAGGATGAACCTGAAATATTTATGTCGAACCTGGTTCAACATGAAACAATAATTATGGTCCATCCAGGATCGGACAAATTATTTCAGGTTCATCCTCAATTAATATAGGATGAACCTGAAATATTGATGTCGAACCTGGTTCAACATGAAACAATAATTATGGTCCATCCAGGGTCGGACAAATTATTTCAGGTTCATCCTCAATTAATATAGGATGAACCTGAAATATTTATGTCGAACCTGGTTGAACATGAAACTATGAAACAATAATTATGGTCCATCCAGGATCGGACAAATTATTTCAGGTTCATCCTCAATTAATATAGGATGAACCTCAAATATTGATGTCGAACCTGGTTCAACATGAAACAATATTTATGGTCGATCCAGGGTCGGACAAATTATTTTAGGTTCATCCTCAATTAATATAGGATGAACCTGAAATATTTATGTCGAACCTGGTTCAACATGAAAAAATAATTATTGTCCATCCAGGGTCGGACAAATTATTGATCGCGAACGAGAGGGTCATAAATATTATTTTAGGATGAACCTGAAATAATATAGGATGAACCTGAAATAATATAGGATGAACCTGAAATAATATAGGATTATCCTCAAATAATATAGTATGTACCTCAATAATTATTTTCGAACCTGTTCGTACGCCATAGAGTAATGATTCATTGCTGAAAATTCTGTAACTTTCTGTAACCAGAATTCAGTTTTCGATGTTAGACTTTGCCTCATATTTATTATAGTATCAGTGTAAAAACGATACATTCAGTGGAAGATGTTCCCTGAATGTGTAGTTTGTTTTCAGTTACATCGTCTTACAGATTTGAAAAAAAATAATAAAAGGTTTTATTCCCATTCGACCCACTTTCTGAATTTAGCATCTTTTCCCGGTCCCCTACATTGCTTATGACAACATGCTATAGATGCTTTCATAATTTGAAGACTACTGCGATTCAATCAGGTAGCATAAATATAGTTATTATATTGTTTGCATTTTAGATTATAAATGCTAGTCCACATACATGCTTTATCAAACTTTAGGTCTGTCCTTTTAACTTTACCGTGATTCTGATCCCATAAATAATGTGACATTAACAGACACGCATACCGGGCTGCTTCCGTTACGATTTGGTTTCTTTAAATTCACCGTGAAGAAAATGGTATTCCCGACGGAAAGGATAAAAGAGAGAAATATTAACTGCATTTATCTTTCTTTCGTCCCTTAATTGCATCAAGGTGTCGTCTGCAATGCTTCCGCATTGCAGATGACACCTTGATACACACAAGGGACGATTTGTAAATAATTTGTAAATAAACTTTGACATTTTATATATATTTGTGTTTTTATTATCAATATTATTAGTTATCCTTGCGTTTTCCAGGGTGTATGGGAATTTACACCGGTTTGGGAACTCATACATCCTGAGGCGAAGCCGAAGGGTGTATGAGTTCACAAACCGGTGTAAATTCCCCTACACCCTGGAAAACACAAGGATAGCGGATTTATTTCCAAAAATTTTGGTGTACTTAATACTTTAACCTACATTGTGGGAAAAAACTGACAGAAAATTTGTACTTTGCAAGTTTCTTAAATAAAACCAGACAAATATGGATGTCATTGGAACTAGCTCAATGAGCCATTTCTAATGACATCCATATCTGTAATATTTTATTGCACATAAATATTAAATTTCCTATTTATTTATTTTTGTTCTAACATAACCGAGCAGAAGGTGTGAATTAATAATTAAAAATGGGTACTTTTTTAGCCATATAGCTTGCTCTTGTATATTCTTGTTTTTGCACCGTGGTTAAACACGGTGTAAAAAGGCCACTGTGGATTGCAAGTTACATCGTACCTCTCATCCAATCAAAATGCAGTATTTTGTTTCATTTGGAAATAATAAGTTTTATCATATTAGATGTGCTATTTTCAGTTTAAATTTTGTTTACATTTTCTTTAGTTTTTTGTACTATAGTATTTTTGCGCAAATTTGTTTTATTATTGATTAGATACAATTTACATTGTAAATATGGTATACCATATGTTCAGTTTATTTATTTTCAAATAATTAAGTGATCTATTCAGTAACCTGACTTCCTAAAGTGAAATGAACTATAAGTCATAACCTTTAATAAAGTCGATAAAGAAACAATTAACAGCCTTCATCATCCTACTGTATTTCCCTACTTAACGTAAGAAAGTAGGACAAACGGGTTTTCAGATCTTTGAAAGAAAACGCTCCCCCAAGATAATCACGTGACCAAATGCAGCATGACTTCGTGTAAAGCAATTTTTAAGGGGTCAAACAATATTACTTTCAACAAAGGCCTATACGAATTACAGCGGTGCATAGCGACACATTATATACTAAAATAATGACAAAAATACACAAAACCTGAATTTATACGCCTTTTCAAATGAAAATGTTTTTTTTTGCTTTTGATGACAAAGAAATTTCCAGCCTCAAATGTATCCGACAAGAATAACAAGGAATAGATCGGTAATTCGAATGTCTGAGTTATAATAAAAGACTCCACACTCCACACTCGGAGAACGCATCTACATCACTTAATCACCGACGTGCTGAAAACGCAGAAAGGAAAATGAACGACCACGAAATATAGTTTGTGTTGGTATGATATGCTTGTTATAATCACGTGACTCTTGGGGGGGGGGGAGGTGGGGAACGATTTGATATCCTAAGATCTAAAAGCTGCAAACATTCAAATATTTCATTGCAGTTTTCGACTCTGAGAGGAGATGTAATGTATAACATACGATACATTCATAGGAAAATATCCAAATGACAATGTGATAATTGCGAGATACAGACCTCAGTAGCAGTGTTGCATTCGGAAACTGTAGAAAGATACGATAGTTTCAGCTAGGGATTAATACGCCACCGACTCGAACTAGTATTATTTGTTTGTTGTCGATGAGAAAAACATAAAACTGGAAAATTATATCTGAAAACAAAAATATATTCACATCAACATACATTGCAGTCCTCACAATTTAATTTACGAAAAAACAATTTGACTCTAGCCGAACAAAATTTGTGATGTAAAGAGGGCTTGGTGAAGTCTGCTAATCGAAAAAGAAGACAAATGTCAAAAAGGATTTTCGGAAAGTACTTTTAATGTTAACCAAATATAGCGAAATTTAGTACCATCGTAAATTTCAATTTCTTCCTCGCACAGCCGTATTGCGTGTAAGATGGATCAACGTCGATTTTTTATCGCTATTGGCACCAAAGGTTGCAAAAATCTCTGTGTATTGGAAATCTGTTGACAGAAATAACATGAAGCCACCTTGTGGACAAAATCACACGAATTACAGAAATGAGACCACAACGTCTCATAAGTTTTTTTTGTTCTCAAATCTCACGAGTAAGTTCACTCAAGCCTCCTCAAACAGCAACTACAGAAGGGCGATAATTTCGATATACATGAAGCATACCAAACCATGTACACAAATGGATTAAAAGCCATGCTTTCTAACTTAATGAAGCCGATTGATGTAAATATTCTGCATGCAGGCCAAGTCCTATTTGTTGTTTGGGCCATACTGGAGCATTCACATGGCACTCTTGGTAGATGTCATTGTTCATGCAACCCCAGAAAAAGTCACAGATAATATCAAATGAGGAATTGTGGTAGTTTTCCCTTTTTGGTGTATCAATTTCATCTTTTTTTTACCATTTTGACACAGAATTGTCGAAGGTATGGTCAAAGCAGGCTGACAAAAGCCACATTGGATATTCTTCATTTTACATTGATGCACTTTCTCTTGACTACATACTTGTTCTTGTGAACTGTGTAGATTTTACCCCTGGTGAACTTCATAAAAGGTAAACAAACACAAGAAAAATGGCAGCCCCTGTGCAATTTAGACATCCTAAATTACAATTAGTCTTTCTGTTCCTTGCTTATAAGAATAAGAAAAAGAGTCTGTACTAGAGGGATTGCAGAATTTAACTATTCAGTAAATTTTAGGTATTTTTTTACATAAAATCCGGTTTCTTACTTATACCACACCTGTGCTTTTTGCCACACGGTAACGATTCCATGGCATATATTAGTTTACACAAAATGTATATTCATTAAAAAAAAATGACATATAATTTAGTGGGGTTATTCCTTTGTGGCCTTTTCTGGACTGTGAAGAGAAGTACCTGAAATTTTTACCAATGTTAGGTTGGGCGTCCCCTTAACACATCGGATACTAAATGGTTAATATTCTTACTCAGAGGCCGAAGCCTGGGGTGTCGAATCTTTTATTTGAAACCCAGGCATTAGAATTTCCGACCGATTCATTGCTATTCCTTTTTTAATTCGTTCCCAGCAAAAGCATAAAATACATTTTCCCGAAAAGATTGATAAATGTAAGTTCTTTGCATTTTATTCATTATTTTGGTATATAATATGCCTTTATTCACATCTTCACTTCATATTTAGGGCACTTGGAAAATTGACAGAAGTTTTGTTGGACAATCCTTTAACAACATGTAATACGCAAAGGAAATGAAACCAAGACTTACAGTGAATCTTTTAACCAAGCATACGATATCCAAATTTGTTATTTTAAATTTTTTAAAACATTTTATCAAAAGTGTATCATGTGACTAGCTGGGTGGGGTGGGGGATCACATGACATGCTTTTGTTGAAATTTGTTGAAATGTTATTTTAACTGTTAAATTTGTTAATTACGCCTGCGGATGTTGTCGGCTCGTTAGATAAATGGTTAATGATATTGCAAAATGATTGCCGAAGATCGTTAGTGTGACAACACTAGCAATCCCATTGTGGTCGCAGTAAAATCTGGTAGTATGACTTCCACTTCTTTTCTTGCACTATCCAAATCAGTGGTCAGATTATACTGCGACCACAATGGGATTGCGAGTGTTGCCACACTAATCTTCGGCAATCATTTTACGATATCAATAACCATTTATCTAACGGACCGACTACATCCGCAGGGTAGTTCCGTTCCAGACAAAACTATGTACTGCGAAATGGTCGAAACCATTCTGCATTTGTAGGGAGGTTCAGTAATAATTTAATCATACAACTCTATAGAGCTGCAGGATAAAATTATTATTGATCCTCACTACTGATGTTCATTATGTCGTCTTCTTCCCCACAGCCGATTTTTGATCACGCAAAAATAAGCATACTGAGTTGAAAAGGTTAATGCACACTTCAAGGGTAACCTTGTTTTTGTTGTAAACAGTCGACGCCACAGCCTTGTGTAAATGAGATCTTAAGGATAGAGTGGCAACCAATGGGTGAACGTTCGTTCCGACGTCTTCGATGTTCGCTTATTTGACAGCATTTTAATATACTTCCCAACAGCGCCAGTCAGCCAATCGTTCCTGCAACAAACAAGCACAAGCGCTTCCAAGAATGGCAGGCGCCATAACCCGACCCCAGTTCGATTAAGAACACTTTAGACGCGCGATGTCCAAGCCTGAAGCTAGTGGGGATGTAGGAGGAGGGGGGGGGGGGAGGGGGCGTGTTTGTTCCCCATGATCATTTGTCGGGTAATTTTATTGTACGTCTGAAAATTGTTGGTGGCTCGAATGCTAACATTTTCGCTGAACAAGCCTCGAATTTCAAAAAAACAAAGTTAACGGTTTTCGAAACCACAATTTTTATTGTGCAAATACACCCTTATATTTAAAATAGCATTTCTATGAAGGGGCTCCTTTATAAGTATAGAGTAGACAGATACACGAAAAATAGTGTATTATTTTAAAGAATTACTTTCGTTAAACATTGTCGGAAATGTTTACCTCTCGCCTAACCACGTTGGAAAAGTTTAAAATCCCGGATTCGGACCTGGTGATGACGGGTACACGATGCCAACCCGGGGAGTAAGTCGTCGCGACTTTGATCTTGGATTTGGTCTGGGAATGATCGAACCTATGACTTTCGATGCCAAGCTTTTGTTTTTGAATTTTCGAGACGTTATCGGGGTGTATGCGCCCTACATTTGGTAACACACGCAATTATCATATATAGAATCGAGGGCGATGCTGTCTTGTGTCATAAAACGTCTTGTCACCATTACCTCAACTTATTATCGTTTGTAACCGACGTAAGACTTTACAAAATTGTTATTGATACCATCGTAGTTATCTTCTATATGTTGATGGGATACACATTTTTTGTTGAGGCTGTATATCCTTTACTGCCTTCGATTAACTGCAGAAACGCATTTTTAATCATTTTAGGTGCAAATGTTAACTGTCGAACGCACACTGAACTATATCCACTACATCTGGCTGCGTCGGCAGGAGATACCAGAGTGGTAAAATTGTTATTGGAACACCATGCAAAGATCGATGCATTGGATGATGACCAGGCCACAGCGTTACATAAGGCTGCCATGTACAATCACAAAGAAGTTGTCAAATTATTGTTATCAGATAAATATCGCGGGTTTGTAATTTTATAATTCCAGTAACTAAATATTAATTGGGACTAAACGTTTCATCCCACGAGAAGGAAGTAATTATTCAATCCACAAGCCTTGGCGCGTGAGTTAGTCCCGTCTAGGAAATGTCAAACTGCCTATATTTCAGTAGCAATCATTTTCCATAATCTGACTAGTAACTTACCTAATTCAATCGTGTTTGACTGAGCTCAACGAGCCCTGTAAAATAATATTTAATTGGTTAAATTCCTACTTGTGGAAAAAATTTGCTGCTGAAATTTCGATATTTTAACATTAGCGTTCAGGGGTTATATAATTAATTCCAGGAGTGTAATCAAAAATATATATTTTAACACAATAAATGTTTATTTCTTCTGTCTCTGGATCACATTAGTCCATCAGCCTTGTTGTTTTGAGATCAGTGCTCGCTCCGAAATATCTCACTGAAAGTATACTGGCGTCTGTGACGTCATAGTTTCTATTTTAATAAACTTGTTTTCACATTTTTGCCTGAGGAGAATATTTATTACCCAAGTACGAAAATATGGTAAACATTATCTTGTAAATATTCACATTTTAGTAGGCGTCTATTTAAGGGTAAATATAGAATATACCCATAGTAGCTTGGTGTACTAAATGTTCACCACGAGTGATGAAGTGGTGTTAACCTTGAGGCTTTGGTGTGCTGATAACACCACTTCACCACATGGTGAACATTTGGTACACCAAGCTGCTATGGGTATATTTTATTTATACCATAATCGTCAGATTAATAAGAGTTTAAATGTTAAATAAATCAATATTCACACGTGCGAATCTGTTTTTGTTTACATGAGCACCGGTGGACTGGTATTTCCGCTGACAATTTTATCGCCGAAACGAAATAGAAAACGAAGCGCGCATATTTTGGGCATTTTTCATTTTAATAACATAACATATTAGTTAGAGTTATGGGTGCTTTATTAACATGAGACAACGTATGTTTGTAAATTTTTGGTATTTGGTATCTTATGAGGTAATCTTACTAATAACGTAATAGATAATTACTGGTTTCATTTCACTCTTCACGAGGCGACGAATGATATATTTAGATAAGTTAGCATTCAAGGCGAGGTCACCAAAGGTCAGCTTGGATGTAGTTCTGCTGTAGGTCTAAATTTTAACTACTGAAATCCCATTGCTGGCGAGTTCACTACGGTTGGCGTGTAAAGATAAAATTTAAGTCATAGGTTTTTTATATATAGTAGAAGAGGTAATCGTGGTATAAATAATCGTTCGATACGTTTGGAGTTTTAGCATTTACTTCCTTGGGATAGATACGTCAGTTGTGATTAGGGAAGTTAGAATACAACCTAAATCGTCGAGGAACAAAGCCCCTGAAATTCAAAAGAAAAAAACATATTTCTATCTCGCTCAACCCACCCACTTTGGTGAATGCAAAATCACCAATGAAGATCTTTTTAAATTTTTAATCAACATTTATTTGTATTATTATTTAACCCGTTGCCTAACACGAATAACGCACTACACTGCCAAAAAAAAAAAAAACCCTGGGATACTGAGCATTTTCTTTTTTTGCATCAAAATCATGGCTCATGCTTCCTCATTGGAACGAACTCTTTCGGACTGCAACAATTGCTCGGCGTAGATTTGGCATGACGCAGGGAAAGGGATGACGTAAGAGGTTCCGGAATATGTATATACTTGTTTATAATCCGGTACTGGAGTGCATAGCATATGTTAACGTAAGCAAACAAACAAAAAAGCAAACAAACCAAAAAAAAAAAAAAAAAAACCCAAACAAACAAGACATTGAAAACAGTAGGTGATGAGGGGATTAATGTTAAAACACTTATGGAGTGGACTCTGCACCCAGAGAGTAAATCTCAAATTCAGTGAAAAGAATCGTTAGTGTGCAGGCAAACTTTTTAACTGACAGACCTACTATAGCTATAGGGGCTATCCGAAAGTCTATTGGCGGAACACCGTGTGTAATTGTTTCCTAAGCACTTTTCAAGAGAACATCTACTCTGGAAATCAAACAATTTTGAAAGTTATTAAGTTATTGTGGTTATTTACGAAAATATTTCTACTATTAAGTGATGGCCAAAGTCTTTCCCATTATGTGAAATTCAGTGATATAGAGAGTAATCGCTTGACTGGACTGGTTACGTGCAATAATTCATGAGAGGTGATGGACGTTGTACAAACACGAGTGCGCGAATGCGAGTATTTTACAATATAGTCCCTCGCCTCGAATGAATTATTTCACGTAACCAGTCCAGTCAAGCGATTACTCTGTTTATTACTTTTCATTATTAACGATAATTATATTATTTAACCCTTTACCTATCGTAACGGTCAAAATGGGCCAGCGCTTTTCTCACAAATCACCAATTAATTTTCATTATTTTTTCATTTTGTGTCTCTAAAACATAGGTTATGACCCCTCATTGGAACGAGCTCTATTTTTTGCAAGTGTCGTCTGCTTTTCATATTAGGTAAACGGTTAAATCGGATCTTTTTTCAATGAATGTCGAATTTAAGCACATTATTTTTTTTGGTCTGACATGTTTGGTCTTCCAACAGTGTGAATCCGCCATCTTGAACCAAAGAAAACCGAAAAGTCAGAAAGTGTTCAAACAAAACGCAGATTTAAGGCAGTGCTCCTCTACTGTTTCGTTGTAAAACAGCATACATAGTTTGACTGGATTGTGTGGACTGTATGGGCGCAATCAGCTGACACCCAAAGCCGCTCTTTGTTATATTAGAAATTAACATATTCAATAAAAAATATATTATTCCATCAACACTTAAAAAACACTGTTGATAATAAAATGTATATTTTATTGATTGGTTAAATGTTAAAATGTTTAAAACACATTCATTAAAAATATATTATACCATTAGCATTTAGAAGTACACTGTATTTAAGTGTTGATAGTACAGTATAAATTTTATTGAATATGTTAAATTTTGTTAACACGCCAACCGTATGTGCTGACATCCGTTCGGGCACAAACGCGTTGAGGTTTCCAAATTTTTCGGATAAATGAAATTGACGCATGCCCCGAAGTACAGTGGGCGAGGGAACTGCGTCTGTCCTGCTGAATGGATGTTACCTTCCGATAAGAAAGCAGATTATTTTCAAACTGCATCTGACTTTTCGGTGGCTTGAGCGGTCCAGTCTTTTCGATAAGCTTCTTCGACTAAACTGAGGGTGCAGATTGTTTGTAAATTGATTTCCAGTTGAAGTGAAGAGGCATGCTAAGAGATTCTCAACTGAGAGAGCTGTCCGTTCATCAGTTGTTTTTCAGGCTGAACAGTAAAGCCAAGAGTTGCGCAGTTTGTGATTGGGTTCATGCGAATATTGTCTATGATTTGCTCCGGCGTGCATAAGTGTTCGTAATCGAGAGTAGCAGGAGGTGAGTAACATCGGTTGGAGCAGGAAGGAATGAAAAGTTTAGCGGTAGAATGCAAAAAAATTTAGAAGGCATGTGGTCGAGTTTGTCTCCATAAATCCGCCCTCATCTCCTGCTGAGAAACTGAGAGGAGACTTAAAATGGAGCTCAAGCCGGTGATTTTTCTTGAATTTTCTTGAATTATTTTGGTTAAGAACAATATTAGAAGTTTACGTTATTGGATAGTGCTTATTTACACAATTGAAGCGTACCTAGAAACGGTTGGTAACCTGGGAGGATGACGATTGACATTTTCTGGTGCCGTCCTTGTTCTGAGACTAACCACCTGATATGGAATCGGAAAGCCACTCAGTCTGATCGGGCGATCATGATTCGATAGGTGAAAAACACAGTGTATCATTGATAGGTATAAAATAAACACCGATATCCAAGCTTTCTTATAGTGAAACAACTTGACATTCTACATTTTAATTTCAAATTGTTTCTTCGGTGACAATTACATAAATGTTTTGGTGGCTGCAAACTCATCGGCGCATTGCATGTACAAAAACAAACGTGACTATTAAATTCTCAATGTCTGAAAACCACACCGTCGGCCGATTAATGCACGATAATTGGCCTATGCTGAGCAGTTGTTTTTCTGCAACGGTCTGTGTGATAGGAGCCCTATTTTTTTGTCTACACCCCCTCTCCCAGACGAAAAGCAGTAGGGAGGACAGCCCCCAGTCTGGGAATAGGGATACAGCACCTTTGCGTTTGAGAGATTGAGCTGCCGAATTGATGCGTTTCTCGTGGGACTTATAATATGTATAATTTGATTTTTGCGGTTAGTCTTTTAACCCTATACCCAACGTAACGGCCAAAACCAGCCAGCGCTATTCACAAAAGTCGCCAATTAATTTTCATTAATTTTTTCATTTTTCGTTTCAAAAACATGGGTTATGACCCCCTCTTTGGAACGAGCTCGACAAGCTCGTTCCAAAGAGGGGTCATAACCTTTGTTTTTGAGACAAAAATGAAAAGAATTGGTTATTTAAGAATTTTGTTTTCAAGTGTCGTCTGCTTTTCATGATAGGTAAAGGGTTAAAAGCGACGGTTTTAACTTTTACTTTGGCTTAGCGTGATATGAAAAACACGCATTCTGACCCCAATCTTATCCCTGTTCCCTTTTAGAGTTCTTTCACTCTTCACTGGGGCGTGTTTTCGGAACATCTGAACTTACACCCGGTTTCCGTGTATACTACCCTCTGGTTGGGACGTCAGTCTCTCGTATGTTAATTTCCGTATTTAAAACCAACTCGATTTAATGACATTTGTGTCTCTTTTCTGTTGTTATTAGTGGTAATTCAATTTATAAGAGAGATGCTGATGGATACACGCCTTTCCTATTGGCTGCAGTTTATGGCCACACAGAGACCCTGGAGATACTCTATGATCACAACCCTTATGTGACAACTGCCACAGAGAAAAATGATAAAAATGCTCTACACCTCGCCGCTGAAGAGAACAAGGCTGCTGCGTTGAAGGTTTGCAATATTTAACAAAAACATGATTTTGGAAGGTGTTACGTTTTATTCGGCCCAACAAGAATGTTTATCAGTCTGTCATCATTTGCGAACCAGATTCACGAGAGCTGCTAATGAAAATGGAGGGCTACTAATAATTGATGGAGGGCAGATAATAAAACACAGCTGCCTTTAAAAAACCATGTTATCATTATCAGAACGTTTTCAACTCAGATCGTGTTTATCATGTCAGTATAAAAAATTTGATAAAATAGTACTGGCATTCAACTTTTATTCGTAAACACTTGAGCGGTTGTATCATAATTTAATTTCAGTTGCGGGGGTATGGTATGACCTGACCAGTCAACAGACTTTGCTTGAGGGTAAAACCACGTACGAGGCTGGTGGAGGGCCGGGGAATGGTTCCCCGCCCCATGCCTATGCCCAATTGAATTTTTTGTTAACCATCTGAAAAAGTGTTGGTTACTTAAATACAAATATGTTCTCTGAAAAGACGCTTATTTGAAATAAAAAGTTGACCATTTATCGAAATCCCAATTTTCACTATGCAAAAATACTCTTATATTGTGTCATATATCCCCTGTGTGAAAGCTGTCTTTTTGGAAAAATTATGACAATCGTGTATTCATGTACACAACAAATTTTCGTGTACTATTCTTATTTTAACGAATTGCTTTCGTAAAACAAAAGTAAGTCTTTAAATAATAATAATAAACGAACGATTACGACCTCTGCCATTTAGTTTTGACTCAATGAAGTTTATTGAGTTAGATTAAACGTTCGTAACGACAGTCAACGGTTAGCTGGAAACACACCGGACATTTTTTTTAACCCAGCTTCGATCCTGGATAAAACTGAGATTCAATAATTTACAACTGATGGAACTTTACCAACACCGAGGGACCATTACCGGTTTGTACAGCGTGGTATTTGTTTTCTAGACTGGGAGAACGTGGTGGCTCAGTGGTTACGGCATTTAACTTCAAATGTTAAACACAAACGAGCAAGAGTTGGAAATTCCATGCTCTATGGTAGTAGATTTCAGGGCATTTTATATGTAGCTGTGGGCCTTACTTGCAGACAATTGGTGGTTTTTGCACTACTCTCATCTCATGGGTGTTTCTCACTGGAGTCAGTATTTCGTCCCTTGAGTGCAACAAGGCGTCATCTGCAATACTAATGCATTGCATATGGCGCCTTGTTGTTCTTAAGAGATGAGATGACTTTCAACATTAGCACTCAAAGATAATGGTCATATTTGTCGAACACAAGAAGAGAGAGAGAGAGTGTGCATTCGGATTTCTTCAGCAGTTGTAAATTCTCAGGTAGGAATTGAAAACTGGTGCACTTTGAAATTCATTGGGAGCACACACTCAGAACCAAGTCCCTCACGTCCCTGCCCTTATCGTGTATATTTTTTGCTGATGGATTGACACGCGAGACAGTTAGAGAATTTCGACCGGATCACTACTGGGTCGCGATACTATTCAAATTCTCTGTCCGCTTTCCTCCCCGCAAGACTGAAGAATCTTACTCGGTGACTGGGGAGTGTAAGAATACTGTATCGGATTTAAAGGGATAATTATAGTTCTCTATATACCAATATCGAAGTATCAAATTTTAAGCAATAGTTTCCCATCATGTAACTAGAAATTAAACAATCCAATCTTGTTTGACAGAGCCCATTGAGCTTTGTCAAACGCGACGGAAATGAATAAATTCCCCATTGCTTTGGGGAAGGAACTTCCTGCTTAAAATTACGTTATTTTGACATCAGTTTTCAGTGGGTTAATGATCGAACTTGAACTGAACACTTTTTATAATAAGATATTTTTTTCATTTCGATTTCAGTTTTTATTATCGAAGAAAGAGTTTGGGAAAGAAGTGATACGAACAGGAGATAGATATGCATCAGAACCGTTGCATCTGGCCGCTGAAAAAGGATGTCTGGAAGCTATACAGGTAGAAAGCGATACTTCTAGGTTTTCAAACCACCATGTCATGCTGAAAAACTTTGTTTTAATAACATGTGGTGATACTTGTAAGCTTACACTATTTCAGGACGCAATACGTTATACGCGTCTTGTCCTCAATACATGCATGTGAATAGGGTCCAAATGGTTCTCAATGAAATAAAAAATTAAATTGATAACATAATGCAAATTATTACGCGCTCAACTGTAGATTTTTTAAAACACGGGAAAATAATAATTATATCACCCACCCCACAGTGGACTGTGGCGGAACTACTCCTTGATTTGTGTGCTTTCTCGAGTTCTGGCGCTAATTTTGTGAACAGTTTCCGGTTCTCTCACGGGGAATCTTAAATTTTCTCGAGAAGAAAGTGAATTGAGCCGAAGATTGCGCAAGCATTTTGTTTCGTTCTGACTTCGATATCATCGCTACTATCAAGTAGCACAAAGATGTATCGATAACACGAAAAACAACAAGCAGAAATGCACAAAATTGGGCATTTTTCATTTTATTTCGGGACTCTCTTGAGTGGACCCGATCCTCTCTCGATTGCTCATGCAGTGCTCTCCGAAAAATTCGGTGCTCTCGCCCGAGATACGCCTTGTATTATTTCATCCACAAAGGCTTCGAAAATCGTCAAAACACATTACTGACCAGATAGTGGTCCTCTGGGGAGACAATTTTGAGGTTCGTAAGCCCAAAAACGCTTTAGCTACCCGAGTAAATCGCCGATTCTTGTGAGACCCATGACATGGGGCTGTTGTATAGATGCAGTGATAGAATTGAGTGATTGTAGCATTCGAGGTCATATTTTCAGTGAAATCTCTTCAAAATATTTACAAAGTCTGTTACATATGATTTGAACAGCCTGCCCACGTGCTCTAATACCTCGCCGCTTCACGAATCTGTTCTCACGGATACAAAACTACGATTACGAGTATCTTGTGCACACATTTTGCTAACGTATTACCCTATTACTATTTGCAGTCGTAGCCGTGCTCTAGCGAAATGTCTCTAATAGACAAGTTCGCGGATACTGAAAAATTGAATGGAACAAATGAATAGATGACTCTTCAGCATACGGACAGTGTGTAAAGGTAAAATGCGATTATGTCATAATGATTGTCATTTGGATTTACTGATCTATACCAACTTGGACGTGTGTTTTTGCATTAGTTATCAGATAATTTATGCAAGAAAACAAGTGCGAAGATTTGTACAGAACAGATGAGTAATTTAAATTTACGAACGTCTTTTTAACCATATACCCACCGGACTTTGCCTTGTCGTTACTCAATGTCATGCCTATACGTAGGTATAGTTTAGAATTCCTGTGGTATATCCATAAACTACCTTGATTCTTGCGAAATAAATTCGTTAAAACCCATTTAGGCCGTCAGACGAAATGTTTCAAAACCGTTTTGACTATTGCTGAGGCGGTTCTCGGAGTTTAGTTTAAACATATTTTTTTTTGCCGCTAATTACAGCAAAAAGGATTGGAGAACAATTTATAACTACTTACGAGACTCCTCTCCTCGAAAACTAAATTTACAATTTCCGGCATAGATACATGAATAAAAATAAAGGAAACTTATTTCATAAACAAAATGAAAGTCGGGTATAGGTGAATGAAAGGTTGCCGTTATCTAAGCTAACCTGCTGACAATGGGATATTTTCTCTCACCGCCATCGTTGCATCAAAGAGAACTCCCCCTCCCCTTCTTTCACGCATATGGATTTGAGTATGGACTGACAAAGGATAGGGTTAGGGTTGGAGTTACTCAAATTGACCAGACGATAAGATAAATGACTGGACGTTCCTAAATATAATTTCGTTCTGCTTTATGGTTAAGCCGAATTTGCCGTAAAGTAGTTCCTCAACATTTGTGATGTCGTGCCTAACGAGAGCATTCAGCAGAATTAACCGGGTGTTAAGATAGTATGGGCATTGAAAGAAGAAATGGTGTGCATCGTCTTGGGAATGGCCACAAATACAATATGGGATGGGAGAAATATAATTATTGAATTTGTCGTCGTTTAAATCACTGCAACAATTTCGCAGTTTACAATGGAGAACGTTTCCTTTCCTATTTCCTATATTGAAATATGACGGGAGTTTGACTAGTGGGTTAGTTTTAGCAAGGTTGCCTTTAAATATTGTAAGTGATTGGGCCGTTTTGATATTGTTCGGTAGCTCGTTCCAGATTTTGGCCATTGAAGGGAAGAAAGTATTAGAGAATCGTTCTTTCCTTGTTTTGTTCATTGATAAGTTGTCAGGATTACGCAAATGGTAAGTTGTTACTTCGCTTACTGTAGGCGGTAACAATTCTAAAAAGATATTCAGGAGCATCTTTGTTTACTACTCTGAAAAATGCACATAAATTGTGGTGGTGTCGTCTCTCGGCGAGTAAGTTCTAAGAGTAGACGGTCAGATGGAACCGAACGTGTGAGACCGGATACTATTCTAGCGCCGTCATCTAGTTTCCTTAATTAGTGCATTGGTGCGCAATCCCAAACAATACCGTAGTAATCCATTAGTGGTACGATAAATGAGAAATATATTTTTTCCAGGGTTTTTCTTTGGAGTTTATACTTGACTTTCCTGAGTTTAGATAAACGGACGATGACTTTTTTGCAAATTTCCGCTAAATGGCACACCCATTTTAGATTTGATTGTAAGATCAAACCAAGAAATTTATGTGAATCAGAGAAACTTATAGGAGTGTCATTTTAAGTCAAATTTGTGGGATTGGTATTGGAAATTCCAGAAAAGAGTAAGGTCTTTGTTTTGGATGGGTTGAAGGACACCAACCACTTTAGTGACCAAGAATGGATTTTGACCAGATCGTTATTTAGCAGACTTGTTAGATCATACATCGAACGTTTGCTTGTGCATGTGTCGCCCGAGAATAATCTTGCAAGGGATTCTATGGTGTCAGCGATATTATTTATGTCGACCAGAAACAGAAAAGGTCCCAGGACAGATCCTTGGGGAACTCCGGCCTGTATTTCAAGATAAGGAGATTATTTATATAACTCTTAAACCATGTCAACAGGCGGCCAGAGGTGCCATAATGCTCTAATTTATGGAGGAGACTTTTCTGTCATACCCTCTCAAATGCTTTTGAAATGTCACAGAATATGGCACAAGTCACTAATAGATCGTCGATTGACTGGCACAGCGAATGATAGAGTTCTAAAAGTTGAAACGTAGTGCTGTGGCCAGGGATAAACCTAGACTGATAATTATAGAGGCGATTGTTCCGAATAAAATAGGCAAAAATCGATTTGAGTAGAACTTTTTCACAAATCTTTCCTAATGTTGGTAAAAGCGAAATCGGCCTATACTTGCTGTTATCTGCGGGATCTAGCTTTTTAAAAGAGGTATTACATTGGCTTCCTTCCAATCGTCTGGGTATATTCCAGTATCAAAGCTACTTTGAAAGGGTATACTCAACGGCACTGCAACAGTTTCAACCGTTCCCTTTAGCATCTTTATATTAATCTCGTCGTGGCCATAAGCTTTGTTTGCATTCAGTGATCTGATAACCTCGGTAATGTCTTGAACTTCGAAATGGATGGATGATAAGAAATCTTGGCTTTTCGTTTGGAAGTCTGGGAGCAGCAAATTTTCGTCCATAGTGCTGTTTTGGATAAGTGTTTCATTTAAAGGGGTTGCTTTTTCTGAGTCGTCAGAAGTTAGATCAAGTGGTTCGGAACTGTCACCTCGATAGAGGGGTGAGATTAACGTTAGTTTTGTCGAGTAAATTTCGAATTATATGCTAAAAATCCCTTGGAGTGGGAGTTTCAGACAATTTTCTCCTGGATATTATCTTCATAGATTTGTTTCGCGTGTTTTTTCATATTGTTCACTCTATTACATGAATGTTTGTAAGAATTCCAATGTTCAGTTTCTTTGTGCTCAGAGTTTCTCTTCTAAGACGGTCTCTACGTCTAATTTCGAGGCGGAGTTCAGAACTAAACCACCCCCCCCCCCCCACACACACACACACACTTGCTTCACATTTTGTTATAGCTACTGCATCGGCCATGACATGATTTCATATCAAACTCAAGCAAATACGAATATACAGTTTATCGTGAATATGCATTCTATGATATATATTGATCAGAACGTCATTCTGTATCTTACCTTAAGAGAATTCAAGCTGGGATGCAAGTCCACGCCGTAACACAAAAAATCAACATATAAGGTATACCTATAACCTATAACCCATCAATATCCATGACCTCACCTTCGAATATGCCCCCTCATCGGATGCGTTTCAGGGAAGTTTATGCGAGCTACTCTACCGTAGCCCGTCCACGCAGGTGCGTAATGACTACGTAGGTGCAGTGATAGTGTGGCTATTCTTTCAGGTTGTGTGCGCCAATGTGCTGATGAGGTTATTACTATAAGGGTTATTTGATGGAAAGGACACAGAAATATCCATTTGGGATGCCAGGAACCTGCGGTTCCGGTCATTTCCGTGACGTTTTTGGACAATTTTCAGGATTCTTTGGTTACTTGAGGCCTCGCGTAAGGCCTTATGGGATAGCCAGTTAAAAGAGAGGGGTACTAGTTTGTTTCACAGTCACACACGCTATATGGCCCTAAAGGGGCAATTTTAGATCAATTGAGGGTTGTTTAGGGTAATTCGATGGAAAAGGTTGGGAGGGATTAGCACCAAAAATACCCTCCGGACAGGGGAGAGTATTTTTACATCCATAACTGCCCCCTGTCTCGTTGGAAGAAGGCGAAAAGCTTTTCCCTAAACAAAATGACGGCTCGAATGTTTCGGAAAAGAAATTTTCAGAGCTTTCAAGAGAATTAAACATCTCAGAATTACGTGCGCGTATGCACACTTGAAACCAGATATCGCTATGGTAATGAATTGATTAGATAGCTGATCGCATGTTCTACCCATAATACGCCACTTTTCATGACGTCAGTTCCGGACATGCACACCACGATGAGAACATGCAATGTGAGCATGCAACTGGGGTTCCAAAACAAACCTGGACAACTACTTTTGTTGAATCGTTTAGAGAAACCCTCCCATTTTGGGCTTCCCGGGATGGTTTCTGCAAGCTATTCATTTCATACTCGTTCATTATCCTTCACTCAAATATTCAAGAATATACTGACACCTTCTACCAAAGGCCAGTTTAAATTTGATTCTTGCTCAATAAATCAAGATAATGCTTTTCGAAGAAATGTATTCTGCTTGAAACCGACTTGTAGGTCTTCAACAATGTCGCTAAACACAACTGCATTCTAAAAACGAATAAATTAGATGAGCAATGCGCCGCAAAATTGCTCCTTTCATTCAATTGTTAGTTCTTTTTTCCCTTGGGAGAGCACCGGAATCGCAAAGATGCATTCGATAGAGCACGCGATTCGCTCGAAGGATCACCGGAATATCCTACTTTTTCCGGATTTCCCCGCTTCCCTTCCTTTCGCTAAACGAGATCATACATTTTTCTGGTCAGAATATTTGGAAAATTGAGCAAGGGTTTTATATTCAATGTTGCAGCGCTCAGTTGCAGTTTTTAATTGAAAAAAATGCCAACGAAACAATAGGTTCCTGATATTCACATCTAAACTTGTCTAATTTGCTGACATTACTGGAAAATCGTGAGTTATAACGGCTTTTTAGTGATATATATCACTACCATTGTTTGTGGCGTCCATGGTTGTGTTGTTTTTCGCTATCCATGCACATGCAAGCTGTAGTTCTGATTACTGTTGTGTTTTGAGCACGTTTTGACAGAGCACCAGGATATTTACTCGTATAGCACGCAAACATCGCACGGGAGAGCACGCAAAGTCAAGGAGTAGTTCCCCCACAGTGCCGCAGTGAAGATACAGAAATCATCACTTTCATTATATGGAGAACGTTACGAAATCACTTCCGTTTATCAGAGCTGTTATTGTTTATAAATTTTTAAATATATTAACTGTTATTATTACAATTATATTAAATATACTATATGTTAGAACTCGACACATTTATGAGGGATACCAACGAAAGTATAAGGGAACTATATTTTATATCGCGAACTATTAAAGCGGAAAAGGGTAACAATCGGGTTTTGGTTTTCGTGATTCGGCTTGACGGGGAATACCTCCGAGTTATCGCTGAAAGCTACCAACTTCTGAAGCGGAAAATCTTGTGATTTGAGTGGATACCGAAATTATCTCTTTCATGATCGCGAAAACTGTTTATTTTTCTCTTTTGTCCCTTCCGGGGGGGGGGGGGGGGAGGGTCAGGAAAACATTTTCGGACACAAGGCGCAAAAAGTTTTTTCCCGACCCTTGGACACCCTCCCACCCCTTTTTTGAAGGAAAAAATGTTTTTTTTCCATTTTGAAATATGGTACCCACCCCCAAAAATTAGTAAATCGCATATAAACTGCTTTGATTGGCAATTTTAACGGGTATATTTGCTGGAACATGGATTGTATTGTATCTCTCCAAATTTGGTCAGGATACATTATGGAAATTTTGGGGCTCTGATGTGTGGAATGCCGCCCCTGTGATTTATATATTACTCTTTTCGCAATTCTACAATATATTGGAGGCTGTTCATTCATCCTGCTTGCTCAAAATATGGTACAGAACCAGTGACAGGACAGTAACTTTCCAAGTGGTTGTTACAATATTCAGCTTGATCTCACTGAAACACAATACACATGCGTATCCTTTCTGATTCAAATGATCCCAACAAACTTTATTGTATGATTTAATTTCATTCTTTGTTACAGTAGATTGCTATAGTTTATTTTAAAAGAAGTTAATTTTATTTCTATTATAAGATAATCCAACCACGTGTCTTATATGTGTTTGCAAAGTTTTTAGATCTCATATGCCTGGTTTCTCTCCAGACATTCAGTATCTTCCTCAACGTGTGCTATACACTTTGGTCCAGGGGTAAATGGCTGAAATTCATATTAACTCAACTGATTCCCTATTGACAAACTGTTTACACCATTGTATAAACAGTTTGCAACAGAGAATCAGTTTCCCTGTTGATAAACTCCCTATCAATAAGATATGATGTCCTGGATATTTGATGGTTCAGCCTTTCCTGACAGTATTGAAGAGAATTGGTTTGAAGGCTACCCACTAAGCCCAAGGATTAAATGATCAATAACAACATTACATTTTGCTCATACATGTATATGACTGAAATTCATAATTACATATTGAGAATCTGTGGAAGTAGTCAGTTGCATTGGGAAATGGCATTATGCCACTGTATGATGTCTACCATTCATGGTGAGAAGAGTGCTTTTATTGTCAGATCTGGTTAGATTACATTTATGTTAGATTACATAAATGATAATTCGTTTAAATTGCATTAACTCTTTTTTCAAAATCGTTAACCACTGATGGTGTGATGAGGAACGGTGAACGTCTGTCCACATTCCCATGCTGCTAGCCCCTATCTTACTATTAATCAAACACCCCTCCCCGTTAATCCAGAGGATATGGAGTAGTGGCAAAAAACCTTCACAAGCTTCCCTGGTAATAAATAAATTACATTGTGCAAGTTTTGTTACAATGTGCGTTGCAACAGACGTCGGATGTTATACATCCGACTACTCTATATGTATAAAGTGGCCAATGGATTTACCCCAGGGTTACCGCTTTACCAGTTCTTAGAGTACCTTAAACAAGAAGAACTCAAGAAATTAAGCGATAAAACGAGCGAAACCTGGCCAATACACGCTCATTCTTCATAACTATAGTGGATGGGTGGAGTAAAACTGGAGGGGGAAAAACTGCCCAAGCCACACCTCCACAGGAATTTAAAGCATACCTATGTAGCAGCTTACGATCACAGTAGCAGCCTCCCCTCATTTGCAGTAACGCTAGATGTAGATACAGTAATGCAGATATCCAGATGCAGAATTGAAAAACGTACACTTCAACACCGCCATACATCCCTCCAGTGTTCTGTTCGTAAAAAGCTTATAAACAGATTAGAGATTGAGAAATATTCGGTGGTATACTCATAATCGTGACAGATTATTAAAGCCTCACTCTATAGATGGTGTGTTACATCGTTTCTTACATAACTGGAGCCTAAAGATGAATTAACGAATGAAACGTAGCCCTAAAACATTTTCAAGATAAGCACCAGTCCAAAAACCGATGGTATATATTCACGGAGAGGAAACACAATCTCCTGCCATTAAGTAAAATTTATGCACTGTTAACCACATTTTTCCCATAAATGGAATCACCTTTTTGACCAACAATTTCTTATCAACCTACTCACAATTGTTTACTACAGGCTTGCACTACAGTGGAAGTCCCTAACTCGGATAAAATACTCTCTATTTTTGTCTTTCCCAAGCAAGTTGGGAAAGAAAAGTGGTGCAAAAGCACCAATAAAAATAAGCCAAAACTGGGTCGAGTGCAACCGGCGCAGACCCAGTACGGGACGCTCTCTCCCAAGTACAACTCCACGACTTCCGTTGCCAGTGCGCATATACCGTCTCTAAAGACTCATTCTTTTTAAAATCCGCTTCGTGTCGAGATGTTTTTGCACGCTTATCAGTGTTCCACCAGCTCGATGTTTGATGATTCCTGATTCATTATACCACAGTGTATCCTTTGTATTCTCAGGAACAGTGTTTTATATATTCTCTTTTCTATTATATGTCCATAATGTATTTTTATTTGCTCTCTCTCGAGTCGCTCGCGAATTTCGCGTGCCACGCGGTTCGGACTTAGATTTTTTCACAATTATTGTTAATGCTTTTTTTGCAAAATTTTCTAATTGTGTTGGAGTTAGGTGTCAGCGGGGTACCACTCCTGCAGTGTTTCTTCTTTCTTTTGAGAGTAGTCTTCCTGTTGGGTGGTTCCCGGTCGACCTTCTGGGGTCTTTGTTTCTGTCACCTTTCTCTCTTCTTTGGGGGTGTTCTGTTTTCTCATCTCCACTTCTCTGCTCCTCTCACCTCTATCATGCCCAGGACAATTCCCTGTGGGCAATGTCTGCTGCCAAAGCATGTGTACGATGTACATTTGTCTTGTTCCTCCTGTAATGGGTGTTCGGCCGAGCGGCCGTGTGGTGTCTGTGGAACATGGTCTTCCACCTTCTGGGCGTCAGTAAACCGTGTCGTTCGTTCTCGTGGCCGTGCCTCCCGCTCCCGCGGGAAAGGAGAACGTGGTCGTTCGGGGCCTCCCGAGTCGACTTTGTCTGGTGAGAGTTATTCCTCCTCCGTGGGGGATGTGCAGTCTTTTCCTGTGGTGGATACTGCGGGAGCCGTTGAGTGTTCTGGTGTAGAGATGCCTGGTTCCGGGACTACGGTCCCCCTCCAGTCGACATCTGAGGCTGTCACTAGGGTTGTGACTCCTCCTTCGGAGCCGAGCCGGTGTGCTCTCTCCACTATTTCACCAGCCTCAACGACTCTCGACGTATCTACTACTGCTGCTGGCCCGTCTGCTTCGTTATCTGTTTCAGCCGGCCTCGGCTTTTCGCTGCAGGGGACTGCAGGACTGTCCGATACTGTAGACGTGGGATATCGGCCTCAGCCTTCCCTGACTTCAACTCGGCGAAGTCGGAAGGGGCTGC
Source organism: Pictodentalium vernedei (assembly GCA_031216915.1). Classification (NCBI taxonomy): domain Eukaryota; kingdom Metazoa; phylum Mollusca; class Scaphopoda; order Dentaliida; family Dentaliidae; genus Pictodentalium; species Pictodentalium vernedei. The sequence goes on along the minus strand of CM062296.1, from coordinate 491,954,376 downwards.
CGGCCGAGCCCATCGCTGTGGTCTCTTCGCCGTCGAGCACCACAGTTGTGTCTTTGGATTCGGATGTTCGTAGTGGAAACACTATGAACTCCGTGGCGTTTCCGTCTACTCACTCTGGTCACACGACCAGTTTTGGGGGACCAACGCCTTTTGTGCAGCCTGGACCTTCTGCCCCGCAGAGGTCCGCGGTGACTCTCATGAGTTCTCGCAATATTGATCCTCGGGGTGCATCGTACCCCTATACACGTCTGCCTTCAGATGTTTCGGCTGCCGCCCGTCGTCCCGCGTCGGGTGTTTTGGAGGATCGTGACCCTTTGCTGGTTAAGAGGGTCAGAGGTGAAGCCACTTTGCCGGTTCGCTCCCCTGTCGAACCGGTCGGTACAGGCAGTGAGCTTAGGGAGGCCCTCTCCTTACTCACTCAGGTTCTTTCTAAGAGCCTTCCTGTTGCTTCCAGCGAGGCTATGGGTGGTTTCCAGGCGCCTCCTTTGGCGCCGCCTCCCGGGATTGGAAACAGGCCGGATTCCGATTCCTCTGGTGTCCCGACACCATGGGAGGCGTCGGCTGGTTTGCCCACGATGGGCTATGTGTCTTCCGATTCTGGGGAGGAGTCCGACATGCTTGAGGTCGAGGGCCAGCAGTCTTCGGACTTGGGGGCGGCTCTTGACTTTGTGTTTGGGTTTCTGCCTGAGCTCAAACCTGCTAACCAGCCGACAGTGTCAGCCTGGCCGCGATCATCGGTCGCGCGCCAACAGCCTATGGAGCAACCTGCTTCTGGGCGCCTTCGACCGTGCCAGTCGGTACAGGTGGTTGAGGCTTTTTCAGCATTGGATGCCAAGCTGAATTCCAAGGCTTTGAAGACTTCGTTCTTCACCAGGGTTGACACCTTTTTGCCTCCTGTGCGTTATCGTTCCTACGATTCCGCCAATCCGTCAGTCTGCCAGGCTTTGACGGTTCTGGATCAGGACTCCACTTCCCTCGGGCTTTCCAAGCCCAAGTCTGCCGTCATTCCAATGACGACTCTGGAGTCCACGTTGGGCTTATCTAGAGAGATGCTTGGCATGCTTTCTCTCTCAGATCACGTCGTCTCAGCTTTAGCTGCTTATCTCCCTCCAGATAAGTTTGACGAGGTACAGGCTCCTTTGCGTGTGCTGTCCAAGGCGCTTATGCACCTTACTCACACGCATGCCTGTAACACGGCCAATTTGGAATTAGTTCGAAGGGACGCTGTGCTGGACACAGGACGATCCCTTCCCGAGGAGCAGCGTGCTACTCTTCGATCTGCTTCTTTGGCAGGTCCGCAACTTTTCCATGGTTCCGTGTCGACGGTCCGGGATGACGTCCTACGTCATTCCAAAGATCAGCTGCTGTTTCGTCAGCTTGATCAGCCTTCTCGGGGAGGCAAGGGCCGTTCCAAGCCTAACAAGTACCCTTCTGATTCCTCTGTGAAGCAAAAGGCTGGTCCTTCTGCCGCCGCCTCTACTTCTTACTCACGGGGTAAAGGTAGGGGTCGGCAGAATCGAGGGAAGTCTCAGGATTCTTCATTTAGCAGAGGAGGTGGTTTCTCCTCTCGCGGGCCTCGTCGGGGCTCGAAATGAAGGTCCTCACCTCGACTCGTCCCAGGTTGGAGGAAGGATAGCAGAGTTCGCAGACCATTGGACCACCATCACATCCGATCCATGGGTGTTAGATGCTGTTCGGTCCGCGCTGCGCTTATCCTTCCGACGGCACCCCACTCTGTCAAGGGTGCCTCTTCCAACCACAGTTCCTTCAGACGTTTTACGTCGGGAACTTTTGTCCACGGAGATTGCCAATCTCCTGGCAAAGGGGGCGATCGAGGTCGTCAAGAACGTTCAGTCAGTGGGTTTCTATTCCCGCCTGTTCTTGGTGCCGAAGAAGGACGGCCGACTCCGACCGGTTATCGATCTGAGTATCCTGAACCAGTCTATCATTGCTCCCAAGTTCAGCATGGAGACTTTCAGGTCGGTCCGCCAATCCATTCACCAGGGAGATTTCGCAGCCAGCATCGACCTGCGAGACGCTTACTTCCACGTTCCGATGCATCGGGCGTCACGGAAGTATCTCAGGTTCGCTTTTCTGGGGCGAGTTTACCAGTTCAAGGCCATGCCTTTCGGCCTCAACCTGGCTCCTTGGGCGTTCACCAGACTGATGTCGCATGTGATAGCGTTCCATCGCACACAGTCCAGGGTGACTACTTCGGCATATCTGGACGATATCCTCCAGAGGCATTCCAATGCTGCCTTACTGGAATCGGATGTCGCCACTCTGTTGAGCTTGCTCACGTCGCTAGGATTCAGAGTCAACGAGGAGAAGTCGGACCTGGTCCCTTCTCAGTCGTTTTGTCATCTGGGGATGTCTTTCCAAACCAAATTCAATTTGGTGGCTGTTCCCCAGGCCAAGGCTGTGATTCTCTCAGCTTTTGCTCTGACTCTGTCCCAGTCCAGGTCCGCGACCGCTCGGAGTTTTCTCCGGCTGATCGGTCTCTGCGGTTCGGTGACGGATCTCATTCCTTTAGGTCGGCTGCGTGTCAGACCTCTCCAACACTTTCTGCTCAGTCGTTGGAGACCGAATGTAGATTCTCTGGATCAGGTGCTTCCGTTTCCGGACTCTCTGTATCCTCACCTTCTTCCCTCGACAGATGTTCAGTGGATTACGCAGGGTGTTCCGCTGGACTTACCCACGTCCGATCGCGTTCTGACGGCAGATGCCAGCGATCTCGGATGGGGTGCGACGTTGGATCCTCTCGGTCTTTCCCTACACGGGATGTGGGACCAGGATCAAGCAGCTCTACACATCAACCAGAAGGAGCTTCTTGCTCTTCTTCTGAGTTTCAGGCAGTGGATTCCTCACCTGTCGAATCGCCAGGTCCTTCTACTATCCGACAATTCGACAGTGGTTGCTTACATTCGGAACCAGGGCGGCACGCACTCGCTTCCGATGTACGAGTTAGCTCGGGATCTTTTACTGCTCGCTCAGGATGTTCACGCCGGAGTGGTTGTTCGTCACATTCCCGGTCGTCTGAACGTCCTAGCCGACTCCCTGTCCCGACAGGGCAGGGTTATTTCCACCGAGTGGATGCTTCACAGGGCAGTGTTCCAGTCGCTTTGCGATCTCTGGGGACGTCCCCACATCGACCTCTTTGCGACTCGTTGGAACCATCAGGTGGACACTTTCGTGTCCCCGTGTCCAGATCCTCTGGCTTTTGCCGTGGACGCTCTGTCACTCGATTGGAACGGTCTAGTCGGCTACGCCTTCCCGCCGGTTCCGATTCTTCCTCAGGTTCTCGCCAAAATTCGAACCTGCAGTTGTCGAATCATTCTGATCGCTCCCCTGTCGCCTCAGCGGGTGTGGATCAATCAGCTCCGCTCGCTGATGGTGGCGGTTCCGGCACGTCTCCCGCTACGTCGCGACCTTCTTTGTCAAGATCGCCCGAGGAGGTTTCACGTCGACCCGACTTCATTGTGCCTTCACGCATATCTTTTGTCAGGTCCTGTCTCCTCCGTAGAGGGTTTTCGAGACGAGCAGTGGAGTGCATTTCTTCTTCAAGGAGGCACTCCACTGGTTTAGCTTATGCAGCTAAATGGAAGGTCTTCTGTCGATGGTGTGCTGATCACTCTGTTGATTATGCCAATCCTTCGATTTCACAGATTGCGGAGTTTCTGGTATATCTGTTTGATTCTCGGGGTCTCCAGCCTGTTACCATCAAGGGTTACAGGTCTATGCTTTCAGAGACGTTTTCTTATGTGGGGAAGCGTCGTATCGGCACTAATCCTTACCTCTCCAAGCTTGTTCGGCACTTTTCTTTGAAAAGGCCTCGGACTTTGCAGCTTACTCCACGATGGAATCTTTCGTGGGTGCTGCTTTGCTTGGGGGGGGGGGGGGGGGGCGCCGTTCGAACCTTTATCCCAGGTGGATATGCAATTTCTCACATATAAGACGGCTTTTCTGATGGCATTTGCTTCGGCCAGACGGGTTAGTGAGCTTCACGCCCTCTCGCTTGACCCGGCCTTTTTTAGAAGCTCTCCCAACAGTGTTACTTTTACCACTGATTGCTCCTTTTTGGCTAAGAATCAGTTACCAGATACTACTCTTCCTCCTATCTGTATCAGGGCTCTTCCCTCTGTTGAGGGTACTCGCCCTTTGCTCTGTCCGGTCCGTGCTATTCGCATTTATCTTGATCGGACACGCTTCATACGGAAAGGCAGAAAACGGTTTTTTATGTCTCTCATTCCGGGTCGACAGAAGATCTCTCCTCAATCCATTTCTCGATGGATTTGTCTTGCTATTCGTACGGTTTATAGTCGTTTAGCAGCTGGCGATTGTATTACCAATCGTATTTCTGCCCACGAGGTGCGGGCACTGTCTACCTCTTGGGCTTATTCTAACTCCGTCAAGTTTCGGATGTTATGCAGGCAGCCTACTGGAGAAATGCTTCTACTTTCTCCACCTTTTATTTACGCCAGTTGCAGGAGCAGTCGGAGGACTTTTTGCCCTGGGTCCTCTTTCTTCTGCTCAGGCTGTTGTCTGCCATAGCCATTAGGCTTCTTGAAGGTCAGTTTCAGCCTTGTGCTGTTACTGCCCTTTTTCTGTCTGTGTGTCACACAGGCTCATATGTCTCTTTTCATTGTCCTTTACCAATGATTGCGACATTATGGTTGATAAGCCTCGGGACCTCTTCCATCTACTTCACGGTTCCAGTGCACTAGGGTTATGTGGGGGTTGGTTATGCGATTCCCTCCAGCCTTTTGTCTATTCAGCCTGTAGTAAACAATTGTGAGTAGGTTGATAAGAAATCTAAATTTTATAGTAAATTTCCTTTCTTATTATACCTACCACAATTGTTTACATGGAGGCCCTCCCGTCTTCTTTACGGGTGAAGAATCTTTCCTCCCCGCTGATCACATAACTCTAACGTTTACGGATTCAAAAAGAATGAGTCTTTAGAGACGGTATATGCGCACTGGCAACGGAAGTCGTGGAGTTGTACTTGGGAGAGAGCGTCCCGTACTGGGTCTGCGCCGGTTGCACTCGACCCAGTTTTGGCTTATTTTTATTGGTGCTTTTGCACCACTTTTCTTTCCCAACTTGCTTGGGAAAGACAAAAATAGAGAGTATTTTATCCGAGTTAGGGACTTCCACTGTAGTGCAAGCCTGTAGTAAACAATTGTGGTAGGTATAATAAGAAAGGAAATTTACTATAAAATTTAGATTTCTCGCGTTAAATTATCAGGAATTTTCCATAAAATCTTGTCATGGCTGCTGTGAAGCAGTCATGATAAGATTGAATGAAAAATATTTAAAAAATATTCCGCTGGTTCGAAGTTAAGACGTTTTCAATACGTGTCTTGGGTTTATGATGCATTAGTCTAGTTCTCTTGATATTTTAATTTTAAATAAGAACAAGAATTATTCCTCGTATTTGTTTTTCTTGATTTATTATTTTGAGAACAAACCTCATAAATTCGTCAAAAATAATGAATGCTGTGCAAATAACTGGATTTAGAATATTTGCCGAAAATAGGTAGCAAATATTTTTTTAAATTCCCAGGTTAAAATCTACATATTTGTTCGGAATAAACATTCATACAGCTTATCTGTTTCTCATTCTGTTTAAAATTGCCCTTTCTCTTGAAAAGGGACCTCAGTTATATTGTGCATTATGTTCATAGAGTCCATAGGACTGGCGTTTTGGTCAAAACACGAATAATTTCACGTGGATTACATTTTTCAGGTTCTATTGGATCATGATGCTGACATTGGTAAAAACGAGGAAGAGGAAACGCCGTTACATCTTGCTGCTGTTCATGGATGGAAGAAGTGAGTATGGGGCATGTAAATCGAACAAGCTGGACACTTTCTCGTTGTTTTTTTTTTTTTTTTTTGAACGACTCACATGGGAGATAGTTTAAGAAAGTACTGACCAAGTAGAGCATTTCTCGAGGGAATTACTTGACATTGAAAACACAGCCATCCCTAAAACCTCGGCAAATCCAAAACGTTTCACAAAACATGGTTTGATGAAGATTGCAAGCAGGCTATAAAAGATCGTAAGAAGACTGAACGGGAATTTAGTAAGTCACCAACCACACATAATTTGGACAAACTGCACATCAATGGGCCAAAGACTGACGACTTACAAAACAAAAAACAGAAAAGTTCTTGGGAAACGTATATTTCTAAACTAAACCAACATACACCCATAAAACAGACGACTACACCCATTTTGTGGGGGTATATTTTGTCAAGAGCCAAGAACATATCTCCACTTGATTCCAGAGTATTTTTGTACAGGGCAGGACAACACGTCCAATGATTACGCTTGTTCAAAATTGTATTCTGTCAGGTGGAAGTTTTGTTCGGTGCCAATTTTTTTTTTGTGCGAAATGAAATATTTTAGTGCTAAATGGTATCTAATTGTGAATGAGAAGAAATTAAACATATATCGTCATTTGAGTGCAACAAGGCGCCTCTGCAATACTAAAATACGATATTTTAGTTTAGCATTTTCTGGCTCTTTTACTGACTAGGACACTTTCTCATCGCTTTGTTCTGAACGCCTCAAACGGGAGAAATTTGAGGAAAGTGCTGACCAAATAGAACATTTCACTGCAGAATTGCTTGACATTGCACACACAGTCATTCCTAAAACCTCGGCAAATCCTAAACGTTTCAACAAACCATGGTTTAATAATGATTGTAAACAGGCAAAAAGGAGCGCAAGAAAACAACTGGAATTTAATAAATAAGTCAACCACTATAAATAATTTGGGCAAATTACGTATAAATAAGGCAAAAACAAAACGACTTATAAAAAAAGTTCTTGGGAAAATTATGTTTAAAAACTTAACCAACACACACCCATCAACAAAATTTGGAAAATAATAAAAAAATTAAATGTAAAGAAACAAAATCAACTTTACAACACCTCGAAGATAACAACACACCACTTACATCAAAAAAAGAAACAATTATCCAACAAATTGGCCTGCACACTTTCTGCTTGAATCTAATATGACAAAAGAGCACGTGAACCACATGATTCCTCCTTGGCATCTAAAAAACTAGTTATTTTGGACCTAGCTTCTACCAAAAAGTCTCGAACAAATTCTTTGCAGTTTAAGCAGAAATATGCTGAAATCGGGTCCACGTATATTGCATATACAAGGATCTATACAGATGGATCTAAAGATGGTGACACAATATCATCAGCTGATGTAACTGGTGATCAGAGCACCTCGATCAGAATACCAAATAAGACTTGTATTTTCACAACTGAAGTTAAAACTTTACAGCTAGCGTTTGAACACATCTTGAAAGTACAGGAAAGGAAATGGATTATTTTTTCCGGTTCTCTTTCCTGTTTACTGGCTTTACTCAACCCCAAGTTGAAGAACCCTCTCATTTTGGAACTTCGTGAGAAATTGCATACTCTCATGTCTAACCAGTATGATATCGTGTTTTGCTGGTTACCTGGACATTTTGGAATCTCCGGTAACACCAGGACAGACAATGCAGCAAAAACAGGCTCTAAACAAGCCTATCACTGATTTCAAGATTCCATTCAGTAATTACAAGCCACATATCAGTAAATACATCAAATCTTTGTGGCCGACGGAGTGGGATGGAGCAAACAACAACATGCTCCATCGCTCGTGTTGCTGGTTGCCTGGACATGTTCGTATCTCCGGTAACATCAGGGCAGACAGTGCAGCAAAACAGACCCTAAACAAGTCTATCACCGATTTCAAGATTCCATTAAGTGATTACAAGCTGTATATTAGTAAAAACATCAAATCTTTGTGACAGACAGATTGGGATGGAGCAAGCTATAACATGCTCCATCGCTTGCGTCCAAATATATTTGATCAGTACTAGTCCAGTAACCTTTGTAGAAAAGATCATGTAATTCTGGCACAATGTCATATTGGTCACACAAGACTTACACATTCCTTTTTGTTAGAGGGTACTATGCAACCAGGCAAGTATAGCAAGAGTGGATACAGGTGGGGGAACAAGAGCGAGGGGGAGAGAACGAGCTTACCAAGGCTAGCATCAGAAAGCAATGGGATCTGTTGGCAGAAGCCAATGAATCTCGATACCCTGAAAGTGGGTTATAGCAACATCCAGGGTCTCCACAGGAAAATAAATATATTGCTACATTGATCGAGGCGGATGACTTTGATGTCATGGCCTTATGCGAGACGTGGGTAATGACACAAGAAACGGGTAGACCAAGTAAGGGGGTGCGTGTGGATAGGTGTAGGGCGAAAGGAAGACCAGGAAATGGGGAGGGGAAGGCATGTACATTAAAGAGGATTTAAAACCGTCACCGATCACAGAACTTGAAGATGTCAGCATCTCGGCTGAGGTATCGAACGAAATTGGATGGGTAAAGGTCAATCTGAAAAAACAAAAGTATTGCACTTGTGGTTGTGTACTGTGCGGTGGAGGGAGCAAACCCGAGTGGAATGACTCAACATATTCAACACTAAGGTCCAACATCACAGAAGTAGAAAACAGGGGCTCTTTTTAATTTTGATGGGTGACTTTAATGGACACATGGGTGATAAGGAAGAAGGAATAGAGGGCGGCGATAAGAAATTCAACAGGAATAGAAGGAATCTGTTGGACTTCACAAATGAGCTCGGTCTGAAAATTCTGAACAGGAACGACAGAAGATCAATAATTGCCTATATTCTCACAGATATTAATTTGTGGAGGGAGGTGATAGGGGTAGAAGAGGACGATGAGGGTCAAAGGGAGCTGGATAGTGATCACAACTTCATTACAGTGACGATCATATCATGGCCGAAAACCTAGTAAGAAGCAAACGAAGTTTTAAGGAGACTTGGGAACTCAAAAAGGATGCTGACTGGGCGAAGTTCGTAGAAAAATTGAAACCAAAGCTTGAAACTGTACAGGGGGGGGGGGGGGGGGGTGAGTGCAGTGTCCAGAAAATGGCCGACGCCATAGTTGCGAGCCTAGTGGAGGCAGGAAAGGAAAGTGTAGGAAAGATTAAGGTGCCAACACGGGAACTTGGGTACAGAGTGAACGAAGAACTGAAAAGTGCCATAAAGGGTAGAAAAGTCAAATGTGCTGCATGAGGAGAAGTAGAAAACTCAAGGGGCCGAAAGCAACGAGGCCATGGTAGAAAAGGAAGAATACAAACAAACACGAAATAAAGTAAATAAGATTAAAGACGACAATCAGAGAGTGTGAAATAGCAGTCTTATTAGGACGATATCAATGACTGGGGGGGGGGGGGGTGGGTCGAGTTCAAACGTATTTTGGAAAAGGGTGAATAATCGTAATAAAGGACGTAACCCACAGAGTATTAAAGTAGACGGCAGAGATACAGCCGATCAAGATCAAATCGCATCAGAACTAGTCAAGCAATGGAAAAAGGTAAACGATAAGCGATGGGGGCATGTGGAACCCACCGGAATGCCTGAATCCGGTCGAGGAAAATCTATCGAACTACGTGTCAGCGAAATTAAAATTAAGGAATGGAAAGAGGGAGAGATGGACGAAATTCCTAACGAGTTTCTCAAAAATGGGAAAAATGGAGGGGGGGGGGGGAACTCTGTGAGAGCCTAACTGCCATATTCAATTTAGCCATAAAAAAAACAAGAGGTCCCGAAAGAGTGGAGAGAAAGCATAGGGATGACATTTATTCACAAAAGGGTGGAAAAGGATGTTTTGGATAATTATCGAGGGATCTTTGTCAGTAGCAACATTGGAAAACTTTTCTGTAAAGTCCTGTATGGAAGATTAGAGGAGGTAATTGAGGCGAAAGATTTTTTGGGGTGAGATTCAGAATGGCTTCAGGAAGGGAATGAGAGTCACTGACCATCTTTTCACGCTATCCCAAATGATAGAATCCGCGAAAGCAAAAAAGAAAAAGATGTTTATGGCATTTTGGGGTATTAAAAGGCATACGATAGAGAGTGGATGGAGGACGTGTGGCGAAACTCGAGGACCTGAGCCTGAGGCGAGTTTATTAGAATTCTGAAAGCATTATATAAAGAGGTACAGGGTGAACTTAACCTGGTTAACTTAACAACAAAATGTATGCCTATGGTGATAGGCGTAAAACAGGGATGTATTCTTTCTCCAATTCTTTTTGCCTTGTACATCAAAGGTTTAGGAGATGAACTCCTGCGAAGCGGCGGTGGTTTGCCATGAAAGCATAGGCATCGCCAGCTGTTTAGTATATGGCCCATATATTTATTCATACCTGACTTGTCACATCATGAAAAAGTTTCTATAAAGTTATCTCCCCTGAAATTATTAGACTAGCAAGGAAGGTCCAATTAAGAAGCATGTAAGTGTTCAGAAAACACCTATGATCTGAGCAGAAAATAAAGCGAAGTTCCCTTTTGTAACTTTTAATAAACGAAAACAACAGACAGCGCTCTGAGCTGTCTGTTGTTTTCGTTAATTAAAAGTTACAAAATGAAATTTGGCTTTTTCTGGCAAGCTAATCAGACGCAACTAAATAGTGTCCACTTTGGCCCTTTGTTTAGCGAATGTGTTTTTACAGTTATTTACAAGATTTTATTTTTCCCAGGAGAAAATTAGTAAATCTTACCTCCTATACTTTTATGTCCCGATATCAACCACAATACCTTGCAGTGATTGGTCAATGCCTCGTTGATTTTATTTCATGTCGCCGGGCACGCGCATGTGTCTACTGTGAGCGATTCTTATGTCCACTGTCAAGGAAAGCGTCTCGTTGCCATGAACAACGGTTCATCGCAATGTCTTTTTTCACTTGAAATCAACTGAGACAAATACATTTAACTGAAGTAATACACACACAAAAGTAACGTTATTACGTACAAAAAGATTTGTTATGTAAACATGGGTAATTATTTATGAAACCGATTAGATTATAAGGTCTCTTTTCATTAATTTACTGTAACATAAACTGAAATCGCTTCATTCGAATCATTTTAAAATTTGTTGTTGTACAGCGAATATTAGAAAGCAGATGTTGTTTCGGTAAGGTGTTAACTTTTATCATTTTTTTTCCAATTCAGTTTTACTAGTGTAAGAACGGGACATATATGTTATTCTGTTTGGTGGCAGGGGGCATGGTCTCACGTTCCCTGCATGAAACATATATTCAACCTCGGCTTACGCCTCGGTTGAATATAAATTTCATGCAGGGAACGCGAATATTCGAGAAGAGCGGGCCATGAAGTTACCGCTGTGGAGGTCATCCCACAATAATCGATGTGCGCTAAGCACCTGTTTGTAATTCCCGAAAGGAGTGTAGAGAACTTGTGGAAAGCTCTTTGAGCCCTCTTCAAAGTGGGGATAAAGCCCAATATAGAACTTATCAATCAACACATTCATAGATAAGTATAGATCATTCCTGAAGATCGTAATTTGATCAGAATAGTTCATTATAATAAGTTTTTCTGTTCCTGGGTTATCGGAAATTTAGTGGCGTAGATACGGGGACAGGGGGCTTGCACCCTAAAATTTTCGCTCCCCCTCCCAAAAAAAAAAACAACCTCTGCCCAATGCAACTTTCACACAACGGTCGTTACCGGTCGTCTTCCCTCCTTCCACTTCCCTTCAGGAAAGTTGGAGGAGAGGCATCGACCGTAGTGTCCTGGTAAGGACTAGGAGAGGCCCCGGAACCCAACATAACGGCCTTTCAAATATAACCATCCCCTCTCCCGCCCTCCCACCAAAGAAAAATGATTAGGGCACCCCTATTATAGAATTCTGGCTATGCGGCTGCATAAATCAAACCCATACAGTAAAGATAAAGATATACTTTGGAACCCCAATGATAATTCTTCTCGGGAAGCGGGGGGGGGGAGGGGTGGGGGGGGGGGTGGGGGGGGGCTTGTGTAAAGAAAAACCTTGCTTGTACCGACCTTGGGAGCCATATTGAGCTATTGGATAACGCACCTCTGACTTCAGCATGCTGGAGAATAATTTATATGCAAGACCAAAGTCATCATTCAAGTCCCTTGAAAATTTTGTTCTAGGATTGTGCGAGCAATAGTTGAAAAATACCCCAGATCAATTAATGATGAAGATGAAGATTCCAATACACCACTTCACCTAGCATCTTTGAATGGACAACATGAAACTGTAGATGTTCTCATTGATCTAGAAGCGGATGTGAAATGCAGGTGAGTTGATACAATTGTGTCATTCTGCAGGAAATTACTTCAAAATTTAACTCATCCTTCTAAAGAATTCCACTCTCTGTCTACTATAGACGTGTTCTATTTTTACGCTGCTGAGTGCCAGTGCGGCCAATTGCATTAAAAAATTGACACCAAAAATACAGAATTTGGCACCAAAATTTGGCACCCAAAATGTATTTTTGTTAGTTCTCAAAGGTTCTGTGGTTTATTATTTCAATGCGTCGCTTTCGATAAAATCTTTTTTATCACGTTTAATTGTTTTTATAATCCTTCAGGAAGATAATACATTATTTGCTGCTGGTGTATTTGGAGTGAATGAACAGTGGGTAAATAATAACCATGAAATTATTTTGTTAATGTTAATAATAGCCTTTTACTTTTTTATTATCTATACTTTTATCATTTGTGTTTTTTTGGCAACTAATATACTTAAAAGCGCCAAGTGATACGAAATATAAAATATCGTACGTTGACTGCAACAAGGCACCAGCTGAAATGCTTTAGCATTGCAGATGGCGACTTGTTGCACTTAAATGACGATACATGTTCAATTTCTTTCCATTTACAATTAGATTCCATTTGGCACTAAAATCTTTAATTTACCACAAAAAAAATTAATTTGGCACCGAACAAAAATTCCACGTGGCTGCAAATAATTTCGGGTCAGCATAATCATTGGGCGTGTTGTCCTGTCCTGTACAAAAATACTCTGGCACCAATTGGAGATATGTTCTTGGCTCTTAACAAAATATACCCCTGCAAAACTGGAGTAGTCGTCTATTAATGATTTCTCGATTCCACACTCGGATGAATTTTCTATAAAATCAAGTCATGGCTGCTTTAGAGCAGTCTTGATTTGATTTTATAAGAAATTCAAGACAATACTCGACAGGTTAAGAGATAATTGAACAGAGAAGAGATATTGCTGAATGCAATTCACACCCTCACTGCAGTGCTGGACCGATGATGCATAAATAAATAAAAAGCAAATTAACCCTTTCCTAACCTGAAAAACAGACGACATTTGTAAAAAAAATTCTTGAATAACTAATTTTTTTCATTTTTTGTCTCAAAAACATAGGTTATGACCCCTCATTGGAACGAGCTCGTTCCAATGAGGGGTCAGAACCTATGTTTTTGAGAACAAAAATGAAAAAATAATGAAAATTAATTGGAGATTTGAGAATAGCGCTGGCCGGTTTTGGCCGTTACGTTGGGTAAAGGGTTAAGGACCGTAACTCTGTTGAAAAAATGATGAAAACTTTTTTCTTTATAACATGTCCAGGAGCGGTTTGTCATAAGGATCCCTCCTACCAAATTTCAAAGAAATAAGATAACGTTGCGGACGGACGGTCGGGCGGACGGACGGACTGCAAGACGGGCGGACGGACGCATGTAATCCACTATATCCCCCATTCTCGATATATAAATGGAGGTTGAAGCTGCATACAAATTTCAACTTTAAAATACTGTATCGGTAATCTAAATTACATATCACACATCGCGTTAGGCGAAAATTTAAACGTAACATTCTCGTATTGAGGGTGTAATGCCAAGTGTTAATCCCCGTGAACTCGAGAATATCCTGGAAAATAGTGGTCCTTTCTAACCAGTTAAACTACTTAAATCTACTACAGACAGCGGCGTAGACAGGGGGTGGGGAACTCCCCGTTTTCCCGAAAAATATCAAACTTGTATGCATTCATGCCTGAAATGCGCAGAGCTGTTTCTGAAATACAGCTACTCTGACGTAATCACCACACTACAACGATCTGAACAACCACGGTTCTGATTCCAGGGCCGAACTATTCTGAGTTACTGCACAAATCGTTGGGCACGTCACAGCTGGAGTCTCTAGTGTTTGGATGGTGTCGCCAGGCGGAGACGATTTCTATCAACCAAGTCAGAAGACCATCTCCCTCACAATTACCGAATATTATTCGCGATAAAGTCTACAATAACATCATGTCTCATTCCGTCAAATTATTCGTGATAAAGTCTGCAATAACATCTTGGCTCTTTCCACAAAATCATTCATGATAAAGTCTGCAATAACATCATGTCTCTTTTCAACAAATTATTCGTGATAAATCTGCAATAACATCATGGCTCCAAATTAATCAGATGTTACAGTTAGTCACAACGGAGGAGTAGCTTCTATACGCTTAACGTGTTAGAACGATAAGTAAAATGCCTCTAATTATCAACAGCGACAGGAACAACGGCGCCTTACAAAATGAATCAGAGACTGCCTGGGCAGGCCCAGCTTCTCGGTTCAATTTTCTTCGACAAGACTATCAAACTTCAAATGTTTGCGCAGTTTGCAACTGCCCACATCATCAATCTAGGTGGCGCCTAGGCTAACTTTTGTCGTACTATATCTATTATTTAGTTTCTATAGTTTGCTTTTGGCACAACAAAACCACATCTGCTAGTTGACTGTTAACTTGTAATTTCCTGTGAAATTGCAAATCCACAGTGTCGAGATGAGATGCTCGGGAGAAGACCAAACCTGCACGGCTGTTAGATTTAATTGAAAAGTCTACGCTATTAAAACAAAACATTAGGCTTTTCCTAGTCCGATATTATAAACATTTATCACCAACAATCACCAACAGTAATATTTTGTAGCTATTAATTGTCACAACATTCACAAAAGAATTCTTACAGCGCGCTGAATATTCGCAGATTGCGTTTTAGCTTTGCATCTAAATCTCTGATTCTTCAGTCTTCATGTTTTCGACAATTAAATTTTCTTCATGTTTTCGACAATTAAATAACGAAGGTTTAATCAAATATCGTACAAACTCCTCAGTACAAGATTCGGACAAAGCCCAATACTTTTTATTGCCTTCTATTAGCACAGAACAACTTCAAGTGCGTATTTACTCCCGACGTCAAGTTTACAAGCTATTTTCTTCAAAATAATGAAGGGCTTTGATAGCTTCAAGTCTATCTAAGAGCTCAATACACCTCTTACTCTCTGCTCTCGAAGTATATATGCAAGTCAGACCACCTCCGGTGCTATGTTTCACGACATTTCATGTACGATTGCCCTGATTTATCGAGTCATTTTGCAATGGTTATTCCTTCACTTTTCTAAATAGGTAAGCCTCCAAAGGTACTCGGGGTGCTTCAACTGACATAAACAATTATTTTTCACCGGTGAACGACCCGGACCTCCCACTGTGGGGGATATTATTATAATAATCTCCGCCAACGTGTATGGTATATGGAGGGAGATTTAATACTTGGATGTAGGTTTTTAAACACCGAGCCGGAGGCGAGGTGTTTAAATGAGACATCCAGGTATTAAATCTCCATATACCATACATGTTGACCGAGAAAGAGTTTTTGTCCCGTTTGAGACACAATAGAAACATAGAGAAAAATATGTGGACGCGTTTCTCACGCACCGCAATCAGTTGGACCAAATTCGTGAATAAATGTTTTTTTTTTACAAACGCAGAAGACAAAAGATTGAGTTACATCCCTTGGGTCGTTAATGAAACGAGTGAACAGTATTTTGTTGACATTTTGTCCCCGGAGTTCCAATGTGTCCAATGTGCCTACTGGCACATAGAACAATTGGAACTCTGGGGACGATATTTGCACTTATTTTATTTTTCTCAAGTTGTTTCATTTACTTACTCGACTGTTTAATTTATAACAGCAAAATATCATCGAATTGTCGGAAATCTGTTGATATTTGTGACCCAGGTTTTGGGTTTGATTTTTATACCGATGCGAGCGGAAGCGAAACGCTTTCATTTAAACCATATACCCCCCGATGTTTCGAGAGCCCATATACCCTGGATGTTGCACGCTCTCATCTACCTTGGATGTTGGGTGCATCCTTTGCCATGGCTATTTGTTCAAGGCATTCTGACCAACAAGAAGAGAGAATTTATCGGGATTTAGGGACAAATACTCTTCTTTACCTATTCACTGGGGTTAAGGACAGTTTCGACAGCCACATCTTGTATCGGACAGTTGTACGGGTGGGGGTAACCAGAGTACCCGGAGAGAACCACTGAGCAACTCAAACTCAAACGAAGGCAATCAGGAATAAATGCCTTGCCTAAGGACACAACGCAGTTACCCCTGACGGGGATCGAACGGTGAACCTTTCGGTTTGAAGTCCAATGCCGGTGTGACAGGAATGGAAGTCCGTAGGAAAATTAGTCCCTCTGGACTATTATTCCGCGGAATTATAGTCCTAGGTCTAACATTTCTAGGAATAGTAGTCCGCCGGACTACTATTCCTAGAAATGTTAGACCTAGGACTATAATTCCGCGGAATAATAGTCCAGAGGGACTAACGTTCCTACGGACTTCCATTCCTTTTACACCGGAACTACTAAGCCACCGCGCTCCCGATATGCACTCTTAATCCAGCACGAGGTGAAATGAAGTGTGTATGTGTGTGTGTGTGTGAGGTGAGGGACAAATCTTTCTGTTGCTAAATATTTGTTCCCTCCTTCATTTAGCCTGGCTACGACCCTGACTACAAGTAAACCAATATCTGCTGAAAATAAACTTTCTGTTTTCGTCGCATAAAATATCAAGTAAAACACATATCAAAGATTCGATCATTATTAGTAAGATTGTACAAAATTGTACAAACTAAATTAGCTATTGTTCATATAATCCACAGGTTTGGGCGCATATCTTTACGTAAAACATTTCTGTAAAATCCTAGTTTATCTGACTTGGTAAAGATTTCTATCGAAAAATAGCCGAAAAATTTCATTCAGATATGTATATTGGAATGGGAAGACAAAAAATGTAAAGACGGACGGAGAGTTTCTGCTAACAGTAAATTTATTGGTGAAGGGGCCCCTGAGAGTCCCATCCCCCACACCAACCGAAGAGAAATATTGTTCACTCTGTTTTACATCGTGGCTATTAATCATTAGACGCATACACATAACTGCACCTTTCAAGTGTATTGCACGGGCATGACGTTACGCTGAGGCTAAATACGAGCCATATAATATAAAAAACACGTTGGCCTTATAGACTAGATTTCAGTTGATCACTAGACATTTATTTACAAATTTAGTCATATAAATATTGAACTTGTATTTACAATTTTAAAGAAGCCATATAATATGAAAAAAGTTGGTCACGTGGATGGGATTGCAATGGTTTCTTATAGGTATTCTATTTTATATTTGTCTACCGTGTGTTCCGATTGAACAGTATTGACACGGCAGCTCAAAACCTTATTTCAGTTATTTAGTTCAAACTTTCTGCAGGACAGAACATGTGTTCGTCACGCCAGGTCAAAACATATTTTAAACCCCGAAAGACTTTCGAACTCAAAAGTTGGACCCAGGACATTTTTGAATCATTGATATATTTTTAAAATCCTACCAGGTGTCTCCCCGTGCTCTCTTCTTCTATCACCAGGTCTCCGATAGGAGACCTGATGATAGAAGAGTTCATGGGGGTTCCTCTACCGCAACTACTCTGATTCTGTTTCTGGAATATAAGATATAACCTCTCTTTGATACACACGGCCAAACAGAAGAGTCGCTGTTGAATACAATACTTGAGTGGACATTGGCAATTTTTATTTTTGTAAGAAGGTATATTTTTTTCTCATTTTTCTAGAAACTCCATTCAGTGGACACCACTTGACTGTGCTGCTTCAAAAGGATGGGTGAAAACAGCGAGGGTCCTTTTAGAAAATGATGCCCCTGTTGATGCGATGGACAAGGCATCGGTAAGATCTATGATATACATGCGCATTTTGTTTTTTTAGCGTGTGCAGTTTTCTTAACGGCATTCTTACGCACACAAACTCATTTCCAAGTGTAACGGAAACATTCGAACATTTCCTTTCAGAATGACCCAAATACCTCTCTAGTAGATCAAGACTCCTTGGGAAGCTAATAAAAAATGGGATGAAAACATGAGAGATAAGTGGATGAGATATGAGATATGGGAAAGGGCCAATATTACAGATGGGGGATCGAGAAAGCACAAATAAGACGAATTATGTAATAGTCTTTGAGTGACTGCTGGGAGATTAGAATGGAGAGTGAGGTAGCAATAACCAGGGGGTGGGTTGACGGAGGCCTCATCGTTGGAGAGTCGCAACAAATCCGTGGAAGGCTGAAGAATTATTTTTATTATATGATCTACAAACAGTTCTATAGTTTGTGTGAGGGTCTGCATGATATCAATGTTATTGCCACAGCCGTGCAGCTTCACTTATCTCTTGAACTTATTTATTTATTTATTTATTTATTTATTTATTTATTTATTTATTTATTTATTTATTTATTTATTGGGGTTTTAACGGCACTCTCGACAGTCAGGGTCACCTCGCGTCGGGAGGTTTTACTGATGGAGGATGCCGCAATACCTGGAGAGAACCTCCGAGCAACTGAGAGCAACTGTCAGACTTCCCAGCGTACTAAATCCACACAAGCAGGGTTAGCATTGTTCTAAGACAAGCGCACCACTGTCGTGCAGTGCGCCTTAGTACACATCGCCATTGTGCCACCACGTGGGCAATCGGGATTAAGTGCCTTGCTCAAGGACTATTTTTGTTGACAGAAAGCTTCTTAATAAATTTCAGTTCTGTGTGGTTAACATCTTAATATTTTATTTTAATCTTTGAAGAGATAAACTTAAGGGATGCCCAATTTGTAATGCAAGCAACGAAACGAGTTCAGAAAATTAGATCTCGTCCGAGCCGTTGGCTCTATGAGTTCGGTAAATTTCACTTCAAACTGAGATCGAGTTGAAGATTCTGTGGATGACATAATCCAAGACCCGATAAAAGATGCCAAGATGGCCCCGAAGCAGACGACATTTAACCCTTTGAACTCTAGTGGTACCTTCTACGTCAATTCAATGGCAGCAATTGTCCATATTCATTATTTAGGAGTAGACCAATTAGTATTTCCAACGTGCAGTCCCAAGGCTGCGCGTTGAAAATTTTGTGTAGTCTACACAACACATTCAATTTGTAGCCATCTCTTGCAATGAAACTATAACGCATCACGTTCCTGGTCTGGAAAAACGGCCTTTTCGCTTCAACGGGTTAATGTAAGACCTGGGATTAAGTTTTTCAAACAATTTCTGGTTTGACAGAAGTCCATAAAGTCCCTAATATTGTGGATAATTCTAAGGATTCATTGATGCTTTTATTGGAACAACGATTCAATTCATTAAATGAAGTCACTAGGAGCATTTTTATTTCATTCCAAGTTTCTCAAGTTACTGTTAGTGAGAACTATTTTGGGAAAGAATACAACTTTGTAAGGTTTGGGGTCAAGTTGCCCTTGAATCAATTAAACCTGAGTCAATTCGGCCTGAGCTGATTCGGCCTAACTTCAAGCTAAATTGACTCACATTTAGGCCAAAATGATCCACTTTCAGCCAAAGACAATTAACTGACTAAAGTATATTTTAGTGAACTGAAGCTTAAATAACAGAAATTCCTAAATTTTGAAAGAACTTTCTTGTGAAAACATAGCGATACAAATAATTCAGGTATTGATTTCTAGTAGCTTCTGAACATCTATTTTCACAATCATAAAGTTGTGGGATTAGTGTCAGTTTTTTCCGATGACCGCAAACTTTTACCACAGTCCCCAGAAATCATGATTATTTTCAACACTAGTATACGCTTTGTGCATATTTTCATTTGTATTTTCATTTCATTTGCATCGTTATTGCTTTTCATTTTAATTTTAATATTATTTCATTTCAAGTGTAATTTACTGAAATGACAAAATCGTGAAATCAAATATGATAAAGCTTGGAAATTAACTGTTAACTGTATTTCTCACCGTCAAACCATATTGCCCCACTAGTTGTCAGGCCGAATCGAGCCAAAGATCGAATCAATCCAAGGCCGAATTGCCGCAGACCGAATTAACTCAAGGCTGAATTGACTCAAGGCCGAACTGACTCAAGGCGGAATTGGCCCATTCCCCTGCGTTATTTATATTTATTTATTTATTGGTGTTTAAGGTCACATACTTATGCACAATGGCTAATCATGACCATGACAGTTTAACGGATGGGGGAAGCCGGAGTACCCGGAGAGAATCACAGAGCAACGATGAGCAGCTGCCAGCTCCCCAACATCGTAACTCCGCACTGTAGCACACGCAGGGTTAGATTGGTTGAAGACTTGCGCACCATCGACGTGCAGTACGCCTTAGTACACGGCGTCATCGTCCCCCCTGTGGACAATCGGGGTTAAGTGCCTTGCGCAAGGACACAACGCGGGAGTCCGAATCGATCGCTCAGACGGTCACCCATCCGAGGACTGACCGGGCTCGACTTTGCTTAACTTCGGTGATCTGACGAGAACTAGTTACCGCAACGCCACCGCGCCCCCTGTTCCCCTGTGTAAACATCGGTCCACATCCGGAATGTTCTGGAACGATCATGCTTATCGCATTTAATGTACTAGTTCAAATGATGGAAACTTCTTTGTTTGAAACCCGGTCGAAATTATCCGAATCCGATATAAAATATTTAAATTCTGAACAAATATTTTATTTTGTTTCCAAATTTTCCCCAACGTCCGACCACTTTGCACCGGATGTTACCTTTTAACCCTTTGAACACGAAAGGCCGCTTTTACGGTCCGGGATCGTGATACGACCTGAATTCACAAACCAGATGATTGCTCAGTGCAGATGTGTCGTAGACAAATCAAGATTTTCAACTTGCAGCCGTGCTCCCCCAAGTAATGAATATAGACTCTACCAGTTGTTGTCTCTGAACTGGCATGGAATATACCATCGGGATTTAAAGGGTTAAGGACCAGACATTAATAGCACAGTTTTTCTTAACATCAAATCATCAGAGATTAATAGCTTTAAAGTGGTTCCTAGTGGGGCCTGGCTGTCGAAAAGTCAAATATGGAATAAGAATAACTGCTGAGTTTTTTAATCTTTTCACACATGTCAGTCAAAAAGAATATACCATATGTTTAAGAACTCTAGTTCTCTGTTGTGAAGGTGTATTGCGTGCATTATTGATGATATAATATGAAACTTCTTCTTTTAAATGTCTATTTGATGTGCTTTCTTTCTTTCAGACTACTCCTTTACAACTAGCGTCACAGCACGGCCATGTTCAGATGGTAAACGAACTTTTAAAAGCTGGTGCCAATGTTACTCATAGGAATGACAAGGGGCACAATGCTTTGGATCTTGCGATAGAGTATAACAATAAGTAAGTGGCTTCTGATTTGTAGTTTTATGTAAAGGGCTCTTTCTCGGTGAGGTCGCGATCTGGTCGCGAAACATTCACACTTGCAAAATCAGATTTCCTGATTAAAATATTTCGAAATTCAAGCAGAATGAAGAGAAAAAACCCCAAATCGACTGAGATTCAATGTTATCGCACTTCTTTTTCGTTAGGTAGAAATCCCAATGTTGTGAGCAGAAATGCGGGTCGTGAATTGTCACCAGTTCGCAACCTAGTCGCGATCTGTTCGAAATTTCCTCTTCACTTTTCCCATCACAGTTCTGCATTATTGTTGTAGATTTATATAACTTGACACCGAAGGAGAACAACGTGTGTTGGCTGGTATGCTATGAGAAAGACTTATTTCAGCTGATTAATAAATAAAGGAGAATAAATGTTTAAAGCTTAGTTGGTCCCGGTGTATTAACTGTCATTGCTAGTTTATTGTTCTTGTCTGAGTGTATCATCACTGGGCGCCTCATGTAGAGCGTTTACTAAGAAACAGGATGAAGTCATTACGTCGACAATAGCCTCCCTGTACGTGGTTTGTTTTATTGCTCAAGTAAATGACAATGGTATTCATTTCCAAATGATAAGAAAGTACAATTATACAACACAGTTTGAGCGTACAACTGATAAGAAAGTGGATCCAGATCAAGCTAAAAGTTTATACTCGTTGCTTTCCAAAATGATTTATGGTTCTGTTAGATAAAATGTAATTGCTTGAAGGCTCCAACGAAGCGTACCAGAATGTTTTTGATTACCCTAGCAAACTGTTGTTGCAGGTTAACTGTTGAGAAAATCATCGAAACAAGTCATCTTTATCTTTTCAGGAGTTATTTCGTGATTGCCTCAGATGACCAAAGATTCATATTTTCCTGCATTACATCAGTTTGGCTGGAAAATGTTGTCTTTGGGAGACCGTTTAAATAAACATGGGCCGTTCTGATTGATTGTTACTTTGTGTTAATATGTGTACTTTCCGTGATTTTGTTTCATGAGAATAGGAGTCGCTTAAAATTATTACTTGCTTCTCGACTGATTTCGATGTTTGACATTCTTTCAGCTATGCGTTCTGAGGAATATTGTGACGAATAACTGTGCTAACGGTGTTTAAGTTGTCTTATTTGGCAGACGTCTCTGAAACAGTCTTAGAATATTTACGGAAATTATTTCGCTGGCCCCTAGAGAATGTTACCGACTTAAGGGGACGTCGAGCCAAACTTTGGTCAAATTTCAAGTAATTTTTTCCAAAGTCCAGAGAAGGTTAGAAAGGAATAATCCTAATAAATGTTTGTTTTTGGTTTGTGCTGTACGTTCATATTATCCCGTCAGTGCTTGGCCTTATCACTTCCATTGTGTGCTCAATGATGTGAGATGCGAGATTCATGGTCCAATGCATCCATGGACAAACTATTCCATGTTGCTGTATTGTGGACAAGGACTAAATCAAAAGCTCGAACAATAGTATATCTTACCTCCTCCTGCAAGTATCTAGGAATTTCATTGGTTCAAAGATGTCACATGCAGACTGCATATAAAACCATATACTGCCTGCCAACATCAATATACGCTGACAGCTATGGGTAATCTCCCCTTTGTTCATTGATTATTCAAAATGGCGGCAGCCGATAAACGCTTCAAGTTGAAAGATTGAGTGTTGGAAGCCCATATTTGGTCTGAAGTGCAGGTTAGGCAACTTAAAAGGCTTCATGTTCTGTGGATGTGTGTCGTGTTACCTTCGAAATGAAACTGTTTGGTATGTATGAATTTTACTTGTTACAATTTATGGGAGAGTGCCTGTAGGCACTCTCCCATAAATTGTAACAAGGCAAAGATGCGTGAACACATAGTGAGAATTCTCTCATTTAATTTTGATCGCTGTTGTTATTAGTTCTGTGCATCGATGCAGCAGTCGGTAAGGTATATTCGTTACACAGAAATTAACTGACACCATATACACCATATTAGGCCATCAACAAACTGTGTAACTAATAATATCAAATAACAGGTACTGATATTGATCGAAAGATTTCTACTCGACACTAACACTAACTCATTATGCGTGTGTGTATGCAGTCAATTGTCCAAGTTGTCCCAGTTTCATCCAGCTTCATCAGATTCACCCATCTTTCCCTGTCGTATATGCCGAATAAACACGAAAAGAAGAGACCTTGTCACTCGGGTTCTTCGTCTAGTAACCAGTGCAATAGTATCGTGGATCAATATACAAAATAATCGAAACAAGCAGAAAAGGAAAAAAAATCTAACGAGCAGGAGGATGACACTGACATGGATAAAACTACCGACATTACCGAAGATAAACAGAAAATGGCTCGAAGTAACCATGTTTACCAGATTAGATGCACATGAGAAAAAAGATCCAGACTCTCCCTTCCAAGACTTGATTGAGACAATAATCTCAACAATCGACAATTTAGTCACAAAAGAAGAGATAGATTCTTTGCAATTTGGAAGAACTCAACGACAAACTGAAGCGGAAATATGAGACATTGAATACAGGGGTGAATATCTTAAAAATAAAAATCAAGAACTGAAACAGGAAATTGGACTTTTAAAAAAAGAAGCAGAACGATTGTGTTACAAACCACGGTAAACTGGAAACAGAACAAAAGTTCTACGAAAAGGAAATATTTCAAGCCCTTGTCCACGCAAATAGAAATGAACAATAAACAAGGAAATCATCGATTCGTATTTGGGGTATCGACGGTGACAAGAAAACGGAGACATGGGAGGAATGCGTGGATAAATTTTGTTCTGTCCTCAATAATAAATTAAAAACAATTTTAACCCTTGAATTCTCGTGGTATCTCATTGCCGGTTCAATGGCAGAAATTAACAGAGTCCATATTCATTATTTCGGGTTGACGAATCAATATTTTCAACGTGCAGCCTCGGGGCTGCACGTTGAAAATATTGATTGGTCTCCCCCACACATTTACTGAACAGCCATGCCATCCTAATTAATGACGTTATGACGTATCATGTTCCTGGCCGGAAAAAGCGGCCTTAGGTTTTAAAGGGTTAACCCGAGACGATATAGGCATGTCTCACAGAGTAGGGACACAAAATGTTAACAAAAACAAAATAGACCTATTATTGTGGGCTCTTTCAAAAGAAAAGATAAAATAGAAGTCAATGAGCGCCGCAAACTCCTGGAGGGAAGAGCAATTGTCATCAGAGAGGACTTGACCCTTAAAAATCTGGAACTGTTACTCATGGCAGAAAAACAAAAGTTTGTGAAGGAAGCGTGGTCAAATAACAGTAAAATAACCGTTAAATTAATAAACAACAGAATCGTCACAACTGACCTGGATACTGACCTTGCGGATTTGGAACTGAAATCTTTGTCTTCAAAACAAACCTCAGAAATGGACATTATTCACGAACATAACAGATAAGAAAGTTCTCAGAATTCCTTAAGTGGTTAACTAAAAGCCGATTGACTGAAAACATCTATTAAACTACTTTACTCACGGGGAAATAATATAGAAACCCACTGAGACCCACTGTGCATTTAACCATAGAATGTAAGAATGAATAATAATTATACTACTCAAAGTTTGCTAAGCACCACATATTTGACACATCATTGTGACATTTTCTTGTGAAACATTTGCGATATTTTTGGTGAATATGATTGAGGAATGTATTGAGATGGTCCCCAGTGTTTACATTAGCTCTCTTGACAGGCAGACTTTTCGTGACAGTCACGGAAAGCATGTGCCCCTTGGTTTCCATGATGTTTTCCTGTATTGTCTACATGTGCATGAGATGTGTAGGGTATTCAGTCTTCATTTCAACACAAACCCTTGTGACTTAATGATTGAATATGGCGAATGCAAATGTAAGAAGACTTTTGTCTGAAGCAGAAATGTGGTGGGCTGTTGGGATGGTGGAACAAGGAGCTACCCATCGTCAAGCTGGTGAAGCCCTTGGTGTGCACCATACGGTGATCACCAGAGCCTGGACAAGATTTCAGCAGTATAGCACACCAGTCAGACGACATGGTGGTGGCAGAGACAGGGCAACATCTGCAGCTGAAGACCTGTTTTTGATCATTCAGGCCCGTAGGAACCGCTTTGACACAGCAACCCAGCTTCGCAGTGACCTTCAGAATGCATCCGGGGTAAATGTTTCGACGCAGACTATCCGGGCAAGGTTGCACGAAGGTGGTCGCCGATCGAGAAGACCATGTATCAATATTCAGCTGTCCCAGAACCAACGCCAGGCACGATATGAATGGGCAATGCATCACGTTGGATGGACCAGAGAAGATTGACGACCTGTCCTTTTTACAGATGAGTTAAGGTACTGCCTAGACAACACAGATAGGCGTTCTAGGGTATGGAGAATACCAGGAGAGCGAAGATTGTATGTAGGTGCAGTGGGTGATAGATTCATCCTGATGGACGATAATGCCCGTCCTTATGTTGCCCATGCTGAGTACCGACAGGGGGGGAGGGGGGGGGGGTATTGAGCGTATAGACTGGCCAGCAAGATCCCCTGACCTCAATCTAATCGAACATGTCTGGAATGAGTTGCAGCTTGCAATTTCAGTCCGTCTAGTCCAACCAAGAAGTGTCCAGAAGCTTGGTGCCATGCTGGTCCATGAATGGAACGACATCCCATAAAGGACCATCTGGAACATGATTGGGTGCATGAGAAGGCGTTGTCAAGCTGTAATTAACAATAATGGGTCTCATACTCGATATTGAACCCATATCAGTTCGCTCCGTCAACCTTTTGGCAAATTTGAAAAATTTCCTCTTTTACCAATAATATCCATTTTCCATGGTTATCGTATTCAAAAGCTAAAAAATAATGTCAAACACAAACAAAATCTCAATTTCTGTGCTTAAATCATTAAAGATATAATTAAATATAAAATATATACACTTTTCATAACAATATTTCAACTAAAACGTAAAACAGGTAGTTGGATATACTTGGTGCTTAGCAAACTTTGAAGCGTCATATCCTATGTCCCCCTACTGATCAGTTCACTTTCTGAAATTAACCTTCGAAGCGATCTGTTGAAGAGGCCCCCGAGGGTTGAGTTCTGGAATGTTACCCTCTGGATGGAATTTCCTTTTAATTACTCGAAGAACACTTATTTTTCCTGTTTAAGGGGACGGATGGAAGGATGGATGAAGAGGCCTCCAAGGTTCACCGGATCGCTCCTTCGTTCATTCTTTCCTTTATTCATTCATTTGTTTATCCATTACCTCATTCATTTACGCCGGGAATTAGAGTACTCCACAGTGGATAACAAATTTAAACACAAGTGACCCTATATATCAGCATTCGTTCATTCACTCTTTCACCGGTTCGCTCTTTCGTTCATTCGTTCTTATATTCGTTCATTAATTCATTCATTCATTCATTCATTCATTCATTCATTCATTCATTCATTCATTCATTCGTTCATTCATTCATTCATTCATTCATTCATTCATTCATTCGAGTGGATGGATTTATTGATTGATGAGTGATGCCTCTATCGGCATTCGTTCGTTCACTCTTTCACGGGTTCGCTGTTTCGTTCCCTCGTCCTTTCATTCACTCATTTGTTAGTTCATTGCTTCATTCAATCATTCGAGTGGATGGGTTTATTGACGGATGTGTGGATGGATGGTGGATGGATGGATGGGTATGCGGGTGCAAGATGAAACATTACCTATGGAAGAAAATAAAAAGATCAGTACTGTCTATGTCTATACAGGCTGTCTATGTCTGGAGTGAGAGTACCACAGAGTAGCCAGTCATGACACAGCCATATATGATGGAGGTAACCAATTTATTTATTTATTGGTGTTTAAGGTCACATATTTCGCACAATGGCCAATCATGACCACGACGGTTTTACGGGTGGAGGAAGCCGGAGTACCCGGAGAGAACCACCGAGCTCCACACAAGCAGGGTTAGCATTGGTTGAAAACAAGTAGGCCATCGACGTGTAGTACGCCTTAGTACACAACGCCACCATGCCCCCACGTGGACAATGGGGGTGAGGTGTCTTGCCCAAGGACAAAACGCGATTGCCGCAGGTGGGATTCGAACCGAGGGCCTCTCGGCTTGCAGCCTTCACCTCTATCTACCGCGCTCCCCTATGTGACCAGTAAAACCGAGTAAGTTTAGGAAGCTGCCAGTCAACCGTTCTTTTGTACACTCCTTCATTCTTAACATGCATGCGACAAAAGTTGATTTTACATTCACATTGTGGTTATGACACAGCCACAGACGATGGAAGTGACCCTAAAACTGAGTGAGTGCAGATATGCTGCTAGTCATTTTTTCTTTTATTCATCTACACATGCAAAACTAATCGTCCGTCAGCTCGTTTATCCATTCATTATGCATATATTTATGCCACGTCACCATGCAACGTATCCGATTGAGATCACATTATGTGAGAAAATGTTATAATTTCCTCATGACGAGGCCTCTTACTTTTTTCTCAGTAGAGGTGTGGACAAGTCTAAATATATCACAAAGGCCAACTCGACTGTCTGAACCTTGAACAGTAAGCAAATTGATTGACTGGTCACTCGACTGATGGATCAGACGATTGCTTAACTAAATAATATTAACTGCTTGACTTGTGACCGATTGTTTAGCCAGCTGATTGATTTATTCAACTATTTATGTGTTCGGTCTCGGTTATTTGGTAAAATTAAATTATAATGGTGTGTTACCTTATGTACTATACAAATCAGCTTATTTATGACCTTAATCTTATTTATTTGACCAATTAGTAATTCATTCTTTCAGTGCTGGCACATATGTAAAACTATGTCTATTCATTTGTGCATTCATCTTTTCGAAGATTCGTCGCTCATTCATTCGCTCGTTCATTGATCGACCTATTTACTCATTCGCTCAGTCATTCTTAGCGTACCAGTGGAGGAAAATAATAGACCAGTTTTTAAAGCTATATTTCATTGACTCGTTCGTTCAATAGTTCGTTCGTTCATTCATTGGCCCGCCCATTCACTCATTCATTCGGGCAAAACTATGTCTATTCATTCGTCGTTGTTTCGTTCATTCGTCGCTCATTCATTGGCTCGTTCATTGATTGACATATTTACTCATTCGCTCAATCATTCCTAGTGTACCGTGGAGGAAAATAATGGACCAGTACCAGGCTGTTTAATTTTAAAGCTATGCTTCATGTACTCGTTAGTGCAATAGTTCGTTTGTTCATTCGTTCGTTCACTGGCCCACCCATTCATTCACACATTCATTTGGGTGGATGGATGGATGGATAGGTGGATGGACTTTTGCAAAATGGGATACTAGTCAGGAAAAGGGATAACTGATTGATCTAGAATAGCCGGATACCTCAACCACATGAAAGTATGATCCTGCTCCAAATTTTCACAAAATGACAAATGTTTTCATGTTTCTGTATTCGAACTGGTCAGTAGACCTTACAATTCCCACACTACACGTGACTTTGACTGACCGTTTTATAATCTTATTCAAGTTTGAATATAGAAACTTTCAGAAACAGCTACCTGCGAAGGTGGACACGTGTTATTGTGAACAATTTGGACCTGGTGACGCCTCTTGCAATAATGTCGCTAGCTGACAGCTCTTTGGGCGAGATCCAGAATACGATTATGACCTCCAGCAAATTTCAATGAAAGAGCCAATGACACATCACCTGGCAATGACTTGTCTTCTAATCTTCTTAACCCTTTACCTAACATGAAAAGCAGACGACACTTGCAAAAAAAATTCTTGAATAATTAATTTTTTTCATTTTTTGTCTCAAAAACATAGGTTATGACCCCTCGTTGGAACGAGCTCGACGAGCTCGTTCCAACGAGGGGTCATAACCTATGTTTTTGAGACAAAAAATGAAAATATTTTGAAAATTAATTGGCGATTTTTGAGAATAGCGCTGGCCGGTTTTGGCCGTTACGTTGGGTAAAGGGTTAAAAATGATGATTGTAAATCTTATTTACCAGAGGAAATACCCTCTAAATTTAATGATCAGCACGAACAGTTCTCTATTTTTTCACCTAACAAAGTCTAAAGGGCCATTGGAATTCTTTTACCGAGTAACTACTTAAAATGCAAGACTTTCACAACCATGTTGATATCATAGGACTGACGGAAATATTTCAAATACCCCCAAATTGTTCTTATACATTGCAAGGTTATCATCCTCGCATCAGCATTACAAGACCAGATGGTGACGACGGACGTGGCGATATTGGAATGTACACCAAGGATGTCATACCTTTAAGGTCCGTCTGGATCTCTCGGTATTTATCCCGCACGTCATCAAATCCATCTTCATTGAAATTAAAATAAAACATCATACATAATGGGAGACCTTACCACAGATCTTTTGAAAACGGGAGTCCACACAAAGACAGACATTTATCTAGATCCTATGATTAGCCAAGGCTTTCTTCAACATATCACTAAACCGATTAGAATAACTAATCACTCGGCAACCTTGATTGACCACATACTTACAAACAATATTCTTTCAACACCCCTTTCGGGAATTATCATCACAGATGTCTCAGACCATTTTGCTACCTTTCATATAGAAACATACCCGCAAGCCTATGGTACCTCACCAAAATTCTTAAAGCGGAAAATTAACCCAGATAGTATAGCTAATTTTAAACGCCCTTTGTCCCAAAGCGATTTCTCCCCATGTACGAATCTAATTGCCAGAATCTTGCATACAACACCTTCATGGATATTTATTAATCCGTGGGCATTTCCTCTGAAAAAAACTCCATTAAGAAAAAACTTGTAAGACAAAATCCATGGATGATGAAGGGTGTCCTAGTCTCATCAAATAAAAAGATAATAAAAAATTGAGATATCCAACTGAGACGAACATCAAAAAATATAAAATCTACTGTAAAATATTTAACCCTTTACCTAACGTAACGTTCAAAACCGGGCAGCGCTATTCTCAAAAATCGCCAATTATTTTTCAAAATATTTTCATTTTCTGTCTCAAAAACATAGGTTATGACCCCTCGCTGGAACGAGCTCGTCGAGCTCGTTCTAACGAGGGGTCATAACCTATGGTTTTGAGACAAAAAATGAAAAAAATTAGTTATTCAAGAATTTTTTTTGTAAGTGTCGTCTGCTTTTCATGTTAGGGAAAGGGTTAACAAGATAAAATAACAAAGTAAAGTAATATA
Organism: Pictodentalium vernedei; assembly: GCA_031216915.1. NCBI lineage: Eukaryota > Metazoa > Mollusca > Scaphopoda > Dentaliida > Dentaliidae > Pictodentalium > Pictodentalium vernedei. Next base: position 491,923,754 of record CM062296.1, on the reverse strand, counting down.
CTATTCGAACATACTATTATAAAACAAATAAAATTTACGCAGAACATGTCAAATCATTAATGATGCCATACAGACGACAAAACACGTTGCCTCTTTGCCACAATCTTTTGTAATAGAAGGTAGCAAGGCAATAAACGACCCAACTGAAATAGCACACGAATTTAACAACGTTTTCGCGAACATAGGAAAACGCACTAGCGAACAAATAAGTAAACCACAGAAAAACTTATTAGATTTTAAAGATAGTAATCTACCAAACAATTTCTACATAAATCAAACAACTGAATACGAGGTAATTTCTGTTACTAATTCATTTAAGTAAAAAATAGTGAAGATTGGCATCACCACAAACCTTTTCAAACAATCAATAAACATCAAAGCACCCCACCCTTAACCCATATTAACAATATGTCCTTTAGCAACGGCACAATCCCTAATAGGATGAAGATAACAAGAGTTATTCCGATTTTTAAATCTGGAGATGAGCACACCTTTAATAACTATAGGCTGATAAGTATTTTACCAGTCATTTCCAAAGTACTAGAAAAACGTATGAGTAAAAGACCGATAAAATATCTTGCAACTTTTGACATTTTTTTCAACATCAATATGGTTTCAGGAAAGGTCATTCAACCTTCCATCTAGCAATGCAATTATAGAAAACTATAGGTTCAGAAAATAACAGGAAAGTACAAACAACACATTAGCCGCTTTTCTTGACCTCCCCAAGGAATTCGATACTATAAACCACATAATCTCGTTAACAAAAATGGAAAAATATGGATTTAGAGGTATTATTAAAAGCTGGTTTAAAAGTTATATTTATTTATCAGGTAGTTGCATCTAAGCACTTAATTCTACGAACTGCACCTCAGAAGAAATCAGCGACACTTGTCTTTTTCAAATTTCTCGGATGCCATAGAATTAAGAAAGGACGCTGGTTTTGTTTATATTGGCATGGCGGGGGTTCGAACCCACGCCGAGAGAGTTTCCCTCGGCACCAACCGCCTAGCGAAACTATACTGAACCACGCACACCACTCGGCCACCGAAAATGCTCTATTATTCACTTGTGCGCTGTCATTTGGTATATGGTATCCAAACATGGGGAAGCTCTAGAGGAATTAACAAAATATTAAAAGCACAAAAGCGTTCACTACGAATAATAAATAATAAAAAGTTTAACTCTCATACAGACCCATTATTTGCAAAAGATAACATATTTTTAAAAGTTAGTGATCTATACCAACTCCACGTCTACCCTATCATCTTTGACTGGAAAAATGATAAACTTACTGAGTCCTTCGAACATTATTTCAGTGCACCGTATATTCCATCAAATATGAATACACGCCAATCCGGACTGGTAGGCATAACACAAAACCCGAACAAAAGCATTAGATATGCTACCTGTATATGCTTTCCCAAAAACTGGAATGAACAGGGCTCCGATTTGGGAGACATAAAGAATAGAAATGAATTTAAAAAGAAATTAACATCAAAACTAATATCTTCATATCAAGAAAAGTATGAGTACAACAACACATCATGCTGTTACACTGCATAGTAGGTGTTGTCACTCATAGGGCGATCGCTACGCCTTTATTCCAATGTCTTGAATAGTAGTTGAAATATGTATTATATTCTGGCGCGGCAAATTATCGACCGGTGTGACAGGAATGGAAGTCCGTAGGAACGTTAGTCCCTCTGGACTATTATTCCGCGGAATTATAGTCCTAGGTCTAACATTTCTAGGAATAGTAGTCCGGCGGACTACTATTCCTAGAAATGTTAGACCTAGGACTATAATTCCGCGGAATAATAGTCCAGAGGGACTAATTTTCCTACGGACTTCCATTCCTGTCACACCGGCCTTAGTATTTACTACTTCCGACTTTGCTTACAATAGTAATATTCGACTATTTGAATGATGCATGCGACTTGCAATGTGCCCCAACCCACATGCCTTTCTTTTCTCTCTCGCTTGGAGATCTTAATATTAATATCACACAAATGTTACTTGTGTCACTGATTCTGGATTTTCTCGTCTCTTCGAAATTTGGTGGGGTAAATCACCAGGTCTAAAAAAATCTAAACATCTAATACCAAAACGTAAAATTAGAGATCTTTATGAGAACTCCAACAGGTATCTTCCATCAGAGTTAGAGGCAGTGTTAGAGTCAAAGGTTTTTTTAACGGGAGTGACAGGTAACAGCCAGTCTGGTTATGTGAACTCCCACGGTATTAGTTCGATTGTAAACATTCTGAATATGTATAATATAGATATGTAATTTAGATATAAAATTATACCGTTATTTATTTATTTATTGGTGTTTAACGACACTTTCGACAGCCAGTGTCACCTCGTGTCGGACAGTTTTACGGATGGAGGAAACCGGAGTACCCGGAGAGAACCAACGAGCAACGGCGAGCAATTGTCAGACTTCCCAACATACTAACTCCACACAAGCAGGGTTAGCATTGGTTGAAGACAAGTGCACCATCGACGCGCAGTACGTCTTAGTATACAACGCCACCGTGTCCCAACGTGTGCAGTTGGGATGAAGTGTCTTGCCCAAGGACACAACAACTGTATACCGTTAAATAAATAAATATATCAACATAATAATATCAGTACCCTGAAGGCGGCATTTGCAATGACTCAGAATACAGGTTTCCCACAGGGCTTTTCCTGGACCGCAATTACGTTGCTACTGGGGATATGAATTTTGCTGATATTTTGAGTTGCATAATTACTGAATAAATCGGAGAGCTCTTTCAAAGCGCACCTGGTGTGTCGGCATAAAGTGTGGTGCGGTTTGTTTATTTGGGGTGTGGTAAAGACTAAGTTTACCTGACAAATGTTATGGTAAACGGGACACACTGTTCCAAAAACGTACATCACTGGTTCCGTTTTCCTGAGCGCTAACCGACACTGACGCCAATAATGACACATCATTTGTGAATCACATCAGTTAACATCAGACCCTCGTATGCACCCCGAGAAGTGGAGCTGTGCTTGTTTACTATGTTAAACAAGTTCTGCTTTACTGGTAGAATAGGAGTCGGAGACCAACTCCTAGGATGGAAGTCCTCTAAAGTTGGCAGCATATGTATAAACGATTAGCTTAACTTGACTTCATACCTATGTTGCGGTCCATAATACCTTCGTGTAGGAAGATGGTTGAAGTTGAAGAAATAGACCCAACAGGATGTGGTGGAATTCAGGGGCAAAATGCAGCTAAATTTTTTAACATTTGTAGGTAATATATCATAGGTATGCCTGCATATTGACACATTCGTATGTTTTCAATTTTTAAACTCATTGTTCAGACATGTGGCACGCATGTATAAGAAGTGTGGGATGGGCACGTGTCCGTTGCACTTCTACCAGACCCACAGCTCCTGTCTCTTTCTGGGATATATTTATTATTTATTATTTTTTTAACTTTAGAGACTGTGCCATCGTAATCATTAACTCGGATAAATGGGAAGATGCATTGAGGAATAATAGTACGCACAAACTCAAATCCATAAAACGTTTTAGAAACAACAAATTATGCGAACGAGATACACCAATGCGGCAACTCATAAGGAAAATGCCAGGTATTAAAATTAGTACTTTATTTGTCAGTAGCTTGTCTGCATTGATGTATGCAACTTGCAAGCATTTACATGTGCATGTATGAAACCATTCTAAAGTGAATGCGCTCCAGGTGAAAAGATGGATGTGGTAAACTAGTTTTGAAATAAAAACTTTGTTGATCGACCACAGACACGCAGTATTATCAGAACAGTATCATTATTTATTTATTTATTTATTTATTTATTTATTTATTTATTTATTTATTTATTTATCTGTTAGTTCATTAATTAATTAATTTATTTATTCCAAGTGACATATCAGCATCTAAAGCTATAATGTGGGAAAAAAACGTATCTATGGCTGAAAAAAGAGGTCACCATCTGTGAGAAAATGAAGAATTCATCGAAAACAGGAGTTAATTACAGAACTGAAATGAATTATCTGTCGATTTATCGGCGTATGAATGTTGGATGGGCGTGTTAACCCTTTTACTACCACGCCCACTTTAGCCATATATGGCAGACCTTTATGTACGCCTGTATGCGAGGAAGTTTAAAAGGATTTGTGACATACTTGAAACTCTCTGGGCCCTTTCCAATAATTAATCAGATGGTAGGTTTGATCTACAACACCAAAACGTGCAGATAAACATCATAAAATGGGTGACAATAGTCGCTTTCGTCATCGTAAGTGTTAAACTTATCACGCACACCCCACATACATACTCCGATAAAGTGACAGATAATTTAATTCAATTGTTATAATTTAATTCAGAGTGTTTGCTTGAATTATAATGTACCCTAATGTCCCCGTTATTTATATTATTATCATATCAACTTTTATGCAGACGACAGTTTTGTTGTTTTCAACATAGACTAATACACGCGGACGAGATTCTGAAGAGAAAAGGCCTGTGTAAACATCCTACTTGAATACTAACTGAGAGGCCACCCAGCTGGCCACCTGCAGATACTACAGTTTAATTGCACCACTGGATACGCCGATATTTTTGTATTTGACAAATGCGGGGGACAAAGCAAAAACATTCGAAAGTTATCCATCGAGTTTTGAAAAACTCACCACGACAATCATTTGAAAGCAAATCGGATATCAATGAAGAAAGCTGAATTGTATTGTAATGAAAAAATAAGATGTGATAACAGTAATGATTAAATAGTATCAGTAGTTCAGTGGATAAGCCGACGAATTGCCTTTTCGGAAGTGGCGGAGCGCGAAGCGACTTATGACGTAAATTTTATCGCAAGTTAATATTATACAAGCGTTTTCACCCTAACCCTTTACCTAACATGAAAAACATACGACACTACGACACTTGTAAAAAAAATTCTTGAATAACTAATTTTTTTCATTTTTTGTCTCGACGAGCTCGTTCCAATGAGGGGTCATAACCTATGTTTTTGAGACAAAAAATGAAAAAAATAATGAAAATTAATCGGCGATATTTGTGAACAGCGCTGGCCGGTTTTTCCGGTTACGTTGGGTAAGGGGTTAAAACGTTAGAAAAACACAAAATACAGACACCACCGTCCACCTGACGTGAGTGCATATGCTAAAGATATCAGTTCAAGCCCCAGCAACGTAGACTTATGTCCCTCGTTGGTTTCGGATGCATAAAACCACGTCCCGAACCGTCCTGGAAACCGCTTTTTGGACAGAACATTTTGCTTCAGATGTCATTTATGTACATTTCCGATGTATTAAGTTTCAAACGAAACGCGTATTTGAAGATACACGATTAACTAATTATAATTAGTTTGAACGAATGTCATTAATTCACTCGGAGTGAAATAATACGCCCGTTTGTGAAAGCACGATTTGATCTCTCTCTCTGACCTTTCGGTCAGTTGCGAAATCTACCAATCATGAGTTGCCGATTATCCGACCGGTCATTTGAGGATTTTTTTGGTCCCGTTGTGAATAACGACATGCGTGATTAAGTCCAATAAACGTGCTCGGGAATTGTCGAATGATTCATCACATAGAAACAGATCCCATGGGAAGATAATTTCTGGCATTTTGGACTATAAAAACGTATTTAGCGTTAATTTCTATATCGAATTGCTAATTATAATCCCTTGATATATCCGGGGGTGGGGGTGGGGTTGGGGGAGGGGGTCTGGAAAAAAATTGCAAATACAGGGTCAAACAATTTTTTCAGCCCTTCAGACACCCTACCTGCAATTTTTATTATTCTTTCAGGGCCATATTCGGGGACCCACCCCCTAAACTCTTAGAACAAACACCCAAATAAAATGCAGACGTAGCCCTGTCTAGCGGAGAATTGTTCCATTACTTAATATTTAAGACCATTCCACTCACTATTCCAGCATTTTAATAAATCTCTGAGGCTGCAAGGGAAATAATTCTAATGAGATTGAATGGAAATAGCAACAAAATATTATCAAATAAGTCTGAGTAAGTCACTGAATACGTCCCGAATAAGTCTGAGGTAATAATACCCTGATGCCCTAGCCTGTACTAGATTATTTAGCAATCCCACTGAATAGAAAGCACTCTTCATTCCTCTATTTTGAGCTAATAGGGATAGCAAAACTTCACCTTTTCTATTTCTGTGGTATGCACTTGTGACATGAGGGAAGTCACACTCACAACACTCATAGTCAGAATGTCTGCATATCTTGTAGGGGTGATAAATGGTAAGTGATTGACACAACATGGCATTCATTTTTGTTCAGATGGCCACTTTATCCCTTTACCTAACATGAAAAGCAGACGACACTTGCAAAAGAAATTCTTGAATAACTATTTTTTTCATTTTTTTGTCTCCAAAACATAGGTTATGACCCCTCATTGGAACGAGCTCGACGAGCTCGTTCCAATGAGGGGTCATAACCAATGTTTTGGAGACAAAAAAAATGAAAATTAATTGGCGATTTTTTAGAATAGCGCTGGCCGGTTTTGGCCGTTACGTTAGGCAAAGGGTTAACTAACAAACATTTGCTCGGTGGGGAAGGGGGGGGGGGGGTGGGGTTGGATTTAGTTGTTTTATGTTTTATTGTTTTCTACCAATGGCTCAGGTGGTATTATGATTTTTGTTTATATAAGCATTCTGAAATTATTTTTGACTATTTTCTCCTTCAATTAACGTGCAATGGTTAGATAAATTAGGAAGGATAGAGGCAAGCCCATGTCTTTACATCCAAGAAACACTACTGCATACTAAATCAGACTGATTAAATCACAATTCCAAGTAGCGAGTTGTGTATTGCATCGTCTGAACTCGCTATTGGCTGTAACTAGCTACACGGAAAAGGGAATGTCGATCGGGCATCAGCTTGTGATCAATGGATTGAATTTACATTTATTTATTTGTCCACGGTGCGGGCCATATATATATATATCTATATTAATGGATCAGTATGAATCTGTGTTAGAAGAGGAGGGAGTCCGATGGGGAATTCTCCATGAGGTAATATCCGCGGGGGTACTCTCTCGGGGGTGGGTGGGTGGGGAGTCCCGTCCATAATGACGCCGGGGGAGTGACCGGGGGAAACTAAAGGGGTGTAATATACCGGGTGATTTCTCGCGGACGGGGTTCTCTTCGCTGGTGTCTCTGGGGGGGGGGGGGGATCATCAGGGGGGTACTCCCCCGATGTATACTGTACGCACACAACACATATATACAAATGTTTAGGGTATGTAGATAGGTAGGCAGTTATTATTTTTTAAAGGCAATGGCATAGATGGACAAACAAAGAGACCGTGAAAAAGACAAATTCAGAGCGCCCAAAAACAAATGTGAAGAATGCTTTGTGATATTCTGTAAACTACGGTACGCTGAGATGTGCCGAAATGTCGAAACTGGTCGTCTGAGCTGACATCACTAAAACCTGTATTGTACATAACGTCAGAGCCTTAAATATTAGTTTTGAGCTGTGCCACACACTAGATTTACAGTCAAGTAAATATAGCATCGGCCAAACTTGAAAGGTAACCGGGCATATTTATGATAATAAACAGAGGATATTTTAAGAGTATTGAGCTCATATGATATTTATAAAACGTCCCTGAGAATGTTCCATATTGCCGAGCTCAAATGAGGCAAGGTGGAAAATTCAGGACAAGTCATATTCTTTTTTTCTCACATGAGAGCAAATTTCCCCAAAAATTCATCAGTCAATAAAGTTGTGGAATGGTTTATCCGCCATACAACAAAATTGTTCCAACAGTCTAATACAAGCCGTGCATTGTAGATAAATGTGGGTTTTCATTTAATTTTCCGATTATTTTGTTAGAACTTATCATACGCAATATCTACAAAAATAACTGGCGTTTCAGTATAAATTGCTGTGATTTGTGTTTAGGCCTAACACACAGCGATACAACTAAAATTTAATAACACTTTGAAATATTAATTGGTGTTTTTTAATGATTGTATGTACTTTTCAGAGTCATATCATGTGAGAAATTTGTGTTATGCATTTTGCCTAAACTATCGAAGAAACCTGTTTAATTAACCCTTTACCCAACGAATCGGCCGCATCCGCCCGCGTAATATGCAAATTCAGCAGTTGAAAAAATATTATTTTTCAAAAAATTTCCACAAAACCATATCATGTGACCCCTCGTTGGAACGAGCTCGTCGAGCTCGTTCCAACGAGGGGTCACATGATATGGTTTTGTTGAAATTTTTTGAAAAATTTAAAAAAATGGTATTTAAAATAATAAATTTTGATATCGTCTGCGTTGGGTAAAGGGTTAGAAACCAGTATGCATAATTCCAATCTATGTTATAGTAATCCATAGCTGGAGGATACAAATATTTTTTTTATCTTATTTATTACTGTATGGGGGCTTTTTCAAATGGTAGATTTAGCTTTTAGTTGTCCCATGTCTCCAGCCAAGTGAAAATATTTTAGAAAAAGGGAGAAGATATCAAAAGAGCATTTTCTTATCACCAGACATATTGCAGCTCAGATGTTCTTTCTAGCAGTCTTGTTTAGGCTTACTTTGGGATGATGATACTCCTTTGTACAGACCTTGATTACAAAACAATTCTAACGCGTCGAAGTATACAGTCCACGTGAAAAGTAGGTTCGTAAATCATAGTGTAATACTCTGTCCTGTTTCTAACCGCTGAAGCAACTGATGATTATGAGCGGTCACAACTGACCTGTCCTGTGTACTGAGGCGTACTGCACGTCGATGGTGCGCATGTCTTCAACCAATCTAACCCTGCCTGTGCTGCCCTGTGCTGCGGTGCAGAGTTCAGAGTTACGATGTTGGAGAGCTGACAGCTGCTCGTCGTTGCTCGGTGGTTCTCTCCGGGTACTCCGGCTTCCTCCACCCGTAAAACTGTCACGGTCACGATTAGCCATTGTGCATAAGTATGTGACCTTAAACACCAATAAATAAATAAATAATTAACTGACCTGTCAGTGAGAGATCAGATAGTGTCGTCACAAACGGGCGTATTATTTCACTCCGAGTGAGTTAATAAAATTTGTTCAAACTAATTATTTTTAGTTAATCGTGTATCTTCAAATACGCGTATCGTTTGAAACTGAAAACTGTTCGAAAATGTACATAAACGACATTTGAAGCTGAATTTTCAGGGCAAAAAGCGGTTTCCAGGGCGGATCGGGACGTCGTTTTATGCATCCGAAACCAACGAGGGACATAATACTACGTTACTGGGGCTGAAATGATATTTTTAACATGTGTACTTATGTCATGTGTACGGTGATGTCTGTGTTTTGTGTTTTTTCTAATGACTTAAAGTAAAAACGCTCGTATAAAAAAATCAACTTGCGTCTAAAAAATAGAAATGCGTCGCTTCGCAATCCGCCACTTCTGAAAAGGCGATTCGTCCGCTTATCCACTGTGGTAGTCTATTGAACATTATGTAAATCAACCTGATGATTGGAAGAGACTGGAGGATGAAACTCTAGTTTAAAGGTATAAAAAACAATATCTTACCTCCTACAAGTATCTGGGAATTTCATTGGTTCAAAGACGTCACATGCAGACTGCATATAAAACCATATACTGCCTGTCAACATCAATATACGCTTACAGTTATGGGTAATCTCCCTTTGTTCATTGATTATTCAAAATGGCGGCAGCCGATAAACGCTTCAAGTTGAAAGATTGAGTGATGGAAGCCCATATTTGGTCTGAAATGCAGGTTAGGCAACTTAAAAGGCTTCATGTTCTGTGGATGTGTGTCATATTACCTTCGAAATGAAACTGTTTGGCATGTATGAATTTGCCTTGTTACAATTTATGGGAGAGTGCCATAAATTGTAACAAGGCAAAGACACGTGAACACATTGTGAGAATTCTCTCATTTAATTTTGATCTTTGTATATTATTATATGCAGCAGTCGGTAAGATATATTCGTTACACAGTTTGTTGGTGGCCTAATATGGTATGTATGGTGTCATTTAATTCCATATTGGACTCGACTCTCGAGTCCAATATGGGATTTACTGACACCATATATACCATATTAGGCCACCAACAAACTGTTTTACTAATAATATTGAAATTTATTAAACAGACTGATTTCCTTTAGAAGCCATCGCATTTATTAAGCGGTTTCTTGGCATAAAATAAATCCCCAAGAGATGCTACATCACCACTTAACTAACGAATTGGTCGCATCCATACGCGTAATTTACAAACTGACTAGTTGAAAAAAATATTAGTTATTAAAAAAACATATCATGTGATCACTCATTGGAATGAGCTCGTTAAGCCCGATCCCATGAGGGGTCACATGATATGGTTTTGATTATTTGTTTTGAAAACATTGACAAAAAAATAACTGAAATATTAAAATTCTGATATTGTCTACGTTGCGCAAAGGTTAATATACTGTCGTCTGACAAGACTGAAATTCACACGGTGTAAAAAAATGTGCTCGACTCTCAATATATGGTTGAATGGAATACATTCTGGCCGCATAATACCAACCAATGAAATGGAATGTGTCAGTCTTGTATGACCATATGGCATCGTATCAAAATTACATGATTTGTTTTTTACAAAGGTTACTGGACGTATATTACCATTAACGTCTGTCGGAAACCATGGGGCTTGTTATTTATCGTCACACCATGCCACATAGATTTTGATATAGTTACTGGTATGTGGCATAAAATAACGGAAAGGAATTTTAAAAATCAGTGATAGGCTTGCTTAACCCTTTACCTAACATAAAAAGCAGACGACACTTGCAACAATAATTGTTGAATAACTATTTTTATTCATTTTTTGTCTCAAAAACGTTCCAACGAGGGGTCATAACCTATGTTTTTGAGACAAAAGAAAAAATAATGAAAATTAATTGGCGATTTTTGAGAATAGCGCTGGCCGGTTTTGGCCGTTACGTTAGGTAAAGGGTTAAGGGCTGTTGTGCCGCACTGTCTACCCAGGGCTTGCGGGATATACACACATATCTAGGCAACCAGCAAAACACGATACCATAATCTTATTGGTCAGACATGAGCGTATTCAACCTTTCGCCGATGAGCTAGAAAAGAGGAAAGACAGTTGGAGAAAATTATCTACTTCCTTTCCTATTCATTCTTAATTTGTTCCAGTGCATGTTGTAAAGTTTTAAACTGCAGCTGTAAAAATAGAACTTTAATTTGGTATACCGATTGAGGTGATCTGATCATTAGTAACAACAGTCGGTGATACTTTATCACCACCCTAAGATCCATCTGTATAGATCCTTTTACATGCTTAAACTTTATTTCAGCATAATGTTGCTTAAACTGCAAAGAGTTTGCCTCCGATTTATTTTGAAGAAGCAAGATCCAAAAGAACGCTGGGTCTGCTCAAATGCCAAGGAACAATATGCGATTCATGATTCTCTTTTATCGAATCTAGTTAGTTACTATTTATTTATTGTAGTTTAACGACATTTTTCGACAACCAGAGTATCCAAATGTTATGGCATTTAAGTGAAATAAATTGAGCCAAGAAATATAAACACCAGGATTTTCATAAACCATTGTCGAAGATTTCGGGATCGGGTGGTACATAAAGTTGAGATTTAATTATGACTAGTGTGTGTGAGGACGGTTGAGCCCCGCCGCTGGGCATGCAGTACGTGTTCCGTGCGTACAAGCCACTTTAGAATGGAGACACAGTTTAACGATCTGTGCTTTTGTTGATGAATGCACTGTTACTGTGATGGGAAAATATCTTCGTCCTTTTTCAGTCCTTTCGTATAGTGTATAACTTTTGATAATATCCCACTTGGACCGCAGTATTGCAGTCTAATCAGACTTCACCAATGCGTAATTACAGCCACGTGAGATATGTGAAGGCCTCAAAGAGAATTCAAGTCTACGAGTACATGTGATGCAGACAGAAAGAAACTCTTCACTTGTACTGGTGCCATTAATCCTTTCGGCCCTGGTCGTATATTCCATGTCAGTTCAGAGCCGAGCCATCAACTGATAGCGTCTATATTCGATACTTGGGGGAAGACCAATCGATGTTTTCAGTTTGCATCTTGGGGCTGCACGTTGAAAATCTTGATTGTCTACCACATAAATTCACTGAGCAGTTATCCACTTTATAAAGTCGGGTTGTATGAATATCCGGAAACGAAAAAGCGGCCTCAACTTTTTGTTATTTTATTGGGGTTTTAACGACACTTTCGACAGCTAGGGTCACTTGGTGTCGGACATTTGTACGGGTGGAGAATTCCTGAGCAACTGTCAGAATTCTCAACGTAGGACTCCACACAACCTGAGTTAGCATTGGTTGAAAACAGGTAAATTCGTCGCTTAAAAAATTCTTGACCACATGCACATCTGCACTTCATACTGATACTTCAGACCAAGTTTTGTTAACCCTTTACCTAACATGTAAAGCAGACGACACTTGCCAAAAAAATTCTTGAATAACTAAATTTTTTCATTTTTTGTCTCAAAAACATAGGTTATGACCCCTCGTTGGAACAAGCTCGACGAGCTTGTTCCAACGAGGGGTCATAACCTATGTTTTTGAGACAAAAAATGAAAATATTTTGAAAATTAATTGGAGATTTTTGAGAATAGCGATGGCCGGTTTTGGCCGTTACGTTGGGTAAAGGGTTAAAAAGCCCAATAAAAACTCTAGGTGGAGATTAGCGGACAAGGCTTTTGTGATGGAAATTTTGCTATTTCCAAGGGCCGTAATCACGCAAAATTCGTCGCATCGAAAATTCCTGACCATATGCACATCGACACTTGATACACATACTTTAGACCAAGTTTCGAAAAAATCCAATATAATAAATGTACGAGTTAAGCGGATAAGCCTTTGTGATGAAAATTTTTCTATTTCCAAGGGCCTTAACCACGCAAAAAATCTTCGTATCAAAACTTCCTGACCACATGCAATTCTACACTTGATACTGATACTTCATACCAAGTTTCGTAAAAATCCACTGAAAACGGACTGACGGACGAACACCATTTCAATATCCCCCCCCCCCCGATTTCGTCGGCGGGGAATAAAAAAAAATTGCCATCGGTTGTGTCAGGGTGTTCCATGGGGGAGGGGGGGGGGGGGAATCGAAAAAATGCTGAGTCAGTATATTTGCAAAAGTTTAAAACAATTTTTTTCTCCACAACCACTGATCAAGATCTTTTGATTTTTGATATACAGCATCCACGAGGGAGGGAGGTCTGGAGTCAGATACAAGTGTGTTAAAATGAAGCCCTTGGTTCATATTTGGGCTCAATATAGGAGCCCGAATTTTTAACTTGGGGCAATATGGGGAATGATCTTTAAAAATCTTCTTCAGATCCACCAGTCAGAATGCTTTGAAATTTGGTATGCAACATTTTTAGGGGTGGTCAGATTCAAATTTGTTCAAATCGAGGGCCCGGGTTAATATTTGGGTTCTCCTTGGGGGCCGAATTTTAACTTAGTGCAATTTGAGGGAATTTTTTTAAAAAATCTGCTTCTTCTGATCAGTAAGAAAGCTTTCACATTTGGTATACACCATCTCTAATGGGTCTCTAGGTTAATATTTTGGCTCTCTATGGTAGCCCAAATTTTAACTTAGTGCACTACGAGGAAATTTCTTTAAAAATCTTTTTCGGGGGGGGGGGGGGGGGGGGTCACATTCTAATTTGTTAAAATCGATTCTCTGGGTACATATTTGGGTTTCCTATGTGAGCCCAAATTTTAACTTTTTAAAATTAAAAATATTCATCAGATTCACCAGTTAGAATCCTTTCATACTTGGTATACAACATCTCTAGGTGGATAAGATTCAAGTTTGTACAAATCAGGTCCCTGGGTTAATATTTCGGCTCGCTATGGGAGCCCGAATTTTAACTTGGTGCAATATAAGGTGAGGTAATTTCTTTAAAAAGTAATCTTCTCCAGAACCATCTCTTAGAATGTTTTGATATTTGGTATACAACATCTCTAGGGGGAGAGGGGGTCAGATTCAAATTTGTACAAATCGAGTCCCTGAGTTAATATTTGGGCTTTTTATGGAAGCCTGAATTTGAACTTAGTGCAATATGAGGGAATTTCTTTAAAAATCATCTTCGCCAGATCCGCCAGTCAAGATGCTTTTGTATTTGGTATACAACATCTCTAAAGGGGTGTGATTCAAGTTTGTTCGAATCGGATCCCTGAGTTAATATGTGGGCACCCCCGATGGTAGTCCGAATTTCAACTTAATGCAATATGAGGAAATTTCTTTAAAAATCTCCTTCAGTTCCCCCTGTCAGACTGCTTTCATATTTAGTATACAGCATCCCAGGCATCCTAGTGGTGGAAGGGAAGGCCTCAGACTCAAGTTTGTGCAGGTTAAGTTCCTGGGTTGATATTTGAAACCCCAAGTTTTGCATTAATGGAAATCGGGGCATTATTTCTGTGGTAGCATCCCAGTACTTGAAAAAATCATCTGGTATAGACAACAGAGTTATAAATAATTAAATAAATTCATTCCTCCGTAGTGTTAACTAAGTATAGATGCTAATTAATTCCTTCCTAAAACGACTATTGTCAGGTTAGCGCGTCAGGCCCCATTGGGCCTCTTGTTCAAGTAAGTCAGCATATGAGAAAAAGGTTTCCGGGAGTTAATTTCAACAATTACCGACAGGCTTCAAATATTTCAGTTTCTGAACTTTCACGAGGTCAGGTTTATGAAACGAGTTCACATATCAGCTTCGCCTACCCAGTTTCTTCAGACGTTATGCCCCTTCAACTTTTATTTTTATTCAGTCAGCATATATGAGGGGGAATTTCTTTAAAAATATTCGTCTTCAGATTCACCTGTCAGAATCCTTTCATATTTGGGATACAACATCTCAAGGTGGGTAAGATTCAAGCTTGTTCAAATCGGGTCCCTGGGTTAATATTTGGGCTCATTATGATAGCCCGCATTTCAACTTAGTGCAATATGAGGACGTTTCTTTAAAAATCTTCTCCTTCAGATCCCCCAGTCAGACTACTTTCACATTTGGTATACAGCATACTGGTGGTGGAAGGGAAGGGCTCAGATTCAAGTTTGTTCAGGTTATGTCCCTAGGTTGATATTTGGACTCACAAGTTTTGCATTACTAGAAATCGGGGCATTATTTCTGTGGTAGCATCCCAGTACTAGAAATAAAATCATCTGGCATGGACAACAGAGTTATAAATTATTAAATAACTTCACTCCTCTGAAGTGTTAACTAGCAAAAGAGGCTAACTAAATCCATCCTTAAACAACTATTGTCTGGTGAGCGCCTCGGGTCCTATGGGAGTTAATTTCAACAATTACCGACGGGCTTCAAATATTTCAGTTTTTGAACTTTGACAAGATAAAGTATGTGAAATGAGTTCACATATCAGCTTCGCCTACCCAGTTTGTTCAGAAGTTATGCCCTTTCAACATATATTTTTATTCATATCGGCATATTATGAGGGAATGTCCTTTTTCCAATGATTACCAGCCGATTAAAGTTATATTTGGTGTGTGACCTCGCAGAACAATAAAATGAAATGTGTTTGCATTCCAGCTTCGCCCGACGTATTTTGCTAAACTTTACCTCAGTTTACATTAACTGTTTTTAGTAAATCCGCACCCGACCAAAAGTTGCCCGTTTTTTTAAAATATTTTCTCACTGATTACCAACCGATTCCAATTATTTCTGGTTTCTGGCCGCATGGTACAATGAAGTGAAGAGAGATTGCATTCCAAAATTGTTTGTCAGTGATCCCCGCTGATAAAAATATAAAAGCTAAAACTCTTGTTTAAATGGCACCCTTCTCAGCCAGCTATCTTGATTTTCGCTAATATTATTTCTCTTTTCACTTGGGTTGTTGTATTTATTTTAGCTGAGTCTGTGAGGGCCCACCTCCTTCTTGATGTCCCTACCTAATGCTCCTCCCTTTTTCTGATCTTCTGATAGTGCTACTCAAATCCATTCATACCCCTTGGTCAATTTCTTCACCCTGACAAATCCGTGTCTCACGGAGGCCTGTCATATCATGAATCTCTTCCTCCACAATGGTCGTGATTTCACTCACTTAATGGATGCATCTTTAACAGTTTCCTATCAGTTTCCTATCGTCACCCGTTTCGCTTTGATTTTTTTTTCTATTTTATGTTCTCTGCTTTGTTAGATGTAGCAGAAATAGTGTTCAATAAATGCATGAAGCTTCCGCAGATGTCTTCACATGATGATCTTGATGGCAACTCACTTAGAATCATTTATGATACTGATGACACATTTGAAGTGGAATTTACGTATGAATTTCTAGATGATGCTTACTCAAAATGGGATGACATAGATGAACCAGGTACAGTATAACTAATATAAAATCGTAGACGTTACCCCATTCCTTGCCTATCAAGAATAACTGGTGATACAAAATTTATACCATGGTTACCTATTCTACAATATATGAAAAGCCTAAATTTTAGCTTTACATACCAACCGTGGTGAACACGCCGGCAATGGGATTTCAGTAGTTAAAATTTACACCTACAGTGGAACTACATCCAAGTTGACCTTTGGAGACGTCGACCTGAATGCAAACTTATCTAAATATATCATTCGTCACCTCGCGAAGAGTGAAATGAATTTATCGCACGTCGCCTCAGGAAGAGTGAAATGAAAGTGACAATTGTTTATTACGTTTTTAAATGAGTTTACCCCATAAGACACCAAAAACGTAACAAACATGCATTGTCTCATGTTAATAAAGCATCCATAACTCGAAATGGTATGTTATTATGCTATTAAAAAGTTTCATTTTCAGTTTCGTTTCGGCGATAAAACTGACGGCGGAAGTACCGCCCACCGATGCTCGTGTAAACAAAAGCCGATTCGCATGTATGTACGTCTGGAGCTCAGTAAATCGAGAAAAAATAATAGCGACTCTTAATAATCTGACGATCATTGTATAAATAAAATGTACCCATAGTAGCTTGGTGTACCAAATGTTCACCACTCGTGGTGAAGCGGTGTTAACCGCACGCCAAAGCCTCGCGGTTAATATCACTTGACCACTCGTTGTGAACATTTGGTACACCAAGCTACTATGGGTATATTCTATATAAAATCGTAGACGTTACCCCATTCCTTGCGTATCAAGAGTAACTGGTGATACAAAATGTCTTGAGTAACTAAAAAAGGTTTGGTAAACATGAAAAACTGCGTACCAAATTACTGAAAACATACCAAGTTTTTTCGAAATTTTCACGTTTTCTTTACATTCTTTGATGTTTAGTCTTCAAATATTGATAAAAAACGAACTTTTTTATTTTATTTAGGGATTTAGTTTACCCTTTTGTCGTCAAACGGAAAAATCGTCTCTTTGACAAGTATTTATCAGCATTCTGTCGAAGCAATCTGTGAAGCATGCGACTTCATGGCGGTTGTCTCTCATTTATGGGGAACTAATTATTAATAGCTTAGTATAGGTTGGGTTTGGATTATCTCACCCTAACTTTTACATTACTGACCCTAACACGTCAAACGCGGCGCGATTACGCTGACTTATTAATTTACCTAAGCAATTGAAGAAAATGTACAGTAATTAGTTCAGTTAAGGTTGGGTGGGGTAGCTAACCCCAACCTTCACATTACTGACACTAACTCATCAAAAGCGGCTTCATTGTATAGAGTAATTATTGACTTACCCGCGATACTTACAGAGTTTTGCTAATCGGACGCAACTGCCTTCTGACCAAAAAAAAAAGACGGAATACGCGTTCGACGAGTTTCTCACTTCGAGAAAATAATAAGTTCTAAAAAGAAGCTAGAAAGTCCCCTTTCTCCTCCAAAACTATGATATTTAATGCTTACAATTTTTCCGCTCTTAGACTCTAAAATGTAGTTCAAGAATCCTAGTTGGAACGAGCTCGACTAGCTCGTTCCAGTGATGGTTCATAAGCTTTGTTTCCAAGAAAACGTGTTTAAAAAATAATATAATTTGGTTGGAAATTTTTATAAATCAAGCTAGTCGATTCTAGTCGTTGTCGTTCGATAAATAGACAGAACCACACAAGCGTTTGAATGGGTTAATGGTTATCGCACGAGTTTGGTTGGGCGCAAGAATACCACGAGAGGCGAAGCCTCGAGTGGTATTCTGCGCCAAACCAAACGAGTGCGATAAACATTAACCCATTCAAACGCTTGTGTGCCTCTGTATTTATTACACACCTTCACGAATTTCTGAAACAGGCCTTTCGCGGTAATACTAAGTGAGAATTAATTCATAGTTTCACTTGCAAATTGTAATGGCTAATGTGTCACCACTTCGATCGATGAAACACTGTTCATCTGAAATACAGTTTACCGTCTTTTTATGCCTCAATTTTACAGCGCGAATTCTGAACGGTTGATGTGATCCCACCAAAAAAGTTACCACACATTCACAAGAAACAATAGGTGTAAATTCGGAAAATCCACCAATGAGATATTATTAAAAGAAACTCACATGTTTATCTAACTTTCAAATTCCATGCGACTGTTGTTACTCGACTGATTGACAGACAGGTTAAGATTTAAGTCAAGATTACAGTAGCCATTGTCAATTCATCCCACGTAAATTAAATTTATATCCTTATTATCCAAGAGAAATGATAGTATTGTTCACTATGCCTGCTCAAAATTTATTAAAGTTCGTGTTATAGCCTGTAACAGGGGTACAGAATCCATACAAAATCAAGTGAATATCGAAAGGCAATTTGTTTTGTATTTCGAATTGGTGACCTAGAAACTTGCTCGCGCAACGTACGTCATTCATTCGAAATGACGTCACTCATAGACGCTTTCATATTCTGTCTACATTGTTCTTTAGTTTGAAATGTATGCCAGTCATTTCCATGCCATACTTTAACCCATCAGGTTTTTTAATCAATAGTCAGTCAGTATTGTTCGCGTTAAGAAAATAAATTAGAAAGTTTCTTTTGATGGTCGGTCAGTGTATCGGACATGAGCTTCATCAGAAACAATATAAACTCAGATACTACAGACCGCGAACATCCACTTCACAACATCAAAATGAATGACCCATTGCATCAAAACGGGCCCATGTACTGTATCCCCAGAAATATGACTGGCTCCATTCTTACATTAAAAATGTGCAAAAGTCTGTATCCCACACATGTGCAATAAAAGTTTATTTTTATCACACATCCTAGAATGTCGTGAACAAACCTTAATTTTAAATGGGTGTGTAATAAAGGATAAAATTACATTTTATCTGATAAACATAATCTCAAATGCGTCGGTAAACCTCGGCCCAGGTCGATTTCAGTGAACTCGATTCAGAAATTTTGTATCAGCTAGTGTCTAGTGACTCATTAGAGATCCTCAAAATCTGGAAATGCAAACAAATTAAGTCTCACTTGACTAATGAATTCCTCATTCGATCGCTTCCGTGTGTTTTTTCTTACGTACTTCAAATATCTTCTAAATCGAGGCGAAGATGGTTGACTGACGGGTCAAACGCTTTGCCTTGAAGGAAAAATGAAAATGTAACAAAAAACTGAATGGTGATTGTTATGAATAGCTCTACCGTTACGTTCTGTGAAAGGTTAATTGGTGTCGTTGCATTCAACAAGTCAGAAATAATCAGTTGCAGAGGCGGCGGAACCAGTGGGGCACGTGCTCCTCCACTTTTCCCCCAGGTATGTTTCGCAGTTATACAATGAGTTAAAATGGACGCATACAAATGTGTCAATATACTGGCATTTCTGTAATATTATTTGCAAATCCAAACAATATTTAGCCAAAGAATCCCACTTTCGGTCGCTTCGGTCCGTTTCTTCTTCTTCAACTATCTTCCAACCCGAAGGCTGGCCTTCGGGTTGGAATATGGTTGACGTAAAAGAAACGGACAAGTTTATTGCCTCCTTGCCATGTTGACATTATTCGCTTGTAAATTCTGTCAGGAGACAACTCACATAAGCTTCTGCTTGTTGCTGGAGCCGCATTCCAGTTCTTTATTGTTGTTCTATACGTATTTATATTTGCTCACCATTTAGCTTGTCATCATAATGTTTCATTGTTTTGGAAATAAAATATTGTTTAAACTAAACTAAGGTAGGTGTCACTGGAAGGATGAGAAATTTCCATGCTATTTCCAATTATGTTTTTCCTATAGGGGTTCTGAAACACTGGTGACTGAGTTCCAGAAAAGTATTCAAACACAAGAAATGTTAAAACCCATGCATGTCTATATGTTTTTCTTAGTTTTCTATTTTTACTCAAATCTGAGATAAAAAATGCCAAAAATATGTTTTCGATCGGCTTCGACCTAGATACCTCAGTGTTTCGGACCCCCCCCCCCCCCCCCCCAAAAAAAAAAAAATGATAATCGGAAATGTCTAACCCTTTACATTTGCCTCATCTGAGCGCCGGACCAATTGTAAAACGTTCGATTATTTCACAAAGCTATCTCATCAGATCCATTGGATACGCGAACCTAGATCAGTTTTTGCAATAATGATCTGCGTTCATAATCCATTTAAACTGCAAGTATTTGTATCTAAACATTAAAACATACACACCCACGGCACTTTTTTTAGTCAGTGCGAAATGAGGAATGTTGATGCTTACATGTACTCAGTAAATGTAGCACAACAGAAAATCTTGGCAGACTGGGAACTTTCCACGCATTTCATGTTCATTCTTAGAGAAACACGTAATTTTCATCTAAAAATATTTCGTAATTTTATTAAATATGTCTTTTAAAGATGGATCCAAGACGAGTATCTGCTGATTTTCTTGTGGAGGGTAGGGTTAGCATGTTTAGCTATAAGTTAAAAATAGAAATAAAACCAGTCGAATTATCAGAAGTCGGTAAAAAAATCGAGAGCACTGTATATTAACCCTTTACCTAACGAATCGCCTGCATCCGACCGCGTAATACGCAAATTCAGCAGTTGAAAAAATACTATTTTTCAAAAAATTTCAACAAAACCATATCATGTGACCTCCCTCCCCCCTCGTTGGAACGAGCTCGTTCCAACGAGGGGTCACACGATATGGTTTTGTTGAAATTTTTTTGAGAAAATTAAAAAAATGATATTTAAAATAATAAATTTTGATATCGTCTGCGTTGGTAAAGGGTTAAAAAAACACCAGAACCAATAAATCTGATTTCCTGATGTCTAACAAAAGACTTAATGAGAAAAACGTAGATCCACAAGTTATGGATCCAGATAAGTTACACACTTCACTCTTATTTTATTTCGTTTTAACGAAATATGATGATCCAATAGCGAAATACTATTTCATTTTAACCCATTACCCAACGTAACGGCCAAAACCGACCAGCGCTATTCTCAAAAACCGCCAATTAATTTTCATTATATTTTCATTTTTTGTCTCAAAAACATAGGTTATGACCCCTCATTGGAACGGGCTCGTTGAGCTCGTTCCAATGAGGGGTCATAACCTATGTTTTTGAGACAAAAAATGAAAGAAATTAGTTATTCAAGAATTTATTTTACAGGTATCGTCTGCTTTTCACGAAATAATACTTCAAAATAATGAACTAATATTTCGAAATAACGAAATTATTATTTCTTTTTAACGAAATATTAAAGAATAAATATTGTTTCCGCTTTAAAGTAATATTAATTCGTTTTTGCGAATATTATTTCCCTATGTTATCTTGTTAAAACGAAATAATATTTCGTTCAAATGAAAACAATAAGAGTGGACTGTGCCACTTTCAAGGCTCCATAACAGGTCGAGTTATGATATTGCCTGAAACCCAATTTTTAACAAAATTTTATTGTAAAAATCCCGTGACCTTCGACCTTGAGACTACTGACTACAAAATTGATAGGGTTCTTCTCTTGCCACACTCTAAAATCGGTTGGGTTGAAAATCAACCGAAATCAACTGTGTTGAGTGGATATTAACCCAAATTGGATCATATTCGCTCAAACCAGTTGATTCCGGTTACTTTTTCACCAGCTGATTTCAGAGTGCACGCGCATTTATTAGTCTGTGTGAAAAACACAGACTATTCTTTTTGTACGGTTTCTTTTCTTTTCTTTTTTTATTTTTCTTCTTCTTCCCTCTTTTTCTAGGCACCCTATGTTTTTTTCCTGTAACAGTAAATTTCCTGTAACAGTAATTTCTCCCGAAGTAATACTATGTTGTATTTATTCACAGTGAAGACAATGTAAACAGAAATGGAGGTAGCTGTCAAACATTAAATGTTATGGGCTATTTCAATCAGATTCCAGCTCCTCAATCCAAGTTAAGAGAAACCCTTTGCTTTACAAGGAAATAAAGTATAAATTATTCAGTTCATTGCTTTTAACCCTCTCAAGACTTCAATGTAGGCTCCAAAGATTTTCATACAATGTGAGAATAATCATAACCCTTTCCATACGCACATTACTGCTCTAAACATCGTTCAAATAAACGTCAGAGCAACAGATGTCCACTTCTGATTCCTTGATCGAACCCTTTGAATGTTGTACACATATATGCTTTTTCCTGGTTTCTTGGAAACATTTATCTGATACCTGTATCAATATCTTTAAATACTATTAACGAAAACCTATTTCTGATTTCTTCAAAGATATTTTACCCCCAAAATAAGCTTCCATAAATTCTCTTTCTATTTTGTTTATTTCTGATGCTTTAACCCATTTCACACAGACTTGAATTTACTTGATGCAGTAAATTCTGTTCTCAAATTTATCTCGAGTTTGGATTAGCTGTTACAATTGGAAGTGCTGTTATCATCGGTACCACAAAGCGCTAATTTCTGTGACAGTGGCAATGACCTTGGAAATCGAAAGAGTTCCTTACCTCCCATGAGGTTTCCGATCCTATTGTTTGGTGGGCCTTTGTTACGTAAAACAAAAGATATTGCCCGCAAACCATTTTATACTAAGTTATTTTTATAAAAGCAGTTCCGTGACGTTTCAACACTTCGGTTGTAGAGTGACAAACAGATAAACTGCTTTCCCTTCCATAAAGGTACATAATCTATTAACGCGCTTGAGATTTGTCACATAAAACAAAAGTCATTACCTGGGAACCAATTTTCGCCAAAGTTTCCGCGAAATTCGACCTACAGCTACCAACTCCTAAATATATAGGGATTTTTCTCTTCTTTCCATCTTCAAATATTCGCTGAAAATTCTGTTAAGCTGTAATAAATGGAACTAATGTTATCGCTTCCAGCCCAAAAAGTGATATGATAGGAACGGTGGCCTTGACCTTTAGACGACAAACTTGAAAACTGATATGTTCTGAAATCTTTCAAGAGGGTACTGGTCAATCCTGAAAATTTGTGGACCCACGTTTAGAGCTGGGCGGCTTTAATTTTTCAGATTCGGTTCGGTTTCGGTTCAGTTTCAGGTAAAAAACTCAGTAGTTTCAGTTCAGTTTTTCTGTGTGTTAAGAACCTGAACGTATAGTGAACAACACTTCGCATTCCGTAAATTGGGAAATAAACTGCAAAAGTTTGTGCGACACTACTCAACACAAAATGTACTGTCTTTAAATACAGCCATCGGGTTCAGCCCAACTACCCTTTGACCATTCTTAGAGGTTATAGAGGGTCAGTTGTTAAGCCCATTGAGACACACAAAAACACATAGATTTGGGTAACGAATGAATAAAGTTTATCTAATCGATAGCGTGTTCTCATTGTCACATTTTCTCCCTTATTGTGGACGAGCCAACAAGGGAGAAAATGTGACGAGAACACGACGTATTCGCCCTTTTCAGGGCAGACTAAGTAACGAGATTCCATGGTAAGATAGTTTATCAGTTTTGCACAAACACAGTAAAACCGTTTGGTCGGTTTCTGGTGCCTCTTGCTGTTAGGTTTTCCGGTTCGCCGCCGAGACCGAACCGGAAAACCGAAAACCCGCACAACTCCACCACCGTTGGGTAAAACAAAAGATATTGCAAGAAAACCAACTTTTGTGGCTAAGATTCTTTCCCTTCCATAGGTGGATCTGATCTGTTAACTTGATAAACATGTGGCATAGAAAACAAAAGTTGTTACCTTAACCCCCTGCACACTGATGTCAAAATATCTAAATTTCAGGCAGAAAAAAATTCCCAATGCAACTAGAAATTTAACCAATTCAATCTCGTTTGACAGAGCTCATTGAGCTCTGTCAAACGAGATTGAATTGGTTAAATGTCTAGGTGCATTATGAGAAAAAACAGCTTCCTGAAATTTTGGTATTTTGTCATCAGAGTGAAGGGGGTTAAGTACCCTAGAAACCAAATGTAATGAGGTTCTAGTCATAGTAACGTTGTTGATACCTACTTCAATATCGATATGGTTATTTTTCGCTCCATTCGCAAATATATTCTGCAAACGTGGTTGAACTGTGGTAAACAGAACTAATCCATCGCCAGAGACCATAAAGTGCCATTTTTAGTAACAGAGACCTGGACCTTTGGCAGACAAACCTGAAAATCAATATGGTTCTTTTCTGGTCATGAGGATATTAGTGACGTCAATTTGGTGGACCAGCGTATGATAGAACTAAAGTTATTGACTGTAAAATAATTGTTAACGACCTCCCACTCACCCGCCTTCATCAAACTAATAGCCGATTTTGACTTCGTCACATCTCGACTAAAAATGTAAACCTTCAACTTCAGAGAAACACGAAAACGTCCTCAAATTAACAGATTTTCAGTTTAATTTTCTTTTACATATTCAAATTGGGCATACGCTGGTTGTTAAATGGCTTTAGTGATTAGCTCTACATTTCTCTATTTAGCTCAGTGGTGTGAGTTAAAGACGTATACAAAAAGTGAGAATCATTTTTGAGGATTATTTATGCACGCTGAAGCAACAAGGATTTGAGATTTATAAATTGAAAAATACAGTCATCAATAGATGTTATGTTGAAATATAAACCCTTTTGTATTTATAACCTTAGGGAAACAGTCGATGTCCCGAACTTTTAATACAAAAGTAGAAAGAGGTTCACGATTTGGTCGCGATGCAGTCGACTTTCTCTGTCAGCCTTTTATTTAACGACACTCTTCTAAAAAAGACATGTGTAAACATTGCATCCTGAGAACTATTTTCGTTTGCTTTTGCAATATTTTATTTGAGAAGTCTCCGTTCACCGGTGTAGATGTGTGCCTACCAGATCGTCATTCTATCGTGATCCCATCGAGAAAAACAACGGCTTATCGACCAGTATTGTAGTTGAAATGCGTCTGATGGGAATTGATCTAATGCGTATACGTGCTGTGGGACGTGGTTTAACAATGTCCAGTAGGAATTAACCGTGCAAATAGTAGTTTTGACCTCGGGGAAAAGACATGTTTGTGACAGGAAATAATTAATTTTTGAAGAAAAATGTCATCTTCAGCGGTCTGTTATTTTCTTGCGTGGTACTCTTGTTTTGAATCGAAGTGTTTCATTGGCTCAAACATTCTCCCACGAATCCCTGCGATATCTTTGTGAATTCAAACCGATGCACAATGACCAATCAGATGCGTTCTTACATCCCGTTGGATGGATTCCGAGCGTGGTTTTTCTGACACATTTTTCAATGATTGTATTCTATCTGATAATGCTGAACACAGACAAGAGTTGCAGTGTAATATATCGGAATATTTAGAGATTTTATTGGCAGAAAAAGCACAACATACTGTAAATTCACATCGGGGCACAAAGCTAGTGCAAAGTGTAGCCCACGTTTTCCTTTTTTACACCTTTCGATTGACTAGTACATTATTTGTTGGTTTGCTAAGACAGAATTCATTTTCAGTACATTCACTAGGATGTCAAACAAGTCCAAAAAAGATGAAAGTCTTCTACGTTCTGGCAAAAAGTAAAGAGAGCGAGAAGTTTCGACACCCTTATAATGAAGAAACGATCAGAGATGAGAACAAACAAAGTGACTGTTGACAAGCATGTCGTTTTTAGTCGACCATTTGACCTCGCCCTCTATGCGCCCCCCCCCCCCCCACACACACCAAATTAAAATTAAGATAGTAACAGAAGACCCCCCCCCCCCCCCCTTTTAATCCTTGAGGTTCTGGATTCTTTTCCAGCATTTCTACTAGAATCACTCCTCGTGAGTCTAGCTATCGTCTTAGCAGTATGTTTTTGCTCCAGTGGCAGCCAAGACAATTCTAAAAACCACTGCCGGGGTAATGTGTCTATTGTTAACAGGGCCTCTCCTTGATTGTACTAGATAAAGATAATTAACAGTTCCAAAATGATAGCATCAAAGTAAGGTCTATGGTAAAGGGTTCCCATCATTGTGAAATGACTGTTATACTAAGGTAGCTGTTACGTCCCTCAACAGTGTCGGACAAGTATACATTGCCACCCATGGCAAAACTTCAGCGCCGCCCTACCCCTCATGCCTGATAATCCAGATTCCAATATGAAACCAGCCACTAAGAAATACTTAGTGATGCATCATGCATAGCTAGGTATTTTTGGGAGGCTGGTTTCATATAGACATCTGGATTTCATGGCTTTATTGAAATATTTCGCCAGCCACAAGACATGCCGCTCTGGATGGTCGCCTCCATCCGAGCACCCACCCCACCCCCTGCCCCCTCACCACCACTGCTCTTGAACCTTTTTTCCTGTGATTTTCGAAACGACGTAAAATAGAAATTCTGTTGTGACGTTCGAAATCAGTGGCTATTGTAGTCACCAATTGACATCCCATTGCTATGGAGTAGTTCTACAGTTGGAGTGGCCATAAACATGAGGAAGAGCAGGCGAATATGATAAGTCTGGGATTTTAAATTCTGCCCCAATAGGTTTAAACCGTATCATACTTTTTGGAAAATGTCATGGTGCGCAACTGCATGCATTTATTTATTGAAATTTAACGGGTGGATGAAGCCGGGCTACACGGAGAGAACCACCGAGCAGCGGTGTGTAACTGTCAGACTTCCCAACATACCAACTTCACACAAGCGGGTTTAGAAATTGTTGAAGGCAAGAACACCATCTATGTGCAGTACGCCTTAGTACACAGCGCCAACGCGCCCCACGTGGGCAATCGGGATTAAGTGCCTTACCCAAGGATACTACGCAGTTACCGCTGGTCGGGATCAAACCGCGGACCTTTCAGTTTGAAGTCCAGTGTCCCTACCACTGAGTCACCACGTTCCATGCACATGCATGCTGTGAGTATAAGTACATCTGTCATAGTGCGCATCTATATTATTTGCGTATATGCACTAGTGGCGACTGGTGCATATACACACAACATGCGTACCATGACATTTTATAAAAGAAATGTTCTAACCTATAAACTTTCTGATTAAATTATTATTGAACCTTCCTATAAATAAACAGTCGCTCGCTCATTTTGCTATGAATAATAACCACTAATTAAATGGTCATGATATTTAAAGATTACTACCTGGTCCGTTTCTTATCGTCCGAGATATCAGCCGAGGTAACTTTACATCAGCCTTCTGCCAAATTATTTGGTTAGTTTCATATCGACCGAGATATCTGCCCGAGGTGACTTCACATCATCCTGAGACGAATATCGAAAGCTGATGTGAAGTTACCGAGGGCTGATATCTAGGCCAATATGAAACTAACCAAGTAAAAACCATTTCATTTATTAAACCAAATCAAATGATTACAGAAATTCTCAGATCTGTTACAGTTTTCTGACAGTGTAATGGATAGAGAATATCTACGCTGTTTTAGTCTATATCGAGAATTATGTGATGAGTGTGGACCACAAAGTTGTATTTTTCACGAGCGCTTGCGCGAGTGAACAATAATACTTTGACGTCCACACAAATGAGATGATTCCCGATATTCACTAAAACAGCGTGGATTTTCTTTTTTATTATATGCTACGTGACATATTATTGAGCAATATTCAGCTCAGTTCGACTGCAAATAGTTTCAAGAAAATAACAAGAAGCTGCTCATCGTTCCTTCAAGGCGACGCCATGCGCCGAAGCGTAACGTCATTTAGGAAGCTACTGAAAAAAATCGTCTTGTGGACCTGAAATATTATTTTTCACATGCGCTCGTGAAATATAAAACTTTCAGGACCACACTCATGAGATAATTCCAGATACTGACTAAAATAGAGTAGATTTTCTTTTTTATTGTATGCTACGAGACATTTTATTGCACAATATTCAGCTCAATTCGACGAGAAAAACGTACGTTTCAAAGCAATAACAAAGATCAGCCAAAGATCAGCTGATCGTTCCTTCAAGGCGACGTGATGCGGGGTAGCGTGGCGTTGTTTAGGAAGCTACTGAGGGATATTCCTCGATGTCCATTGAGTCGGTGGATATCGAGAAATATCTTTAAGATAATTTGCGATAACTCACAGGCTAGTATATAATTGTTTCTCATCCTTCCTCTTCTCCAAGTTCAGCTGAACTATCTCTGCTCTCACTGCATCGAATTTACGCTTTACTTGTCTGAATTTTGCTTTGTGTTAAATTTGTGTACAACTCTCTTCTCTTCATCCACCTAATCAGGCCTGAAAATAAGCAGTCTGACATTTGCAGAATGAGGTCCCCAGAGGTTGAATTTGATGATGCTATTCCATACAGTATGCCAATTTATTCTCTGGGTACGTCTTGCTGTTTAGGGTTTGAGACCTTGATTCAGATTGAGGTGCACAGGCGGTAAATTTAGTGATGCTACCCTGCTGTGCAGGGTAGCGTCACTAAATTCACCATCTGAGGACCTCATTTTGCAGATGACAGTCTGCTTATTTTCTGACTTGCACCTAATCCTCATTTATTCTTTATCAAACAAAAACTACTCCCATTTGCCTGGTAACGCCAATTTTGCTGATTTATAGCTTTCGACGAATAACGGTGAAGGATCTTTTTCTGTGAACAAAATGACTGAGTCTAGTAACGCATCAAGAAGGACAACCCTAACTTGGTTCATATGGGCCGAGTTCAGCGTCACATGCGCCCAGTTTGGAATCTAATCAGCCGAACTTGATAATTGGCAGTTCTGGGAAGGAAAATCATATCTAATAAATGATACAATTTCCAAGGTAACATAATCATTTTAGTTAGTATCAATAAAACAGTAGTTATACCTAAACACGATTTTTTTTATTTTTAGTTCCTACTTATGACGCTAATGGCGACCTCCTTCCAGATGCAGTACCTTATATTGATGATGGCGGAACATTGAAAAAGAACCATTGCTTGAATGTTATGGTAATGCCATGCGTTTAGGTATACCTGGGTGTATGAAACTTGATATAAATTGACAGCTGTTATTTCAGCATTCATGAACTTCCCAGGCTTCATATACGTTGTGAAATAAATACTTTATATAAAATTTCAGAGAGAAACCATCTTCCGTCAGATGCATTTTATGTGTTTTATATGCATCCCTCATTGTTTAGCATTAATATAATGATTCCCACGCGCAGTTTAAAAACTGAGCAGTTGAAAAAATATTCAAAACATTTCAGCAAAACCACATCATGTAACCCCTCATAGGAATGCGGGTTCCAATGAAGGTTCACATGATATGGTTTAGTAACTTTTTGCGAAAAAATTGAAAAAAATAAAAGAATTAAAATAAAAAGTGTCGATATCGTGTGCGCTGGGTAAAGGCTTAACCCTTTATCCAACGTTTCGGAAAAATGTTTGCCCAAAATTCTAAAGTTTCCATTCCAATGAAGCTATTTTTCAACATAAGCTTCAAGAACCTTCAAAAACGCTTTATCAGTCATGACCACCCTACCTACGCCCACCCCTCCCCCACCCCCTAAAAAAAATTATCTCTGACTTTTTTCGTCATGAAAATCGACTTTCGATGAAGTTATGTCCCTTGAAATTATTGGACTCTCGAGAAAGGTCCAATTGAGAAGCAAGTCCTTGTTGACAAAACACCTATAATGCTTTGTACATTGTATGCTTTTTAAATAACCACCATGTTTCACCATATACAATGAATTTAATTTTTAAAAATTAATATTTTTTGCTGGATAGCAAGGTTTAGCTTGCAAACAAGATATCGTGGTAAAATTGCAAGGTATTTATTTATTTATTTATTTATTTATTTATTTATTTATTTATTTATTTATTTATTTATTTATTTATTTATTATTTATGCGTAACACCACTCCTGCATCCATGGCGATATCGAAGATATAAAATGGTATTTATTGATGTAAAATAAGTCATATCTTTGAGGTAATCAAACAATTCATTAAAAGGGGCTCACTACCAGTAACTGATAATTTTCTGAATTGGAAGAGATATAGAGGAAAGTTAGCTCCACTTAATTTTCAAAAGTTGTCAGTAAATATAACATTAAGGGTATGGAAATTTCATATATAAAATTGAAATTTCGAAATGTTGGCCACTTTGTATCTTCGATCAGTGGCGGCGCCTGAAATTTTTTTTGTGGGGGGGGGGGGGGGGGGCAACTAGGGGGGGGGGGGGGCAGACTCCCATGAAGGGGGGCAAATACGTAAAGGATCATATCATTACTTTGTTATGAGGTAATCCAAACTTGGACCCAAAGTCCGTAATATACTTTTTTGGTTTGGTACGTCCTGTGGACGTACCAAACCCAAAAATTATATTACGGACTTTCGGTCCAAGTTTCGACTAAATGTAATGGTAATTAGCGGTCCTCCTTTAAAAAAATCCTGGATCCGCGTCTGGTGGGTCTGTGCGTGAGAGAGAGAGAGAGAGAGAGAGAGAGAGAGAGAGAGAGAGAGAGAGAGAGAGAGAGAGACTCATAATGCCCGTCTGTCATAATGCGAAATCCATGAATTTTTTTAGACAAGGGATATGGATCGATATGCCTTTGTTGGCTCATAACTTAATTATAACTTATAAGTATCTGCATCCGAGTCTTTAAATCTCTACTGCCTGGATGTGTTCATCAGCTAGCCTGAGGCTTTGGGCTAAGTGTGTATGGGAAATTATTGGGAATAAAAAAAGAGAGGGGTGTGTGTGTGTGTGTGTGTGAGAGTGACTGAATGTGTTTGTGTGTGAGGGTGGATGGAAATGCATGCGAGATGGTGGGGGGGGGGGCAACTGGGGGGCAAAGCCTTCGTTGGGGGGGGGGGGGGGGGGGGCAAATCCCCCCCCCCCCCCATGCCCCCCCCCCGTAGCGCCGCCACTGTCTTCGATGTAAGCATACTTTCACAAACGTCAAGCATTTTCCTTCAGAGTAGTATAAAAATACAGAAGCTGGCCTTTTACAGTTTTGTTCCCAATCAGGATGAACGTTTGACTCTTATTCTCTGTTAACTCTTTACCTAACCTGAAAAGCAGACGACACTTGCAAAAATAATTCTTGAATAACTAATTTTTTTCATTTTTTGTCTCAAAAACATAGGTTATGACCCCTCGTTGGAACGAGCTCGACGAGCTCGTTCCAACGAGGGGTCATAACCTATGTTTTTGAGACAAAAAATGAAAAAAATAATGAAAATTAATTGGCGATTTTTTGAGAATAGCGCTGGCCGGTTTTGGCCGTTACGTTGGGTAAAGGGTTAAAACGTATATAAAAATAAGAAAACGGAGCTTTCACCATCTTTTGATATTCTATAACTTTCTTTCTGCTCATTATATCTGCAGTGTGCTCATCGTGACATAATACATACTCCATCTTTTCTATTAATACAAAAGTCTGGGAGGTAAGATTTGCCAGTGCGTTCCTGGGCTGCATAAAACTTGCAGATTACCATAAAAACACTAAGTTCCTTTTAATTGGCTTGCTATAAAAAGCAAAGTTTCCTTTTGTAACTTTTCATGAACCCCAAAAAAACCCAAAACAGCTTCCTGTGCTGTCTGTTGTTTTCATTTATGAAAAGTAACAAAAGGAAACTTCGCTTATTTTCTACTGATGGTATGGGTGTTTTCTCGACAATTTCATGCTTTTTTGGCCATTCCTCCATCGACTAATAATTTTAGGGGAGATAACTTTATGGAAAGTCGATTTCCATGACAAAATCAGTAAGGGATGAATAAGAAGGAAATCAGTAGTATTAAAAGCAACCAGTGAATGATAACAGCAGTTTACTGAATTAAGCAAACCAGCCTATTGAATAGACCTAAATAGGAAATCAAGTTCACAAGAATAGAAAACAATATAACAGTTTATTTAAGAGGTTAATGTCATTGGGTTTTATTTCAGTAATTTTATTCAGTGTTTGGTTGGTTTCGGTAATTAGGTATAATCCCATCTTATCGAACATACTCTCCAACTACACAACAGATGCCTTTGGGTTCCATTGTAACCATGTGCAACGCTAGAAACAACACGGGGACTTTCAGAAAACACAATGACCGATGGAAACACCCGTCACCACAACAACACGTGTTGTGCGTGCACACTAACACCGGGTATCACCATGGTATTGACGTGACAGCATGGCCGCTAACGTGGGCTACCATGACAATACAAGAGACTACCACAATGCACCATGACATGCTGTCACTTCCCCATTCCTGTCCATGGGTGTGAAACTGTGGGGTGAAGGGTACATGGCACACACGATGGAGTGTAACTAGCTTTGGAAATCATTTTCCTATGGGTCCACACAAACCGTCAAAATCTATATCTTTTTTGAAGGTTTTGCATGTGCATGGGTTTATTGTGATTGTTTTATTCTTCACCTCTTTAGTATGTGTAAGCCAGGCCCTCTTAGAGGGTAATCAATGTAGGCCATTGGTCCAGGCCTCTACCATAAAGTGGTCATTAAACGTAGGTAGGCGTGCTTGATATTTTTAGGATTTAGTAAGCTTCATTTTGCGAGACAAATTAGGAATGCAAACGGTAAATTGTGATTATATGCAGATATTTATTAGTTATAATTTATATGGTTGGTTTATGACAACCCAGAGCTAAATATCACAGGCCTATCAGATAAATCTGATGTAGTCCGCATTCCGGGAATTTAATAGCATGCGGATCCTGTCACATACTTTCACATTGTTCAGAACGCTTAAAATGTGTTTTTTGGGTCTGTTCCAAGACTCATTTTGAGTCCATTGTCAGTTTCAATAATGATTTTAGAAATTGTTAAATTAACACTTAAAAGCAATTTATTCCTGACATCATACAACTTTATATTTTATTTATCCTTGATCTGCCTGGTACATGACGCAGAGAGTTTGTTCCATGTAACAGACAGTAATGACTTGTTGTTTTAAAATGTCTTTAAAAAGTAAAGGGGAACCTAAATGCGTGCTGCAAATATCGGAACTAATTACGGAATTCACTCAAAACTATTGTTATTCTGATATATTAAACTCATTACTCACCTTAGAAACTGGTAGGGAGAAAGTACCCCCCCCCCCCCCACCCCCCCCCCCTCCAGTGGATCACATTTTTTATCTGCTCATTTGTTCACAATGCTCGTGGAATGCTTCTGTGAGACACTGAATGGAAATATGCGCTTGGAATTCATAACCATTCAGAAATATGTTTGCGACAAATTAAGCGACTGTGTTTTTATTTTACACTAATTTCATGTTTCTCTTCTTGCAGGTCAAGTCCAAGCGAGAAGAGTTATTGGGCCACCCGCTCGTGCTTTCTTTGCTCCAGTACAAATGGAACCAATTCGTTCGTTACGTCTATAGTATCAACCTGATTCTTTATGCAGTTTTTCTTACCTTTCTGACGGGATATGTTGTTACGACACAGCCTTCTTATATTAAAGGGTTTGTTTTCTAGTTAGATATGCTCTAAACTTATTCCAGTCTTGTTCATGACAGGGGCATAGCGAGAAACTTATCACTGGACCGAGCTGAGGACAAGTTCCCCCAAAAAAGTGGTGGACCGTTTTTGAAACACTGTCTTCTGTCGAAATTAGGATGCTATTGTTACAGTGGATACATACAGATTATTAACACACCCAATGTGCTTCTTACATCACAATACAACGCTTTTTAGCCGTGCAGAAGCTGTCACCTTGACCTTTTACTTAACTGAAACAGAAGACGACACGAACAAAAATAAATGCTTGCAGAAGTGAAATTTCTTTGTGCTTCAAAAACAAGGTTAATGACTCATCATGAGAAGCAGCTCGTTGAGCTCGTTCCAATAAGGGTCATAAGCCATATTTCCGAGGTGAAAATCGAAAAATATTACCCTTTAAACACGGGAGGCCACTTTTCTGGCGTAGAAATATGATGTGTCATAATTTGGGTGTCTGGGAAATGAATGTGTGGGGTAGACCAATCAATATTTTCAACGTACAGCCCCAATGCTGCACATTGAAAATATTAATTGGTCTACCCCCAATAATGAATATGGACACTTCCAAATGCTGCCACTGAACAGATATGGAAGATACCACCAATGTTCAAAGGGTTAAAATTTGAATGGATTTTTTTCTGTGAATAGAGCTGTCCGGTTATCACCGTTACGTTTCGTAAAGGATTAACTTTTTAGTAAAAAAACTGGTAAAAACGTTGAATTGACGAGACTAAATCAGCCAGACCAACAAGACCAGGAAAGCATCGAGTTTAAACT
The DNA here is from genome assembly GCA_031216915.1 of Pictodentalium vernedei. Lineage (NCBI taxonomy): Eukaryota > Metazoa > Mollusca > Scaphopoda > Dentaliida > Dentaliidae > Pictodentalium > Pictodentalium vernedei. Next base: position 491,889,226 of record CM062296.1, on the reverse strand, counting down.
GGTCTTGTCAACGAGATAGAATAATTATAACAGCCCAGACTGATTGACTTTGTAATGATTTGTTTGTTCAGAATGTTCCATTCAAAAGTACCCCGTGTTCTTACTTTGCGTTTGGAAAATTGTTGCCCCGAAAACCTGACGTCACTTTAGCGTTTTGAGAAAGGAGCGATTATAGATTTGGGAAAGATAAGACTTACATTTGCCGGTGAACCAGAATTGATGAGCATACTACAGCGATACTGATGAGGTATTTGGAGTGGGCGTACAATAAACTTCATTTCCAACAACCCCGGCCAGTGCACCCAACAAACCGGTAACTCGTTTGAACTATTATAAAAAGTATAAGGAAAGTATCCGCTGATGGACCTCCATCCAGGATGAGCATGGAGGTCGATCAGCTGGATTGTTGCTTCTGCCTCTTTACGATCTTTTTTTTCGATGTATCTAAGTGGAACTTCACTACTTGGAAGTTTTCCTTGTTCATTACTCCGAGCTTAGTGTATTCCAAATTCAAACCATTCATCTCCGCACCCCCCCCCCCCCACCCCCCACCCATGCAATAGGCCAGGAATAACTGGTAAAACGCATCTACAAAGTACATTTTTAAAAATATCAGTTCGGTACTTAATGGGCCAACCTGTCGCTTCCGACAACATCTATGAAGTTAATCCACAATTGGTTGTTGTCAAGCCACCAGCCAAATTCTAAAACGATATTCCATGACGCTGTTATGGTCGGTAAGCAGGTTGATTTGCAACCCAACCCAACCAAATCAACTTGGTTGAGTGAATATTGAGTGTATATTCATTATCAAGCGTCATGGGCAAGCTTTTTCATTTTTCTTCCTACATATTCTGCTACAAACTCGTTCTGATGTCATTGCAAATGAAATTACAGGCTACCCGGAATTAGAAAGATCTCCAACAAGAGTTAGTACATCACGTCTGTTCTTTCAATAACTCCTTCCCCTGATAGTACCTTCCATGTCAGTTCAATGGCACCAGTTGGAAGTGTCTATATCCATTATCTGGGGTAGATCAATTAATATTTTCAAGATCAGCCTTGGGCTGTACGTTGCAAATATCTATTGGTCTATCCCAGAAATCCAATGAGCAGCCTTTGACTTAATGGGGATATATCAAGATTCTGGTCCCGAAAGATGGACATTTGTTTCAAAGTGTTAATATCAGAAAAAAAAAATAATATGACTAAAAGAATTTTTTGATTCTCGAGGAAACCCTTATTGTAATTGAACCTCTCTCGTTGGACGTTTTTATTGCCTTGAGGTGACTCCATTTCAATATTACTGCACAGTCCGGGGATTCAGAGACTGTTTTAATATTTGCAAGGAAAGGACTCCGAAACTGAAATCTGAAGAGCATAACTATAGATGTAAAACAGTTTTAGTTTTAAAATTTTATTTTGTTTGGCCTTTACATTAGGGTTTTATCTTTAGCGAAAATGAAAAATGTGTCATCAGAAAATTCAACAAAACGATCATTATGGTTTCGCAGATGATACGCGTTAAAACATTTTACCTGCAGTGATGCTAGTCAGCTGTCTCGCGGACGTGACAACCGTTACTTATTCCCAGTTCCTCATTCGACATTCGTTTTCTACCGACTTATTCTCAGTTCTTTATTTAATCGGTTGATAACGAATGTCGAATAAGGAACTGGGAATAAGTAACGGTTGTCACGTTCCCAGTTGTATCAATCCCACACAGTCGATCATTTAAAATATTTTATCTTACAATAAGCATGTATTTTGTCTGTATTAACTCTGCAACTGTCGTGTATCAGACCCCCTGATACAGATGTTTGTATCAGGGGGTCGGAAACACAAGCACGTTCCTTTCGATTGAGTTTCATTTTTTTTTATTCATCCGTACGAATAAATAGTTCGTTAAATATTCGTCTACATTCTTGACTTAGTTCTAAGGGTAGATCACAACTCGTCTTCGACTCGTTGTGATCTGCCCTTAGAACCTGGAGCTCGACTCGGATACATATTTTGTATATCCACATAATGGTAATAATCTCTATATATTTGAGATGTGCCGAACACATATCGGAAACAAACGGATTACATGTTAAAAGAGCGAGGTCGCAACGTGGTACCCTGCTGTTCTTCCTTTGAGACACATCAATGTTGATTCTGCTTTAATTCCACAAATAATAAGAGAGTTTTTATTCAGAAACATGTTTGGATGGCGATGGCAGAAGATTGTGGGTAACTTGTTTCCATTCATTGTTTCAGAGATTGTTCCACTGCTCTGGCGGATAATCAGAAACAACATTTATTTGCCAGAATTGGGAAGTATGTTATCATCTGTCTTTGTGCTTGGCATCAACTGAAAGAGGTATGTGTTTTTTTACGTCACAATAGAACGCATTTTAGCCGTGCAGAAACTGTCACCTTGACCTTTTAATTAACTGAAACAAAAGACGACTAGAACAAAAATAAATGCTTGCATAAGTGAAATTTCTTTGTGCTTCAAAAACAAAGTTAATGAATCATCATGAGAAGAAGCTCGTTGAGCTCGTTCCAATGAGGGTCATAAGCCATATTTCCGAGGTAAAAGCGAAACAAAATATTAACCCTTTAAACACGGGAGGCCACTTTTCTGGTCCAGAAACATGATGAGTCATAATTCCATTAAGTTGGGTGTCCGGGAAATGAATGTGTGGAGTAGACCAATCAATATTTTCAACGTGCAGCCCCAATTGGTCTACCCCCAAATAATGAATATGGACACTTCCAATTGCTGCCACTGATCTGACATGGAAGATACCACCAATGTTCAAAGGGTTAAAATTTGTATGGATTTTTTTCTGTGAATAGAGCTGTCTGGTTATCACCGTTACGTTTAGTAAAGGATTAACTTTTTAGTAAAAAAATAGTAAAAACGCTGGAAATCAGCTACCGCTACTGCTACCGTAAATATTTTGGCAACAATTTCGCATTTTTTCCACAATTCCAACCTTTTTTGTTCAATCTAAAATCTTAGGAATTGATATTTAGTTTTGTTTTATTACATAGAGGATTTCGCGATTCCATATGAAATTTCTGTACCGATCTCACTAAAATCGATCTGGTTCGAGGTTTACCGAGGCTCAGATCGATTTTATTGATCGAGGTTAAGAAATTTCAAGTCACATCGTGATGAATTTGAAATTCTTGTACTTGCTTGAAGTTAAGTGCCATTATTCTGGAATATAAAAGGTTACTGTCGTACACTCGACTGTCGCCAATTTTTATTCCCTTGCTGGAACTGGACTTTGTCCGTACAGGCATTGAGATTTTCTCGTATAGCCTTTCTGGGAGAGAGTTTTCAAATTCATTCATTTGCTTTAACCCTAGAGCTAGGGCGTCATCTACATCAACGGAGGGGCGAGATATCAAGCCAGTAGCAATATTAACCAAACCATCCGGGTGGTCATCAGGTCTCAGGGGATCTACAATCCATTCCAACTTTTCCCGCAATCCGACGCGGTCTTGGTTGTCGGCAGCGATTCTAGATTTTTCCTCCTGTTTGTGGCGCAGTTGTTTGGAGACTTCTTGGGGATATCTCATATCAGAGAGGCCGGATACCAACTGCCCAGAAGCATGTAAACTTAAAGCGCAAGTTTTCAAGGTCTCAGGTTTCAAAGTAATACCAATGACACCATGTTTGCCATGTCGATATCTCATAAAGGTCTACTCAAAGAAGAAGATAACCTTTACTGTTATAGGAATCATAACTGATAATACTACTCATTATTTTCTCAGGTCTCATTTGATCATTTTAGTAAGTTTTTGCGGGTTTGGCGGCCATATTTTTTGAGCGGGAATATTTAAATTTGACTAAGGCTGGTGACAATGCAGCCGTTCTCATTTTGAAGGGGAAGGTCTATACTACACAAAATCATTGATAAAAAAACTTTATCCGCCAAAACAAGTATCGGTCAAAAATTGGCATTTGGCTGCTGGACTAATAAGCAGTGTTCTACAGTATAAGATCTCTGTAAGAATAGGGTCACACATACATCACACTGGTCACAAAAAAAAACGGACAGAGATTGCCGACCCGGTTGCGACTGGGTCGCGATTAAAGAGAAATGCCCTGTTCGTTGCCCTACACACAAAAAGAGACTGAGAGAACATTGAATCTGGCATTCTGGTTTCGTTTATTTTCTTTGATGCTGCCTTGATTTAGCAAAGGTTGTGGTGGTGCCTGGATTCACCCGATAAGGGTGCATGTGCTTCCCGACACTGGGGCTAGAGTGTTCCCTGACAAATCCATAATAAAGGAGGCAGTTTTCCATACAAAGGGTGGGGTTTGCAATACCTTCCCAATAGAGGGCTTTAGCCTCCGAACACTACCCCTGATTTCTGATTTCGCAGTATTTAATTTAGGAAGACTTGATAAACTGATATAAGTGTATAGAGACCATATCGCGATCTGGTCCCGAAAGACGCCACACTGTTATCACAGCACTGTGATCTATGTATTTGGTAGTGTTTACAGTATTTTCAGAGCGTTGTTGGATCATGGATATATCGTCCCCTGAGTTCCAATGTGTTCTATGTGCCTACTGGCACATAGAACACATTGGAACTCAGGGGACGACATGTCAGTACGTTAAAAATGTTGCATCGAAAACACACAAGTGTTTACTGTTTCAAACATTACTATTCTTTCTAGTTGTGAATTGACATTAGCAATTACATTATTTTTTTTCAGTTTCTCCAAATCTATTTATCCAAGTTGTCGTATGTTGGTATGGAGAATTTAATAGAATGGACAGTGTATGTCTCATCATTTTTGCTGGTACTTGATTTTAATGACTGCCAAAGAGAAACCGGCTTTCGGGAGGTACAGTTTTACGTTATAACCATCCGTTTTAGCATTTAGAAAGGAAACGTAAAATGGTATTCGTTTCTTCCTCCGTTTTGATTTCCCAAGTCAGCATACCGATCAGCTTCATCGTGTCCCACACCACTCACCAAGCTCTCAGGTTACCAGTCACATTCTCTAAGAAATTCCACGCTGTTATGTGTTATTTATTTATGCATTTTTCGCGGTGTCTGCGTGCATATTACCTTTGATATAAGTGATGTCCCTTTGCTCGCAAAATAATCGTTCGGTTTCCAGTTATAGATATTCCATTCAATAAGTATTTAATTCGCCTTGAAAACATCAAGATATAAAATAAATTAGTTGAATTACGCGGTGTAATCATAAAACAACAACTGGGGAGCATCCTCATACATACTATTTTGGAAACAAACATGTCTGACAGTAATGTCACCAAAGATTCGGTCACTCAAATCTCGATTGAAAAACATTCAAAGAAAAGTAATGTTTGTTTTTTTTTTAAATCAATCGGAGGGAATATTTCAGTTTGTCGGAAAAGCGAGCATTTAAGGTTCGCTTTTCCGTAAAACTGAAACGTTCCATCCGATTGAATCTTAAAATAGACGATAAAATATTTAAAGGCTGGAATGGTTCCAGGCCATAAATGGGCTAGATGCGTTTAATAATTTGACTTGTGTCTAAATAGCTTGACTACCCACCTATCCTACTCGCCCCACTCTGCTTCTCCCATTAATAATTCGATTAGACTGATATTTTGAATATCTTAACATAAAATAGTCTCCAATTCTCTCAAGCCACAAATTTTATCATTTCTCATCTTTGACTGAATAGAAGAAGACCATATGTAGAAAATAATAGATGTGTACCTTGATTTAAATCTTATAAAATTATTTTGGACTTGGAAGAGGAGAGAGGCGCGGTAGGGCAGTTTTCTTGGTTTTGCAATTTTCTCCACATTGCCGTGTTGGGGTTCAGAAATGTTTAACGTCAATACTTGTTTCAGAAGGCATAAAAACTCGGGTTAAATTATAACATTTCGGAATTGCTATTTACACTCTCTCGAATATCGACTTCAGAAGACACTTTGATAAGTTTATTCACACAAGAAAAAAAAATTGTTGCTCATTTTATTTTGAAGGCAGCAGCGCGAATTGCCGAGCAATTTCAGCTTCCACTTCACAAAAAAATCTTCAGATGTCGCAGAGAAATTCACTGTCGGGCTTTCTTGCCAGCTCTCAAGCCACCAGTCAAATTCTTAAACAAATCTGTGGGGACCTGGGACCAGTCTATCCCCTTAAATAGTTCATCACCTATTTTAGTTTCAATTTGATGGAATGCTTCAATTGGACTGAAAAACTAACCTGAACAGTTTCTCTTTTCCGACCAATTGAAATATTCCATCTGACTGAATCTTGAAATACAATGAACATTCTTTGAATCAACGAAAATGTTAGTTAATCGAGACCTTAACTGACCGCAGTGTTGAAGAATTATTATAAGTTATCTCCGCCAACATATATTGTATATGGAGATTTAATACCCGGATGTCGGCTTTTAAACGACGAGCCGCGGGAGAGGTATTTAAATGAGACATCCAGGTATTAAATCTCCATATACCCTACATGTTGACGGAGATAACGTTTTTGACACGTTTGAAACACAATAGAAACATAGTGGACAAAAAATTGTGGACGCGTTTGTCACGCTCCGTAAAAGGGTATTAAATCTCCATATACCCTACACGTTGACGGAGATAACGTTTTTGACACGTTTGAAACACAATAGAAACATAGTGGAGAAAAATTTGTGGACGCGTTTGTCACGCTCCGTAAAAAGTTAGACCAAATTCGGGAATAACTGTTTTGTTTTTACAAACGCTGAAGACAACAGATAGAGTTACATCCCTTGGGTCGTTAAGGAAACGAACGAGTAAACAGTATTTTGTTTACATATCGTCCCCGGAGTTCCAATGTTTTCTATGTGCCTACTGGGACATAGAACACATTGGAACTCAGGATGTGCCTACTGGGACATAGAACACATTGGAACTCAGCCTGAGGGGATGATATTTTATTTTTCTCAAGTTGTTTTATTTAATTATTCGCCTATTTAATTTATAACAGCAAAATATGATCGAATTGTCGGAAATCTGATGACATTTGTGACTATTTTCAGGTTTTGGGGTTCGATTTTTTATAACGAGGCGAGCGGAAGCGAAAAGCTTTCATTTAAACCATATGCCCCCGATGTTTCGCATGCGCTTAAACTCTGGATGTTGAACGCTCTCATATACCTTGGATGTTGGGTGCACCCTTTGCCATGGCTATTTGTCCAAGGCATTCTGTCCAAGACAGAGTTTATCGGGATATAGGGACAAGTTAGTTTATTGAATATTATGAATGAAGACTCACCACAGCTGTAGTTTTATGATTACGTGCAGTAGTTCCACTAACTTTGTTAATATCTTGGTGTCACCAAGATGAATTAAATACTTCTTGGTTGGAATATCTATAACTGGAACACGAAATAATAAATGTGGGTCGTCGTGAGAAAATGGATGTCACAGTACATCAACCTTAGTTTACGCGCAAACTTCGCGAAAAATTGGTAAACAAATTGATCATAAAAATTTAGAATTTTTGCCCGAGTGGCATGAGTGCTTGATTCTCTTGTTACCCCTATTATTTTAGCTTTATATGGGTTAGATGTTATTCGTATCAGCCGGGCCCATTCCTGGATGACATCCGTTTCATGATTCGTATGTTTTGGACGACTTTGGCGATGTAGCGTCGATTGTGTTACACGAGTATCATAGGAAAAGCGCCTGCACGCAATCTAAGAAGATTTCTGTTCCAAACTGTCGTTAAAATATAGCAGAAAGTGTATGGGAGTATGTCAGTAATGCTAACAATTACATTTTCCTTGCATTTGTTTAAGTAACTTTCAATGTGCTCTTACACCAAGCGCGGTCGATGAATCTTTTTCTAGCGAATAGTTGCCGCTGATGGTGGCCGTCACGTTAAGAAGAGAGCAAAACAATATGCAACACATATCCTAAAGGTTCATATCGTCCTTTGAGTGCACCGGGTGCAATCTGCAGTGCTAGCATTGCAGATGGCACAGTAAAGCACTTAAAGGCCGACATGCTATCACTACGAATAACAAATTGTTTATTTCTTTAACCCCTAACTAATATAACAGCCTAAACTGGCTCCATCATTCACCAAAATCGGATTCAAATTTTATTATATTTTCCCTTTGCCACAAAAACGTAGATTATGGCTCCTCAAGGAGGGATCAAAAGATATGTTTTGGGGCAAACATTTAAAATGTTTATTTGTTCAACGATGTTGTTTTTGCGGGTGTCGTCTTCTATTTGTGTTTGGTAAGGAGTTAACTTTCGAGCTCTTACCAATATAGAATCCCACCCGTCGGAACAGAAGTACGAGAACATTGATTCTGAGATGTAATTTTCCCTTCTTGATTTCTCAAAAGCTTATTGAAGAATCCTCGACTCGTGGTGTGTTCCTGTTTCGCGAGTTGATTGGGATCTGATCTAAAAAATACCACTTTTGTGAGGGTTTTTGTCATTTCCGTCTAAAACCACTAGAGTTCAACGGCGCGAAAATAGAACACCCCCTCTTTGCATCAATCTGTACAAAATTATCCGACTCAATGTAAACAGCTTATAGTTTAATCCCTTTTCTGTAATAGACGCCACAGGTACCAAGTTGTCTGGAACCTTCACACTCAAAATAGCGGTGGTTCACTCTACATTGCTAAAACACCCTTAACCCTTTACCCAACGAATCGCCCGCATCCGCCCGCGTAATATGCAAATTCAGCAGTTGAAAAAATATTATTTTTTCAAAAATTTCAACAAAACCGTATCATGTGACCCTTCGTTGGAACGAGCTCGTCGAGCTCGTTCCAAGGAGGAGGCACATGATATGGTTTTGTTGATATTTTTCGAAAATTTAAAAAAAATGATATTTAAAATAATAAATTTTGATATCGTCTGCGTTGGGTAAAGGGTTATCAGGAGTTCTAAAAACTTTACATCCTTTGTCTCTACGGGGTGTGTAATCAACTTGAATTACATCCTGGTTCTTTTGCCTTTTGGGGGTTAGTAACCAACTTAAAATACTCGATAAAACAATGGACGGAATGTTCAAGTGACGTCACTTGGATACCTCACGTTACTGTGTATACCAGAGTCTGTGCGTTTTATTGATTGAACAAAAGACAGGATGCAAGACATTTACCAATCTAGCTCTAGGTATTCATTCATTTGAACAACCTGCTAGCGTGATGTTACACCTTGCCGACACGCGGCTCGTATCACCCATCGCGAAGTGTCAGGTGACGTCACTTGGATACCTCTGGTTCACCGAGTATACCGGAGTCCGTGCATTTTGGTGAATGGACCAAGGACAGGGTGTATTTTAGTTACCAACATCACTGTCGGTATTTTATGAAATTCCCCCAGTTTGATTGGTAAATAATGCGGAAACGCTTTAGCGCTGCGTATCTGAAAATTACACCCTGACTCTATTGTCTTTCTGGAGTTTGAAGTAACTGGAAAAACCAGATAAGACAATAGGCTAGGTGTTCAAGCAACGTAACTTGAATACGTCTGGTCCACTGAGAATTCCTGGGTCCGTGCGTTTTGTTGATTGAACAAAGGGCGGGCTGTAAGTCAGTTATCAACCCCGCTGTCGGCATTTCATGAATTTGAACAACCTGCCCCGTGCTGTAACACCTCGCCGCTAGGCGACTCGTTGCCATTCAGGGAACGGAGCAGGTTGTTCAAATTCATGAAATAATTCCAGCTCGATTGGTAACTATGACGAATGACCACCACGAACAATAGGCTGCATGTTAACTCTTTACCTAACCCGAAAAGCAGACGACACTTGCAAAAATAATTCTTGAATAACTATTTTTTTTCATTTTTTGTCTCAAAAACATAGGTTATGACCCCTCGTTGGAACGAGCTCGACGAGCTCGTTCCAACGAGGGGTCATAACCTATGTTTTTGAGACAAAAAATGAAAAAAATAATGAAAATTAATTGGCGATTTTTGAGAATAGCGCTGGCCGGTTTTGGCCGTTACGTTAGGTAAAGGGTTAAAACTATTGATTGGTCTACCTCACACGTTCACTTAGCAGCCATCCCAGTTAATGAATTTACTACGTATCATGTTCCTGGATAGAAATAGCGGTCTTTCGTGTTTAAATGGTTAATATACGGGTATTCTTCTAATACAAACATTGACCTGACCTGACCGAAGTTTTACCCGAGTTTCAGTTGAAACATCCGTGCCGTTGTCTTTGATGATTTATCCCGAACAATAACTCATCGATCATACTGTTCACATTTTGAATTTTAATTCTCCCCAGTGTGATGAAATTATTTCACCCTTTTCGCACTAAAACAAGTCTGCAATGTAAAGTCGATGTTAAGTTGGACAAATCCGACACGGGGTGACCCTCACTGTGGAAAGTGTACTTAAACCTTCATAAAAAGTCAGTTAATACACTCGACACAAGATATTTGGCAAGATGATGATATCGGGTTTATTTGCTCCAGTATCGTGTGTCACGTGTTTTATGTAAAAGATGATACATGATACTTTGATATTCTGCGAGGTAATTGGCGCATACTTCTTACAGATAATATTCATATTAGAAACTGTTTCGACTGTTTTGATAAGTTTTTATGCTTTACTGTGGGGGTCAGTTTAATCTACTGAACTCACAATTAGCATATGTTTATTTAACGAAGTTCGCAACGCATGAGATATTTAACAAATATTGCATGAAATTTTCAGCCACATGGCAATTTATGAGCCGGCTAGTCAACCCGTAATGTGCATATTGACCGAAGAGAAGTATCCAGAATTCATCTCGATCTCGTTATCCGATACCCATTACTCACAGAAATTTCCGTGACTGTGCAAAATGCAATTCCATATTCGTCCAAACTAGCTCTTTATGAAGGACAATGGGAAAGTTTATGTACATCTGTTTCTATTTATAGTATTCTCCTCCATGCAATCTATTTCAGACTGACGTTGTCAATACTCGTGCTGAGGTTTTTATTGGAAGAAAAACTGTGCTTGATTTAAAATAAAAGAACGTTTTTGATCTAATAATGCCCATTTGTTATTCGTGGAGATCAATCATTTTAAAAGCAGAGAAGGTATTAAATTATTTACACATGTAATGGTGCTTCCGCTGTCCTTCGGGCAACTTCGTTTATCTCTTCGCAAGTTTGTATCTTTTGAGAATTAGTTTGCGTTGGAGTTTTTTAATCACAAATTTAAGTAATTTCGTGTTGATTCTGACTTCTCAGGCTTTGCACGCAGTTATTTTTTAACCCTTTGAACTCGTAAGACTGATTTTTCAATTTAAGGCATAATTTCGTTCCAATTTGTTTTATTATAAGAGGTCCATACACGGGGCATTGATGATAAAATAATAACTGCAGTCTGCAGCCAGACGGCTGCAGACTGCAGTTATTATTTTATCCTCCCCGTATGTTGATATTCGACTAACCCATTTCGTACACACAGGCGATACCATTCCAGGAAATGAGGGTTCAAAGGATGAGAATGCCTTTTCACAAACAACCAAATTCTGAGAGTCGATATTTTTTCAAATATTTATTCATTTACTCATTGGTGTTTAAGGTCACATACTTATGCACAATGACTAATCGTGGCCGTGACAGTTTCACGGGTGGAGGAAGCCGGAGTACCCAGAGAGAACCACCGATCATCGACGAGCAACCGTTAACTCCTCAACATTCTAACTCTGCTCAAGCTCCGCTCAAGCAGGGTTACAGTGGTTGAAGATATGTGCACCATCGACGTGCAGTACGCCTTAGTACACGGCGTCACCCCCCCCCCCCATATAGGCAACCGGGATAAAGTGCCTTGCCCAAGGACACAACGCGGGTCACCCCGCGCGGGGATCGAACTCGATGCCTCTAGCATAGAAGTCCAACAGTCTACCACTGAGCCACCGCGCTCTCATTTTTTTTCAAATAAGCGGCTTATCGGAAAATGGGACGTTTGTAGCAACCCTGCCTAGAGTTTTGAATATCGGTGGAGCGTGATAGTTTAGATTGGCTGACGCGTTTGTATATGTTATCTTGTGAAGGTTTAAATCTTTCAACCCTGTAACATCGAATAGAATCGTTTTTACAATATTCTCTGCATCAAGTGGGAAAAATCCATTTTGCATTCGAAGCCATTTTTTAATTTTTCAGTTCTTCCAGCTCTATAAGGTAGAAGGAAAGAAATATTACTAATCTTTCTGGCCAGTTCAACATGTTCCTCTTGTTGTTTGCTAATTGTAACTTGACGTAAAATCATTCAAATGGATGAGGATTTACAGATGTGAAAATATCTTTTATTTTTTGTTACAGAAATGGCAATGGACTATTGGTGCGGTAGCCATATTCCTAGCATGGGTAAACCTCGTGTTGTTCATTCAGAAATTACCAACGTTTGGTATCTATGTAGTTATGTTTACAGACATCCTAAAGACATTCATACAATTCTTTGTTGTGTTCGCGCTTTTCATCATTGCTTTCAGTTTGGGATTTTATGTGTTGCTTCAAAATGAGGTTTGTATATATTGCATATACTTCATTCATTTAATTTTCATGTAGTATTGTGTCGTCTCATCGCACGAATCGCGTCTGAAGTTCAAAAGTTTTTGTCCAACAGCAGTGGTCTGAGATGTGCAAATGACGAAACTCTTTGCCCAACTCGAATAGCAGACGACACTTGCCAAATATTATTGAATATTTAAAAAATTTCGTTTTGGCCTAAAAACATACATTTTGACTCCTCATTGGAACGAGCTCGTTCCAGTGGGGGTCATCAGCTATGTTTTGAGGCAAAAATGAACAAATAATTCCATTTTAATGTTGTTTTTTATGCGCCCGCCATAAAATGGTCGGGGTATATGGTGTTACCCTTCTTGGCCGCTCGTCATTCCGAAATGACAGTTTTCCGGTCTTTTTCACTATAAATTGAAATAAGTGGCTCGTTTCTGGTATGTGGCTTTGTCATGGGTATCTACAAATGGAGTTCGAGTTTGGCCCTGATCCGTTTGGTTTTTTTGAGTCAATGACCTTGAACTTAGATTATGACGTGAAAACCCGTACATATAGAATATACCCATATTAGCTTTGTGTACCAAATGTTCACCACAAGTGGTGAAGTGGTGTTAACCGCGAGCCTTTGGCGCGCGGTTAACACCACTTCACTACGAGTGGTGAACATTTGGTACACAAAGCTACTTTGGGTATATTTTATTTATACCATGATGGCCAGATTATTAAGAGTCGATATTATTTTTTCTCCATTTTACTGAGCAGCAGCCGTACACGTGCGAATTTGTTTTGTTTACACGAGGATCGGTGGGCAGTACTTCCGCTGTCAGTTTTATCACCGAAACGAAATAGAAAAAGAAATAGGACCTTTTTCATTTTAATAACATAACATACTATTTCGAGTTATGGATGCTTTATTAACATGAGACAATGCATGTTTGTTAATTGTGGGTGTTTTATGGGGTAAACTCACTTAAAAACGTAATAAGTAATTGCCACTTTCACTTCACGCTTGGCGAGGCGACGTGCGATAAATTTAGACAAGTTCGTATACAGGTTGACGTCACCAAGGATCAGCTTTGTTGTAGCTCCACTGTAGGTGTAAATTTTAACTACTGAAATCCTATTGCATGCGTGATCATGGCGTATAATGCTAAAATTTATGTCATATGCTTTTCATATATAGTAGAATAGGTAATCATGGTATAAAATCAGTTTTCAGAACTTTTTTTTACTCTCAGAGGCATACCTGTCATGCTGACACATCTAGTTTGTAAATAGCAATGTACACCTTATGAAAGATCAACTCCTTACTCAACACAAATAGTATACGTCACTGGCAAAGTACATTCTAAAATAAGTAAAACTTTTCATTTTTGGCTTCTATGACATAGATTATGGCCCAACATTGGAACGAGCTCGACGAGCTCGGTGCCTTTATGCGTCATATGAATTATTTTATAAATCCGCATCATAGAACATAGGAACACACCTAAAGAGCTTCATATTATAACAAGACGCCAACGGGGTTAGGTTATATGGTATAAGGGGTAAACAACAGCCAACCTATGGTTCTCTGCGCTAAAACATATACTGTACTACCCTATCACTTCTGTACAATCAAACACACCCATATGACACCCTTCTCCCACTATACTGAAAACCTTTCGACCACATAAAAAACAAGTAACACAATAGAAACCAATATGGTGGACGCTATGAAACAAACTAGACAGCGAAAACACGTATCACCGTAACTGCACATGTTGTACATGCTTATTAGTAACACGTATCGATCATGGCAATTACGTGACAACAAGACCGCTCACGCGAATTACCCTAATAACCCACATGGCAATCATAATATGTGCATTATGACGCCACCTCCTAGGTACATGATGAACTTCTATTAACCCTTTACCTAACCTGAAAAGCAGACGACACTTGCAAAAATAATTCTTGAATAACTAATTTTTTTCATTTTTTGTCTCAAAAACATAGGTTATGACCCCTCATTGGAACGAGGTCGACGAGCTCGTTCCAATGAGGGGTCATAACCCATGTTTTTGAGACAAAAATCAAAAAATAATGAAAATTAACTGACGATTTTTGAGAATAGCGCTGGCCGGTTTTGGCCGTTACGTTAGGTAAAGGGTTAAATGAGTTAAAGAGTTCGTCGCCTGAGTTCCAATGTATTCTATTTGCCTACTGGTACATAGAGCACATTGGAACTCAAGGGACGAGTTGCCCAGGCATTTGTTTTTAAGACTATTCACGCGCACACTCATTAACCCTTTACCCAACGCAACCGATATCAAAATTTATTATTTTAAATATTATTTTTTCAAATTATACAAACAAAAATCAACAAAATCATAGCATGTGACCTCTCATTGGAACAAGTTCGCTCCAATGAGGGGTCAAATGATATGGTGTTGTTGAATTTTTATGAAAAAAGATTTTTGTTTCTTCTGGTGAATTTGTAAATTATGCGGTCGGATGTGGTCGATCCGTTAGGTAAAGGGTTCAGACGAGTACAATGTACTTAAAACATTAGAGGATCTGCTATTTGAATTCAATATTCATGACTTGAGTTTACGGAACATAATTTTACCTATGAAAAATTGCCGAATGTTCCAATGTACATTGCATTTACTTCCGTAGGACACATTATATTGCGACAACACAACACAGTAAAGTGGCTCTTCAGACAAATACCTTCAGCTGTGTTGCACACTTTCCCCAAATAAACCATCTTCGGGTTTTGTTCTTTTATTTCAGGAGCCATTTGCTACTGTACAAGAGTCACTTATTAAGACATCAGTGATGATGATAGGAGAGTTTGACTACCTGGATATTTTCTATGATGGAACCATTAAACCACAATATGAAGTTGTCTCATACCTTTTGTTTATCACTTTCACAATCATCATGTCTATTTTGATTATGAACCTGCTGGTGAGTTGATTATATAACCTGTATTCGATACAACAGATGTATATATTTACTCGCACGCACAACTCAGAAACACTGGGGCGCGGCGGCTCATTGGTTAACCCTTTGAATACGCGCGGCCGCTTTTCCAGCCCAGAAGCATGATACGTCATCTTTCCCTAACAGGGTGGCTGCTGAGTGAATGTGTGGGGTAGACCAATTAATATTTTCAACGTGCAGCCCCACGAATCCCAACCTTTGGTGAATTTCGTTTTGTTTTAGTACCTCCCCCTCCCCGCCCCTTAACGGCGCTTCGCATCTTTCCCAATAAAAGTACAATAAACAACAAGACTGAGGGGCGTGGTGTGTAAATGCTACGAAAAGATATAAATATATAAGTATACATATTCTTCGTCAAATAATTTCGTCGAGTCTGTCACAAAGCTCGAGAGCGCCGGAGCATGTCGCAAGATTCGATGAATGAATTTATAAATAGATTTATATATGATAATTGATTTGACGATGCAATCTCAGAAACATTTACCTCTAGCAACGTGTTAATCTTACATACGTGATACGTCCTCTTTGACAATGTTATTTTTGGTACATAGATGAGAACGACTTCACCTGTTTGTGAGAAACGCCCACTTAATTGTGTAACACTGGACTCGAAAACGGTAATGAGCATTTCTTTAATGCTGACAATAATCTAGGCACCATTCTTACCAAGTTTTGTGCACCTGTCATTATTTTGGGACGATCATTGCTTTTCAAACTTTGCCCAATCGCAGTAATCCAAGCGACTAAGAAAGGGGGCAGCGAAGCGTCTTGTCCAGGCTTTTTGTGACAAGTCGCTTGAATTACTGCAATTCGTTGCTTTTTGGCTATCGGCAAAATTTGATCAATAGATTTCAAGGCATAGAAAACTGTGCCACAAGAATTGTTTCTGGCAATTAGAAATTCTGCCACATCACTCCCGTTTTCTAAGATCTTCACTGGTTGCTTGTAAGGGAGAGAATTGAGTTTGTAATGCTCCTCCCAACCTACAAATCACCCAACAACATTGCTCCTTCATATGAGCTTGGTTCAATGTCATGCACCATAAAAATGTCTCAGATCAGTCACTGCAAACAATCTTGTTCACATACCTGGACATCCGTTGACAGCAGGCGACAGAGAATTATCCGTAGCTGTACCACTTCTTGGGAACAAACTCCCCGTTCATCCTCACTTAAACCCCATCTTTTCAAGCGAGTTTTTGATACTGGTAATTTCACAGCTAATTGTTTGTATTGTTCCTTTCTGCGTTGTTGTCGTGTGCCGTCCACGAACATATGTGTTCTCGCAGCGCTGGACAAGAACACAAAGTGGACCTTTTATTTAAAGCCTGAGGGTACCGTGTGGATTCATGGCTTTAACACTTTGCACATTGCTGTCAAAATACCAAAATTTCAACCTGCATTTTTTTCCCATAATGCAACTAGGAACTGAACCAGTTCAATCTTGTTTGACAGAGCTCAGTGAGCTCTGTCAAGCAAGATTGAATTGGTTAATTTCCTAGCTGCATTATGGGAACAATTTCTATCTTGAAATTTTGTATGCTTACATCTTGAAGAGAGAGATCACAAAGTTGAGGAACAGACGAATAATAATAAGCATCAATTAGGAAATGAGGATGTCTGATAATTTATTCCTATAACTCTACATAGCTGTAAGGCTGGATTTCCGCGGAACCTCTCTGCAAATACATAGACAAAACTACATGTATGTTTCAATGAGTCGTTTTGTATTCAATGAGTCAGATGTGCGTAGGAAGAAAACGTCGAGACCGAAGGTCGAGACGTTTTCTTTCTACGCACATCTGACGAATTGAATACAAAATGACTCATTGAAACATACATGTGGTTTTGTATTTATTACATGACCCAAGCACCTACTGACCTAATTTTCTTTTCTATCAACGGTGGTAAACACCATGCACTTTATGCAGTCGCATTGCATAAAAAAAGTCCCGGTTGGAACAGGTTGGTGTGCAATACGGAATTCCTTATTGCACAGCCGTATTTCACGCCGTATTGCATAAGAGAGACTGCATGGGCATGTAATAAAGAATGGATTCGCCCATTTTTCCGTAGACTGTAGTGTATGGTAAGGAACGATACATCTATGTTGAAGGGGTTAATCAGGCAATCATAAATGGCCTCGACTAAAAGGAAAAAATATTAATAAACCTTATATGTCCTTATGTACTTTGTACGAAACATTCTATTGAGATAATAAAGAACAGAACAGAGTCCATGTATTTTCACTATTGAAGCTACGACATATATCTGACATCTTATGTTAATTGAATGTATTTTATGAAAAAAGCAAATAAAATATGTATTATATATCGCCTTATCAAACCGGAAACCCACGGGGGATTGTACTACAGTAGAAACTGAATGGAAAACTCTGAATTTTCTGAAGCCAGCAGCGACGTGGAGTTGATCTCAGGACAAGGGCACTGAATCGCATAGTCCTGGATGATCTGCCTCCACACCAATAGAATAGGGCGCAGCTAATCTCAAATTTCTCATCAAATCAAATTTTGAATGGAATATCAACATCTTTCAAGTTCCAGATATGGCACCTTCTCACAGCCGTAAATATTGTCATTCTCTTCTCAAGTATTCTATGCAACGGCGACTCGTCGCTTTTGGCAAATTAGTCGAAAATGCGGTCTAGTCCAGAATGAAACAAAATAGTATCGGAAGCATAACCTCCTTGGACTCCTATTCTATCATCGGGTCTCATGTACAGAATAGCAGACCAATATAAATATGTACTTTATATACTTTCTAGGTCGGGCTTGCTGTCGACGATATTAAATCCGTGCAGGAGAAAGCTGAATTGAAAAGAATAGCAATGCAAGTGAGTTTATTGTACTTCCATGTTTTACATGGAATTATATTGTAATTCTTATTGTTCCCTTTTATTATTACATGCAACATATATAAGAGCACCGAGTAGCAGGACAATATACGCCTGTTTTGTATTTTTGAAGGGTTGGGGTAAGGATGGGGGTGAGGGTGAAAATTGTTTGGACCAACCCCATATTCGAACTTGACCTGTATTTTGTTGTGATTAAACAACATACCAAGTTTGGAATCAATCGGAAAACAAATAATAAAAGTTATCATCCAGAAACCAAATATTTGATGCATTCTATGTCCAACAGCTAGGCCATACTAAAGTTACAATCCGTAAAACACAAAATGCACAAATTCAAGAGGAATAACTCTGGAAAGGCACATGCGATTTTGGCCGAAAGTGAACCTGAGCTGTGCTTTGTGGTCATAAACAAAATCTGAGAATTTGAAACAAATTAGTCAAGAAAAACTAAAGTTATCATCGAGAAACTACATAATTCACAAATTTGCAATCATTCAAGGGGAATAACTATGGAACGGTACATGCGATTATGGCCAAAGGTGAACTTGAGCTGCGCTTTGTGGTCAAAAACAAAATCCGAGAATTTGAAAAACATCGGTCAAGGCAAACTAAAGTTATCATCCGGAAACCACAAAATCCACAAATTTGCAATCATTCAAGGGGAATAACTCTGGAAAGGTATATGCGATTGTGGTCAAAAGTGAACTTGAGATGTATTTTGTGATTGAAAACAAAAAACTGAAAATTTGAAATAAATCGGTCAAGGGAAACTAAAGTTATCGCCCGGAAACGAAAAGTTGGGCTAAATTCCCATAAATAAAGGGCCATAACTCTACTGTAAATGGACCGCTAGAAACAGAAATCGAATCCATCCTGTATTTTGCCATACTAAATCCACATGCCAAATTTAACTCAGCTCAATCCATTACAACTAAAGTTATCGTCCGGAAACGGAATGTGTCCATGGACGGACAGACAGACAGACGGGTGGAGAGACCATTCACATAATACGTCCCGTTTTTCAAACGGGTGTATAAAATCAACATCTGAAAAATTTGGTGTCAATCCGTCAAGGCGTTCGGCTTTAAATGAACGGAAACCAATTTTTTGTCAAAAATTGTGGTTTCAAAGGGCCATAACTCTGCAGCGGATGAACTGAGAAACACCAATATCGAACTTGACCTGTATTTTATTGCCACAAAACATCTGAAAGTTTGATGTCGATCCGTCAAGGCGTTCGTCTTTAAATGAACGGAAACCAATTTTTTTAGAAAAATTGTGTTTTCAAAGGGCCGTATCTCTGCAGCAGATGGATTGAGAAACATCAATATCGAACTTGACCTGTATTTTAATGCTAAAAACAACTTCTGAAAGTTTGATGTCGATCCGTCAAGTCGTTCGACTTTAAATGAACGGAAACCAAATTGTTTACGGACAGACAGACGGACAGACAGTCGGACAGACGGACATACTGATAACATAATACGACCATTTTTTAAACGGGCGTATAAAAATGAATAAAAAATCGTTATCCCTTTACGGAAAAAAAACCTTTCAAGTGATATAACTAAAACGAATTTTAAAATTATAACCCTTTAGTCCAATAACTGATATTTTGGTAAAATTCCTGAAAAATATTACGCGCTGAGAATCCTGTTCCTCAGAATATTCCGCACCAAAAGAGTTGAAACAAATAAAGAATAATAAATTGTTTGTAAATGGTTATGTGGTCCAATAAATGAAGTCTATTCGTGGGAACTCCGGGAAATGGAGCAGAACATGATAACAGCTTTACTGTTATAAAATAAACCTCGGTAACCTAGGGCGCGAGTCTTCTGAACTCGTCAGCATAATTGAAGAAAAATTGAAATGAATTATCTGTCGCTTTATCGGAGTATGAATGTGCGATGGGCGTGTTGTATGAAATGTTTTATCATACTCCGATAAAGTGATAGATAATTAATTTCAATTGTCATAATTTAAATAGACGTTTGCCTGTATTACAAATTATGCCAGAGGCTCGCCCAAACGGAAAATTCTTAGACTCGTTTCATAAATATTATATGAGAAAAACACTCATTCCATATACTCTACCATTCCTGTTTCTCGTCTTTCAACTCATGTAGGGTTTCAAAATAAGGTTCCAGTTTCGAAAACTACCCATCAAAAAGCAATTAGCGAGAGTAAGGGCCTTATTTATACAGATCAGCTCCGGACAGGGACGTAACTGTGTGTGTGTGGGGGGGGGGGGGGGGGGTAGGAGTGTGTGACACCGCCCCGAATAATTTTCCAGTCTGGATTGAGTTTACTCTTGCTGGTAATCCTGTACCTTCTTACGGCACTAGATTTCCTTCTTTGACTTATGTCACATACGCAGTTGGTCAAATACAAACGGAGGTCGGTGGCTGCTTGATCCCAGCATGGCCAATTTTGAGTCCGTTACCTGATAATTAAATAAGGTTTTTGGAAGCCCATGCATCACGACTACTACGTGTATTTATCCCCACATTCCTGAGTTTTTAATTATAATTCCCTTTGACAAATATTCCAACTACATCATTAAGGCCTTCTTCGATGATGTAGTGGGAATATTTCTTCAGTCGGGACAAATTGGGTTTACACCCTCCCCAATCGGTAATCTTTGTGACGTCCCTGTCTCCGGATACAGAGACTGTCTTGGGTTCGCTTTTCCAACCAACTGAAATATTCCATAAAATTGAATCAAAACATAGGCGATGTCCTATTTGAGAGCTAGACTGGTTCCAGACCACAACAACTCTGAAATTCTTACGGACTAAGACTGGTGGTCTGAGAGCTTTGTCGAACGTGTGAATGTATCCTTTTCATAACGTGATGAAAACTAGATCTCGCGAACATTATTATACTACTCAAAGGTTGCTAAGCACCACATATTTGACACATCATTGTGAAATTTGCTTGTGACATATTTGCGATATTGTTGGTGGATATGAGGGATGTATTGAGATGGTCCCCAGTGTTTACGTTAGCTCTCTTGACAGGCAGACTTTTCGTGACAGTCATGGAAAGCATGTACCCCCTGATTTTCTTGATGCTTTCGTGTACTGTCTACATGTACATGGTATGTGTAGGGTATTCAATCTTCATTTCAACACAAACTTTTGTGATTTAATGATTGAATATGCCAAATGTAAGAAGACATTTGTCTGAAGCTGAAATGTGGCTGGTTGTAGGGATGGTGGAGCAGGGGGCTACCCGTCGTCAGATTGGTGAAGCCCTTGGTGTGCACCATATGGTGATCACTCTAGAGCCTGAGCAAGATTTCAGCAGTATGGCACACCAGTAATATGACATGGTGGTGGCAAAGACAGGGCAACATATGCAGTTGAAGTCCGGTTTTTGATCATTTAGGCCCATAGGAACCGCTTTGCCACAACAACCCAGCTTCGCAGTGACCTTCAGAATGTATCCGGGGTAAATGTTTCGACGCAGACTACCCGAGCAAGGTTGCACGAGGGTGGTCTCCGGTCGAGAACACCATGTATTCGCATTCCGCTGTCCCAGAACCACCGCTGGGCACGATATGAATGGGCCATGGACCATGTTGGATGGACCAGAGAAGATTGGCGACCTGTCCTTTTTACAGATGAGTCAAGGTACTCACAGATGGGTGTTCTAGGGTATGGAGAAGACCAGGAGGGCGATTCCATACAGCCAACATTGCTGAGCATCACCGTAATGGTGGAAGGTCAATAATGATCTGGTGCGGCATCAGCTGGGATGGACATACAGAGCTCTATGTCCTTAACCGTGGTACATTGACTGCACAGCGGTATATTGAGGAGATCCTGGATGCCCACGTCAGATTGTATGCAGGTGCAGTGGGTGATAGATTCATTCTGATGGACGATAATGTCCGTCCTCATGTTGCCCATGCTGTCCGCGAGTGCCGACAGAGGGAGGGGATTGAGCTTATGGACTGGCCAGCAAGATCCCATGTCCTCAATCCAATCGAACATGTCTGGAATGAGTTGCAGCTTGCAATTTCAGCCCGTTCAGTCCAGCCAAGAAGTGTCCAGGAGCTTGGTGCCATGCTGGTCCAAGAATGGAACAACATCCCACATAGAACTATCCGGAACCTGATTGGGAGCATGAGAAGGCGTTGTCAAGCGGTAATTAACAGTACTGGGTCTCATACTGGATACTGAACCCATACCAGTTCTCTCCGTCAACTTTTTGGCAAATTTGAAAAATTTCCTCATTTACCAATAATGGTTATCGTATTCAAAAGCTAAAAAATAATGTCAAACACAAACAAAATCTTAATTGCTGTGCTTAAATCATTAAAGATATAATTAAATAAAAAATATATACACATTTCATAACAATATTTCAATTAAAACGTAAAACAGGTAGTTAGATATACTTGGTGCTTAGCAAACTTTGAGTAGTATATTATTTAGCCCAGTCAACTCGAAAAACGGAATAGATTCGCGAATCTATTGCCTGATTCTGTTCGAATTTACCTTCTCTTATACATCATTAACTGTTTACTTAACACGACTATAGCAGATGACATTTGCAAAAATGGTTTCTGGATAATTAACATTTTTTAATTTTTACATTGAAACATGGCTTATGGCTCCTCAATGAGGGGGTGGCATAGGCGTTATGTTGAAGGCAAAGTTTGGAAGAATATTAAAATATGGCTGTCGATTTTTGTGAAGGGCGGTGCTCGGGTTTGGCAATTACTTTATGTAAATGGTAAATTACACATTATGTGATAACAAGAATCTCAATCCCATCACACGTTTATTTGAAATTGTCTAACCCCGATCACTACAATCGGTCTAAGGCTCGGTAAACGTCGGCTCAGATCGATTTTAGTGAGCTCAGTTCAGAAATTGCATATCAAATCATGACTCATTAGAGATGAGGGCCCTGCGAATCACACATTTTCAATTCGAATAGAATCTCGAATCGAATCATGTCTATTATTCGAAATCGAATCGAACCTTGAATCGAATGAAGAGGCCTCTGGAAGATAGTCGATGTATGTTGGGGATGTTGTTAACCCTTTACCTAACATGAAAAGCAGACGACAATTGCAAACAAATTTCTTGTATAACTAATTTTTTTCA
Organism: Pictodentalium vernedei; assembly: GCA_031216915.1. Classification (NCBI taxonomy): domain Eukaryota; kingdom Metazoa; phylum Mollusca; class Scaphopoda; order Dentaliida; family Dentaliidae; genus Pictodentalium; species Pictodentalium vernedei. Next base: position 491,865,748 of record CM062296.1, on the reverse strand, counting down.
TTTTTTGTCTTAAAAACATAGGTTATGACCCCTCATTGGAACGAACTCGTCGAGCTCGTTCCAAAGAGGGGTCATAACCTATGTTTTTGAAAGAAAAAATGAAAAAAATAATGAAAATTAGTTGGCGTTTTTTGTGAATTGCGCTGGCCGGTTTTGGCCGTTACGTTGGGTAAGGGGTTAACCTGATTTGTTCCGACTGACGACTCAAGTCCCGACTGTATAATACAACATTTTCATTCTTATTGAACTTGAACTACCTTTTGTATTTTGTGTGATGCGTGGTTTTCCTCTGATTTGGAATCTGTCCCTTGAGTGAGCTATCTGCAGTGCTAAAGAATTGCAGATGACGCCCTGGTGTACTCATAGGGAAGACTTGTCTTCAATTGATAAGTAAACAAGACCCATTGTTGTTTGTAGGTTGACTTGGCACTTGATGTTGAAAGACTGATACCAGAGTTTATCAGGAGACAATTCATCAAGAAAAAGGTAAAAATGGATTTGAATGCGGGTTTATTCTCTCGTCTGTGGAAGTGCATGCACTTGACAGGACGTACTGCACTAACGCCAGAGTCTGTGAAGGAAGCTCTTAATCCCGAACGGGTAAGTTGTACATATGGGAATTTTTTAAAGGAGACATGTTTACTCAAGAAAAAACTTTAAATAATGAAATTTATAAGCTTTCAACCATACATCACGATGAGGTTGACTAGAAACAGGTCGCAGATCTACGCTTTCATGCTATTCCAGTGGTTTATAGGGCTCGTGTTGTGATAAAAACTGGCAAAAAGTGCATGCCCCAATTTCAAACTTTCAGGAGAACAGTCATCTCAACATCACATACTTCACAAAGATTCAATTGTTTCCAATTTTTTGCGTCAAGTTTGGAGTCATGAGACGCAAATGCGGAATTTGCAAGGTCAGTGGGTTTATGGCTTTGGAGGGCTCATAACGTTTGTCCTGCGAGGGGGTTCCCCTACTGTTATCGAAAGAGTAAACAGTAGAACAGACTAGGTTTGATTTGAACGTCTGAGTAAGTGTAATTGTCAGCAGATTCCAGTCATTAAAAATGTACGACTGAAAGCATAGCAGATGCCCAGAGAAGTCGATTTTCCAATATTCCTCAACATTTCCCCCCAAGCAGGAGAGTACACATCCATCTAATACCTACTGTCACCATGACTACAGGTTTGGAAGGTTATTATTTAACCCTTTACCTATTACGAAAGACAGACGGCAATTGCAAACCAAATTCTTGAATAACTAATGTTTTCAACTTTAGCGTCACAAACATAGCTTATGACCCCTCATCGGAACGAGCTCAGCTTGAGCTCGTCCCAATAAGGCGTCATAAGCAATGTTTTTTGAGACTAAAAATGAAAAAATAATGAAAATTGAATGGAATTTTTTGTGAATAGCGCTGGCCGGTTTTGGTCGTTGCGTTGGGTAAAGGGTTAACCAAATGCTTCCCTCATCAGCTTTGCTCAACGTGAATTGTAGTTGACAACATGTACACCTTGTTTCATTTGAAAGCTCGTTTAAGGGAATCACCACCACAAACCTCCAAATGTCCCTTATGTTACCGTCCCCGTTGTTACATTACAAAAAGTAACAATCGTGAACATTTATGACAATTCTGTTGTCATTTTGATCTAATTATTTACTTGTTAATCAAATGGCCGCTGGATTATCGCTCTTCGTATCGCGTTCTTATTCATGTTTTGAGAAAAATGCTGACAGGAGAATCCATTTCAGTAACAGGCATGGCAATTTATTATAGATGGGTTAAATGTGTTTTTCTTACAGATTCATATTCCCAAAACTACGGGGAAATGCCCTCATTCGATGGTATACAATACCCAATTGGGTTCATATTCACTCAACCCAGTTGATTTGGGTTAATTTTTAACTTAATTGATTTCAGAGTGAGATTAAAAATGTGCGAGCGATAGGCAGGCAAGAAATTGCCTGTGCCAGATTTCCTTCACTGGAGCTGTTGTATTCTAACACTCCAAGATAAAAGAATCACGGATGACATTTTCAGGATTTTGTTTGTTTGCTGAAATCAGGATTTTTAAAGATCACCTTTGAAGTGTAAATACTTAGAAGTTAATTTCTGTCTGCTGAAAACTCTCTGTAGTGTGAATGGGTCCAGGCAGCAGGAAAGGAAATCATTCAGCAGAAAGTACATACATATATATGCTGAAGTATCTCTGCCTCTCTTTGGCGGCTTGATGGGAGCGTGGTGGCCCATTGGTTAGAGCACTGGTCTTTAAACCGAAAGATCGCTGGTTCGAGCCAGACCGCATCATCTCTGCTGTGCCTTTGGGCAAGACACTTAATCCCGATTTCCCACTAAGAGGCGCGGTAGCGCGGTGTACAAAGGCGTTCTGCACATCGATGGTGTACTTACCTTCAGCCGCTGCTAACGTTGCTTGTGCCGGGATCTTTTTTGAGAGTCTGACTGTTGCTCGCCGCTGCTCAGTTCTCTCCGTACATCGCTTCCTCCTCGTGTAAAACGTCCGACACGATATGACCGTGGTTTTGAAAGTGTCAAATAAACAAACAAACGTACATACGATAATTCCTACTTCATAAATGTGCATACAGCTGAATATGACATACCAGTATTTGTTCGTTATTGTTGGTTGTCTGTACTTCAGATAACAACGGTATAAAAACATTTCCAATCAGCCGAACTCTCACGGACGTATACACTTGGTGGCAACATTTTCAAAGCGGTATAAAAGTGGAAGATTATAAAGGCATTGCTATTTAAGGGTTAAACTCTCGATGGTGATGCAAATGTATTGAATGTTTTGTCAGTGAGCCTGAATGGAATGATGGATTAAAAAGCAGCCCTATTCCAACTCTGGTGACGCAATACCAGGTAAGTTTGGTACTCCTCCCTATCCTTCCGTATCAATTAATCATTCAGTAACAGGCTCTGTAGCCGATACATATGACCAAGAGAATCTCATATTTCAGCACAAATCAAATCCTGAATCCAATAACCCAGGGTATTTCGAATCCAATCTCACAATTCTTCAATTCTAAATATTGCACCTTTCTAACAATAAATATTGCTGGTTTCTGCTCAGGTATGGAATGCAATGGCGACCCGACTGTTTGGGCAATTAAAAATGAGGAATATTCCAGAGACGAATTTTGGGAAGTGGAACCCATTTGAACTCTTTCTCTATCACCGTGACCTGATGACAGACGGGGAGTGCAAGAGGATATTTTTCGTAGGATTTTGAGAATATTTCAACGATTCGAAAGTTTTCCATATCTGCGCGACTCGAATCTAGTCGAATCGAGTCTTTGAGACGACGTCGATTCGAGTCGATATTCGAAGTTTCACAAGGCGCTTCTTACAATATGTGGAGAGTGGATTGTAACTAAATCACCCGTGGAGTAGAGTTATCACCCAAAGTATCACTTTCAAATTTTGTATGTATGAACAAAAAACACAAGCAATGTTTCAGCCAATGGACCTCCGGGTTTAAGCCGGTGGTTCATTGGCTGAAACTTTGCTTGTGCTTGTTATGCTTTGCAAACAAATGTGCAATTATTACTTGGGTGGAATCTCCACTCTACGAATGATTTAGTGATAATACGCTCCCCGCGTACTGTATACACATGCATTTCAACTAACCCAGTATGGATTCATATTCAACATTTACTTTTATTGAAAGTAAGAACACCTAACAAAAATAATACTATAATTCGTACATGGAAGCCTTTTCTATACTGCTGGCTACACATGCCATGAAAATATTGCGCCACTTCTTCTGGTCTCCTCTTCTGTACACCGAAATGGCGTCATACCGTCAATGGGTGATATAAATAGCCCCACGGGGTTGAAAACTGCAGAAAATATAGTGACAAGTGGTCATAGATCGTTACTATTACACAACGGAGATATGCTAGACAAAAACTGAGTAGTACTAACGTAGCCCCAGGGGTAAGAAGCAACAACGCTATGGCAGATAAAAATTTTAACAAAGCTAGAACAGGTCAAGGAATAGAGAGAATAGGTGTCGGAGTAGGTAGACTAAGGCCTTGGATATACAAAGAGGATTTTAACCCTTTACCTAACATGAAAAGCAGACGACACTTGGCAAAAAAATTCTTGAATAACTATTTTTTTTCATTTTTTGTCTCAAAAACATAGGTTATGACCCCTCGTTGGAACGAGCTCGACGAGCTCGTTCCAACGAGGGGTCATAACCTATGTTTTTGAGACAAAAAATGAAAAAATAATGAAAATTAATTGGCGATTTTTGAGAGTAGCGCTGGCCGGTTTTGGTCGTTACGTTGGGTAAAGGGTTAACTCTTCTAAAGAATTCCACTTCAGTCTAACACTTGTGTGCAGGGGTTAACTGTTGTTGTCATCTATCTTTACAGAATGATATGAAGCGAATAAAACGGGCTCAAGAGAAATTACAGGAAAAGATGGAGAAACGCTTACAGGAAATTAACAACAAGATAGACACCATACTGGAAGCCATGAGAAAATCCTAGTACATACTGTGTGTTGAGAAAACATATCTACTCAAAACGTCATTTTTGCTCTCTCGCCATTTTCCCAGTACATTTAATAAAAAAAAACCCGAAAAATGCTCAAAATTATTTAGCTTTCAGCAATATCTTACAGAAAGCCGAGATTTGAGTTGACAACGCACACTTCAGTGTAGTTGAGATTTAGGAGCTCGCGGGCCATATCAGATGTAAATGCTTGGATGATGAAATTTCCAAATAAACACTATTTTGGCGTTGACAATCATAATGTATACATGACTTTGACAACTGGGACTGATTTCAAGATCATTAAGGACCATGACTCTCGTGACTCTACGAATCCGGCCATGTTACAGATGACATATATCGATACCAGACCATTCGTTCAGGCGCTTGATTTCTTGTGGATCCACCCCATATTTCAATACCGGAAAAAGACGTCCCCACGTCCTGCACTGTAGGCTGAGGAATGTGTGTGGTAGTCTTTACTCTGACCAATATGCGAACTATACAGAGGCGGTGGAACCAAGGGGCACAGGGGACATGTTCCCTTCAACCTTTTTCTACAGACATGTTACGCGGTTGCAAAACGAGTTAAATGGGAGTGCGCAAACGTGGCAATATACAGGCATTCCTGTTATATATTATTTGCAAATCCAAACAACATTTGGCCAAAGAATCCCATCTTCGGTCGCTTCGGTTCGTTTCTTCTGCTACAACCATCTTCTAACCCAAAGGCCAGCCTTCTGGTTGGAAGATGGTTGAAGTAGAAGAAATGGGCTGGACGGTGACCCCACCGCGGCACACTAAACGAGACTATAGTTTGCCATGATACATGTACCGATGTAGGATTTTAACTTTCCTCCTACGGGGCCGAACCATAGTAGCCTTGAACATTTGTGCATCTACACTTTTATCGATCTTCCGCATCACCTGGGGACTATGTCATAGATTCTCCTTGCAGTTCCTGTGAGGGCGGAACATGCTAACGACTTTTTCCATGTCCACACTATGACAAATATAAGAATCACCATGTTTCGATATCTTGGTAAAATGTTGGCCTAATATCTCAAGTGAACAGCCGCTTTAATTTTGTAGCATTAGCCTCCTAAAGACGAGATTATTTTCTCTGCAGTACAGCGCTACATTTTGGATCCAGGGGGGTTTATTTAGGACCGATCGTGGGGTCACGGTGGCGTAGTGTATTAAGGCGTACTGCACATCGATGGTGCACTTGTCTTCAACCAATGCTAACCCTGCTTGTGTGGAGTTAGTACGTTGTGGAGCCTGACAGTTGCTCGCCATTGCTCGATGGTTCTCTCCGGGCACTCCGGCTTCCTCCACCCGTAAAACTGCCCGACACGAGGTGACCCTGGCTGTCGAAAGTGTCGTTAAATCCCCCAAAATAAATAAATAAATAAATAAATAAATAAATAAATAAATAAATAAATTAGGACTGATGGCTGTGCCGCTTATGCGAACCTCAGTTCATATACTCACGTGTTATTGGCAACTATAGGGTGTGAGAGGTGCTGACTGCGTAACAACATTGCTCACTTCATGGACTGAACAGGAGATGCAAGGCCATACCATTCTGTGTTCCCTATCGATGTAAAAAATACACGTATATTTTAAATTGGATTCTTACGTCGCGTGTGACGTATTGTGCTGTGGTATCCATTTACATGACTTTGACTTTGTACTTTCGTTGACAATATATTTGTTTCCTTGTTTTTTTAATTGTTCTTTATTTTCAATCATTCGTTCTTTACTAATTGTTTTGTTGTGTTTTGCCCTCATGTAAGCATTACATGATAATATGTGTATGGGGAGAGGAGTGTCCCTGAGTGGTAAGCACATGTAATCCAATCTCTCACATGCAATCCAATCGCTTTTGCGATTTTGTTAGCAAATAAAATATGTTGAATCTAAAAAAAAGATTGATACAGATGAATCCTAAACCTTGCAACCAACCCTGGTGTAAAAATGTCGATAGAGAAATGGGCAAGTTGGAGGCACAAAGTTACTGAGCCGCCTGGGGGGGGGGGGGGGGGGGGGGGAGTGGAGGGAATTCACCTCACTATGACCATGTCTGTCGGAAAATTGTGTTGTCCGTTTTAAAGACTTAGGGTCGATCGAATACCAACATTTTCTTGAAAGCCGTCAACTTGGAGAAAGCAATCATTTTAATACTTTAACCAAGGCAAAGCAGTGGTGGCTCCAAGGGTGGGGGGGGGAGGTTTCGTCCCTCCCCATAGGCCAACCTGATTTTATTGTAGGATTGTCGAGAATATCATATCCCCCTCCCCGTCGGGGAACATAAGCCCCCCCCCCCCCCCAACCACCCCACCACCCAACCCCAGTGTCGGGGAAATCCTGGCACCATTAGTGACGTAAAGGAAATCAAAATTTGTTATTTTACGTTTACTTTTCAATTGTTACAAAAATTTAAAACAAAAACCAAAACGAGTCCCACGACGGGCTTCATTGTGATCAGTAGTCGTGATTGCTACTCACAAAGACAAAACGAATTATTTGCTAAGCTGTTTATAAGTATATTTTTAATTATCTAGTTATTTTCAGGAGGATTCAGTACATATTTTGGGGTTTGTAGGTGTGTCAAAACTGCAGGTATATCGTACAGTTGTTAGAGAAGTGTATTGGGTTCGAGCGGGAAATCGCGGAGCGGAGGGGGAGACTGGGGAAGGCTGGTATAGCTGGGGTAACCCCGATGAAAATTACTTACGATGGTGAGGTGGAGGGTGGTTGGAAGGTGGTTGTGGATTCAAAAAGGAAGCCGGGAGGGAGGAAAAGCGAAGGGAGGACGCTTGATGTGGAGATTGCAAGTTAGGAGGGTAGGTCCAGTTAGAAAATTCGGAGGGTAGAGCCAGCTCAAGAAAGGGTAGAGAAAGGGGGGTCAGAACCAGCGTAGGCATACTAAGGCTACCGAGAGGTGCTTAGAAAATAGATTCAGTGTATTAGATTCTGAGGGGGGGGGGGGGGCAATAAAAAGCGGTGGATTGTGGTGGTGATAGAACACTTATGGTAAGAAGAACGGTCAAAGTGAAGAAGGGTTCGGATGGCAATCAAACGATGCAAGTTGCAGGTGATATGGGTGACATAGGATCTGAGGAGAGAAGAAGGAAGGAGAATAAGAGAAAGTTAGTTGTATCAGGAAGCAACATAGTACGCGGAACTGATAAGATTGTCTATGGTCCTGGCAGCTCAAATCGGACTGTTTTGTATTCCCATGGGGCGAAGGTCGAAGATTTGATGGTATTGTGGTGGGGGTCAGGATCAGATCCGGTAGTGGTGGTTCATGTGCGGTCTAACAACATCAGGGAGAAGAGATCAGTAAGACTGGTGGAGACGTACAAGGATTTACTTATTAAACTGCTCAGTAGAAATGTAGGGGTAGTGGTATTGGGGTCCTCCAGTCCTTGGAGATGGTGACGAGCGGAATCCGACGATTATGGCATTGATGAGAAATTGCAGGAGTACTGTGCTGATTGGGCAGATTCTTTATTGATCACTCGGACACGTTTTGGGGTAAGGTTAGCATGTACGAGCGAGATGGGCTGCATCTTAGCAGGATGGGGCCACACGTGTTGTGTGAAAAAATTCTACAGGTAGGAGTGGTGGGAGGCCAGAGGCAATAGCAAGAGTGGACACAGATGGGATGAACAAGAGTGGGGGTGGGGAGAACGAGATTATCGTCAGAAAATAATAGAATCAATAGGGGGAAATCAGGGAATTCCGGTACTCTGCAGGTAGGATACAGCAATAGCCAGGTTCTCCACAGGAAAGTAAGTGAAATAGCTAAATTGGGCTTAAGTGAAACGTGGTTAAGACATAAGGAACGGGTAGACCAAATAAGGGGGTGCGTGTGGCTAGGTGCAGGACGAACTGAAGGTCACAAAAAAGGTGGAGGGGTAGGCATGTACATAAAGAGGATTTAAAACCGACGTTTAACACAGATCTGGCAGATGTCAGTACATCGGCTAAGACATCTTAAGGTATTGGACAGATGAAGATTAATCTACAGAACAAAAGTGTTGCCACTGGGATTGTGTACTGTGCGATAGATGGAAGCAAACCTGAGTGGATTGACTCAATATCTTCAAAACTCTAGTCCAATATCATAGAAAACAGGGGATTCGGTATAATTATGATGGGAAACTTTAATGGGCACATAGACGACATGGAAGATGGCATCGAGGGCGAGCTTAAGAAAGTCAACAGGAATGGAATGAAGCTGTTGAACTTCACAAGTGAGCTCGGTCTGAAGATTCTGGACGGGGCTGCGAGGGGTAAGGTGAAATGGACCCGAGAGAGGAACGACAGAAGAACAATAATGGACTATGTTCTCACAGATGTCGATTTATGGAGGGAGGTGATAAAGGTTGAAGAGGATGATGAGTGTAAAAGGGAGTTGGATAGTGACCACAACTTGATTACAGTTACGATCATTGGCAATAACCAGTAAGAAACAAGGGTAATGAGATTTGGGGAATCAGAAAGGATGGTGACTGGAGTAAATTTGAAGAAAAATTGAAACCAAAGCTTGTACACAGGGAGGCCAATTTCTAGGAAATGGCAGATGCCATTGTTGTGAGCCAAGTGGATACAGGGAAGAAAAGTACAGGAAAGATTAGTATGCCAACACGGAAACTTGAATACAGAGTGACTGACGAACCGAAAAGGCCACAAAAGGCAGAAAACTTAAATGTGCTGCGGGAGTAGAAAATTCAAGGGGGTGGAAAGCAACGAGGTCAAGGTAACAAAACAAGAATATCAACAAGCACAAAATAAAGTAAATCAGATTAAAGACGATAATCCCAATCTTATTAGGACGATAAGAACGTATTTTAGAAATGGGTGAGTAGTATATATGTTGATTTCACACATATCTAGCCGGACACCCCCCCCCCCCACTCCCGGACCCCCTCCCCCGTACCTCCTCCCTTCTGCGCATGCGTGTGACGTCATAGTCACGTGATGCGTATGCGCGGCGGCCATCTTGGATGCTGTGCGCATGCGCATGACGTCATAATCACGTGATGCACATGCGCGGTGGCCATTTTGGATGTTGTGCGCAGGTGCGGCGGCCATTTTGGGTGATACGCGCATGCGCGGCGGCCATCTTGAATGCGGAGCGCATACGTGGGCGCCATCTTGGATGTTGTGCGCGTCACCGCCATCTTGATCCTCGACGCCATCTTCGATACTGTACGCATGCGTCCACGCCATCTTGGATACTGTGCGCATGCGCCGCCACCATCTTGTATAACGTGCGCATGCGTGGGCGCCATCTTGGACACAGTGCGCATACATCGCCGCCATTTTGGATGAGGTGCTCACGCATGTGGTGACCATCTTGGATGGCGGCCATGTTGGTCGTTGTGCATAGCTGCCGTGTTGGATGATGTGCTCGGTGGCCATTCTGGACGTGCACATGCGCGAATAACTATTTTTGTTAGCAACGCAATGCATTATGGTATATAAAGAGTCATTTCGTTCTGTCGTGACCAAGTGGAGTTATTTCCCCGTAATTTTAAAATTTGATTTCCATTTTTTTTTTCTTTTGAGAGTTCTGTGTTCCACTATAGAGCATTTTTATTTCAAAAAAATACCCCCATTTCTCTCCCAACATTTCTATCTTAATGGCAGTGACCAGTCTCCAAGCTAATATATTTAATTCTATGGTATAAGTTAGTTTATCATCCAACCCACGGAACCATTGGCAGTGGAACAGTATTCGTTTATTGCGGTAATTTATTTAAATGGTGAAATGAACGACTGCCAAAACTTGAGTCTGTCTGAATATATAGTCCTAGATGGCGAATGTGACCTTAAACACCAAAAAGATGGAGATTTTGTCCGTTGATCTTCTAAAAGATTTCGACGAAATTAGCGAGACAAGTAACACCGTGAATATTCGGTAATTATTCAAACATGCGTTTCAATATTTTGTATTTGGCGTGAAATATTATACATGTATGCTCGAAACAGTCAATGGTGTGAGGGGAATAAAAAGGTTTTGTCAATAGATTATACATGTACGATCGAAACAGTGTTTATAGATAGGTAATAAATAGACAATAGTTCACTGCGTGGAGTGACGTACGATGTTTATTCTCGAGTGGGATGCGGAAGGTTATTTTCAAGAGGCGCTAGCCGAGTGAAAATAATCCCCGCATCCCACGAGAGAATAAACATCGTACGTAACTCCAAACAGTGAACTATTGTGTTTATTATATTTCCCTGATAATATCTGCAACAGAAATATCCCTCTTGCGTCATCCAAGAGCAGTTTCCCAAGGTCGCTCAATTTGTTTTGACGGTTAGAAAAATCGGCGCATGAACACAAAAACATGAATGAATGAACTGATAATATGACGTCATCAGAAAGGAATGCAATGCCGCTCGTTTTCAAATGGAAATTCAAGTGACGGGAGATATGAACTTATGAAGGAAATCAACACGTTTTAAAGAAATAATTCAATCAATCACCATGAATGAGTAGTCATGTTCAACTTCTTATAACTTTGTGTGGGTGTGTACATAGTTATTGTTCGCTGTCAGTTGGAATATCAAGAAGAATATTTGTCGAAGTGGATTGGGTGTTATCGCTGGATTTCGAGGCAGAACAACTGCAATGGTAAAAGTAGTCCGTCATGACGGGGAGTAGGATATCGCCGTGGGAGTTGAATAACACTTTCGAGGTCGTGGGAGCAGGATACGGTTTCTATTTACAAAGGAAAAAGCTGTAGAAATATAATAAAATGAAATGAAACGTTGTGTGACTTATCTCCTCGAACCTGCGAGGGTAATAAAACAACTCGTAGAAATCGTGTCAATGAAAATATACTTCAGTGGGGTACTTGACTAACAGTCTGCGAAGAATGGTGTGACTTAGATATCCATACCTGCCCGTAATAACGACTCTGTCAACAGATACCCTATATTTAAGCATATCGACAATAAACATATACTCCAACGAGGAACTCGACTAACAGATAAATATATTCTTGATGAACTATTGCCCACTTTAGCAGGAATATTACTTTGTTGAGAATTCGATAACGACCAGTGCGCATTCAATAAAATGTATAAGTCATATCTTGTTTTGCGAAATTGCCGAACCCTCGCCAATTCTATAAAAAATAAGTTGATCCGACAACCGTCCGATGTTTTGTTTGGTGCTCCGCCACTCCCATACTTTAATATACTTCGAATGAAATAAATACGAAAGAACTACCATTCTCCAACTCCCGCCAAGGGCGCGGTTGCGTTGTGTTCTAAGGCGTATTGCACATTGATGGTGCATTTGTCTTCTACCAATGCTAACCTTCCCTGTGTGGAGTCTCACGGAGTGTATCTGTATTTTATCTGACGGGAGTAAAGTATTCTTTTTTTCTCTCGTTGGTAAAGCCGCCTGATGAGGCTCTGTTTTTCTATTTGGCTTCCTCCAACTGTCCCACAGGAGGTGTTCCTGACTGGCGAAAGTGTCGTTAAAACCTCAATAAATAAATAACTACCAGTCTATCATAAACGTTTTGTCCAAAAATTGATCATAAGAGGCCTAGTTATACAGATATATTTATCTGTTAGTCGAGTACCTCGTTGGTGTATATGTTTATTGTCGATATGCTTGAATACCTGCATGCGCACATTATCCAAGTTGACGGCGATGCATGCGCACAGTATCCAAGATTGCGGTGACGCATGCGTACAGTATCCAAGATGGCGTAGACAAATGCGCAGAGGATCCAAGATGGCGGCGACACCTCCGCACAACATCCAAGATGGCGCCCACGCACAGCATCCAAGATGACCGCCGCGTCTGCGCATATCATCCAAACTTGCCGCGGCGCATGCGCATCACGTGATTATGACGTCATGCGCATCCGCACAACATCCAAGATGGCCACCACACATGCGCATCACGTGACTATGATGTCAAGCGTATGCACAGAAGGGGGATCCGGGGGGGGCGGGGGTCGGGGGCGTGGGGGGTTTGTCGGCTAGATTTGTGTGAAATCAACATGTATACTACTTGGGTGAATCAAAAAAACAAAAGAAGTAATTCACAGAGTATTCAGGTAGGGAACAGAAATACAGACGACCAAGACCAAATCGCATCAGAACTAGGCAAGTACAAGGAAAAGGTAAACGATAAGCGATGGGGCATGGGGAACCCATCGGAGTGCCACATTGATGTCGAGAAAAAATTATCGAACAATGTGTGCAGCGAAATAAAAGCCGATGAGGTGCAAAAAGTGGTGTCCAAATTAAGGAACGGAAAAGCGTGAGGGATGGACGAAATTCCTCACTGGTTCCTAAAATGGGGAGAGAGAAACTCTGTGAAAACTTAACTGCACTATCCAATTTAGCCTTAGAACACAACGCTACCGCGCCCTTGGGAGTTGGAAAATGGTAGTTCTTTCGTATTTATAGCGAGGCCTCCCGTTAGACGTATGATTTATTCTAAACATCGAAAAATGAACATTTAATATAGGCTGATAAAAGACTGGTATTTAGATGGGTGATAGAGGTGGGGGGTTGGAGAAGGCCTCCAATCTTCGTTGGTTGGGGGCTCTATCTTTGAAATTATAAAACTCGAGGTTTCTAGCATAATCATTAAGTGGGAGGGGGTCCTGATTTAGTTATTTCATTAGAAGTATATTAAAGTATGGGAGTGGCGGAGCACCAAACAAAACATCGGACGGTTGTCGGTTCGACTCATTTTTTATAGAATTGGCGAGGGTTCAGCAATTTCGCAAAACAAGATATGACTTATTCATTTTATTGAATGCGCACTGATCGTTATAGGTTTCTCGAGAAAGTAATATTCCTGCTAACATGGGCAATAGGTCATCAAGAATATATTTATCTGTTAGTCGAGTCCCTCGTTGGAGTTTTTGTTTATTGTCGATATGCTTGAATACCTGCATGCGCCCGTTATCCAAGATGGCGGCGATGCATGCGCACAGTATCCAGGATGGCGGCGACTCATGCGTACAGTATCCAAGATGGCGTAGACATATGCGCAGAGGATCCAAGATGGCGGCGACGCCTCCGCACAACATCCAAGTTGGCGCCCACGCACAGCATCCAAGATGACGCCGCGTGTTCGTATATCATCCAAAATGGCCGCGGCGCATGCGCATCGTGTGATTATGACGTCATGCGCATGCGCACAACATCCAAAATGGCCGCCGCACATGCGCATCACGTAACTATGACGTGAAAGGGGAATCCGGGGGGGGGGGGGGGGCGGCTAGATTTGTGCGAAATCAACATATATACTACTTGGGTGAATAAAAAAAAACAAAAGAAGTAATTCACAGAGTACTAAAGTAGAGAACAGAAGTACAGACGACCAAGACCAAATCGCATCCGAACTTGTCAAGTACAGGGAAAAGGCAAACGATAAGCGATGGGGCATGGGGAACCCATCGGAGGGGCCACATTGATGTCGAGAAAAAATTATCGTACAATGTGTCCAGCGAAATAAAAGCCGATGAGGTACAAAAAGTGGTGTCCAAATTAAGGAACGGAAAAGCGTGAGGGATGGACGAAAGTCCTCACGGGTTCCTAAAATGGGGAGAGAGAAACTCTGTAAAAACTTAACGGCACTATCCAATTTAGCCATAGAAAAACAAGAGGTTTTTAAAAGAGTATAGAGAAAGCAAGGTCACGTTTATATTCAAAAAGGGGGAAAAGAATGTATTGGACAATTATCGGGGGATTTCTGTCAATAGCAACATTGATAAAGTTTTCTGTAAACTGTATGGGAGATTGGAGGATGTGATCAAAGAGAAATGGTTTCTGGTGTAGATCCCGGATGGTTTCAGGAAGGAAAGGAGAGTCATTAACCATCTTTTCACACTGTCCCAAATGATAGAATCTGTGAAAGACAAAAATATGTTTGTATCCTCTCTGGGTGTGAAACGGCATATGATAAAGTATGGAGGGAGGGTATGTGGCGAAAGATTGAGGCCCTGGTCCTGGGAGGTGAGTTTGTTGGAATTCTGAAAGCATTATATAAAGATGTACAAAGTGAACTAAGCCTGGATTACATAACAACAAAACGTGTACCCATGGAGATAGGCCTAAAACAGAAGTGTATCCTTTCGCCAATTCGTTTTGCATTGCACGTCAAATATTTGGGAGATGAACTCCTGCATAGCGACGATGGGTGGCAGTTGGGGGTCTGAAGATCCCGGGGATATTTTTCGCAGATGACATAGTGCTACTGATTGTTTGGAGATATGGGAACATATGTTAGACCGTCTTAAACTGACAACTCGGCCATTTCAATACAAAGATACACAGATCGTCACCCGCTGATTAATGAAAATTTTTATTTCACATGTATGGATCACTTTTTAGAAACACGCTACAGACATGAAAAACGAGGTATGTTTCAAGCATTCATTCATTACACTCGTGGATTGATTGTTTGAAACGTTGTGGGGGGGGGGGGGGGGGGGGGGGGTGATATCCGAGTCTATTTAACAGTGCTATATGTGAAATGAGTCCAGATTTGATAGAAGATTGAACCTTCAGAAGCGCTCTGTCGTCGATGTTGATGTTGAGGCACACTGTGATTCCAGCTAATAGAACCGGGAATTACATACAGCATTGTAGCATAGCTCCATGCATCTAACTGTGGTAGTTCCGTCCTCTAACACCCGAAGATTTGCAACCGAGCATGTCACAAACATGCCCCGATCACAGTGGTCTCCAATATTCCAGAGGTCATAATACTCAAAAATAGCGTCAGATGGACTAAAGAAAAAAATACAGGTCTTTTATTTTCTGCAAGTGTGTCATATACTGAAATTTCAGAGAAATAGGATGTGATTCTATTTTTCTGCAGTTTCGATATATCACATCACTTGCATGTTTTTGTATTTAATTCATTTTAGTTCATTCGATGATAGGAAAAAAGTAATTTATGGACATTAAAAATGTCGATCATATCGCTTGGTGTGTTTAGAGGCAGGCTATTGACTGAAGTGGTTCTCGCCAGATCACCGAAGTTAAGCAACGTCGAGCCCGGTTAGTCCTTGGATGGGTGACCGTCTGAGCGATCGATTCGGACTCCCCCGTTGTGTCCTTGGACAAGGCACTTCACCCCGATTGTCCACATGGAGGCACAATGACGCCATGTACTAAGGCCTACTGGTCGTCGATAATGCGCATGTCTTCAACCAATCTAACCCCGTCTGTGCTGCAGTGTGGCGTTACGATATTGGGGAGCTAGCAGCTGCTCGTCGTTGCTCGGTGGTTCTCTCCGGGTATTCCGGCTTCCTCCACCGATAAAACTGCCACCGACACCATATGACCCTGGCTGTTAATGTGTCGTTAAACCCTAATAAATAAATAAATAAATAAATAAATAAATAAACTGACTGAAGTAATGTTTTCTTACAAGATAGGACAAAAAATTGAACTCTGTTTGCTGTCTGGTGTTAATGAGGTTATGGCAGATCTATTTAGCTGTGTTTCTTTATATACTCTCCCAAAAAAAGAAAGTGTGCATGCTAAAAAATAACACTAAAAAAAAGATATATATCATTTTCATTCATGGAAATTTTATTCAATCACATATGAATCAATTTGTGATCAACACGAGAAATTTCATTACGCTACGACGAATACTCTTGGTGCCATGGAGAGTCAAAGACACTGAGGGTCAAACACAAAAGTCACACACTCAATATCTGGTATGACCTCCGCCTGCATCGACTACTGCTGTGCATCTACGCCTCATGGAAGCGAACAAGTTAGCATGGAAGTGTTGTGGGATGTTGTTCCATATTCTAATTAGCTGTCTTTGCAGTTCCACAAGCGTTGACGGAGCATGGGGAAGCCGGCGTAGCTGACGTTTCATTTCGTCCCATACGTGCTCAATGGGTGAGATATCGGGCGAATTTGCAGGCCAGGGAAGAACATCCATTTGTTGTTGCTGCAGATACTGTTGAACAACACGAGCTGCGTGGGGCCGGGCGTTGTCCTGCTGTAGAATGACGCCAGGACCGTGACGTTGCAGAAATGGGACAACAACAGGTGTAAGCACTTCATCACGATATCTGGCTGCATTGAGATTGCCATTAATAATGACCAGCTCAGTTCTGTTACGGGCAGTGATGCCAGCCCACACCATGAAAGACCCTCCCCCATAACGGTTTCGCTCCACGACACATGGATCTGCGTAGCGTTCGTTTCGACGTCTGTACACTCTCTGGCGGCCATCTGATGATGAAAGATGGAAACGTCATTCATCTGTGAATAAAATACGTCGCCACCAGTGTAAGGGATGCCTGAGATGTTGTCTACACCACTGCAGTCGAGCACGACGATGACGTAAAGTCAAAATCGGACGAATTGCAGGTCTTCGAGGACGTAAGCCGTATTCTCTCAGCCGGTTGATTACTGTTTGAGGATGTATCCGTCTCAGGTTAGGGATGTTCCTGGCTATCGTCGTTGCCGTTTGTTGCCGGTTCCGGAGATGGACGACACGGATATACCGATCTTGTGCAGGGGTGGTAACTCGGGGTCTCCCGGAGCGTGGTCGGTCTCGAACGTCATCATGTTGTGCATGTCGATGGACTTGCCTGTCTACAGTGTTACGGTGGCAGTTCAAATGCTGGGCAACCTCTCTGTGTGTTCTGCCAGCTCTAATCATACCCAGGGCAAGGAGGCGTTGATTCATTGTCAATCTTGGCATGCTAATGTTGAGTCGTTTTAACAGCAGCGCAAGTTTGAATGTGAACGATAGGAAGGCCTTACTTTAGTGTTTAAATACCCAAGGATTCACACTGCTGCATGAATTTTCAGACTCTCCACGTGCAAAACATGCCTTTTCACAAACGTGCAGCACGTCATTTAACGTTAATGCAATTTTAACAGGGAAAGCTGTTTTTGTGTTCAATATAACTTCATGAACAGGTTAACACTCTTTACACCTACAAAATTATTTTTTTGGAGTTTGATCAATTTCTGCAATGCACACTTTCTTTTTGGGGTGAGTATATTTACATAACCAATCCATCTGACAAAGCGCACCAAGGAGACAACAACCAGCACTTTAAAATCTCATTTTTTAGTCTAATTGCGTTTTCGAGTTGCCGTTCTTGAATGATGATGGACGCAATTTTACTCGCTATATTATTCTGAACTCGTAAGCTAATTTCCAGTAGTCATCTAACGAAACACGTCCATTACCGACTTGGCCCAACAACAAGGAGAATGTGTATTGCCGAAAATGCGCAACTTTTGAGCTAATGGATTCCTCTTTACGTCTGAAGTATTATTGTAGTGGTAAGTTATGTTGCTTTCGGTTTAGGGCTGTCACCAGATGGGAGTGGGCAACGCCTGTCGGTACTAACGTCATATCTTCGGTATTTGACGTGGAAATTTGTACATTTATTCAACTTGTTATTGGGGACCATGAGTGCTAACAGTAACTTTTCCCTTGATTTCAAATATATGTAGTGGAAGGTGATATTGAGGTTTTCCGACATTCGATCGCCAATAACTTCATAGTCTTAACAATTATCCGTCAATTTGGACGAAACTGAACAATGTTTGAGATAATATCTTCCTCTTGACGTCTGAGGTGTTATTACAGTGCCGTGGTGTATGGCGTTGGGGTGGAGCTTTCATCAGTTGGAGGGGTTAACGCCTGCCGGTATTGACGTCATATCTCCGGTATTTTCAATGTTTTTTCAACTTCTTATTCAGGACCATGAGTACTAAACGTTTCCCTTGATTTCAACTTTATGTTGTGAAATTTACTTTTTACGTTTTCCAACCTTCAATCGCCAATAAAGTCATAGCGATAACAATTTTCCGAGAATTTTTTATGAAACTGCAAAATGCACGAGACACTAGTATAACTATTCCTTTTCCAATCTATGATATATTTGTAGTGCTACGTTATGTAATTTGGGGAGTAGGGTTGTCAAAAAAGGGATGAGGTGGGTCAAAACTTGAAATAACATTAACACAATGAAAAGGAGGTTAATTGGAAAATCCATAAATACATATATTTTTATTTTTTGAGCACTCCAACATACTAAAAGTTCATAAAAATTGGGGGGAATTTAATTTTTTTGACGTTAGAGTGAAAAGGGTGACCTGAAGAATAACTTAAGAGTTATTGAGAATGTTCCAGGTCGGCACAACATGTTTCGATATGTTTTTTGTTGGAGATGGGATATCCAAAGTTTGAAAGAGGGAGCCTTGATACAGGCGTTGACATTAACCCTTTACCTAACCTGAAAAGCAGACGGCACTTGCAAAAATAATTCTTGAATAACTAATTTTTTTTCATTTTTTGTCTCAAAAGCATAGGTTATGACCCCTCGTTGGAACGAGCTCGACGAGCTCGTTCCAACGAGGGGTCATAACCTATGTTTTTGAGACAAAAAATGAAAAAAATAATGAAAATTAATTGGGGATTTTTGAGAATAGCGCTGGCCGGTTTTGGCCGTTACGTTAGGTAAAGGGTTAAAAGATGTAAGAAAAGACGTTTATTACACGCCTGTTCATTGTAATCAGCATCTACTGCAACACTAAATCATGCGAAAAATGAAAATCTGTACCGCACATATGAGCGGAACGGAAATCGTTGACGGACTATTTTTAAATATTTGCGAAATTTCACTGGAATTTTCTACAAATGCAATTACAATTTTAATCCCTAGTGATAGCTGAAAATCGTCCCATGAGTTCCAATGTATTCCATGTGCCAGTAGGCACTTAGAACACCTTGGGACTCAACGGATGAAATAGTAACACGGATTCCCCTCGCAAATGTGGTTGGCGATAAAATGTGTTCTTTTGGTTGATAGTTGTTGAATGAATTGCTGAGTGTCCTTCTAATAATTGTTTTTATAGACGTGAAGGCATGTAATAAACATAGAACGACACACGCATGTGAATGGGTTAATCGATATGGCACGAGTGCCAGCGCGGAAGGATAAAACGAGAGGTCGCTGGCCTCGAGTTTTACCGTTCCGCGATGGCACAATTGCCACATTGATTAACCAATTCACACGCGTGTGTCATTCTGTGTATATATTGGACGCTGTGTTGGATAAAGATGTAAAATAAAAAATCTGGAGCAACCGTGAGAACTATAAGTTAAAGAGTATATGCATGGTAAATTTCAAGCGGGTCGGTTCAATGATGAACTCTACAGCGTTCCTGACTTGAAAAGAAAAGAAAAATTCGTTGAATAACTAAATGACAACATGGCTCTGTGCAAAGTTCATTATGGAAGTTTAACGACCAATATGCACATAGACTACGACATCACCTCTTGATAAACATAACTGTCCTCGCATAACTATCCCCAGACAGTTATCCTCTAAAAGGTATGCTCCGAAAGGTATCCTATGGTAGTGTATCAAGGTGTCGTAGGTATCCTCAGATACACAGAAGAGAAAATGAGAGAAGATAGATTATGCCTCAATGAGAGATATCCTCGTGGCCCTTAAGGCCCAATACGGTAGAAAAGGGATTTTATAATCACAGACGTATCATAGAATGGAATTCGACATTAAATTACCATGCACAGAAGAAAGCTGTTCAGCCGATATTTCGAGTTTAGTTGGGTTGAAACATTCCTTTTCATGTAGTTAAAGTTACAGCTCCAAGAAACATGTTCTGGATGGGAATAATGACTTTTCCAAAATGCACCCAAACACGACTCGAGTAAAAAGTCAGAGCCAGAGTGTAAACGTCGATTCCGGCAGCAAATAAAACGAAGACCCGGAAGGCTGTTACGCTGCTGTAAAAGTTTCTGCGGGAAGATAATCATAAAATGTGCTTTGATGTTTTCGCGCATCGCACAAACTCGTTTTTAGTAAATATGACTTTTTGTAAGCAGCCATAACTACATATTACCATGTATAGAGCACAGGGGTACAATGCCAAACATTTTAATGTTCGTGGATTCTGAAGTGAGTTTACATCACTTCATCAACTACTTCTACTGCTAAGCACCGGGAGTTGTGGTCGCAACGTCGTTCGCACTCTTGATGCCATGAATAATAATGGGTTTCTTGGGTGTGACTTCGTTTGTAGTTCGTATTAGGGATGGATTGTACAAGTTCTTTCTTTTTGTCCCATTTCCAGACAGAAAATCTCATTTTTGCCATAAACACTTGTGGTAGAGTTATTATACAAGCTCGGTGTTGGTGGTACCCTCAGGTTAACTTTTCAAGTATTAAATTTGCTTTTATAAAATAGAATCGAATTTGTGAATTTTGCTTATTCAATCGTTCGAATGAATGAGAACTCTGTTATTCCTTGTGGCCCTCCATGGCTGGTCAGATGGGGAGGGGGGCTTCCAAGCCGCACAGCTTGAGGGCGGCAAAATGTTTCAAAGTATGTCGGCAAAGCCACGAAAGCCATATGTCAAAATGAAACCGGCCGTCTACAAATATTTAGGATCCATGGGCATAGGGAGGCACCCATACGGTTGGCCCAATCAGCAATCTCTGTTTGTCCTCTTGTGATCGGATGGTCAAGGAAACGGCAGAAAATTGTACCGTCGTCGGTCACCAGTGATAAATATGCAGTGGGGTTTAAATAGTGTAAATCATCGTACTAAATGAAACCTTCAGACCAATGTCTTCATATCTCTGTCTAACTAACTAATATTAACGATTGCAGAAATAATGCTAGTATAAAATAATATAAACATGGAAGCGTATTAGCTCTTCGGAGTCATTTTTACTGAATCATTATAAAGTATTAACCCGTTGAACCCTAGTGGTATCTTCCATGTCAGTTCAATGGCAGCAATTGGAAGAGTCCATATTTATTATTTGGGGTTAGACCAATTAATATTTTCAACGTGCAGCCTTAGGGCTGCACGTTGAAAATATTGATTGGTCTGCACCACGCATTTACCTTGAAGCCACCCCCTTAATGATAGTTTGCCTGGCCGGAAAAACGGTCTCTGGTGTTAAAGGGTTAGTAAACCGATTTTTTTTGCACCGAAGGCACGCAAGGACGGTGTGGGATAAACCTACCGATTACGGACCCTTAAGAAGTACAATAGTACCCCTCCACGCCCAGCAGCTACAGAGGAGAAGAAGCAGATGAGCCAGAAAAGCCGCCAAGACCCCATTCTCTCCGCAAGCCCGGTTGAATGAGGTAGGTGGTCTGTTCTTCGCGCATATAAAATCTGCCACTTATATAATGTAGTCCACTTTCTTCATTGAAAAGATTAGTCTGTCTCAGGAAGTTAAAGATGGTGATGATTTCAGGATCAGTCATTGCTCTTTTTCGGGAAAGTATTGTCAGCACTTGTAGTTATGTGTGTGGTTGAGCTTTCATAGGCAGGTATAGTCTGTCTCCAGCCTGACCGGGCCGGCCGCCTAAGAAACACGCATCTAGCACACGAGATGGTCAAATGTGTCAAAGGTTTGACGCTCCTTAACCCGACCAATGCTCCAATCTGACTTGGGGTTTCCGTTGGTTTAGTCCCAGAGAGAAGAGAGAAGAAACCCCAGTAGCAACGCCAGTTAGAAATTGGCCTCGGCACTATATCCCATGGCTGTTATAAAAATAGGGTTGGAGAAAACAACTCCTGCAGTACTTTTGAAGCAAGATATCTAGGTTATTATAACAAGATAGTCAAGTGGTTATAGCCAAATAGCTGAGTCATCATAACAAGATAACACAATGTTTTTAACAAGATCGCTGAAGTTGTTACAACTAAATAAGTTCACTGACAATCAATGTTTCCACGACCAAATGACAAAATACCCCTGCCTTCCGCCCCCTCGATCCGTCTCTAACCTAGCATCCTTCCCATTGTGACTCGATAAAGAAGCATGATCCCCAACACCCATTCAATGTGGCAAACCAACCATATCGCTTGACTCGACCTCTACACTCAGTGGTCCGCCCTAGCGACCCAACCAGGTGGTCAGATCGAATTCACCCATCCCTTACATGACCCTGTGTCCCATCCCATGGGAGACACAATGAGCCGACCCTACCACCCAAACAGAGTGGTGATCCTACCCATCCATTCACCGTGCGGCTCTGCCAATTCCGATAAACAATACCTTTACTTTCCGAGCTAAATGCCCGAACTGTTATTCTAATAGAATGTGATTCCACCAAGCCACCGAACCTAAGCACCTTAACATTCCACCCCTACCACCCATTCCAAAGGTCAGACATTTCTAAGGTCACCCAGTCTATTTCCTATCCAACTTTATCCAGAGACTATACTCTGACAGTGGGCCTGCCTCAGTCCATTCATCATGCAACTACACAGCACTATTTCGAATTGGTTACCACTGTGATATGTACCACTGAAAAATATAACCACCAGGATATAACACCACTGTGATATATAAACACTAGGGTATAGAACTGCAAGAGTTAAATCCTATGGAATGTATTCACTGTGATATCGTCGCCTGGGTGCTAGAATATGGGATATAGGACATTCTTGCACTCATGCGTCAATATGTTAGTATTGAGGTAGGTTGTGGTTTGCATATGTAGACACTACGATATGTAACCGATATGTAATTAGTAAGACAAGTAACCAATGGGACAAGTAACTACATGGATATGTAAACACTATACGTATCATTTAAAATCAGTTGGGTTAAACATTAACCCAACTGATTAATATAATAATATACACATTTATATAGCGCCAAAAATATAGTTCAGAAGATATAGAACCATATTCTAAGGCGCTGTACATGTTACTGAGCTTGTGCAAATGTACAAACGGAATATATATACAGTATCTTACAGTCCAGAAATCACTTATAGGCTTTTTGAAACAGGTATGTTTTGAGATCTTTCTTGAAAAGGTTGACATTTGACAGTCGTTTTAGGTGTTCTGGTAAATTATTCCACAAGTGAGGGCCAGAAAATGAGAATGATCTATGTCCAAATGTCTTACGCCTATGTTTTGGAACATGTAGCAGCATTTTACCATCGGACCTCAGGTTGTGTGGACACACATTCTTGGTATTAAGGAGTTCTTCTAAGTAGACTGGTGACATGTTGTTTTGTGTCTTAAAAACTAATAATAAAGTTTTAAAATTATTCTGTACTTAACTGGCAGACAGTGCATATCCCTCAGAACAAGGGTGATGTGTTGAGATCGTGATACCCTACATACCACTCGGGCTGATGCATTTAGTACCATCTGCAGGCGAGAGTACTGATATTGTGGAAGGTTGAACAGTAAGGCATTACAATAATCCAAATGTGAAGTTACAAAGGCATGAACTAGGGTTTTTGTTGGGTCTTTGGTGAGGAACTGTCTTATCTATTTAACTTTGTATAGACATCTGAAAGCCTTATTGCACTTATTTGTAAGATATCTGTCCACAGACATGGTAGAGTCGAAGAAGACACCAAGATTAGATTCAGATTCTTTATTCACGGTACACATACATGTAAAATGGTTAAAAATAAACATATTGCACAAATGTAATGAGAAGTATACCGTGGGAAGTGGCATAGACAGATTGGCTGTCTACCTGCCACCCCCTGGAAGAAGATGGGGTGATTGCAAACAGACTGTGACTGGAAGAATGAACTCAGAGCCAATTATGTGACACATGATGGAGAATGACGATCGAATCCTTACTTTTCTGAGATTAAAGTATTAGTGTTTCTTTTTCGCCAGCGGAAAGACGGTGATTCAAGGTAGGCAAGAAGCAACCTGCCTATAGGACTCCCTCCACTACTTATCATAACACATTAGGGCGGCAAGTGAAGTTTGTATCGTTTAGACTGCCTTAAGGAGGTTGGTCATGATGTTTGGGCGTGGTGTCTACGTTAGCTGCATCATCATCGTAGGATGACGAACGTTATGATTTATTTGTTTAGACTTTTAGTTGCAAGTTCTTTATTGTATCCATATAGTATTTTACATAGCATCACTGTAAGGAGGAAGCGCGACAGGTTGCACAAGTCGAGGATTCCAGATTTAGACGCGTACCACGACTTTGACAATTTACGAAGTTTACGAAGTGCAATCAGGGCAGTAGGGATTGTTGCAGCTGACATAACTGGAATATGAGGAAATGAATGTGGAAGTTAACTTGTTCTTAAGCATGCTTCTGTCGCTAATATTACGAGTTGTGTCGTCCAGAGCGTTCCATAGTTTCGGGAAGGAGTATAAAGGAAATTTATCCAGAGTTTGGGTCCGTGTTTTTTCTATGTATAGGAGGCCCGACTGTCTAGTTCTCCTACCAGATGGATTGTCAGTAATTTTAAATATATCATTGAAAGACACCGGTAATCTGCCGTTCTGGCAGTCAAACACGAACAGTAGTGCATGTAGCCTAAACAAATCATCAACCTTGAGTATTTGGTTTTCTTTAAACAGAGGATCTGTATGAGAATTGTACTTTTTGTTATTAATTATTCGTATTGAACGTTTTTGCAGGACAGCTAGTTTTTTGATAGCTCTTACGTACACTGTTACTTGCACTGGTGGCGGAATCTCCTACCTTCACTGAATTGATGTCAACTTTAGTGAGTTGTTGTCGTGAACCAATTATTAAGAATTCAGTCTTATCATCATTTATCATTAATTTGTTTGAAACCATCCATGCGCGAATGTCCGAAATATATGATTCAATAGTTTCTAGAGCTTTAGTTTGATCCTTGATTAATGGTCGAAAAGAGAAATAGACCCGTGTGTCATCAGCATAACCATGGACGTCAGGCAGGTGAGATTCAATGATGGTGAACATTTTTGAAATATAAAATAGAAACAGAACAGGACCGAGGCAAATGCCCTGTGGGACTCCACATTCAAGATGGAAGTCTTTTGACAGATTACCGTTTATTGATACACGCTGCTGTCTATTCTTGAGGTATGATGATAGCTAGCTAGCAACAACACCATTAAGTCCAAAATCAGAATCCATTGTCTCTAGCAGAGTTTTATGACAAACAGTGTCAAAAGCAGCACTAAGGTCTAAAAGAACAAGCAATGTTACCCTTCCAGACTCCATATTAAGGAGGATGTCATTCTGAACACTGAGTAATGCCGTTTCTGTCGAGTGAAATTTTCTGAATCCAGACGTGTTGGCCGGTAATGGAGCATGAACATCACTATGTAACATTAGTTGGTCAATTGCAGATTTTTCACACAGCTTAGAGACGAACGGTAAGTTACTCACTGGTCGGAAGTTTTTAAATACAAGTTCCGCACCTTGTTTCTTCAGATGAGGATTAACAATTGCTTTTTTCCACGCATCAGGCACATATCCTTCTAGCAGAGACATGTTGATCATTTTTGTGATTACAGGAGTCAAAGAGTCTACACATGATTTGACAATAGATGTTGGCATTGGGTCGAGTTGACATGAGGCATTTGAGGGGTCTTTTATTAATTTGGTTACCTCGTGGATTTCTAAAGGTCGAAAAGTTGAAAGCTCTTTTTCTGATGGTCTATGTTTGATGTCAATTTTGTCTACATTTATGTTCTTAATTTTTTTATGAATTAATTTTATTTTTTTGATGAAGAATTCGCCAAATTGATCAGCTAGCTTTGATGGATCATCGTGTGGTGGAAATGACACACTTTGTTTTTCTGTACACAGATTTTTAACAACTTTAAACAATTTTTTGGCTGTCACCATTACAAGCTTCAACACATGTTATGTAGTAAGATTTTCTGGCATCTTTTAGTTTGATTGAGAACTGATTACGAATAGTCTTATATGCTGCTTCATCATTGTAAGATTTAGATCTTACACTACGTGCTTCTATTAAGATCTACGCTATGGTGGTCCTAACTAGGATTCTGGGGGAAATCCGTAGTAAATAAAGTCAATTTCGGTAGTTTGGAGTGGACTTTGGTGATTTAGAGGGATTGTCGGGTTGTTTGTGGTAATTCTGTGAATCGGAAAATTACTCTTGTACAGGGAACATACCCTCTGAACATGTCCCCACCCCATTGCAGAAAATTGGTTAACATAGCAACCACGTACTACCATAGAAACCAAGATGGTGACCTCCAGTGTACAAAATGGCCGATGGAAACACTATCACCCTGATAAAACGCACTGCGCATGCGTACTAGGACCACGTATCACTAGGGAGTGACGGCACAAGATGGCCGCTCACGCGGTTACCATGACAACATAACATGGCGCCACTGGGTCACGTGACATGACGTCATTTCCGGGGTCCCCCCAATGAGGGCCGGTTCATCGCTCTCCTACTAAAGTATGTAATCAGGAGG
Source organism: Pictodentalium vernedei (assembly GCA_031216915.1). NCBI lineage: Eukaryota > Metazoa > Mollusca > Scaphopoda > Dentaliida > Dentaliidae > Pictodentalium > Pictodentalium vernedei. The sequence continues at coordinate 491,838,954 of CM062296.1, read as the reverse complement.
GTGAAATCCACAGCTTAGCTATTTTGTTGCTATCTTGTTATCTTGTTATAAAAACCTAGCTATCCTGTTGTAATAACTTAGGAATTATCTCGTGGTACAAATAGGCTGCGTACAAGAAGAACATGTGTATGAAAACAGTTCTCCACCAAGCACTTTGGAGAGGCCGGTTTGATTGAGATATTCCCGACATATACTAAAGTATTTCGTCCAATATCTTGAAATTACAACTTACAATCCCGTTATTTTATTCCAATTCATTACTCGTAATACTAAATTATATTTACAATCTACTAACTTGTAATGACAATTTACAAACTTGTAAATACAGTTTGCATCTTGTTATTAAGACATTCCACGGCGGTGAAATGACTGATAGTGATTTTCAGCTTTTTAATTTTTTTTCTTCCCGCGCTGAAAGAAATGGAGCCCGATTTTATTTTCCACCTTCATCCAAAACAATTCCCAATTTGCTTTTTCTCTTTTATCTTTTAATTTCAGTGCCTGTATCAGTCCTCCCTCTTCCAACTTTTTCATATAACATATCCAACAAAAAACATATCTAAAAATGCTGTACCGAAATTCCCAAGGATTATGATTGAGTTTTCGAGTGACGTAACTGACGTCAAAGTTACAAAAAATTAAATCACCCCCCCCCCCCGATTTTCATGAAATTTTAGTATTTCGTAGAGCTTAAAATATTAAGACATAGCTATTTTTGAAGTTTTGCGATTTATCGCCATTTTGGACCTTATTGCGCCATTTCAAATTTAGACATCTGGACATTTTTCAGTGAGAACGCTCATTTTCTCAAACGCACTGCTCCGTATGAATAATATGGACAACTACGAAATTTCACACACTAGAATTTGGATGTCGACTCTATTAAATGCAATTGTTAGAATTTCAAATTTCGACCATTATTCAAAACAGCGTCAATTTTACGTCTTTTTCGTGAACGAATATCTTCTGCATTATTGAACGCTCACTCTTAGAATTTGCAAATTTACACCCAAACAAAAACCATATCTAAAAATGCAATCAGTTTTCAGCATACGACAAATTCGTCTGTGGTTGCCGTTGTGGTTGCGTTGCAAAATCAGGGTCGCAAAAGTTAACGTTTGTTCGGTTTACATGAAATGTTAGTACAGGTACAGCATGAAAAATAAAAAGATCATTGTTTTGGATTTTTAAATTTAACGTCATTTTCGACATTTCTGCAACACTTTACTTCTCTCCATCCCCTTGCACTTTGTAAGCTACCTCTACAACAAAAACTGCAACTGCGACCCCCTCCACCCCCCCCCCCCCCCCCATATTATTTTACATACTCCTAAACGAAAAGTTGAAGTGATGTCTCGTCGCATTAGTCTTCACATTGTAGGGCAATATTTAACGCTACAACTAAATTCCTCCAGACGGGTAGAAAACGTGAAAATTAAATTTCACGACACACAGTTGAAATTATGGAACATAATAGTACTCGTGGTTTCAAATACTTGGTTGCCAAAATTTTGAAAATCAGACGTCAGATTCAAAGATAAGACGATTCTCCCAATTACTAAGAAATTCTGAACCAAAAAGAAGTGTTAATTACGTCTATACCGAATGAGAGCAGATTGCTCGTAGTATTACGGACGTTTGAGAGGTTTGGACAATGTAAGCGGAAGTGTTCCAGTGGTGCGCACCCGCCACACTGATAAAAGGGGATAGGTGACAAATGATTATGAGATAATTCCCGATATTCACTAAAACAGCGCAGATATCCTCTATATATTTCTTATTTACACGTAAACTCATTCTGATCAGACATTCACATAAGTAGGAATCAATCACAACACATTACAACAGGAAAATACTGAATACCGAATACTTTATTTCGCAGCACAATTTAACAATGTTTTAGATACTGAGACAGAATAAAATGTATTATTTCCAAATGTAACAAAATAATGCATTTTGATTGGCCGAGAGGTACGGTGTAACTTGCAATCCAAGTAGCTTTTTTTACACCGTGGTAGCCACGGTGTAAAAAAAGCTACTGTGGATTGCAAGTTAAAAAACAAGAATACACAATAGCAGGCTCTTGGGCTAAAAAAGTACCCATTTTTAATTATTAATTCATACATTCTGCTAGGTTATGTTAGAACAAAAATAAAAATACAAGAAATTTGATATTTATGAGGAATAAAATATTACAGATATGCATATCTTTGGAACTGGCTCATTGAGCCAATTCCAATGACATCCATATTTGTCTGGTTTTATTAAGAAACATACAAAGTACAAATTTTCTATCAGTTTTTCCCCACAATGTAGGTTAAAGTATTAAGTACACCAAAATTCTTGGAATTAAATCCGTTATCCTTGTGTTTTCCAGGATGTATGGGAGTTTACACGGGACTGGGAACTCATACACCCGTCGGCTTCGCCTCAGTGTGTATGAGTTTCCAAACCGGTGTAAATTCCCATACACCCGGGAAAACACAAGGATAACTAATATTATACTACGGGAAACAGTATAGTCACGGGGGCTGACTTCCTGGTGATTGTAGAATAAAATACCCTTAGGACAGAATGTCTTTGGACAAAATCCCCTTGGGATAAAATGCCCTTAGGATAAAATGCCCTCATAGAAAATCCAGGGCGGACAAAATGACCTCAGAGGAAAATCCACTTTCTTCTGTTATGAAGATTGAAAGAAATATAACAACCATAAAATGCTGCTGTGTAACTATCAAACCAGATAGAAATTCATGTTTTCTTTATTATTTTTTATTCATTTATCAGTTTAATAACCATCGTATGAACCAAGTGAGATATCGTCCATCGAGTGGTCCAAGGCACCATCTGCAATGCTAAAGCATTGAGTTGTACCTTGTTTCACTCAAGGGAAAATATGTGGGGAAAATGCCATCAAGCCATCGTTCAGACATTTACTACTGAGGGCATTATGTTCTTAGCGCATGTTGTCCACTCCTGAAAATTCACTGTGGACATTTTATCCTAACGAAATTTTGTCCAAGGGCATTATGTCCGATGGCATTTTATCCGACTACCTACATACTATCCCCATTATCGGACTATAATTAATCTATTAATCTTCAGAGCAGATTCTGTCTTGAAAATAAAATATTGAGGTATACTAATGTTAACCGATATCTGGTAAAAACCAAGAATGCTCGTAACGGTTTGTCCTCATCCTAGAAAATATCATGGGACCACCGCGCAGTACCATTGAATATTAGAAAACCCTATTGTCCACCGTCTTATATGATTTTGAGGTAAAATAATTTTAGACTGTGTGAGACAACAGAATAACTGATTTTTGATCATGGAATGATTGCAACGTTCAGGACATACAGGGTTACTACAAGTAACAAAAGAATATGAGCTAAGCATTCTATCTCTTAGAATAGGTTTACATTCAGATCGGCTGGAACTTTGAATCAGTGGTTCAATCTCATTCCACATTCTTAGAAAAGACTGCATCGGAAGATTAGCTGCAAACTGGGTGCGAGGTTTGAGAACGTATATCTTACCGGATGGTCTTGTATCCATTCCTGATGAATTTATGTATAGTTTGAAAAAATTTTCAAAACACACTGGCAATCTATTATGAAACCAGTCGTACATGATGAGAAGAGCGTTATGTTTGTGTAGGTCGTTGAACGTTGAATTCCATACGTAAACAGGGTTAGTACTGGTTGAAGGCAAGTGCATTATCGATGTGCAGTACGCCTTTGTATACAGCGCCACCGTGCCCCGCGTAGACATTCGGATAAGTACATTTCCCAAGGACACAACGCATTGGCTACCGTTGGTCGGGATCGATCCGAGGAGTTTTCAATTTGAAATCTAAAACTCTAACCACTTAACCACCGTGATCCAAGGCTTTAGGCAACAGCACTTGTTACCGTGAAGCTTATGATGAAAGGGTTGACACCCGGTAGACTGTCATTTTGCTTTGCTTTACTATTTCTAACGGTAATTCTTACGGTTCGCCAACTTCACCGAGGGGGTATTCCAGCACAACTCGGTAGGCAAACTACTTTCTTCACCCTATGATTTCACTGAGCTGTTATGTCGAATAATGATACTGAACATATGGGTGTCAACTCGCCCTGTTAAGTGCAAATCATACAGAACATAAATAAACCACAAAGTGTAACCCTTTACCTAACGAATCGCCCGCATTCGCCCATTTAATATGCAAATTGAGCAGTTGAAAAAATTAAATTTTTCAAAATATTTTAACAAAACCATATCATGTGACCCCCTCATTGGAACGAGCTCATTGAGCTCGTTCCAATGAGGGGTCACATGATATAGTTTTGTTGAAATTGTTTGAAAAATTAAAAAAAAAATATATTTAAAATAATAAATGTTGATATCGCCTGCGTTGGTTAAAGGGTTAAATCAGTACAAAAATAACATTTAACTCGTAGAGTGCTGAATTATTTTTGATTTTGATCATCAAAATTTGGTCACGGGTCTTGACTTGTTTCAGTTTATGGGCCTCTAGACACTCTTCATAAATTGTGACCTACTTACTAATTTCACATCAAAGATACTATGAAGAACGTTCAAGGCATAAGGTTGTTGCACCTGCACTTCAGAATAAAGACAGGAATGGGCATCTATCATTCTAGCAGTACACCACGAACAGAAAGAGAAATTATATCGTTTCGTGTCATTGTTACCGTTCACGATATGTGTTACAGAGATCCGTCATCAAAACACTTTACGTTATAAATTCACACGCAAGTGGATTTACACACACAGAGTGCACGCAAAGATTTAACAAAGGTGTGCATATTCGGGTTCGTATCAAAGTCTGAAAGAGAAACCGAAAGTACATCGTTCAATTTCAGAAATCTTTAAGGAGAAAGCGCCATTTTTGCACCAACTTTTATTAGAAGTAGTTTTTTTTTTGTTAATTTTTGTCTTTTGATAAAAAAGACTGGCTTGGACAATATTTCCTCTGTGGAAGTTACGATATTTCGCCCAAAGCGATTTGTATGTTCACCAATTTTTATTAGTCCTTCTTTATGAACCAATTTTTTTCGTTACCGAATTTTTTTTTGAAGTCCTCCAAAAACCAGTATTTATTTGGAACATTGGTGATGTGTGGAAAACGATCGGTTAAATCACTGGAATTGTGCATGCATGTGCAGCGCGAAGATAAAAGTATGCTTCTAACATACCACAGAAAGGGATTTCCACCGACAGTTATCGACCCACAAACTTCAACATCCAGGGTCTTCGTAGAAAAGTGAGCAAAATTACGACCTTGGTGGAGGACAAGACCCTTGATTTGATAGGCCTTTGTGAGACATGGATTAGACAGGATGAAAGGACCGACCAGATCAAGGGATATGTGTGGATTGAAGTGGGGGCGATCAGAAGATCAGAAAAAGGGGTGAAGTGTAGGTATGTATGTCAAGGATGAGTTAGCCCCTGTGAGAATCACAGACTTATCAAAAGTAAATACAACAAATCTAGCAGAAAGTGAAATAATATGGGCAAAAAATAGAAGTGTCGCAGTTGGGGTTGTATATTTAGCAGTTGAAGGGAGCAAGCCCGAGTGGAATGATGGAATATAAACGACACTTAGATCCAATGTTACAGAACTGAAAGACATATGGGGTTCCATGTTGTATTAATGGGAGATTTTAATATACACATTGGGGACGGAGGGGGGTTATAGTGGGAGGGGACAAGAAAGTCAACGTTAATGGGGGAAACTCTTAGTGTTTACAAATGAACTGGGACTGAAGATTTTGAATAGGGATGGAAAGTGTAAGGGTAAACGGGTGTGCTAAAGGAATGATAGAAAGACAATAATTGACTATGTAATCTCTGACCAAGAGCTGTGGAGGGCGGTCATAATAGATATGGAAATAGACGATGAAGGAAATTCTGAGTTAACAGTGACCACAACTTGATAACAGTATTGGTTAAGGGCAATAGAATAGAAAAACAAAGAGCGGTCTTTAAGGACATTTGGAAGCTGGGAAAAGAAGCAGAATTGGGGCACTTAGACGAGAATTTAAAATTAAAGTTAGAAAATGTGTCAACCGGAGATACGGTTCAGAAGGTGGCAAACTCAGTAGTGAGAAATCTAAAAGATGTTGTGTTGGGAGGGAAGGCATTGGGAGAATTAGAGTAACGACAAATGAACTAGGATATAGAGTAAATAATGAATTCAAACTCACAATAAAAAAGAATAAGAAAAAAACGTGCTGCATTCAGAAGGTGCAGAATACTTAAGGGAGTAAATGATATAGCCACTAAAAATGCCAAAGAGGTACATGCGGAGGCAAGAACAAAAGTTAGTATAATCAAGGCCAAAAATAGGAAAGTGCGGAATATGGTAATCTCATTTAAGCAATTAGAAAAACAGGGGGAGGTTGTCAAGTTCGAATATATTCTTGAAATAAATAAATAAACCAATCAAAGGCAATACCACACAGAGTATTAAGGTGGATGGGAAAAGTGCTGATGACCGTCAAAGTATAGCCGCAGCATGGATTAAGCACTGGGACAGGATAAATGATAGAAGGTAGGAGGAAGACGTCCCTCCCGAATGTATGATGGAGAGTGCAGAAAATTTATCTGACTTGGCATGCATGGAAATTGAGGTGGGGAGGGGGGGGGGGGGTCGAAACTTGAAAGCATGTATGTCTCGAAGGCCGAAGGCCCGAGAACAGGGAGTTTGAGAGGAGGCGTCCCTCTCTCATAGGGAGGGGGAACCTCCTCCCAAACTTCTCCCAACTCCCCCTGTAGGATTTTGAAAGCTCCCAGAACGGATTTGAGGTGTATTTTAGCTTTACATAGAGAATAAATCATTGAAAAAAAATTGAGTGACGGACCTGGAAAGGGCATTGTCTGCCCCCCTCGACCCCGTGGTTCGAAGGTAGGGAGGACAGTTGCCTTCTCTGCCCCCGTGATTCCGGGATCTCTGGGTAAAATGCAGCTAGATTGGCTGCATTCTCGTTAACCTTCAGAATAAATGTAACCAAATAAGTACAAAAGTAGGATAAAACACTAAAAGAGGCGACAACACAAACGGAGGAAAGGAAAGAAAAAGAAAATAAGAAATAAAGATGGCCAAAAAATCATGTCAGTATCTGAAGTGACACCAGTAGCAATTCAATGTAAATTCGTGGACAGAATTGGAGAGATCGGGCCATTAATAACATGGATAATAACATAATTTATGATGTCATGGCGAAGCTACTGGTTCGAGTAAATGCCCTTTTCCTGGGGGATTGATCGTCCTTCCCTCAAGTACTTCCGGCGCCCCTGCTTGTACCCCAACAATATACATGTGGGTGTTGAATCCTGATTGTTATGAAGTTATTATATCCATATAGAGGTATACTGTTGTAACAGGGGTGGGGTGGACGACTTCTCAGGGGCTAGAACCCTGGCCGAAATCTCCCTGTTGTTCTTCAGATTCGCGAGGATCTGGGTCAACTAGCAAACCATGGATAAAATATAACTCAACTCCAGAGGCAGAATAATCGTTAAGTTATGTGTTGTGGTCTGGATGAATACACAATAAAATAGAAATAACAGTTTATACGTGGTTTATTAAGAAGCCAAAAATAGTATGATATGAAGTGGACATGAATATGAACGACGGATCAAAAACCACGGGTCCACTCCACTTTTCCCCAAAAGAGGGTTAAAATTCCACCCCGTAAGTCTATTAACTTGAATGGTTCCCACAGAACTCGGACCTGGAGAGAATCGGTGTCAAAAACGTTGATTCTCACCAGGGCCGAGTTGAATGGGTCCGAAGATGACGGTACCCGTTACGGTTAACCTTTTTACAGGTTACAAAGTGTCCCCATAACTAAGCTAGTGTACGGTTCAAGTTTGGACAGCTAGATCAAAGCTTAACCCAAACATAAAGTGGACGACGAATTGTGAGCGAGACCGCTCTAAAAAAGGATAATTTCGCGGGGAAAGATTTCAAATACTGGAATCTGATTGATCCCTCGCTTTCACCTCGACGAATGAAACAACAGCACAATGCACCGCGGCGTGAACCAATAAGGTACATTGATTCATTTTGAACAATGAAATGACTTGAAGCCAACAAAAATAGAATTAAACCTCTGTTATGAGCAGACGAATTATAATAATATAATAACTCTTTGGCCAGCCGCTGATTTGTCGCGGTCCTCATAAGAGAAGGCCATCATTCCCCCTGCACCCCACCCCCTCTTCCCCTCCTCTCCTCCCAGCATTCAGATATAAACTGCTTAATAGTGTCCCTCACTTCCTCTTTTTCAATTTCTTCAATAAGCATTCCTACCCTCTCCCTCGTGTCCCCCTTCAGCCATCTATCCTTTGTTTCTTCACCCCACTTCTGCATTATTCTTCCAGTAAATTTTATTCTATGAGGTATATACTGTGGGCATTTCAAGAGAAAATGTTCCAGGGTCTCCACTACTCCAGAGTGGCACATTTGACATCCCTTTTCCCCATCTCTCCCAATTTTTCCCCGAAGCTCCAGTGATCTTGATCTCAGTTTGAACAGCAGTGACCCTCCAAAGGTGCCATCTAGGTACTTCTCAAAAGCTGGCTTTTCTTTATATTGTAACCCCTGCAGTGATCTTTTCACGCTAACCCCTGCTCGCCAGTTTCGATTGCAATCTTCCATGACTCTCTCTTTGACAAACCTTTTGCCTTCTTTCATTCCTACTTCTATGTTTGTGACCTCTATAGAGTAATTGTCCATTAGTTCCCTCACATGTTTTGACCACCCCGTTTCTATATTAGAATTCCAAATGGTATCGAGCATCAATTTGCACCACCGGTTGTCAGGCAGGTTTCTCAAGTAGTTAAAGTAACACAGTTTTCCCAAATCTACCCTGTCCTTGATTTTCATCCACCCAAGCTCCCCCCTTACTGCCTCCAAAGCTGCAGCATTACTCGACCCTGTTATCCATCTGCCGGCATCATTCTGAGTACTTTCCAACTTCTTAATAACGGTTTGGTTTAATGGAATCACGTCCGTGCCATACGTTATACTTGGTAAACCCACCCTCTCCCACAGTGTTTTCCCCACAAAGACCTTATTGAAACTATTTTTTCCTAAAAGTTTTAGTTGGTTCAGAATTCTTTTCCCCTTCAGAATCAGTTTGGCTGAGTAATTTCTGTACACCCCTCTTCCCGTTATATTTATGCTTACCCCTAGATACTCATACTCTCCTGTTTCTCCTACAGTGATTTGTTTGCTTTCCCCTTCGGGGATTGAGAACTCCCCCACTCTCCATCTCTTCGTCATATCTACCTTGCGTCCAACGGGTATTACCTTGCTTTTATTTTCATTTAGTTCGAGCCGCCAAGTGTTCCCATATCTACCAACAATTTCCAGCAGTTTCTCTAGCCCCTGTTCAGTTCTAGACATTAACACCATGTCGTCCGCAAAGAATAAGCCTGGTATCTTTATGTCTCCAACATTTACCCCCTCCGCACTCTGAATTAGTTCGTCCCCTCAATCTTTAACATACAATGCAAACAAAATCGGTGAAAAGATACACCCCTGCTTGAGGCCTATATCCATAGGGACTCGTTTTGTAGTGATACTCCCTAGACTGAGTTGGCTTTGCACATCTGTATACAGTGCTTTCATGATTCCGACAAAGTCACCCCCCCCCCCCCCCCAGTCCGATGCCCTCTAGCTTTCGCCACATACCTTCCCTCCACACTCGGTCGTACGCTTTTTTCACATCTAGAAATGCCAGAAACATCTTTTTCTTTTCAGCCTTTGTTGATTCTATCAGTTGGGTGAGTGTTAATAGGTGATCAGTGACTCTTCGTCCTTTCCTGAAACCATTTTGAATTTCTCCTAAAAAACCTTTCTCTTCAATAACTTCCTCTAGTCTACCGTATATGACCTTACAGAATACTTTTCCGATGTTACTACTAACTGATATCCCCCTATAGTTATCTAGAACTTCCTTATCCCCCTTTTTGTGTATGAACGACACCTTACTTTCCCTCCACTCTCTGGGGACCTCTTGCTTTCGCAGAGCCAGGTTGAAACGGTTTGTCAGGACTTCAATAAGTGCCTCCCCTCCATTTTTGAGGAATTCTTTCGGAATTTCATCAGTCCCTCCCGCTTTACCATTTTTTAATTTCGAGACCACGTTCCGCACTTCTTCTGCCGTTATTTCGCTACATACACGATTGGATAGGTTCTCCTCCACCAGTGTATTTCTTTTTGGTGGGGACCCACTGCCCCATCGCCTATCGTTTATCTTTTCCCAGTGCTTGACTAACTCTGAAGCGATACGGCCTTTATCTTCTGTACTTTCCCCATCCACTTTGATACTCTGCACACTACTTTTCCCCCGTTTATTTACCCAGTTCCAAAATACGTTTGAGCTCGAACCCCCCGTTTTCTTTATTGTTCTGGCAAGACTGCAATTGCGCTCCTTCCTATTATTATTCTTTATCTCATTCACCTTTCTCCGTGCCAGTTCATATTCTCCTTTCATTAGTCTCGTGTCATTGTTATCCACCCTTTAAGCTTCCTACTTCTTCTGTAAGCAGCGCATTTTACCTTCCTTTCTTTTATAGCCTTTTTCAGTCTCTCGTTAACCCTGTATCCAAGCTCTCTCGTTGGGACCCTCACCCTTCCTATACAATCCTTCCCTGCCTCTGTTAGGCTATTTACTATGCCATCTGAAATACTCTGGACATTTGCATCCCTAGGTATACATTCAAGATTTGGTTTGAGTTTTTCCCGAAACTTCTTCCAGTCGGCTCCTTGTTTTAGTCCCCAAACTTCCTTGAAGGTATTTCTGTCTCTATTCGTCTTTTTGCCCATAATCTTAACTGTTATCAGGTTGTGATCACTACCCAAGTCATTTTTTCCCTCGTCATCTATTTCTACATCTATAACCTCCCTCCATACGCTAATGTCAGTGAGTATATAATCAATTATTGTTTTCTTATCGTTCCTCTCCCAGGTCCATTTACCCTTACATTTCGCATCCCTGTTCAGGATCTTTAAACCAAGCTCTTTTGATAGGTCCAACATCTTCCTCCTATTCGTGTTAATTTTCCTATCACCTCCCTGTATGCCCTCCTCCTTATCCCCGATGTGCCCATTGAAGTCCCCCATTAGGACAATACTGAACCCTCTGCTTCCAAGCTCTGTGATATTCGATCTAAGAGTTGTATATATTGAAACATTCCACTCGGGCTTACTTCCCTCCACTGCTAAGTATACAACACCAACGGCAACACTCCTGCTTCCTAATTTGATTTTTGCCCAGACTATTTCGTTGGATACTGGAAGCTGAGTCCTTGCTTCTGTGAGATCTGTAACCAATGAGGGCTGTAATTCCTCTTTAGCGTAGATGCCAACACCCCCACCCCGTTTCTGACCCTCAGTTCACCCAGCTCCTATCCACACGCAACCCGTCATCTGATCAACCCGCTCATCCCGTCGTATCCACGTCTCACTTAGACCTATTATATCGAAGTCTCCTTCGTCCATCATTGTTGATATTTCGCTTACTTTCTTGTGCAGACCCTGGATGTTGCAGTACCCAAACTTAATGAATCTTTGTTTTTTTGACATCACTGGCACATTATTATAACCCTGGTATGTCCCTGTATTGTGCATGTTTGTTGTTCTTCTTATGTTCCCAGCATTTGTGCCCCTCTGGGTTATCGGCTTTGGTCCCCTACCCCCCTTTTCTCCAAAAAAGGCCCAGCCACCTGTAAAATTTTTTGGCCCAACAGGTCTGTACCCATCCTACTTAAATGCAATCCGTCTCGCCCATACAACTCTCCTTGTCCCCAGAATGAATCCCAGTGGTCAATGAAATGTATTCCCAAGTCTTTGCAGTGCTCTTCCATCTCCTCGTTTAGTGCCATAATCCGCGAGTTCCTCTCATTCCCACCACCCATAACGGGGAGCACCCCTGAAACGATGATCCGAGCATTCCTGCTAAGTAGCTTACTAATTAGGTCCTTGTATGTGTCCACCAAACGAACTGATTTCCTCTCCCTGATGTTATTGGACCCCACATGTAATACCACTACCGGATCAGGCCCCGACCCAGCTACAATACCGTCCACTCTATCCCTCAGGTCCTCCACTTTAGCCCCCGGAAAGCACAGAACTGTTCTATTTTTACTGTCCGGACCACAGACAACCTTGTCGATCCCCCGAACTGTGCTACTTCCCGCAACCACCAACTTACTTTTGGCCCTCGCCCTATTTATCTCCTCTAGTCTCCTATTGTTTACAGCGTCCTCTTCCTCTCCAACAGCCCCACTCGGAATCAATATCGGTATCGGTATCTTTGACCTAGGATTACTCCTATCCTTGTCCCTCCGTATCTTTCCAGGCCCTGGACTACCTGGACTACTCCCCTGGTCTTCTCCCGGATCCCTCCTCCTTTTTCCTGGCCTAGACCCCAAGCTACTATCTGTTGCAACTACCTCCATCTCCTCCTCTGTCTCTTCCGAATCGAGCACATCAAATCTGTGTCTGGTGCTGCACTCCCCACTGCCTTTGGACTTTACACCCCTATCTACCTGCTTCTCTGGCCCCCCTTTCCTACCACTTTTGATAGTCCACGCCAAACGCTTTACAGCATTGCTCCTGCCTGGGCCCCCCTCATCTGTCCTACGTACTTTTCTAGCAGCCCCCACCTCATCACCTACCTCATTCACATCAAAGGTTCTACCCCCATGTTTCCTCTTGGAACCACCGACAACCTTCCATCCTTCTCGGAAAGCTACTTTCACAGGCGTAATTCCAGACAGCCCCGCCCTACCAAGTTTTCCCTTCAGCTCAGCAATCTCCCCCTCAAACTTAACAATTGTCTCAAGTAGGCGGAGGATTTCCTGACAGTTTGCACATACCTCTCCATATCCCAACGAGCGACAGTCCCCATACATCATAGAACACTGTTTACAAACTTCAAGCCCAATATCGCCATCGGTGGCCCCACCAACCCGGCTCTGACCGACACCCCCAGTGACCTCTGTCTGCACACCAATACTTACCCCGATGGCACCGTTGACCTGGACCGCGATATTACACGTATTTACCTCCATACTTACCTCCGTCTGAACAGACTTGCTCGCCATCATCAAGACAAAATTACGCGATCGGACAGGGAAAACTGTAAACACGCGACAAAAGGCAACACAACGAACCGTTCGACAACTCAGCGCTCACAGTTTTATTTAAGACCTCCTAACTTTGTCCCAGTTACTATACTAAACTAACTCCCCACAAAGTTGAATAAAATAACCTGAAAATGAAATATATATGATTAGTAAACAATAAAAATACTTAATTTCGATTCGTAACCAAGGAGACTTCTGAAAACTTGCGGATCGAACCAACGTGAGTATAACAGAGTAATTTAGAATTTCTATTGTATATTATATTTCAACTGCTGTTACCAAATCCGTCACACTGTTAATCCTTTACCTAAGATGGAAAGCAGACGACACTTGTAAATAAAATTATTGAATAACTACTTTTTTCATTTCTTGTCTCAAAAACATAGGTTATGACCCCTCATTGGAACGAGCTCGATAAGCTCCTTCCAATGAGGGGTCATAACCTATGTTTTTGAGACAAAAATGAAAAAATAATAAAAATTCATTGACGATTTTATAGAATAGCGCTGGTCGGTTTTGGCCGTTACGTTGGGTAAAGGGTTAAATAAACTCAGTTCAGATTGTGACAAGAGCGATATGAATCGGATCAAATCGAATCCCAAATCGAATCAGGCCGAATCTCACCGCTTTTCAAATTGTAAATAGTGCACCTTCTTACAATCATAAATACAATCGTTTATTCAGATTATGGTCTCTGGAGGGGGCGCGGTGGCTCAGTTGGTAGAGGTGCAGGCTGCAAGCCGAGAGGTCCTCGGTTCGAATCCCACCTGCGGCAACCGCGTTGTGCCCTTGGGCAAGACACTTCACCCCGATTGCCTACACGGGGGCACGATGACGCTGTGTACTGAGGCGTACTGCACGTCGATGGTGCGCATGTCTTCAACCAATCTAACCCTGCCTGTGCTGCGGTTGAGAGTTCAGAGTTACGATGTTGGAGAGCTGACAGCTGCTCGTCGTTGCTCGGTGGTTCTCTTCGGGTACTCCGGCTTCCCCCACCTGTAAAACTGTCACGGTCACGATTAGCCATTGTGCATAAGTGTGTGACCTTAAACACCAATAAATAAATATAAATAAATAATATGGTCTCTGGAGAAACTACAATCGTGTAGGCAAGGCAAGTAAGTGCTGTTGTTTCAAGTGGCTTAAAAGCGGTTGGTTTCGTGACAACAGTGGAGAAATATCAATGAGATCCGCTGCAGAAATTGACTTGGTTGGGTTTGGTTTGGCACAAACAATTATGAGGAGTTGAGGTCACAGAAGAAAAGATGAGTAAACTCACGGCGATCGTTTGTGAAATATCATGAAACGTGAAGCGAGGGTATCTGTTATTAAAGTCAGAGTGTTGGCCTCATTGATTGAGCAGAGCATTTCAATGCAATGGACAATGAATGGGTCCAGTGGTTAAACTCAGAACTTGTAATGATGTTTGTTGCCTAAAGCCGGTTGGGACGCACCAGTGCAAATTAGTAGTGAAGTGCTAGATGAAATTTTATTCTGGTTTGAAGATGTTTTATCCCTCAATGGAAGGGAGCTTATTATTTATTTATTAGGATTTAACGACACCTTAACAGCCACGGTCATATCGTGTCAGTGACAGTTTTAGGGGTGGAGGAAGCCGGAGTACCGGAGATAACCACCGAGCAACGACGAGCAGCTGCCAACTTCTCAAAATCGTAACTCCGCACTGCAGCACAGGTAGGGTTGAATTGGTTGAAAACATGCGCACCATCGACGTGTAGTACCCCACGTGGACAATCGGATTTAAATGCCTTGCCCAAGGGCACAACGCGGGAGTTCGAATCGATCGCTCAGACAGTCACCCATCGAAGGACTAACCGGGCTCGACGTTGCTTTACTTCGCTGATCTGACGAGAAGCGGATAAAGCAATGCCACCGCGGCCCCTGGAAGGGAGCTAGATATAAGTTACGAGCATGACTCCAAGTTGTATAGTGTTGCGTCCGAATTGAGGTACGGTGGTTACCTCGTCGTCAACGGTGTGGACATAACTATCGCGGGATCGTGGGAGCCTGCTGAGGTTCCAAAAAGCTCCACGTGAGGGGTGTAAAACGGGTTTCGCATGCTTTACCATCAGCGCTGGAGGGCAAAAATGTTCTATAGCTCACAAATAATCAAAACGGTTTAAGTATATTAACAACATGTAGAAGGAAGTCTGATTTACACAATATTACGCTGGAGATTTCTGATCTTTGTAACAAATGGGACATATACATTGAATGGTTGTCAGACTGCAGAATAGTGCAGCTGACGCAATTAGTGAATTATCGGAGTGTAATAACTGGGATTGGATGCTCAATCGGGTCCCCATTCTGTGGACTGATTTGCAGCTGATTACAACACAAAAATTGATTAATTTAATTCCACAGTTTAGCTGAGGGTATTGACACTTTCATTCGAAATTGGTACGGAGAAAATAACTGGTTAGTACCACCCACATCGATGAGTGGGACGTGTTTGCAAAAACTTGTAATAAAAAAATTATAGTTAAAAAGCAAAAAATTTGTTTGAGGGTAATAATACATCGTCCCCTGAGTTCCAATGCATTCTATGTGCCTACTGGCACATAGAACCCATTGGAACTCAGGGGACGACATGTAGTAGGCGTGATGCATGGGCTACCCAATTTATTTAATTTAATTAGCACGTACCGGACTCATAATAATAATACCGGGAGCCTAAAATACCCAGTCAGCCACAACCCTCTATTTACATGAGATCGACTGCGTATGTAACATTAGGGCAAGAGGCAAATCTAGTCCCGTAAGAAAGTACATGATCACCAGAAAGGACGAATCGATATCTAAGGATCCACTTCAGATGAAAATGCTCCGATTGGACAATTATTGGGTGGGTGTCACCCCCCCCCCGCCCCCATATCTACGCCCCCTATATCCACTTGTTTTTCAGTCATGCGCGACAACGCTCAGCTTCAGCACACAATCAACAATTTGCTACTGGATAGAAACTAAAATAAACGACAGATGTACTTTGCATCCACTATCGCCTTGGTGTTTACCCATCTATTTTCTTCAGTCAGAAGCAGTTCATCAGCGTGACGTCTGTGAGTTTGTATGACAAAATGTCTTTCGACAAAATTTCTTTAGGATAATGATGCCCTCAATGAAAAGGGTTGTTAGTCAAAACATCCACAGAACAAAATTACTCGCTTCTGTTATGGATATGGAAAAAAAGATAATAACCATAAATGCTGCTGAGACTAATAACCTTTGGGTTTATGGTTATAGTGTTTTGTGATTTGTTGCAGTGTTGTTTTTTCTATCAAACCAGATAGAAATTCATGTTTGCATTATTATTTTATATTTATTTATATTTTTAGTAACCATCTTTCGAACCAAGTCAAATACCACCCTTGAGTAGTACAAGACTCCATCTTCAAAGCTAAAGCATTGCAGATGGCGCCTTGTACCACTTTAGGGGCGATATGCGAGACAAATTCCATCAGATCACCATTCACTCATGTAATGCTTGAATACGACTGAGGTATTTTATCTTTGGGGCAATTTATCCTAAAGGCATTTTGTCCAAGGGCATTATGTTCAAAGGAATTTTGTCCTAAGGTCATGTAGTCCGGATGTCGAATGTGAAGGTACAAACCTCATATTTCCAGCATTCTATTCATCACAGTGATATTCAAGTTGGAACACATTCGTTCAATCAAAATCTCTCATTCAGTTTGCTGTGTCTGCTTTTGAAGGACAAGCGGATTTAACCCTTTACCCAACGTAACGGCCAAAACCGGCCAGCGCTATTCTCAAAAAACGCCTATTAATTTTAATTATTTTTTCATTTTTTGTCTCAAAAACATAGGTTATGACTCCTCATTGGAACGAGCTCGTCGAGCTCGTTCCAATTAAGGGTCATAACCTATGTTTTTGAGACAAAAAATGAAAAAATATAGTTATTCAAGAATTTTTTTTGCAAGTGTCGTCTGCTTTTCATGTTAGGTAAAGGGTTAATTAGACCTTGCAACCACCATTGTTAAACTAATCCAGTTTAATCTCACTTCGTGATAATTCGCTGTTGGTCACTTTCTTACCTGCGCACTGAAGATCAACATTTCAAGTTTTCCAAATTGGCTCGCACATCCACGACAACAGGCAACAAAGGGTTGTAATCACATCGCTTCTTAATCGATATTTGACTGAACAGAAAATATCCTGAGGAAATTTAGTGTAAAATTTTGGTGAGTTGAGTATTTTTTGTAGATCTGTTTTATTTTGCGGGAGTTTTTTCTGTACTTCTCTCCCGTAAAAACCGAAACTCACGACATCAAAGTGAGCGAATATTTTCATAAGACTCGTTGCAATAGCAGTTATCAAACTTTCAGGTTTGAGGACAAGCATTGGGATTTTCCATCGTCATCAATATAAAAAGAGAAGTCAATATTGTGCCTTTTTTCTCGACTTTTCTTGAAAATAATTGTTCAAATCTGCCTTACGTTCTACGTAACAATCGACATTTTGATCCAACTATTGCTTCATTTTGCGGTCACAGTCAGCCACTGTGAAGAAATATGTAGCCTAAAACATCAATAAATAAATAAATTGCTTCATTTTTGTCTTTGCGAACAAAGCACATAATCCGTGATTGGAAATAGCTCGCAGAGTTCGTCCCAGGGATAGGACATAAACGCTCTTTGTTCGAGTTAAAGTTTGAAATTATAAATTGTTTCTAAAACATATCGTTTCCAGAAGTGTCGTTAAACCTCTATAAATAAATGATCATTTTTTAAGGATGTGCCATTTAGTTACACGGAGCGCCATCCTTAAAGTATCGTCAATGTATGTCCACAATTTTCATGAAGCACATCATTTGACCAGCGTTTAATCTAGGGCCTATCAGGGGCCGAATTGCTGCCACATTTCAAATATGTAACGAGTATAAAAAATGTTCATACCCGCTTCATATTGGAAATGTGACAGAAATTCGGCCCCGGAAAGACCCCAGATTAAACCCTGGCGAAATTATGATATTGGTGTCATGAATACATATATTGGGTTTTTTATTTAGTTTATGAAAATGAAGATACATTTATAGCGTTCTTTTGGTTTCTAATTTTGCAAACACATCCAAAAATTAATTGTAGTTAATTACATTTGAAAGTAACTGTAATTGTAATTAATTACCTTTTGAAATCAGAGTAAATGTAAGTGTAATTGCCATTGTTGCAAGTGATAGGACATAAGTCTCTTTGTTAAAGGCATAATTTGAAATTATAAATTGTTTCTAAAAAAAATATTGTTTTCCAGAGGTGTTATTAAAACCTCAATAAATAAATACATAAATAGTCATTTTAGGGATGTACTAGTTAGCTTTACGAAACACCATCCTAGAGTATCATCAAAGTATGTCCACAATTTTACGCCACTTCATGAAGCGCATCATTTAACCAGGATTTAATATAAAGTCTTCCACGGGGCCGAATATCTGTCACATTTCTAATACGAAACGGGTATGGATAATTTTCATACCCGTTTCAAATTGGAAATGTTGCAGAACACCCCCCCACCCCCCCCCCCCCCCTCCCGTAGTTGTAGCTTCCAGCAGTGTGACTGTTCAGAATTTTCTCGTAAAATGAATTTTGATCCACCAAACAATCCCAATAACAATTGAGACATGTCAGTGTTGGTGATACTAACGAAGCTAACGAAGGTTATTCCTAAATGAGCTATGGCAGTTATAGCCCAAGAACATTAGGTTTCACTAGGGAAAAAAATCGGAGAAAGCTGATTTTTTCAGGGAATGTCGAGTACATGTCACTGAACGATTAGACAAAAGTCCCCTAAAATCCCAGTTGAGCTTTTTTTTCTACAGCCTTTTTTCGAAAACGCGTTTGAAAAAAATATAAAAAAATCGCACGAACTTTGTAACCTCGAATTGATCCAACTGTATTTTTTGTTTACGCGTATTTCGAGCTACATAATGTCTAATATACATTTACCTAGTGGAAAATGTGCATTCTGTGACAATTTCTGCGAAAAATTATTGAAAATTCACAAAAAAGTATCGGATTTACGCAAAAAATGACGATTTTCCTAACAGATTTGCCCGTAGGGTCGTACTACAGAACGGGATGTTAGTTGGACAGACGATAAAAAATCCACCACCATTTGAAGACTTTTATCATTGCTTACAAAATAGACATTATGTCAGACCCCCTCTGCTTCTGGCCGAGTTCCCCTTTTGGCATAAAATTCGTCAGCATGAGAACTCAACTATTTTCGGGCTTGGGACCGAACAGACACGTCTGTGTCTGGCAGCATTAGATCAATAAATAATATTTACAGAATGTACAAAAATCAATAAATAATATTTACAGAATGTACAAATCAATCAACATGGATTAAGTTACATTGACTATTATCAACGCTATATACAGAAATGACATGACCTATATACATATTATTCATCGAACTCAGAAATTTCCGACAGGACAGTGTTTCTGTGGTTGTTACAAGAATCCGAACTGCAATTACACAAACCTGAGCAAGAGAGTCCTGCCTTCTTACACCCACACCTTTTTGTACAAGCACTCTTGCAACCACAACTGATCAGATTCAGTAGGTTATCGGGGGCACATGGCTTTGTGGCTACAGTCGGTACAAGAAGTCCATTGTCTAGCGACCACCCCCAATCCGTCGGAGGAAGCGAAGTGCCCAGCCATTGTTGGACCTGGAGATAACATCTGTAGATATGCTGTTGTTCAGCATCGCTGCTTGGTGGGAGTGAGGCTAGGTCGATGGGTTTATTCAGTTTAGATTTTGCTACATAACGCTTGTAAGTGACATATCTATATTGGTCGAGAGAGGAAACAGTTTTACTCCCGTATAAGATCAGGAGAAGTTGTTCCCCGGCAGCGGCTACTGCACTTGGTGTACTGCCATCCGCCAAAATTGTGTTGACATACTGTTGTGAGTCGCTAGTAACATCGGAGACAATTGTACTGAATACTTTCTTCTTACCAACTCGAAAGAGTGCAGAAGTAGTGTCACAACCACTTATAGAATGTGCTACAAGGAGGTTGCTTCTATGGTCACCCATTTTGGTTGCTCTTTCACTAACTGAAACTAGTAAGTTTGGGGTAATGGAATACATCATGTGAATATTACATCCCGGTTGAACTCGAGAGGTAAGAATGACTAACAAGTCTGTGTCTGTTCCCACAACGACAACATTGTTGTCATCTTGAGCGATGTCAAGTGCAGTTTCGGCTATCAGTACATCAGCATCAGCCTCGGCCTGCTTGGACTGAATATTGATAGCAGATAGCTCCTGCATTAGAAGATCGATCAGTTGGGTTTTGTTCTTGGCATTTGCAAGGAAATCGGATTGGGGTGTGGTGGCTGGTAACTCGGGTGAGATATTGATATCAATGGAATACCTGTCTTTAGATCTACGGGCTTGTTCCATGCCCTTTGTCGACATTGTACAAGCATAACCATCAAAAACAACCACGACGTTCGCACCAAAATGTCTCACTAGATAATTGGAATATGATGTACATATGTCCTTATATGACGACTGTTTAGGCCATACAACTGCCCTCAATAAAAATCCACCATCTACAACAAACAGAGAATGTTCTGGGATTTTCGTTTGCTCGGAACCGTATGTTTTGAGGATCTTACCGAGCGTGCTTTTCTGTGTCTTCCTCATTCCAGCAGAATCAAACAATGCTGGTGGTTTCGGGGCGAGTTCATATTTGAGATACTCTTCCATCTCTGCTTGTGACTGAATAACACATGTGATGCGGTTGAACAGAATTGTGGGGTCAATCACTACCTTACTTCCACGGACTTTGATGCTATTTGCCATCGATGCGAAAGACTTCACAGTGTCAACACGTCGTAGTTTGATGCTGTTGAACGTTTTGCTTACAACATTCGATACGCAACATTCACAAATTTTGCGAACTTGGTCACAGTTCACAGTTTCGTCGGCCACAAGCCCGGTCGCTATAGAGACTAATTGTAGTGGATCTCTATTCTGAAAGGGGGAATGCACTCTGAGCCAGTTCAATAATTTGGTGATATCATTGGCATCAGTCAATTGTGAACTTTGACGGAGATCCCGATGTTGTTCGCCATGACCAGTGTGAACATGAACAAAATTCTCGAGAGCATTACATATCGGAAGGCAAAGAGGTAGTGCATGTACCCATTTCGCAACAGTGCTATCGGTTATTCCCCTGCCATGTGTGAGACCACCAGGGAGCTTGAACATTCTCATTAAACACTGCTCTATGGTCTGATCAGAATACATCCCGTCCCAGAATTTATCTGAGCGCCTTATGGTAAAGTAACCTTTCTCAGTGAACAACTTCAAATCATCCTGTTGCATTATGTCTGTTAGCTCATTCATCTGCTGCAAATAGAGATGAGAACTTTTTGCGTATGCAAAATGACCACCTGCGTGAAATACTGGAATCATATTGCGAACACAATATGTTTGGAGTTCCCAGTCGCCTGTGCGCTCTGCTCTCAAGAACAACTGGAGAAGACCTATTTGCTCGTAGTATTGTACCCAAAGCTTTCCTGTGCGTCCTTCGGACGCATTCTGGACCAGTTCGTGTAATTTTGACAGTAGATGGTTGACACTTTCTTGATTGACAGCGTCAGCTGTTGTACAGTCACCTCTGGCAAGTCCACAGAATATTTCATTGACTTCTGTGCAGTCTATGTTATCTAGTGTTCGGCTTTCTTCAAACACAAGTTTTGTAATGGCAATTTGTGTTAGAAAATGGGCACGAACTGCTCTTGAATATGCATGACCACTGATCAAATGATGGATTGACCCACCAGCAAAAACAGTCCCCCAAAGTTCATCCAAGCCGCTACCAGCCATGATCGAACCAATTGCCCCTAAATATGACATAATCATATGGAAGCCGCCGAGTCTAACCAAAACTTTTGTCAACTTATCTGACGAAGACACAATCTCCACTGCTTTGATATAAAGCCAATGCATCTTGAGTGTAGGCGAACACCACATTATGTGATTTAATCGAACATGGAAATTGAAACAATGATGCTATAATACGGTATTTGAATGAGAAAAGTCGATGCCGTTTGAATTTGAGTTTAGGGGGTATGGTTAATATTTCACACGTTTCACCAGTTCATTATGGAATAAATGACTATTGTTATATATCATTATAAAGCCACTGCTTTTCTGCAATTTTTGATATATAATTTAACTCCCAAAGTAGTCGTAGATTTGATTTAATGGACGTTGTGTACCGTTGTGTGTATGAAAACAATAAATTTTTTTTCGTAATTTTGTACATTTTCGTGAATATTTCACCATTGAGTGTGAGGATTGGCACAAAGTTGGCATTTTCTGTTGGGGATATGTATTCTCAATATAATTCAGCACGATATTTATGATTCTCACCCTACTAAGGCGAATAAGAATGAGAAATATGGAGCTGGGTCGAATTTTTTTTTAATTTTTTTTTTTCATCAAAAAAACGCTATAACTAAAAAAGCTCAACTCGGATTCGCGGGGACTTTTGACACTTTATCCGCAATGTGTGTCCCGGAAACATATAAAAAAAATCAGCTTTCTCCGATTTTTTCCTTACTTTCTCATTTTTATGTCTAATGTGCCTGGACTATTAGATTTCTTTGACTTCTATGGCGCTACGTTCATTGTATTCAATTACAAATAATTTACATTTTGTCATTCTGTTATAATCTTAAAGCTCTGGCACTCATGTGATTCGAAGGTGCCCAAGTGGATAGTGGATCCAGCGGCTAAACATTTCGGTAAATGCGTTTTCTTTTATTTCATAAATGTCAGGGCCGTGGTGATTAGTTAAACAATGTAATTATTGCAATTACAATTACTTTCAAATTTTGTGATGACGAGTAAGATTACAATTACTGCAATTTTAAAAGTAATGGTTACAATTACAGTAACTTTGAAAATGTTATCCAAAACATTAATGATTACATTTCAACTTTCTATCACTTTCCTACTTTAACCCTTTACCTAACATGAAAAGCAGACGACACTTGCAAAAATAATTCTTAAATAACTAATTTTTTTCATTTTTTGTCTCAAAAACATAGGTTATGAACCCTCGTTGGAACGAGCTCGTCGAGCTCGTTCCAACGAGGGGTCATAACCTATGTTTTTGAGACAAAAAATGAAAAAAATAATGAAAATTAATTGGCGATTTTTGAGAATAGCGCTGACCGGTTTTTGCCGTTACGTTAGGTAAAGGGTTAATGAATAGTGTTTCATTCATACTTAACGAAAATCTGATAGGATTATTCCAATTTAAATATAAAAAATAGAATTAAAGAATTTTACTTCATTTATAAACAAAACATATAGCGAAAGGGTAAATTTGCGGGAAAATGTCTCATTTGGAAATCCAACTTTGAGAGTGATTCACTGACAGTTCGTGACAAGTCTGACATCACAGTACAAACTCAACTGGCTGCCCATATAAATTCGGAGAAACTGTCCTGGGCCTTTCGTGTTCACCCTCGACACGGAGAGGTGGTGATGCCTCATTAAATTGTAGCTCATCGCTACGTTTTTTTTTCTCATTCTTTCTTTACTCTATCTAACTTGAAAGCTTGTCTTGTAAGATTTGTTTCCAGAAATGATGAGCTGCCTATTGACAAGCCTGGAAACAAGCAATCTGCCATTTGCAGAGTGAGATCCCCAGAGGATGAATTTGCTGATGCTATCTCTTACAATGGACTAGAATCCCCCAATTTATCCCCTGGGTACCTCTACCTTAGACCCGAGACATTGATTCAAAAGATTGAGGTGCACAGATGGTAAATTTAGTAATGCTACCCTGCTATGCATGGTAACATCACCAAATTGACCCTTTGGGGACCTCATTTTGCAGTTGACAGCATATTTCCAGACTTGTCTATTCACATTAGATGGAATAGAAGACACTTGTTAGAGCAAAGGCAATGTATGATAACCGGTTGGGTTGTGAAAGTCATATAACTACTATCTAGTTTATTATAGTTGTATTATAAGCTTCCAGCTTATTGTAAAACTCGCAAATATTTCGCTGCTGTATGTTGTTTTCTTTGGTAATTGGAAATATTTATTTATTCGGGTTTAACTATACTTTCGACTGCCAGGGTCACCTCGTGTCGGACAGTTTTACGGATGGAGGAAACCGGAGTACCCGGAGAGAACCACCGAGCAACGGCGAGCAACTGTCAGGCTCCACAACATACTAACTCCACATAAGCAGGGTTAGCATTGGTTGAAGACAAGTGCACTATCCACGTTCAGAACGCCACTCGTGGGTAATGCGGGTAAGGTGTCCTGTCCAAGGACACAACGCGGTTGCCACAGGTGGAATTCGAACCGAGAACCTCTAGGCTTGCAGTCTGCATCTCTACCAACTGAGCCACCGCGTCCCCAATAGGAAAAAAAATTATTCAAACTAACATGACTAAACGTTTTGCCGTGTAAAGTACCAGTCGAAATGAATTGGAGGACAAGCACAAGAAAAATATATTTTATTTTCATTCATGAATGACATACTATGGCCATCAGTCTGTCAATGAGCTTTCCAAGAATCAACGCACAATGCTTATGTTATCAGTGAAAGGAAAATAAGACATTTTGTAGCAGCAATCTTTCACTTTATTTTCGTTGGTACTGTAGCTTAAATAGAGATTATGGCCATTTGTCAGAATAATAGCCCTGGTCAATTAGGTGGCACGCTAATGCTTAAACAAGGCAGTAGAAAAATACTGTTAATTAAATTAAATCTCTTGTATGAGTTCATTCTTGATTAGTAATTGTTGTACAAGCACAATAAAAAATCAGCAATACTAGTCATAATCGACATGTATTATTACCACTTTAGCCGGCGTTCTCTGGCATATTAACGGAGTTTAGCAGGGCGGTAAAATTCAGTAATTCATGGCGTCATGCAATCGGAAGCGGGCGGTAGCCACTTAATGAAAACAAAATTCATTAACGACCCTACGCCCGCTTCCGATCATTGTAATTATAGTAATAGCACGATTTTGTCGGGCGTTCCGGTTTATGAATGGCCATCGGGAACTGAATAACGACCCTCTGGCTTATTAACGGCCCTTGACTCCTCTCGGGACGGTAATAAACCCTCGGGCGGTTGTTCATTCCTCCCGGGCCGTTAATAAACCGCAATGTCCTCCAAACTCATGTTATTATGATATTATCACATGGCATGAATAATATGTTTTACTAATTTTTATACCTGTAAACTGTATCTATATGAATTGAGAAAAATGATAATATATACACCTGGAACTTAATGTTTTTTTCAATTAACTGATCTATACGAAGAATTCTGTAGAGCTCTTGACGAAAGCAAGGATGTCAGGGTAGTATTCTGTGATGTTAGCAAGGTCTTTGACAAGGTCTGGCATACAGGTCTATTGTATAAACTTAAAAAGATTGGTATTACTGGGGATCTATTGGAAATTAACAAATCTTACTTAACTAACAGGAAACAACGGGTAGTTGTAAACTCTGACTTTGCTTTTCTTCCTGGCAGCAAATAAATTCAGGTGTTCCACGGGGGTCTCTTTTGGGGCCTCTCTTACTCTTTGCCAACATAAACGATATAACAATAAACCTCACCAGCAGTATTCGATTATTTGCTGACGACACTTCTCTTTACTTAATCGTCGAAGACCCCAAGCAAGCCGCTTTAACTTTAAACAAAGACTTAAACACAATCGAGCAGTGGGCCCAGCTGTGTCTTGTCGAATTGAATCCACAAAAAACACAAACAATGCTAATTTCACGAAAAGCAGAAACCACCAATCACCCCCGCTTCGTATGTCCAAATTACTGAGGTTAATCAGCATAAACATTTGGGTGTAATTCTTAATAGTAACTGCATGTGGAATAGCCATGTCGATTATATTTGTCCTAAAGCATGGTCCCGACTTGACATGATGAGAAAACAGAAATTCACCCTCGACCGAAAAAGCTTAGAAAAGATTTATTTCGCTTTCGTGAGACTCTTATTGGAATACACAGTCACTGTTTGGTCGAATTGTACTGTTAGCATCTCAGAGAAACTTGAAAAAAATCAAATAGATGCTGCCAGAATTGTTGCTGTAGCTACAGCAAGTGCACGTAAAAGCCGTCTGCATACTGAAACAGGTTGGGAGTCGCTCAACTCCAGGCGTGTCAAACATAAATTAATTCAGTTTTTCAAAATGTATCATAACCTGGTAACACCTTATATTGGAAGTAAAATACCCCCCCCCCCCCCCCCTTTAGTATCAGCCAGTCAGCAATACAACTTGCGGACGAGTAACAACCTTCGTGTTCCAAGGTGTCGCACCCTGAACTACCAATCACCATTTATACCATCAACAACAAAAATGTGGAATGACATCCCTAATCATATGAGAGAAGATCCTAACCTTTGTAATTTCAAAGCGCACCTCAGTAAGGACAAGTGCCACCCTCCATCTTTCTATCAACAATCTAAATCTCATCTCGGCCAAATTTACCACTGTAGACCGCGGCTTAACTGTAGTAATCTTAACCCTTTACCCAACGTAACGGCCAAAACCGGCCAGCTCTATTCATAAAAATCGCCAATTAATTTTCATTATTTTTTTCATTTTTTGTCTCAAAAACGTAGGTTATGACCCCTCTTTGGAACGAGCTCGTCGAGCTCGTTCCAAAGAGGGGTCATAACCTATGTTTTTGAGACAAAAAATGAAAAAAATTAGTTATTCAAGAATTTTTTTTGCAAGTGTCGTCTGCTTTTCATGTTAGGTAAAGGGTTAATGCACATTTATGTGACAATCGTTTGAAACCCTCTCCCAATTGCTCCTGTGGCGCAAATGAAACAAATAATCATTTCTTACTCAATTGTCCACATTATGCTGACGAACGTTACGAATATTTTGGAACGCTCCCTGATGATTTTGATGCGGACGCGCTATTATTTGGATCTGAAACATTAAGAACAGAGGAAAACCGTCTTGTTTTGAACCTAGTTGAACAGTTGATTCTCGCTACGAAAAGATTTTGTTCATCTACCTAGATCGTAACCCTCACCCCAATTGTAGGCTTGTTTTGAACCTAGTTGAACAGTTGATTCTCGCTATGAAAAGATTTTGTTCATCTACCTAGATCGTAACCCTCACCCAAATTGTAGGCTTGTCCCCCTGTCCACATTGAGGCCGATGAATCGTAGAGTCTTGTATATGGCTCATCAAAGTACAATACATGTTCACAATTTTTGACAATGTGCACGCGTAATGTGTAATTACACCTGATATTAGTGGTGTTACCAACGGGTAAGCGTCCTTGGGTTGGGGTCAATTACCATTGCTTCCATGACATAACACAGCTCCATTTCCAAAATCATTTCATCGTTTGTGTTTCTCCCATCCTCTTGATGTATGTTCGTTTGATTGTTTAATGCTCATCAAGTGGAAACGGCTAAATATAAGCTTGCATGCTTACTGCCGAATCCATATATTATGTAAGCTATTTGACATTTTGAGTTTACGAAATAAATATTGTTTAAACTAAACTAATGTTTTTGATGGAAAAATGTTCTGGTGTGGTGCTGGAACGCTGCATTATGAAACAATGCCGGTTATTTCTGACAAAAAATGTAACTTGTGTTCTCCTGAACACAATAGCAGTGTCTGAGGTCAGTAGCGAGTGTATCCACCACGTACCCGGGTGACGGCCTGAACCATCCTCTTAATGCTACAGAGAGTGTTCTGATACGATTCAGATGCAACTGATGCCACTCCTCATGCAATGCAGCTTCCAAATCGGACAAATTCTGTACAGGCGGATCCCTTGCTTGCACACGACGTCCAAGAAAGTCCCAAGTGTGTTCTAACGGATTCAAATCGGGGCTCATTGCAGGCCAAGGTGGAGTTGCAATAGCGTTGTTCTGAAGGAATGCTCTCACAGCATGGGAACGATGTGGCCTTGCATGGGCGTCCATTAAAACAGGGCAAGTAGCCATCAGATGGGTGTCAAAATGAGGCACTACAACCGGATTTAGAATGTCCCGGATGTACTGATAACATTGACATTCTCACGTGCAGTTTCCATATCAAGTTTACAATCGTAATATTTTTTTTATTTATTCATTCATTGAGGTTTAACGACACTTTTGACAGGCAGGGTCACCCCGTGTCGGATAGTTTTACGGGTGGGAGAAGCCAGAATACCCAGAAAAAACCACCGATAACCGGCAAACAACTGTCAGACTCCACAAAATACTAACTCCGAGCAAGCAGGGTTAGAATTGATTGAAGACAAGTGCACTATCGACGTGCAGTACGCCTTAGTACACAGCGATACTGCGCACACACGTGGGCAGTTGGGATGAAGTGCCTTGCCCAAGGACACATCGCTGTTACCCTTGGTGGGGGTCGAACCATGGACCTTTCGGGTTGAAGATACACGCCGTAACCACTGAGCCACCGCTCTCTTATTACATGGTGATAAAAAATTATCAAACACAACCCAAGTATGCTTTTTCTGTCAAGCAGTGATATTTCTAATCAAAGTTATTTCTATTCGTAAAGTCACCCAAGGGATAGGTGGGTGGCTTGAGAAACAAGTAGGGAATTACATTTTGGTAGTGCGCAAGGATCTTTTTAAATACATGAAGTCACTTTATTCATTAGTTTTAGATGCTTGCAAGCCACAGAGAGACTTACGTCAATTACGTTACATTTCAAAATTTTTTCATGGTCATTTTCAATTACGGCTATTCGGTGTGGAGTGGGGCGCTTTGTCTATTTTCTATCTACATTCCCAAACAACATGGAATATAATGGCGAGGCAAACTTGACGCGAACTTATAGGTTTTTGAAGGGAATTGCATGTTTTTCAGCAGCACTGAAAGAGTCCACC
Source organism: Pictodentalium vernedei (assembly GCA_031216915.1). Taxonomy (NCBI): domain Eukaryota; kingdom Metazoa; phylum Mollusca; class Scaphopoda; order Dentaliida; family Dentaliidae; genus Pictodentalium; species Pictodentalium vernedei. The sequence continues at coordinate 491,809,850 of CM062296.1, read as the reverse complement.
AGGAGTGTGTGTGTTCGTTTCTCGCAACGTCAAGTGACCAGTACCGTTACAGCAATTAGGATATAGGATCTTCTATCGCGGAATTTTGATCGCAAATTCTTTTACTATTCGTGATTGCGTTTTTAGGTAAATGGTAGATGAAAAATGAATATTTCATTATTTGTTACGCGTATATTATGTGTACAGAGGATCTTCACTGAAACACTGACTAGTCGGAGTTTCCTCTCATACAATACCCTGCAATCACTCGAAAAACAATAAGATTCAAGGCGCAAAATTGTGGGCATCCTTTGAAGATCTAGGATGGAGTTTCGTAAAACTTACTGGTACACCGCTGGAAAACGACACCGTATTTTTAAGAAACAACTAAACAAATTCAATTTCTGCAACGAACAGGGAGAGCCAACGTCCCCACCCAGTAATGAACTCGGCGATTTATTTCTACTGATGGATTAGGTGCCATGTTCTCATAGACGAAATAAACCAATAATACGATCAAAATATTCCGAAAATGGACCTCCAACCTTACTTATTCAGTTTCACACGATATGGGTTACTATTTGGATAGATAGTCCACCAAAGCGTGTTTAAGGGCCAGGTAAGAGCATGTCTGGTCACAGTGTTGAACTGCATTCATATGATATATCATGGTTCAACTGCCTTCCATGTCAAAAAAAAAATTAGGAGAGCCATTGGCTCTCCTAGATCATTTCAGGAGAGCGATTTTTAGCCCCCCTAAATTTTTCAGAATGCCAGGCCTGGGGCCTTGCAAATTTCAGATGTCGGTTCGAATTGAATACCGAATTGAATCAGACGAGTGATTTCGAATCAAATCGAATCTTACGGCTTTTCAAGTTGTAAATAGTTCACTTTCTTTCAGCCGTGAATATTGTTAATCCACACTCAAGTATTGCACTCAACAGTTAACAGTGGTTCCTCTGCTTTGGCAGAATACTCCAGAACGGAATCATATTAGTTATCCTTGTGCTTTCCAGGGTGTATGGGGATTTACACCGGTTTGGGAACACTCATACACCCTGAGGCGAAGCCGAAGGGTGTATGAGTTCCCAAAACGGTGTAAATTCCCATACACCCTGGAAAACACAAGGATAACAGATTCATTTCCAAGAATTTTGGTGTACTTAATACCTTAACCTAAATTGTGGGAAAAAACTGACCGAAAATTTGTACTTTCTAAGTTTCTTAATAAAACCAGACATATATGGATGTCATTGGAACTGGCTCAATGAGCCAGTTCCAAAGGCATCGATATCTGTAATATTTTATTATACATAAATATTAAATTTCCTGTATTTTTATTTTTGTTTTAACATAACTGAGCAGAAGGTATGAATTAATTTCTAAAAATGGGTACCTTTTAGCCACATAGCCACATTGCCTGCTATTGTGTATTCTTGTTTTTACGCCGTGGTTAACCACGGTGTAAAAAAAGCTACTGTGGATTGCAGGTTATACCGTACCTCTCGGCCAATCAAAACGCAGTATTTTGTTTCATTTGGAAATAACATTAGTTTCTGGCGGGAAATGTACTTGAACTCTTCTTTTATCGTGAGGTATACTCCAATGCAGAAGATGTGTTCAAGGGGAGACATTTTAGAGAACATCTCGACGATTTTCGAAAATGTCTTAGTTGACGCGACTGGAATTGAATCAAATAATCCGGACGATTTTTAATCGAACGAATTCCGAAGCTTAGTGTATTCTTATGGTAAATATTATCCGGAAACTAAGCATAATTCATATAATTATGTTACACAATTTATCCTAATCCAAATTCCGTTTGCATTTCATGTGTGATTTTTAAAAATTAATAACCTTTGAAAACAGTTAAATATGTTTATTAAAGAACACATACGTATCTTTCATCTTTCTGTGAAACAACATGTCACATAATCTCTTTACCTAACGAATCGGGCATATCCGCCCACGTAATGTGCCAATTCAGCAGAAAATATTCTCAAAACATACCATGTGACCCCTTATTGGGACGAGCTCCTTCCAATGACGGGTCACATGATATGGTTTTGTTGAAGTTTTTTGAAAAATTTGGAAATATAATATTTTAAATAATAAACATTGATATCGTCTGCGTTGGGTAAAGTGTTATTGACCGACAGGAGTCTGATATGTCAACCTTTTCACAGAAAATAAAGGCATGTTTTGAAATCTAATCCAACAGTAATACAAAAATTAATCACGATAACTTCCCATTTATATGTGTAATTGATTTCTTGTGATCATAAAATATCATGCTAATTGATTACACATGTTACTCCAAAAATAGTAATCAGTTACAGGTGATGCCGGTGTGACAGGAATGCTAGTCCGTAGGAACGTTAGTCCCTCTGGACTATTATTCCGCGGAATTATAGTCCTAGGTCTAACATTCCTAGGAATAGTAGTCCGGCGGACTACTATTCCTAGGAATGTTAGACCTAGGACTATAATTCCGCGGAATAATAGTCCAGAGGGACTAATTTTCCCACGGACTATCATTCCTGCCACACCGGTTGCCGAATGTGATTACGCCATTCCATAAGCATTTTCGGGACTTTAAATGGAATTAAACGTAACGACAGGGCCCGGGAATTGGACGAACGACTTCAGTAAATAACTATTACTGGGCTAACTCCACAAGAGGCGAGTCGGTGTCAGGGAATCGCAGGATGGAAATATCTACACACAGTTAGAGAATTGAATTTCAAACCGAAAAGTTGTCACAACACGATGGGGCAGATGTGTAAGATTTCTGATCACTCTAGAGCACGGCCGTACTCGGAAAGGACAGCGGAGCTTTTGAGTGAACATACGTCTCTCCACCTCGCGGTGTTGTGGTTGTGTTGGGGCAGATTTGTCATCTTAAGGTGTCAGTGACTTGATATTTAAAAATACAACCCACGGGTATCATCTGAATATAATTTAATGAAAATAAAACACTATTATGTACTCACATGTACTCATTAAGAACAATCCATGAAAATATATACACAACACAAAACAAATCACAGATGAATTATCCCCATCCCGAAAGTTCGAGCTCTTCCCAGGGTACCCCGCGTTCAAAGCTCTCGCCTGGTTGTCTCTTGTTGTTCTTCAGGTCCTGGTGGTCCTCTCACTTCCCATGCAATTGTGCACATAACGTATAGTTAATTTATAGTCACTTCCACCCTTAAGTACGCCCAATTTGTCCGCCAACTCCCCTAACCAACTCAATCTATCTCACTTTACAGGTGTGATGATATATTTTCACTCCACTTTACAGTTTTGTACCACCTAAACCACTCTCCGTTTATCGTTTAAACCAATAGTGTTCATGCATGCGGTTTGCCTGGCTTCCACTAAGCTCACTCCGAGCTCCTAGTTCAAGTCAAATGTTCGAGCTCTCGATAGCGCCGATTAAGTCAACTGTTCGAGCTCTCGATAGCTCCCTCCAATTGAATAAAATGTTCGAGCTCTCGATAGCTCCCTCTAACTAACTTTACTTCGCGTTATACGTTAAACTTCGCTTATGGCTCTCAAAGTCCACCCGTGCCACTTGGCTTAATAATTTCTTGCTCGCCTATTCTAAACTATAGGTTGGACCCGCTAGTCCCACAACTCACTAACACGACCACAGCCAAAAACAGCCACCGGGCTGGAGTTTGAACCTTACGATCAACACTCACTTTTCTAAATCTGTGTTCTTCATTATATATTATCAAGGGATACTGCGGGGGAATCCGAGAGGTATCTCCTTGAAGCCGTCGGCATTGATTTATGGAGACATTTGACTCTACAGAGTTCGCAGGCAGCGGGTCAGCGCCATGCTGTGTTACTGTGCGTTCTCAGCGAGGTTGATTATCTTTGCCTGTTTGATTATCTGCGGGATAAAAATAATTACATGTTCACCTGTTTTCATAGATAATGTTGATGTCCGATTAATTAAGAGATTGACAGCTGGCTTCTGCTAACCACGGATCAAAGAATAATTTATTTTACATAATATATACGCTACCAATTCGAGTCGATCTTGACAAAGGACCATGTTTCTATCTTTACCAGCGGTGACTCCGTTGTATCCTTGGGCAATGCCCTTAATCCCAATCGCCCAGGTGGGGTACGGTGGCGCTGTGCACTAAAATGTAGTCCAGGGCGATGGTGCAGTTTCCTTCAATCAATACTAAGAGAGTTGCTCGACGCTGCTCGATGGTCTCTCCGGAAACTCCGGCTTCCCCCAGCCTGGCTGTCGAAAGTAAGTCAAAACAAACAAACAAATAAACAAACAAACAATTTCGCATGCAAGTTTTAGAATAACAATTAGAAAATGCCAATGCCATTATTTTTCTCTTTTGGAAATTCCAACAGTTGACATCATTTCTTGGGAGGCTCTCCGAGAGAGCTTCCAGAAAATTATGTCAATTGTGGAAATTATCAACAAATGAGAACTGCACCTTAACAAAAAAGTCTTGTGATTAATAATAATAACACTTTGGTCGGCCGCTGATTTGTCGCGGTTCTCGGGTGAGCCTGGGTTACTCTTGGGCTCACATCTGCCCCTCTATTCCCACGCCTCTTCTCTTCTCCCAACACTCTAGGAGATGAACTGCTTGATGACATCCCGTGTCCCATTCTTCCCACTCGGTCCACCTTACTAACCCTCTACTTTGCATCACCCACTACACATGTCCTTCATTCTCCCATCCCACTACCCCATTTTACTCCCACTGAATCTTATTCTTTTAGAGTGGTATTTTGGATATTCTAGTAGAAAGTTTTCCAGGGTCTCCACCACGCCTAAATTACACACCTGGCACTCCTTTTCACTGTGTTTCCCACTTTCTCCCCTAAGCCCTATGGACCGCGACCTCAGGTTTAACAACAGTGCCCCCCCCCCCCAAAGGTGCCATCAAGGTATTCTTCAAAACCTGACTTCTCCTTACCACGCAGGCCATCCAAAGACCTCTTTGATTTGTCACCCCCCCCCCCTCCCGCCAATTAAGGTTACCATTCTCCATGACTCATTCTCTGACGATGTTTTTACCCTGAGTTGTCCCTACCTGTAACTCATGGATATCCTGTGAGTAGTTCTCTATTAACACCCCCCCCCCCCCTCACCTGGCCCATCCACCCTGTCTTTGTATTCGAATTAAAAATATTATGGAACATTAGTTTACCCCATCGGCTATCGGGGATATTTACCAGTTTCATTAAGTCTATCCAGTCCTTGATCCTCATCCATCCAAGCTCACCCCTGATTGCTTCTTGTGCTGCGGCATTACTCGACTCCGTTATCCATCGACATGCAGGCTTTTTAAGCTATTTAAGGTCGTTTGGTTTGGAGGTACCATTTCCGTACCCACCTTTTCCCAAATGGCTTTCCCACGAAAACCTTATTGAAACTGTTTCTCTCTATAAGTTTCATTTGGTTAAGGATTCGCTTCCCCTTCACAATCAGTTTATTCGTGTGGTTTCAGTAGATGCCTATTCCCGTAATATTTATATTTATCCCCAAATACTTGTAGCCACCTGTCTCTCCTACACTTAGAAGTTTGCTGCTACCTTCCGGAATACTGAACTCCCCCACTCTCCACCTTTGAGTAAGCTCCACTTTACGGCCCACGGGTATAACTTTGCTTTTGTTTTCATTCAGTTCGAGTCTCCATTTGTTCCCATATCTCCCAACAATTGGCAACATTTCGCTAGCCCATCTTCTCTTTCTGACACTAGTACCATGTCGCCTGCGAAACATTGCCCCGGGGTCTTCAAGTCTCCAACTGCTACGCCCTCGTCGCTGCGCAGGAGTTCATCTCCTAAATCTTTGATGTACAATGCAAAAAGAATCGGCGACAGGATACACCACTGTTTTAGGCCTATCTCCATAGGGACACGTTTTGTTGTTATGTTACCCAGGCTAAGTTCACTCTGTGCATCTTTATATAATGTTTTCAGAATTCCAACAAACTCGCCCTCAAGCCCAGGGCCTCAAACTTTCGCCACATACCTTCCTTCCATACTCTATCGTATACCTTCAACCATCGAGAAAGGCCATAAACATCTTTTTATTTTTGGCTTTCGTGGACTCTATCACTTGGAATAGTGTGAAAAGGTGGTCAGTGACTCTCCATCCCTCCCTGAAGCCATTCTAAATTTCTCCCAAAAAACACTAAAAGGGGATCCATTTCCCCTTTTAGTGTATAAATGCGACGTGCTTTCTCGCCACTCTTTTGGGACCTCTTGTTTTTCTATGGCTAAATTGAATAGGACATTTAGGCCTTTTCTTCCCCATTTTTTAGGAATTCGTTAGGAATTTCGACCACCCCTCTCGCTTTTCCGTTCCTTAATTTTGAGACCATTTTTCGTATCTCCTCGGCTTCAGTTTCGCTGCACACAAAGTTCGATAAATTTTCTTTATTCTGGCACCCCGGTGGGTTCCCCATGCCCCATCGCTAATCGTTTACCTTTTCCCAGTGCTTGACTAGTTCTGATGCGATTTGGTCTTGATCGTCTGTATTTCTGTCATCTGCTTTAATACTCTGTGGGTTACTTCCTTTGTTTCTTTTATTTGCCCATTTCCAAAATACGTTCGAACTCGACTGTCATTCTTATAATAATAATAACTCTTTGGCCAGCCGCTGATTTGTCGCGGTCCTCATAAGAGAAGGCCATCATTCCCCCTGCACCCCACCCCCTCTTCCCCTCCTCTCCTCCCAGCATTCAGATATAAACTGCTTAATAGTGTCCCTCACTTCCTCTTTTTCAATTTCTTCAATAAGCATTCCTACCCTCTCCCTCGTGTCCCCCTTCAGCCATCTATCCTTTGTTTCTTCACCCCACTTCTGCATTATTCTTCCAGTAAATTTTATTCTATGAGGTATATACTGTGGGCATTCCAAGAGAAAATGTTCCAGGGTCTCCACTACTCCAGAGTGGCACATTTGGCATCCCTTTTCCCCATCTCTCCCAATTTTTCCCCGAAGCTCCAGTGATCTTGATCTCAGTTTGAACAGCAGTGACCCTCCAAAGGTGCCATCTAGGTACTTCTCAAAAGCTGGCTTTTCTTTATATTGTAACCCCTGCAGTGATCTTTTCACGCTAACCCCTGCTCGCCAGTTTCGATTGCAATCTTCCATGACTCTCTCTTTGACAAACATTTTGCCTTCTTTCATTCCTACTTCTATGTTTGTGACCTCTATAGAGTAATTGTCCATTAGTTCCCTCACATGTTTTGACCACCCCGTTTCTATATTAGAATTCCAAATGGTATCGAGCATCATTTTGCACCACCGGTTGTCAGGCAGGTTTCTCAAGTAGTTAAAGTAACACAGTTTTCCCAAATCTACCCTGTCCTTGATTTTCATCCACCCAAGCTCCCCCCTTACTGCTTCCAAAGCTGCAGCATTACTCGACCCTGTTATCCATCTGCCGGCATCATTCTGAGTACTTTCCAACTTCTTAATAACGGTTTGGTTTAATGGAATCACGTCCGTGCCATACGTTATACTTGGTAAACCCACCCTCTCCCACAGTGTTTTCCCCACAAAGACCTTGTTGAAACTATTTTTCCCCAAAAATTTTAGTTGGTTCAGAATTCTTTTCCCCTTCAGAATCAGTTTGGCTGAGTAATTTCTGTACACCCCTCTTCCCGTTATATTTATGCTTACCCCTAGATACTCATACTCTCCCGTTTCTCTTACAGTGATTTGTTTGCTTTCCCCTTCGGGGATTGAGAACTCCCCCACTCTCCATCTCTTCGTCATATCCACCTTGCGTCCAACGGATATTACCTTGCTTTTATTTTCATTTAGTTCGAGCCGCCAAGTGTTCCCATATCTACCAACAATTTCCAGCAATTTCTCTAGCCCCTGTTCAGTTCTAGACATTAACACCATGTCGTCCGCAAAGAATAAGCCTGGTATCTTTATGTCTCCAACATTTACCCCCTCTGCACTCTGAATTAGTTCGTCCCCTAAATCTTTAACATACAATGCAAACAAAATCGGTGAAAAGATACACCCCTGCTTGAGGCCTATATCCATAGGGACTCGTTTTGTAGTGATACTCCCTAGACTGAGTTGGCTTTGCACATCTGTATACAGTGCTTTCATGATTCCCACAAAGTCACCCCCCAGTCCGATGCCCTCGAGCTTTCGCCACATACCTTCCCTCCACACTCGGTCGTACGCTTTTTTTCACATCTAGAAATGCCAGAAACATCTTTTTCTTTTCAGCCTTTGTTGATTCTATCAGATGGGTGAGTGTAAATAGGTGATCAGTGACTCTTCGTCCTTTCCTGAAACCATTTTGAATTTCTCCTAAAAAACCTTTCTCTTCAATAATTTCCTCTAGTCTACCGTATATTACCTTACAGAATACTTTTCCGATGTTACTACTAACTGATATCCCCCTATAGTTATCTAGAACTTCCTTATCCCCCTTTTTGTGTATGAACGACACCTTACTTTCCCTCCACTCTCTTATAGTCCTAATAAGATTGCTGTTTCGGACTTTCCTGTTATCGTATTTAATCTTATTTAGCCTACTGGCTTGTTGGTATTCTTTCTTTGCTATACAGGCCTCGATGCTTTCCAGCCTCTTGAGTTTTCTACTCCTCCTGTACCCAGCACATTTGACTTTTATGCCATTGATGACCTTTTTCAATCCGTCATTCACTCTGTACCCAAGTTCCCAAGTTGGCACCATAATCTCTCCTATACTTCCATTCCCTGCCTCCACCAGACTCACAACTATGACATCTGCCATTTTCTGAACACTGGCCTCCCTGTGTACATTCGCAAGCTTTGGTTTCAATTTTTCTTCAATCAGCATCCTTTTTGAGTTCCCAAATATCCTTAAAGCTGCCTTTGATTCTTACTTGATTTTTGCCCCTAATCGTCGCCGTAATCAAGTTGTGATCACCATCCATCTGCCTTTTATCCTCATCGCCCACTTCTACCTCTATCACCTTCCTCTAAAAATCAATATCTCTGAGAATGTAGTCGATTATTGTTCCTCTATCGTTCCTCTCTTGGGTCCATTTCCCCTTACACCTTGTGTTCCTGTTCAGAATCTTCAGGCCTGATGTATTTGTGAAGTCCAACAGCTTACATCTATTCCTGGCTTTCTTACCCCCGCCCTGTATGCCTTCTCCCTTATCACGTATGTGTCCATTAATGTCACCCGTCAGAATTATACCGACCCACCTGTTTTCTAATTCCGTGATATTGGACTTAAGTGTTGAGTATATTGAGTCATTCCACTCGGGTTTGCTTCACCCCACCGCACAGTACACAATCCCAAGGGCAATTCTTTTGTTTTTTAGATTAACCTTTACCCCTCCAATTTCTTTCGATACCCCAGCAGAGGTGCTGACATCTGTCAGACCTGTCAGATCTGTGATCAACGACGGTTTTAAACCCTCTTTAATGCACACGCCTACTCCTCCTCCTTTTTCTGACCTTCAGTTCGTCCTACACCTATCCACACGCACCTCCTCACTTGGTCTACCCGTTTCTCATGTCTCAACCACGTCTCGCTTCCGCCTATGACCTTGACTTCCCCCTGCTGATCCTATTGTGTAATGATGGTAGCCTCGGTAATCTCGCCCCGCCCCTCTTGTTCCCCACCTGTGTCCACCCTTGCTATTACCTCTGGCCTCCCACCCCGCTCCTCTCCAAGGGAGGCTCTTCTATCTGCAGAATATTTTTCTCCCAACACTTGTGTCCCCATCATGATAAGGTGCAGCCCGTCACGTCTGTACATGCTCACGTTACCCCACAATGTGCCCAAGTGATCAATAAAATGTATTCCCAGATGAGCACACTAATCCTCCAATACCTCATTCAACGCCATAATCCTTGAATTCCTCTCGTATACTACTGCCCTTGCATTTCTCCAGGGCAGTTTACTGACTAAACCCTTGTACGATTCCTCCAGTCTTACTGATTTTCTCGACCTGATATTGTTGGACCCCACATGAACCATCACTACCGGATCCGATCCTGACCCTGCCACAATAATATCTACCCGGTCCCTCAAATCTTTCGCCTAGGCCCCAGGCAAACTCACGACAGTCCGATTTGAGCCGTCAAACCACCTTGTCAATTCTGCGTATAATGCTGCTCCCCGCTACAACAAACTTTCTTTTATTCTCCTCCAGACCCTATATCACCTGCAACTCGCATCATTCGGCGGTCCTCCGAACTCTTCTTTCTCTTCATCGTGCCCCTTACCCTATCTGTCTTGTCAACATCAGCAATCATCTCCTCCCTCTCTTCGTCTCATTCATTCTCTCCTCAACGGGCATCAGAATGTAAAACACGGAACCTATTTTCTAAACACCGCTTAGCAACTTAGCAGCCTTATCCTGACTCTGGCCTCCTGACTTTACCCAGTCCTGTCCTGACTCCACCCACCGAACTTTCCTAATCTACCTCCCCTTCCTCCTCAGTTGCATACCCCACATCAGCCGCCCCCCCCCCCCCTCACACACACACATTTCCTGCCTCTCGGTGTCATCTTAGAGTCCACGACCACCTTCGAACCACCACTGAAAGTAACTTTCATCTCAGTGTCCCCAGATATGCCAGCCCTTCCCAGCCTCAAATTCAGCTCCGTAATTTCCCATTCGAATCCCACTTACTTCTTTAACAACTGTAAAATTCCTGCAATTCGCACACACCCAACTACTGTACATTAGCCGACCACTACCATACCTCATATTACACTGTCTGCACGCCTCTGCCTCCTCTATTTCCACACCCGATCCCAACCCCCTCCGACCCCATTTACTAACCATACTTACCTCCGTCTGGACACCCATCGAGCACTTACCATCCATGTTTACAAATATAATAACCGAAAAAAACCAAAACACACGAAAAAGGCAACGTAAAGTAAATCAATTGAAACTCTCGAAAACCTCCTTAATCCACCCAATATTAATCCCCATAATAATAACACTTTGGCCAGCTGCTGATTTGTCGCAATTCTCGGACGAGAAGGCCATGGTTACCCCTGAACTCCCAACTGCCTCCCTATTCCCACGCTTCTCCTCTCCTCCCAACACTCGGAGACGAACTGCTTGATGACATCCCTTGCCCCATTCTTCCCAATCTCACCGATCAGCATATTAACCCTCTCCTTTGAGTCTCTCCCTAACCACATGTCCTTCATTCTCCCATCCCACTTCCCCATTATACGCCCAGTGAATCTCAAAAACGGCTACAAACTAAATATAAAAATAAACTTTCTTGAAAAAATCTGGGTAATTAAAAATACTTATAAACAATTCTGTGGAAATATCTGACTTCTGTTCGTGAGTAGTATTCACTGCATTGATTATTCAACACTTTGTTTCAGCTGTTTGGTACAACACAATGCTAATCCGTTCAAAAAGAAGTAAATCAGCTAGCAGTTTTTGTTATAAATTCACATGGTATTACCACAGGTGTGAAAAAGAGGATGCGGTTTTTTTATTTCTACTAACAAGCTGGTTGAGAAATGCAATAAAAGATATGTTTTACGTGAACTTTTCATAAGTTCAGTTTTTTCCGTTTTAACAAATAGTCTTTTTTTCAGTAGTTATTTTGTTGTATTTTGGACTCCTTCCAATGTCTTCGCCAAAGATAAGCCCGTATTCACCAGAAAAAGATTCTACAAAACGTCTGCTCAAGGATGAAGAACAAAATGGACATGCATTCAATTTCGACAGTGACACAGAAAAATTATCACTGCATCAGGTTTGTTTATTAGTTTATTAAAAATGGTGCAAAGGAAATAAATAATAATAGGCATTCTACAAAATATATTGTGAAAATTGTCGGGCTCGGATTGCCTGACCAGATTTTGTTCCAGCACTCTACTCATACAAACCCGCTTGGTGGTTTGGCATGGGCCGTTAATAATAAAAAGCTATCGATGAAATAATCGTGCTATCGCTTCAGTGAATAACATTTTTCAAAGAGATAAACAAGGCCGTTGCGAAGATGACCGATTGCTGGGGGAGGGGGGGGGGGGGGGGGGGGCTTAAATTTGATTTGTCCGACTGAAAATATTTCAGCTACACCATCAAGACATGCCTTCGAGGAAGGCATGCGTTGACGATGTAGTTGGAATATTAGTCATTGAAATTATAGTGAAAAAACTCAAAACTTCTTGGAAATTAATTTGTGGAGCAATATCATATAGGTATAAGGGCCATTTACCAACCAGCCTTGTTGGTCCGGATCTCTTAGTCTCGCGGTAAATCGGTCGCTTTGTATGCTAGAGGTCGACGGTTCGAGCCTCGTCTCCCGCACTTCTCTCTCGATCGGTTATATTGGTGATGTGACCAGTCTCAGCAGTTGGTGGCATTGTAGATGCTATGGTGAAGCATGGTGGATGTTGCGACCGCTGGGAGGTGGAATCTGGGGTGAGATTGACGATAGGTGACTCTCAAAGAACGTAAGAGTAGTGTTGAGGACGAGGTATAAGGGCCACTTCCCAACCAGTTTGTGTAGCAACCGTTCGATGGACCATTCGGCACAGAAAGAGCACGTTTTTGCCTGCACTCAATTGGCATAGAGTTATTACACATGTCATGGCCACCGTTTTGGATAACAGTAATTAAATGATAAATAAATCACCAGCTCAACGACATAAATTGGACTGGATGATTTTTTCCATGATGCTACTTTTGATGTAAGCCTACCACGCTCTGAACGTGAAAAGTAAAACATAGAAATACACAAGTGAAACACTACTATAAACGTCAGCGCTTTTAGTACCAGAAGTACATTGGATGTGGATTGAGTCATGTACAGAGCAAGAACGTAATACAATGACGCCATGAAAAAATTCAATTCATAGACGCTGAATGATTGTCAATACAGACGTCGTACATATACCCATTCTTTCGATTATGCGAAGATATCAAGAAAGGGAGGAATATTGTTAGATAAATTGGTTATTACCACTATGTGGGTTTCCAAGATGGTGTATTGAAATCTCAATTTCGCCTCTGGGTCATATATCGACTCGTCCTAACAGGCTCTTCAATGTATGCCCAGACATGAGGTCTCGACTTCAATATACCATCTCAGAAACCCACAAACAAGGTATGTGAGTAATGAAGTCTCGACCTCGCTTATATATATTATATATATCATATATCGACTCGACCTAATGGATTCATCGATATATGCCCATATGTTCACTTCGAAACACCATGTCGGAAAACCACATGATGATAATAACCTATATATATATTGCTACTAGACAAGACTTGAATGTGCAACAAATATTGGAACCTGCACCTAATGGCAATAATTTATATAGTGGGGACCTCTTAGCTGGATATCTCTTAATTGAATAATCCTGTTAATTGAATATAATTTCTAAACGCCAAACATTTACCATACCTTCAGAACAAATTTGATCTGTTCGTTGCGAAGAGGTTGTAGAGTAAACTTCTGTTAATTGAATTAAAAAGTTATGGTAAGTCGAAACAATTCCCCGGCAATCACAAAATTACCCTTGTTTATTAGCCTATTTCGTCTTAGTACAACCTTTATAGGCATTTAATCTATTATACCTTGTTTGGCAGAGCTCCTTGAGCTCTGCCAAACAAGGTATGGTCGATTAGATATTCAGGTTCTCTCCAGAATACAGCAAAGTGGCCAAATCCATGTTAACTGAATACTCCTGTCGATTGGGTAATTTTCATGGGCAAGTGTTATTTTCAGTTAAAGGGGTTCCACTGTATTTAATAAACAACTGATCATGAGTGAGTAGTGCTTATTTTCCGCGGTTAACAAAGTTCTTTTCTACTTATAAAATAGGATGCAGTAACCAAAGTCTGGAGTGGAAGTTAAAAAGTGAACAGCACATGTATGGACGATAGTCTAAACCTGACTTTACATGTCTGTTGCGGTTATGATATTGCTGACATCTAATTTAGCCCACTTTCTTAATTTAAGTGAGGAAATACAGTGGGAGGATGGGGAACTGTTAATTAATTATCTATCGGCTTCATCAAACGATATCACTTCATTTAACTTTAGTAAGTCAGGTTTCAGACTCGATCACTTTATTTTTTGGCAAAAAACAAACTGAACATATGCCACACAATATTTACATTTAAAATTGCATATCTGATCAATAATAAAATTAAGTTCACACAAAAAAATACAAAAGTACGGTACAAAAACTGAAGAAAATGTAAACAAAATTTATATTGAAAATACCACATTTAAAGAGTGCCTTAATGGCACATTTGTGTGTATGTGGTGGTGGTGGTGGGGGGGGGGGGGGGGGCAATGTTGTTCAAGCTGTTGTCGCGGTCCTTGGAGCGGAGGGGTAAAATTGAGAAAAACAGTGAAAAAGGAGTGCTGATGTGTAATTTAGGCGTGGTGAAGACTCTTGAACACTTTCGACCAGAATACCCAAAATACCAGTCTTATAGAATAAGATTCATTGGGAGTATAATGGGGAAGTGGGATGGGGGAATGATGGACATGTGCTTAGTGAGTGATTCAAAGGATAGGGTTAATATGTTAATCGGAAAGATTGGGAAGCAGGGGGCAAGGGATGTCATCAAGCAGTTCGTCTCAGAGTGTTGGAAGGAGAGAAGAAGCGTGGGAATAGGGAGGTAGTTGGGAGAACAGGAGTAACCAAGGCCTTTTCACCTGAGAACCGCGAAAAATCAGCGGTCGACGAAAGTGTTATTATTATTATGATGAAAATAAATATTGATAATAAAAAAACACAAATATATACAAAATGCCACAGCTTATTTACAATTTGTCATTTGTGTGCATCAAGGTGCCACCTGCAATGCTTTAGCATTGCAGGTGGCACCTTGATGCACTAAAGGGTCGAAATATAGAGATGTAAGGCAAATGTGGAATGTTAGATGGACTTGCATTTTTCCTGTTGAAAAAGTCAACGAGGGAATGCAGTATTTAAAAACTGTAACACCCGAGAGTGTAATAAATCTTGCAATTATGTCAAAGGTACGTATCACACAGTTCAAGGTCCAAGAGGTACTCTAAGATTACAAAGAAACAACTCACCCAAATATGCAATAATAATATGGAATGTATTTGAAGAGACAGCGTCTGCTGGTTCCAGAACAAACAATATTTGTGAATCCCGGAACAATTCTTTTAGTCTCTTAACTTTGTGGGTCATGAGAATCCAGGACTTTGGCATGCAATTAAATGTATACAGAGATCAGCTTTGTGCCCTCACATAAATTGAACGTTTTAAGACTTGGTGAACCTTCTAGGAAACGTGTCCGAAATGACACAAAACAACTTCAAACTCGTCTCAAAACGTGGTGCTCTCATTTATCTATGGGAAGAAAACCCGTGTTAGAATTCCTCGCAGCTGTTAGTTGCTACATTAGGTCTTAACTTAAACAGCTATGGAAATTAACACTGTACAATACTATATTATACTAGTTGGTGCTTGACAACATCTCAGGTAGATATAATACTGATATAACTATACAACTGTTATCTAATTGAATAATGGTAGTGTCCAAATTATGAAAACAACTTTACCACATTTAACATATTGTCCTATGCATAGTGGAAGAACCGGAAAAAAGCAATTGCTGGTGTTAAATTCAGAAAGGGGTACAAACCGCTGCTAAATTCAGAAAGTGGGACAAATGGGAATAAACCATAATATTGCCACAGAGGTTGAAAATAGCATTTCAACGCCAACAAATAAATTGCAAGTTCATTACGAGTCGTGTTAGAAGAGATACAGAAAATCTGTCTCAAGAATTAGGGAGAAAAAAAAGGTTTTAGCTTTGAATGTTTGTTAGAAGCGCACAGGTCCTTTGAAAGCGTTTTTCAATAAAAGCATATCATCTTGATAAGAGATATTCTGGGAATAAGCTTTGGTATCCCCGTGGAGTGGCATTGCCTGATCTTCTTCAAACCATCGAGTTATCTTAGCACTGAATTATATGGAGTTGAAGATGCTAGTTATATTACTTGTATATGCTTGGTGATCAGTCCAAGAAGTGGCCGTACTAAGAGGGTTGGGGCACTAGGGGACGTGCCACATCAGGTTTCACCGGAGACCGACTACAAGATTAGACAATGTACTGAAAATATTCAGAGAACGCAAATATGTGACATATTACTGCAAATGGAAATAAAATTAGTTGCATTTATCCCAAGAATTCTTCCTTCGGCCCTTTCGGTTTCTTTCTTCCATCATGGGTGACAATTTTCGTCATTGGAAGATATTTATAGGAAAGTTAGCTCCCCTTAATTTTCTAAAGTTATCATTAAGCCTCTACCAAACGAATCGCCCGCATCCGCCCGCGTAATATGCAAATTGAGCAGTTGAAAAAATTATTTTTTTCAAAATATTTCAACAAAACCATATCATGTGACCCCTCCAATGAGGGGTCACATGATATGGTTTTGTTGAAATGTTTTGAAAAATTTTAAAAAATTATATTTAAAATAATAAATTTTGACATCGTCTGCGTTGGGTAAACGGTTAAATTTAACACAAAGAGTATGGGAATTCCATATAAAAAATGAAATTTCGAAAATGTATGAGACTTGTATCATCGATGTGTGTATCATTTCACAAACTTCAAGTATTTTCTCGTAGAGAAGTATAAAGATACAGAGGCTGGTTTTTTACAATTTTTTTTCCCAATCAGTTTGAATATTTGACTCTTATTCTCTACTTAAACTCATAAAGATCTTTCACCATCTTTTGATGTTCTTCTGTAACTTTTTTCGGTTCATTATATCGACAGTGTGTGCATCGTGACGTATGACACACACACTCGCTTTTTCATTAATATCAAAGTTCAGGAGGTAACCTTTGCTAATTTTTTTCCTGGGGATTTATTTTTTTATTTATTTATTTATTTATTATGTATTGGTGTTCAACGATATTTTGGACGGCTAGGGTCTCCTCGTGTCGGGCAGTTTTACGGGTGGATGAATCCGGAGTATCCGGATAGAACCACCGAGCAAATGTCAGACTCCACAACGTACTAACTCCGCACAAACATGGTTAGCATAAATTGAAGACAAATGCACCATCGACGTGCAGTACGCCTTAGTACACTGCGCCACCGTGCCACCATGTAGGCAATCGGGATTAAGTGCCTTGCCCAAGGACACAGGACAGTTACCCCTGGTTGGGATCGAACCGTGGACCTTTCGGTTTGAAGTCCAATGCCGTAACCACTCATCTACCGCGTTCCCTATTTTCATGGAAAGTATGACGACTTGCGGATCACAGTGAAAACACATTCGCGAAACAAAGAGCCAACATGGACATTTAGTTACTAATACTTAGTTACTTCTAATTAGCTTGTCATAAACGTCAAATTATTTGCTTTTGTAACTTTTAATAAACCAAAACAACAGACAGCTCCGTGAGCTGTCTGTTTGTTTTCGTTTATTAAAAGTAACACAGGGAAACGTTGTCGTAGACTTGTTCTCAACAATTACATGCTTTTCAATTGAATCTTGCTCGCCCGTCTGATAAATTCAGGATAGATAATTTCATCGAAACTCGATTTTCATGACTATATTGGGCAGGGGTGTTCCGCCATCTTCCAGCTTTTCGGATTGGGAGATGCTTCAGTATAAGAAATAGACACGAACCATGGCCAGACAGAGGTATGCGCAAATGGATAGAGTGATTAGCAAATATCCGTTCATTTGCTGACACACGACTTCAATACGTGGCGTGAAACGGAAGAACGTTGCCAGCTGTATCAAATGTATAGTATATTTGAAGGTGCCTCTACTACCAAACAGACTTTTTAACACCCCCACCTCTCACACTCGTCACGATCTGAGAATCTATGAAATTGTATTTTTTGGTGACCCATTTTTGTATGTTTCTGCCACATTGCCGAACCATGGTAAGTTCGCTGTGTTTAGAAAATTTGTTTCCCTCCACCTTCATTGAGCTTTCACAGCCTCTTTTGATAACCAGATGAAGCAGCTTTGCTTACAGAGTATTTTCAGGGACGTAGGAACTGGGGACGGGGCAAAGGAGTACATGCCCTCAACTTTTTGCCTAACCTGCTTAGAGAGAGATAGGGAACAGCAGAGAGGAGGAGGGGTGGAGAGAGACATGGAGTTTAGACCAACACTATTTTCACCACCATATAATTGCAATTTTATTGGGAATTAGGAGAAAGAGGTTGTACAGTTTCTTCAATTTTGAGATGTGACTGAAGATTCCCTCGTTTGATTTGCCACTTGTTCAGCTTTTACAATCGAGAAAAATGGACGTGTTTTGTTCCATATTTAGCACATTGCGCAAAAACATGTATTTGTCTCAATATAGAGGTGCGTGGGTTCCTAATACAAGCTTTGTGCATCCTCGTCCTCTCAGTCCACTAAGTCACACGAGTCACCACTAAGAGAGACATCAGTGTGTTGTGCTCTTATATGACCGTCACCCCCTCTCTATCCAGTTTAACCCTTTACCTAACATAACGACCAAAACCGGCCAGCGCTATTCTCAAAAATCGCCAATTAAATTTCATTATTTTTTTCATTTTTTGTCTCAAAAACATAGGTTATGACCCCTCGTTGGAACGAGCTCGTCGAGCTCGTTCCAACGAGGGGTCTTAACCTATGTTTTTGAGACAAAAAATGAAAACAAGTTAGTTATTCAAGAATTATTTTTGCAAGTGTCGTCTGCTTTTCAGCTTAGGTAAAGGGTTAAAATGCTCCCTACATGTATGTCACTGACTAATTTTATATTAATTATTAATGACCAAGTATGTTTCTGTTTGAATTTTCATGGCGTTTGTGAGTTGTTTTATTTTTGTGATGTGTCGAGAATCATTTCTGTTTCAGGGCGCAAGGTTTTGTGATAAAGTGTCACTGATCAACTTGATTAGCCGCTTGGGGAAGAAAAGGGAGAAAGTTATCAATTCACATGACAAGGAAAAGTTATCACCACTTCATTATGCAGCTAAGTCGAACAGCCTGGAGGTTGTCAAACTGCTGATAGAAAACGGAGCAGGTATTTCACCTTATATAAAATATCTAATAAATATGAAAACTTTTGGAACTTCTGTGTAGATATGACGAGGGAGTTATTAGTGTACAATTGTGCCATATGGCTCTATGGAAGGCAGGGCTCTACGAAGCTACGAAATTCGATTCGATTCAAAATTGCCCCGGTGATTCGAATCGATTCGATTCACGTGGCGGTGATTCGAACATTTTCGCACTGTCGAGAGTGTTTTCAAACTTCTTTCAAGTGTCTCCTTCTGAACTTTCTTCTCTCACCAGGTCTCCTCTACAGGGGAACTGATGATAGAGAAAAATTCAAGGAGCTTCCGCTTCTGAAACAACTACGATTACATTCTGGAATATTATGCTTTTTTGATTGACTTGGTCCAAACAGGTAAGTAGTCGAATACAATACTCGAGTAGAGGCTGGCAGTATTTTCGGTTGTAAGAAATTTTGAGATAGTGGTTATTTTTTGCGTATGTATATTTTCTTAGCGCGAGAGGTTGCATTCAGTCTCATCTGAATTTCGGTAGTATGTCATATTTAAGTTACTGTACCTTTGTCCAAACTGGGGTATCTTGTTCCAGTTTTCGTCAGATCTTTGGTAGCTGTGTATAGTATTTTTAGTATATTATTTGTTCAGATGTCTTGGCTGAGTTGAGAAGGGTGGCAATGAAAGGGGCGGCAATGTAAGAAAACGTTTTGTTGCGTTAAGTTGCGTAAAAATAAACGTACGTTCTTCAAAGGAACATAATGCTCATATTGGGACCAGACCCAAGATTATTTTGAAGTTATTACTTTGGTAGTTTCATATCGGCTGAGAGATCAGCTAGAGACAGCTTAATATCAGCCTGAAACTGAAGGTCGAAGGCTGATGTGAAGTTACCGAGGGCTGATGTCTCGGCCAATATGAAACTAACCAAGTAATAACGTCTTTATTTTTTTAAACCAAACCGAATAATCACAAAATGTTCTCAGATTTGTTAAAGTTTTCTGACAGGATTATTGGTTTTCATTCTTTTCATAAATTGCGAACTTTCCTGTTTTTTCAGTTAAAGTATACGAACGTCTCGGTTTCCCCACACAGCGGACATTCGGATAAGTGAACTACCTCTAATCAAGCTCCGACAAACCTCCGCTTACGACTCTGATTCTTAGTTTGCCCTGATTTTTCTGTACTACTCACTTCTTTCTTCTCTTCATCCACCCAATCTTTACTTATTGCCATCATTAATTTTTCCTCATACAAAAACTCGTCTTTAAACCACTCCATCATGTCTGGTAATGCAATTTTTCCCGAGTACGCCAGATGAATAGCTGTGAATGGTTTCGATGTCAAATTTGTTGTGCCTGGTAACGCATAAAGGTGGACAACTCTAACTTGGTTCATATCGACCGAAATCGGGGTCATATCAACCCAGTTTGAAGCCATATTTGCCGAGTTTGATAATGGAGAATTGTGGGAAAGAAAATAATATCTGATAACTAATATGGTTGAATGAGGACTGCAATGTTAAGTGGCACATTTGAACAGAAGTTTAAACATACGTTTTATGAATTGCCTGTTTTGAAACGTCAGGAAACGGAAGCCTATTATTTTCTAATTTAAATATTATGCGTTTCTGAGTTGTTGCCATTACTAAAAAATACTTTTAAAAAGGTGCACTTCAGGAAACGTATTTTGAAAGATAGGCTAAGAAAGATGAAAGAAGCCATCTATGGTTTCAAAACACAATAGTTATTAAGAAAAAAAGCATTCGCAGTTTTGATTAATTGAACCTAGGCGCCGACTTCCCGCCGTCTCTCTTCGACTACTACATTTAACTACGCAATCCAGTATGTACTGAGTCCCTAAGTCTCTCTCTGATTGACAATAAAGCATCTGATTTTCTCAAATGATTATGTGATCTTTATTTTCAGATGTTGACAACAAGGGTGAAGATGATGACACGCCACTGCATTATGCTGCTAAATGCAGACAGCTCAAGAGAAAGACAGATACTCGGGTAAGACAGGGAACGAATTAATCTAAATTAATTGCAGAGCGGGACAAAATATTGTTTCCCCTACCTCATCTCACTTCGAGTTGGGTTAAGAGTGTGCACTCCACAAGTTCCGGAGTATTTCCCGGAAAAATCTTTCCAGCCAGTTGGGGTACCCTGACTACTTTTGAACTTCTGAAGATTTAAGTACTCGGAAACATTTCCAACTAATAGGAGTACCCTGAGTAAATTTTGAAGACGCGAGTACCCGGAAAGGGTGACATCTCGTTTGTCCCACTTCCTTAATTCAAGTAGGGAACTACAGTGGGACTGTGGGTAACTGTTAATTAATTCTCTATCGGCGTGATTAAAGGTTATGACTTGAAAGTTATCTCTCTTTAGGAAGACAGGTTACTGAATAGATCACTTAGGTATTCGACAATAAACAAACTGAACACATGTAACATAATATTTACAGTGTTAATTGCATATCTAATCAATTATATAATTCGCACCAAAATGCAAACGTACAGTTGACCGAAGAACATATAAAAAAAAATTTATATTGAAAATAATACATCCAATATGATCAAAATAATGATGAACACAAACATAATAAAATGTCACAGCTTATTTGCAAGTTATTTACAAATAGTTCCTTGTGTGTATCAAAGTGCCATCTGCAATGCCTTAGCATTGCAGATGGCACATTGATGCACTTAACCCTTTACCCAACGTAACGACAAAAACAGGCCCGCTCTATTCTCAAAAATGGCCAATTAATTTTCATTATTTTTTTCATTTTTTGTCTCAAAAACATAGGTTATGGCATCTCATTGGAACGAGCTCGTCGAGTTCGTTCCAACGAGAGGTCATAACCTATGTTTTTGAGTCAAAAAATGATAAAAAATAGTTATTCAAGAATTCTTTTACAAGTGTCGTCTGCTTTTCATGTTCGGTAAAGGGTTAAGGGACGAAAAATAGATATAATGCTGCCAATATTTCTCTCCTTTATAATTTCCATCGCAGAATACCATCTACTTCAAAATGAATTTAAAGAAACCACACCGTAACGGTGGTTTGGAAGCAGTCCAGTACGGCTTGTCTGTTAATGTCACATTATTTTCAGGATAGCTGCACGACAATCACGTTGAAGTTAAAAAGACAGACCGAAAGCTTGTTACAGTAAAAACTAGAAGTCCTGTCATGAAATGAGCACAAATAGCACGACGATGTGCGCGTTAATCTACGCGTTATGACTATAGTAAGGCTATCAAATTCTGTTCATATGACTTGTGCGCAAGCAATGTGTCAGCCAATGGACCAACGAGTAACCCGAAACATTGCCTGTGTTTGTTATGAGTAACCAGGATAACCTGTCGTGCTTTGGATGCCATCCGATAGGGCAATTGCGCGCATTTCCTACGCGTGTTTCCAGTTCGTGACAGTACTTTTAGTTTTAACTGTAAAGCACGCATGTTTACTAGCATTTATAATAAAAAATGCAAACAATATGATAACCATACTTCTGCAACATAACTGAATCACTGTAGTTTCCTAATTATGAAAACAACTATAACATATTGTCTTAAGCAAAGTGGTAGAACCAGGAAGAGCTATCTGTTGGTGTTAAATACAGAAAGTGGAACAAACAGAAATAAACCCCCGGAAAGTGAGGGAATAACTCAGACGACCACTTCCGGGACTAAATACATAAACCTGGGTGAACGTTTTCCAAAAAATGTCGTTGAAAGTAATTTGTACATTGGCACACTATATTAACGTTTGAAAAAATTGAAAAAAATATTTAAAATAATAAATTTGTATACCTTATGCGTTGCGTAAAGGGTTAATGTGCCTTTCAGATTATTAAACTGTCTATTTTTGATATTGTGTTTCCTTGTTTATCGAAGTTTGTCGAAGTTTGTCGAAGTTGCAGTTTCTTGTGATTTACAGTAATCTGAGGTCTCTTCAGCATGTATGGCTTAGACATGACTGTAACACTTACACAACTTAACCCTTTATCCAACGCAGACGATAACAAAATTTATTATTTTAAATATAATTTTTTCAAATTTTTCAAAATATTTCAACAAAACCATATCATGTGACCCCCTCGTTGGAACGAGCTCGTTCCAACGAGGGGTCACATGATATGGTTTTGTTGAAATGTTTTGAAAAATACTATTTTTTCAACTACTGAATTTTCATATTACGCGGGCGGATGCGACCGATTCGTTGGGTAAAGGGTTAATTCGAGACTTAAGTTCTTTATGTTAGATTAGGTTTGAGTGAGGGGTTGCGGTCTTTTAATTGAGGTAATTTTTAGCGCTTTTTGTTTTGTTGCACCAGCTGGTCACTGTCAGTTCCTTTGTCTATTATGCAACAACATTTCTGCTGTAAGAATACAAATTTCTTGCCTGGCGTCAGTAGAATTTGAGTTTACTTTCGTTTATTAGTGTTTCGTCTAACATCTAGCATGTACATCCAGTTGCTGTGGCAACAGGACGAGACATTCGAGACGAGTTCCGCCAAACACTTTGTTTTCTAATCCGTTAAGAGGTTAATTCGTTCGGCTCTCTTTTAGGAGTTATAAAAGTAATATGTAATTGCAATATTTTTTTTAGTCTGTTTCAGGACATATTTTCACCGATGATGAAGAAACACATGCTGTCATTGAGTTCCTGATCTCACAGAGGAAAACTTCCGAAGGAGTTGATGATCCCAATCCTAATTTGCCCAACAAGTATGGGCAAAGACCGCTACACTTTGCAGCCATGCGTGGAAATAAAGCTGTTGCACAATATTTACTTTCCCGGGAAGATATAAATATAGAGGTAAGTGTAATGAATAAATAACCCCATGTGGAGCCATAAAAAAAAGTTGAGCTATAAATAGAACAGGTGATGAATAACTGGAATTTGGTCTCAGGACTTGCTTCATGAACTAGTTTCCTTTGGTAACACCAAAACTCGTCTTGTGCTATTCGTAAAAATCGCCATTTAAGTTCTATGATTTTTGTTCAAAAAGGTAGCTTATGACCCCTCAGAGGAACAGTGGCGTCATGCCAAAGGTGCACAGGGGGGGGGGGGGGCGCACCCCCCCCAAATATTTTCGGTGAAGGCCTGGGAAGTGCCCTGGGTGGCATTTTTTTTTGCCAAAATTTTTGGGCACGCTACGCACCAACCGATGGTGGCGCTCCGCGTAGATGGAGTTACCGACCCCCCCCCCCCCCCCGATTTTTCCCTAGAATGACGCCCCCGCAGAGGAATGAACTCGTTGAGCATTTGCATTGGGGGGGGGGGGGAGGGAGAGGGGCAGAAACTGTGTTTTTAGAAAATGTATTTAGTTATTCAAGAAATGTGTTGCTAGTGTCGTCTGCTTTTTGTGTTAGGTAGAAGTTTTTTTTTACTGGGGTTTAACGAAATTTTCAGCAGCCAGAGTCACACCGTTCCGGATAGTTTTACGGACAGAAAAAGCCGGGGAGAACCACCGAGCAGTGGTGACAACTGTCAGTTTCTCTAACTTATGCTGCCACAAGCAAATTTAGAAACTGTGGAAGGCAAGTGCACCATTTACGTACAATGCGGCGTAGTACACAACGCTACCGGCCCCAAGCTTACTGTCGACATTAAGTGTCTTGCCCAATGACGTAGAGCACCGATGGCACGAATCATGATCAAACTGTCGACCTTTCGATTTAAAGTCCAGTGCTGTAATCGTTTAGCTACCACGATCCCGTTAGGGAAAGTGCGAAACAGTGGTTGGGCCAGTTCTTTATTTAATGTTTCCAGTCGGGGTTATATTTTACTGGCGAATTCTTTAATCTGAATAAATCCCGAAACTGTAAATTCTGAAACAATTTGAAAAACGTGCGTGCTTTTCAATGTCAATTTGTGGATTGCGTTGTCAGTTTAGAATCATGTGATTCCCAGGTGTTAACTGTCCGTGAAAGTAGAAAGGGCGTATTTTTATACTGAGCAACACTAGTATGTCAGCGACTGAATTAAATTACTCCAGCCTTGGTTTCAAGAGCTGTTGAGGAATTAAATTACCTCAACAGCTCTTGGAACCAAGGCTGGAAATATCTGTCATTTGCAGAATGAGGCTCCAAGAGGGTGAGTTTCCTTATGGTATCCCATGCAGGCCCATTTTTTCCTCTGCGTTACTCTTTCTGTTTTGGACTGAGACATTGATCCAGACTGCGGTTCAGAGAGGGTAAATTTAATAACGCTACCCTGCTGTGCAGGGTCGCATCACCAAATTCACCCTTTGAGGACCTCATTCTTCAGATGACAGTCAGCGTATTTCCAGGCTTGTTTGGAACCACAACGTAAACGAAGTCATTTGACATTCATTATTTAACATTCTGATAATTTTTCAATTACCTCTCGGATTATTTGGAGAAGAAGCATATTTTTATCAACATTTTTCTAAGATTGCATTCACTAATAGATCCACTATTGAACTACCTGCGATCGCATATAATTCCAAGAAAACGGAATGACAAAACAGAAACGGGATTTGGGGTTTGGAAATAAAAAAAGTGAGCAGAGTGAAAAAAAATTAAACGAACATCGTTCGTATGTTTGTTCCTGTAAAACACTCTTGTTACCCGTAGTTATAAAATTACGGAGCATCAAAAATAATAAAAATAATAATGAACCAGATTAGCAAGGAGAAAAAATAATCGCATTGTTTACCAAGTCTTAGTTTCCAGTTAAAAAAGTTCCATATTAAGTTTGAAGAGACATCCACCGTTAATACAGCGTAGAGATGAGGAAATATCCCCCACAAATTAACAGTTCGGTGCAATATTAAAAGATTCTACTCCTCCAAATCTGGCAGCGGTCTAATATAGCGGTCTAATATAGCAGCGGTCTAATATAGCGGTCAAACCAGTAAGAACTATTCATGAAAACAGCTATTCAGCCAATTTTAGTCATTCAAGAAATTAGTTTTCAAGTATCGTCTTCTAGGTTCGTGTCAGATAATAAGATATAGAACTCAACGAAGGTGGAGTATTCTTTTTATTTTGTTGGGGTTTAGCGATACTTTCGACAGCCAGAGTCATCTCGTGTAGGATAGTTTTACATGTGGACGAAGCTGGAGTACCCGGATGGAGCCACCCAGCAGCGAAGAGCAACTAACAGACTCTCCAATGTACTACCTCCACACCAGTAGGGTTAGCATTGGTTGAACACAAGTGCTCCATCGACTTACAGTACGCCTTGCCACACAGCGTCACCGTGCTTAAATTTGGACAATCTGTATTAAGTGCCTTGCCTAAGGACACACTGGAGTTACCATGGTGGGGATCGAACAGTGAACCTTTCGGTTTGAACATCAATGCCGTAATCACTGGGTCGCTGCGCTCCCTAACGAAGGTTGAGTGCGGGAGACTGGTATCAACGATCCGAGTATGAGTTTTTCTTGTATTTCACGAGCGCTGAAGGTGCGCGTGAAATGCGGGAATAATTCCTACTCGGGTCGCTGGTTCATGTCCCCCGAACTCAACCCGAGTTGCGTTCTGTATTTATACCACGAACTTAAACTTGAATTAAGTATACGAACCTGATATTTTGGGCGGTGTCTTTACATTCTTGCTTGAATTTGTTTTGTGTCAAAGCATTTGAATCACGTCATAACGCCACTCCGATAAGAAACAACCAATCAGATGCGTTCTTACATGGCGTTCTTACACGTAGACCGGAATACACGCGTGGTGTGCCGCATACATTTCTCAATGTCCGTATTGTATCGGTTAACCCTTTACCCAACGTAACGGCCAAAACCGGCCAGCGCTATTCTCAAAAATTGCCTATTAATTTTAATTATTTTTTCATTTTTTGTCTCAAAAACATAGGTTATGACCCCTCATTGGAACGAGCTCGTCGAGCTCGTTCCAATAAGGGGTCATAACCTATGTTTTTGAGACAAAAAATGAAAAAAAATAGTTATTCAAGAATTTTTTTTGCAAGTGTCGTCTGCTTTTCATGTTAGGTAAAGGGTTAAGAATACACACAGCAATCGTGTTATAATGGGTTAAATTGTTTCTGTCAGACAATGTGTCTCTTCTATTAACATGACTCTACTGGATTCTAGAAACCATATTTTATTTTGTTTTGATGTTGTTTTAATGCACCATGTTTTGGTTCTATTACAGATTCAAGATAAACAGGGACTGACACCCCTCCATGTAGCCTGTATATATAACCAGATTAAAATTGCCCATATGCTAATAGTTGCTGGTGCAAATCTACATTGTTTAACTTTTGAGGATTCTACTCCTCTACATCTGGCATGTGCCGAAGGCCATTCATCAGTTGTTGATCTGCTTCTACGAAAGGCCGGCCCAGAATCAAAAGAGGTAAGTAAGTAATGATTACGAAATTTAAAAAAAAATCATAGGTTATATGACCAATATATCAAAAGTAATCTTCCTTCTTACCTTCTACTTATCAATCGGCGATATTGTATCTAATAAAAATTACAATTGCATCTAATAAAAATCGAGACAAACGCGGTTCACAGTTTTATTTTGCCATAATCTAATAATTATGGCCCTCCGAAGGGTCGAAAAATTCGATTCGATGCGAATTAATCCAGACAACTGGATTCGATTCGAGTCGCTGATTCAGAAATATTAGAATCATCGACATGTGTCTCAAACTCCTACAATATGTGTCCTCTTGAACTCTTCTTCAATTGCCAGGTCTCCTTTACAGGAGTCCTGACGATAGAAGAAGAGTTCAATGACGTTCCGCTTCTGAAACTACTTCGATTCCGTTCTGGAATCTTCCGCATCTTTGTTTGATTTACCCAAACAGATGAGTTGGCGTTGCGTACAATACTTGGATAGAGATTACAAATATGTACAGTTGAAAGAAGGTGTAATATCTGCATCTTCAAGAGGTTTGAGATTCGATTCAAGATTCGATTCGATCCGATTCGATCCGATTCGAAATCCTTGTCCGATTCTATTCAGGATTAAAGTCGATTCAAAATTTGAGGTTCGCAGAGTTCTATCCACCAGTTCAGTTTTTATAGAAAGGGCTGCAACGTCTTAATATGCAAAATATGCAAAGAGTTTTTAACCAGGGAGTCAACTCGTCGCCCGAGTGATTGAATGTCCTATGTCCCCAATGGGACATAGGACATTCCAGCACTCAGGCGACGAACTATCATGGACACAACACGTCAGTAACAGTCTTGATGTTCATAGAAAACAATAATTTTCGACACGACGTTTATTATCGGTTTGTACTAACTTTATAATACCACCGTATTTTAACCCTAATCCACAACCTGAACACATTACATCCTTACCATTAGTCTCGAAGACTCCACCACACCCATATCTGAATTTGTTTCCTTTACTCAATTGCAAGCTGTGTTCAGAGTGATTTATCGCTGTTTGTTTCTTGTGCCTATTTCCGAAAAAGCCCATGTCTACTGTCATCGTTTCTAAGCGCGCTTGTATATGACACCCGTTTGTTACAGAAAAGTATCAGACCCGCCTAATACACAGTGTATTCCCGAAATCATCGACTTTCTTGTTGTTGGGTTAACATCCGAACACTTCTGATACACGTTTGAACTCGGCTGATGCAAATACCAGCGCAATAATTAACGAGCGTGATTCTTCGTTTTGCCAGACACTGACACTAACCTAGACGAGTTCCCCCGCCAACTAATTGCTTAAGCTTCGCTTTGTGAATCTTTATCTTTGCAAGGCCGTACATTTAAATAAATATCTGGTGTTGAACTATTATTCATAAAATAATAGATATTAAAGTGTATTTTTTCCTGTTTTCAAATGCAAACGAGTTGATCGGTTTGAGTCTACCAAACATTGAAGTCACCAAATACTGCGAATCCACGTCCAAAACTGCTCCACTGAGAAGTATTGTACAAAACAAGCACAGAGACGGTCATAAATATCCCAAATATTAAAGTCATCACACAAACAGGATTTAAGGCTAAAAAAGTGTTTTGATTCTCAGACAATCCCTCATTGAAGTTGAACCCCCTCGTTGGACATTTTTATTGCCTTTCATTGTGTTCCAATATTAGTATAAACTCAGGGAGACCCGAAACTTTTTTACATTTGTTTATTGATGCATTTTTATTTAGTTGCGTCTCCAATATCTTTGCCTTGGTACAATTTATAGGAGAGTGCCTGTAGGCACTCTCCCATAAATTGTCACGAGGCAAATCCCCAAAGCATAAATACTTTTACTTCAAAGATAATATGAAGAGCATCGAAAGAATATGAAGCCTTTGATTGACAGTACCTACTGTTAGTTTTTAGAGGAATATTTTATTTTTCAAATTAAAAATGAATTTCTTTGTATAAATATGACTTTCTATGTTTCTGTGTGTAAAAAGACAGCCGAAATCCTCTACATGTTTGCTCACTTTTTGCAAAAGAAAGGTAAAAATAAAACACGCCCCCCCCCCCCTCACTGATTTGAAAAAAAAAATTGCCTAAGAATCATTTAATTTATTTTGTATGGCCTAATGTCAATGTTGTAATTTTTGGCGTTGCAAGAATAAACAGCATGAATATACATTCAGCAACACGAAAAAATGAAGAGTACTGTCAAACTTGGGCTGATCGAATTGAAAGGTTTCTTGATGTTGTTTCTCAGAATAAATAACTGCACTAAGCATTTTTTATAGCAGAACATTTTTGGCCAACAGTGACAGAGGTACGTCTTTCTATAAACAAAGCTTGAGTATTGGTATTCAAGAATACAGCAAATCCTTAAAGATGATACCATTTAATTAGTGTTGCACTTATCCATTTGCAGATGATTGATGCAGCCGATGCGGACGGTTATACCTGCATTCATTATGCAGCTGATAATAGTTATTATGAAATAACAAAGATGTGTCTGGAAAAAGGTAAGTTGGTATCAGCATTTGATATTATTTTGGGCATGTAGGATGCGCATTTTGGGATCCCTGACTTATCTCGTCATGGAACTCAACTTTCGATAAAGTTATCGCTCGGAGTTGTCTGTTGTTTTCATTTATTAAAAGTTACAAAAGGAAACTTATCTTTTTATGGCAAGCTAATTAAAAGCAATTAAGTAACTGTCCACTTTGGCTTTTTGTTTTGCGAATGTATTTTTGCAGTAATTTGCAAGTTTTTATTTTTTCAAGTACAGAGGTAACAAATATTACCTCCTAGACTTTTAAATTAATGGAAAAGACTGTGTCCGTATTAGATGTGTATGTCACGATGCACACAGTGTTGGTATAATGAACAGAAAAAGTTGCAGTTAAGTTTTCTGATTTTTAAATTGGTTTAAACAGCAAATGATAGTCAAACATTCAAGCTGATTGGGGGAAAATTGTAAAAAGCCAGCTTCTGTATTTTTATACAATTACTATTAAAATTCCTGAAGTTTGTGAAACGATGCGCACATAGATGATACAACTCGGCTAACATTTCGAAATTTGAATTTTTATAGGAAATTCCCATTCTCCTTGTGTTAACCCTTTATCTAACATGAAAAGAAGACGTCACTTGCAAAAAAAATTCTTGAATAACTATTGTTTTATTTTTTGTCTCAAAAACATAGGTTATGACCCCTCATTGGAACGAGCTCGACGAATTCGTTCCAATAAGGGGTCATAACCTATGTTTTAGAGACAAAAAATGAAAATTAATTGGCGAGTTTTGAGAATAGCGCTGGCCGGTTTTGACCGTTACGTTAGGTAAAGGGTTAAATGTACTGATAACTGTAGAAACTTAAGGCGAGCTAACTTTCCTGTAAATCTCATCCAATGACGAAAACTGTCAGCCATGTGGGGGTGTGGGGGGGGGGGGGGGGATAAACTCGTTCCGATCGTCAGATATATTTTGTTGAGACTAAAGTATCGGGGATGGAATAGAGATGTGGTGCACAGCCATCGTTATCGGCGATCGCCACTTCAGTTGGGTGAGCTTTGTAAAGCTCAAAGACACAACGCTAATGACTCGATTCAGAACCGAATACATATCCTCTCGATTCACTGAACACTGAGCCTGCGCGCTCCCAATAATCAGAGGCGTACTGGCCGTATAATCCACCGTGAAATTTCCTGTGCCCCCCCCCCCTATTGGGAGCCACCCGGAGCCCCCCCCCCCCCCCAATTTACGCAGCTCAACACCTATTAGCGCATGAAATTTCGTGAAAATAACCAAAAGGCGAATGGGTCTAATTGCATAGACTGTCAGGTTATCGAAATGCCCTCTATGTGGACTGACACTGGCAGTCCATATAGTGGGCATTTCGAAATACCATCAATCTAGTCTGCCATTGATCGGTCATATGCATGGAAACAGCGTATTTTCGGTTCTAAAAATCAAAATTTTCTCCCATTGCGCCGAACTATGGTCGGCCTGATGAGGCCTTTGGTGCAACCATTTTTGCCAAATGAGCGACAAAAATGATACAAAAATGCCATAGAAAATGTTCTGTGTGTGGACAGCCACTGATCGCTCAGATACAGGGAAGCAGCGTTCTTTTGGTCTGAAATATCAAAATGTTGTCCGGGTCAGAACCCCCCCCCCCTTGATTTGTTTCCCGACAACATTTTTTTTCGCCCAGTCCGCCCCTGCCAATGATGTTTTGTTTTGTCAATTTGTTATACAAAACTAGAATTCAGCGAATAAAATTCTGCTTTGCAGAGCTCACGGAACACAGTCAAACAAGATTTTTAATGGTTAATTTCAAAATTGAAGCTTGAGAAAATTTTGCTCTTGAATATTCTGATGTTAGAAGTTAAGGTCACAGAGAGTTGCTCTGTCCCATCTGAATGGCGCGTTATGGGATCTGATCTAACTGGTGGTATTTCTGTTCCGCTGGATGAAGGTTTAACAGGGAATTTTGTATATAGCACTGGGCGGAATTGATCGATTTCGTATGTAAAGATTTGTTTTAATTTTCTTTTCCTTTTACTGTTTTTGTCTCTGGCGAAGATTCTATTCGATCAACAGGTTCTATTGAATATCTATTTTGACCATTTTTCAGGTGCAAATGTGAACTGCCGAACTCAGACGAAAGTAACTCCTCTGCATCTTGCTGCTGCCGCTGGAGATGTAAAAACAGTCAGACTGCTGCTGAAACATAACGCAAGGATTGATGCTCTCACTGATAACCAAGCGACACCTTTACATAGGGCAGCAGCCCACAATCATAGAAAGGTGGTCAAAGTCTTGTTAACTGATATCCACCTCAGGTTTGTTTCTTTTATTTTTCAAGTTGCAGCCTCTGTAAATTACTGCCACCCAATTCAAATGAGATGTAATTCACAGGAAAGGGAGTATTTTACTGAGGGCTTCAGCTAAAAAAGAACCTTCGATTTTATATGTTGGGGGTGGGCGGGGGATATCATGTAGTCATTTTGTTCTTGCCTGCTTTAGCTATTAGTTTCGACCGCCGACTGACAACCTTTAACAAGCATCTATAACTTTTTAAACCTTTACCCAACGCAGACGATATCCAAATTTAGTATTTTAAATATAATTTTTTAAAATTTTTCAAACAAATTCAGCAAAACCATATCATGTGACCCCTCGTTGGAACGAGCTCGACGAGCTCGTTCCAACGAGGGGTCACATGATATGGTTTTGTTG
Source organism: Pictodentalium vernedei (assembly GCA_031216915.1). Lineage (NCBI taxonomy): Eukaryota > Metazoa > Mollusca > Scaphopoda > Dentaliida > Dentaliidae > Pictodentalium > Pictodentalium vernedei. The sequence goes on along the minus strand of CM062296.1, from coordinate 491,777,231 downwards.
AAATGTTTTAAAAAATAATATTTTTTCAACTGCTGAATTTGCATATGACGCGGGCGGATGCGGCCGATTCGTTGGGTAAAGGGTTAAACATTGAAGATCAAACTCTGAAACCCGTATAAAATTATGGGGTTTTATACATCACTCTGATGGTTTGTCCCAATCAAAACCATGTTCAAACGTTCAAAGTCAAGTTTGTTATTACTAAAAATAGAATAAGTTTAAACAATATTTATTTGTGAAAAGAAGTATGAATACAATAACAATGACGCATTGAGTAACATGAACAATCATGTCATACAGACTGGGTACAAGATATGATTCTGCAGCCAGCATTATTGCTTTTGTGAGACGGTAACATATAGAATATACCCATAGTAGCTTGGTGTACCAAATGTTCACCACTCGTGGTGAAGTGGTGATAACCGCGAGCCTTCGATGCGCGGTTAACACCACTTCACCACGAGTGGTGAACATTTGGTACACCAAGCTACTTTGGGTATATTTTATTTACACCATGATCGTCAGATTATTAGGAGTCGCTACTATTTTTTCTCGATTTTACTGAGCATCAGACGTGCATCCGTACGAATCTGTTTTTGTTTACACGAGCATCGGTGGGCGGTACTTCCACTGTCAGTTTTATTGCCGAAACGAAATGGAAAATGAAACGGAGCCTTTTTCATTTTAATAGCATAATAACATACCATTTCGAGTTATGGATGCTTTATTAACATGAGACAATGCATGTTTGTTAAATTTTGGTGTCTTATGGGGTAAAATCATTTAAAAACGTAATAAATAATTGCTACTTTCATTTCACACTTCGCGAGGCGACGTACGATAAATTTAGACAAGTTCGCATTCACGTCGACGTCACCAAAGGTCAACTTGGATGGAGTTCCACTGTAGGTGTAAATTTTTACTATTGAAATCCCTTTGCTGGCGTGTTCACCACGGTTGGCGTGTAAAGCTAAAATTTATGTCATAGGCTTTTCATATGTTGTCCTGCTCACTGTGGTAAACAGGCTCTGTTTTACTGGTAAAATAGGATCCAGTCACCAATGCTTGGGAGGTGCAAACTCTCTCTCAAATGGCAACATGGCTTATTAATGCTCACTCCTGGTCCTGAGTTGATACTCATGTTGTGGTCATGATTAGCCATTGTGCAAAAATATATGACCTTTAACACCAATAATTAATTAGTTCCATATATTATAGAATAGGTAATCATGGTATAAATTGAATTACACCTCTAGGTCAAGTTTTCTGGTGATGTTTTTATGGATGAGACACACACTCTAAAATAAGTTGGGTTAAACCTCAACCCAAATCAACTATTGGGTTTATATTGATTCAACCAAGTTGATTTGGGTTCCTTTTTAAGCCGACTCATTTTAGAGTGCACGTTGAATTTACTTCTGTGAAACTTTTTAGGGCACACATCAACATCAAACCATGTGACTCAAGAGAGAACCATGCCACTAGGTTCAATGTGAAGGTTATAGTTACTAACATGGAATGTCACTTCTAGTTTAAGTTTCCTGGTCAAGTTTCTTGTATCAGAAATATCACCGTAATGGTTGCAGATTATACCACTAAACTGAATGGAAATATTGACCACCATTAGGTGATAGGTAGCAATCATGAACCCCATTATTTGCTATCTAGATTTGCATGAGCCAAACAATGTTCCACCGGACGCTTGCGAATGCATTATTGGGGCCTACGGAGTTTTTTCATCATATGGGGGAGTGCAGGGGTACCTCCCCCTCCCCCTCCCAATATTTGTCCAAAAATCTAGAGAGTTGGACATTTTTCAGGCAAAAATTCGAACAGTTCGAAATTCGAAGCATTGTTGTAACGTAGTTTTTTCCGAATGTGGTGTTACTTTTTCGTGAATATTCCAACCGCCGACTCCCACAGACAGAATTCTGATCGAACAACGCAAGATTTTCCCACTGCTCAGCGGCTCCGAGATAAAACCCACAACCGTATTCGTGTTACGCGTGTGTTCTCTAATGTATGCAATGCACTCAGAGGTTGCAGTTTGTATCAGGCTTCAAAGTGTGCTCCCTGCGAGGCTGTGTCCTGCAGTTTTTAAAGTTATTACCAAAATTGTGCACAGTTTTTTTCTTTGGCTCAGTACTCTCATGATAGACCGATATAGCCAGACTGAAAATTTTAATTTGTATTTGATATTGTTGAATTAATACCTCACACATATTGTGACATATATGATGAGTTAGTTAGCTAACTCATCACTCATACTTTGTAAGCATAATGAATGGTTGTTAGTCAATGGGTTCATTTCAAGATTAGTGTGCTCACTGCTCAGCATGGCCTCATATTTGAGATGATTAATTAATAAATTATTGGTTGAATACAGATTTTGTTTTAGCTTCTCCATACATGAACATTCCTGTAATTGACACAATGCCTAATGAACAGACAACAGTACCACAAGAAATTGTCATTTTGTGCTGTCTAAAAACCTCAAATTATGTATATAGATATTTAGATGTAGCCATTTACACTGCTTGGAAATATTATCAGAATGCCATAAAAGCTACTAGTACAATCACTCGGAGTCAACATTTTGTAAAATTCCTCCGGGGTGTGTGGAGCAGGCTGGGCAAACTCCTTTAAGTAGCCATCACTAGTTGACATTTTCATAGATCTCCACCCCCCACCCCCCCCTCCCCCCCATTGAAAAACCCCTAGCAACGTCGCTATGTTACACGATACCATGTTACTAATTCACTGGTTACAATAAGGTTATGACTGGAGTCGAAAATATTAATTCTCTCTTGCTAGTAATCATGTACATTCTTAACCCTTTGAAAGGGGAGAGGCCGCTTTTGCGTTCCCTAAACAAGATGTGTCGTACTTTCAGTTAGTAGGATGGCTTGCTGAGTTAAGGTGTGTGGTAGACCAATCAATATTTTTAACGTGCAGCCCCAAGGCTGCACGTTGAAAATATTAATTAATCTATCCCCAAATAATAAATATGGATTCTTCCAATCGCTTCCATTGAACTGACATTTTTGATATCATCAGGGTTCAAAGGGTTAAAAGACGAAATTTGATACCTGAACTTGTGTCACACACACACAGTCTGTCATAAAATGACCCAAATGGAGTACCGGCTCGATACTTGTCAGTTAAATAAGAAGTTGCCAGATGTATAATTTTTTTATTCACTCTTGCATCTTCAAGAAGACTAGAGGTTTTTAACTAAACACCGACTGGCTGATATTCCAACAACATCATCAAGGCATTCCTTCGTGATGGAAATGGAATATTAGTCAGTTGGAACCATAACAGTCTGGACAAAATAGGTTTACACCCCACCCCCAATCGGTGGTTTCGCGGTGGCATCTCGTCCTAAAGGCCAGGGTGGCCACTAAAGACCCCCACCCCACGAGGGCCCATTTGGTATGGGATCAAAGAGATTTTTAACGATTGTTATTCTGTTTATGTGCAGCGAGTGCATCTGTCCGTCTATAAATAACTTTGAAGTGTTTGCACCTTCAATTATCACGCCGACCGGCAGTTAACTACCCATTTGCTAGCATATGTACAGGCAACTCCTGCAGTTTAAATTATCGAAAGGAAAATATGTGGCATTCGGTTCAATAATATTCATCTCTCGTTAGACTTCTAGAGAGAAGCAATTTGACTCTCTTTGGCCCGAGTTCCCCCCCCCCCCCCCCGGGCCGTGCCATGAACGGCCTGGTGCATTAAGTTTCAATCGACCACGCGCGAGTTCTATCCAGGGGCCCCGCGGCCCTACCGTATGCCACTGGCGTTTCGTAAAGCAGAGTTATACAAAGCTTTTGTCACTCTTCAAGAATGAATCCCAACATTGACACATTTATTTCTATGAAATTAGATGGGGCCCTGAAAGGGGAGCAGTGTTTGTTTACTGTGGTTAAGGAATTCTATTTTACTGGTAAATTAAGACGAACACCTAGGGTGGACGTTAGCCAAATTGGACGGCATAGGTAGAAATGGTTGGATTACTTCATGCTCTCTGTTTTAATGTAGCTATAAATGTAAAAATGGCATAAAACATAAATAAATAAATAAATAAATAAATAAATAAATAAATAAATAAATATTGTACCTGCACATATTGCATTTGTAATTTTCAGTAAAAGTTTGATCCACAAAAAAGATGCTGATGGTTACACACCATTCCTGTTGGCTGCAGTGTATGGTCATAGAGAGACACTGCAGACACTGTATAACTACAACCACGATGTTACTTCTGCAACTGAAAAAAATGACAAAAATGCCCTCCATCTAGCAGCTGAGGAGAACAGAGCTAACGCACTTGAGGTTTGTGACATTAGAATTACATTTTACCCTTAAGGAAATAAGTGTAGATACACAAGTATATTACATGGAATTCGAAAAGTTCAATTTGCAATTATTGGATAACCCTTCAGTAGGAGACAAAATCCTTCGGCTATCACACGAGAAAGAACGACTTACGAACCAGTGCTGAAACGAGTAACAGATTTAGGAGATCCAATATTCATTAAAAGTATTCGAAAATGTTTTTATTTTTTTGCATATCTAAAGTGGCATCGTGATGTATCAGTATATCGTCCCTTGAATGCAACAGTACGCCACAAGGGGCGATATATATTTATGTCCAGTGTGTACTTGGATAGTAAGGCCGTAACTTAATTTGTTGGAGTGAAACGTCATGAAAGGACGTATGACACCAACAAATTAAATGACAGCACCTTAAAGTCCAGTAAGTTATAAGTAAATTTGTTGGGGGTCAACATTAATTTCGGAGAGGACATTAACTCACAAAAAAATCCCTGTTCTTTAACCCTTAGAAGTCGGGGAATCAGAATGAATTTATTGAACATGACATACCGCGAAAAACTTACAGTAAAGCAGGTGCTTCTAGTCAAGTGTCGTCTGCCTATTCAGGCAGACGACACTTGACTAGAAGCACCTGCTCAGTGTTTAATTCTCCCCAAGCCCAAAGATAGCCGAACCGTCACATCCAGATTACCTGCCGCATTACATCACAGGCAAGAAAACTTAACTATCGACTTCTAAGAGTTAAGCCGGAAGAGAATATTAATTTTACTCCAAGCTAGTAGTTCCATATAGAGAATAGTCGCGTCTATAATATTACTTTTGATTCACCAAGAAGCCAAGACCTTAACTGGAGCGAATATCCGAATGTCACCTCAATATTTGAATATTGCCTTCTACGAACAGATATTACAATGTTCACATATTCGTTTCAACAGTATCTCGAACCACTGATATCCACAAAGAGTTTTGTTACCACATGCAGTGCATATTATATAATACCCATATTACTTTTTCAGTTCTTATTATCCAAAGAAGAATTTGGATGGAATGCAATGCGTATTGGAGATAAATATGCATCTGAGCCTTTGCATCTTGCTGCAGAAAAGGGGTGTGCTGAAGCTGTCAAGGTATTTAACATTTATCTTACAACAAGCCTACATTTTCTCCAGTCACGTAAGAATGTCTAGACTAAATACAAATCTGCATTGGCATATCAACACTCGGCACACGTGTAAACTTGGGAAGGTAGAGTTTCCTAGCTGCAGTCGATTACATCAAATACTTAATTCCTGCACGTGGTAATAGGCTAACTTATTTAAAAGGCATAACAACGTCAAGCGCAATCCAATTGTTTCACGCCCAACTGCAAAGGACACTCCATTGAAAATGGCATTGTTTTAATCCAGCAAACCACCCGCGACAACACCTCTGTGTTTTGATTTGAAATGACAGCACTTCATAAGCGACATCAAAGGTACCTGAATATGGTGTTTGCGTATTTCAAAGTTTCAATGGAAAGGTTCAAATTGTCTTCAATGAATATCATCTTATTCATTATTGGAGTACAATTTCCAAGATTCCTGCTGCATTCACCAACAATGAGATGGAAACAGAGTAAATTGTATCAGATGTTATTTGCAGGACATGATTTTCTTTCCAAGAATTTCCCATTTTCAAGCTTGGTAGATATTACTTCAAACTGAGCTGATATGGCCATGCTCTCGGCTGATATTAACCAATCAAGAGTTGCCCCCCCCCCCCCCCCCCCCCCGTTGAGTTGCGAAGCGCAAACAATTTGTTTGTAAACGTCGAAATCGTTCACTTTTATTCGTCGAGCACGATCAGGAAAATTGACGTTACCTGACAGGTAGAAGAAAGAAGAGTATTGTACAGATAATAATCCAACGCAAACTAAGATTCGGAGTAGTAAGGGGAGAATCTTCGAAGCGGGAGAAGAGATAGTTCAGCTACCTGAACGTCGCGGCTTCCCCACTGGGGAAGCCGCGACGTTCTGATAGCTGAACGAGGAGACAGGGAAACTTTGGACTTTTTGAAAAGAATGAGAAACAATAAGACTATCAGAAAACTGTAACAGATACTGCAAAAACCTGTATAACTATTTGTATTGGTTTAATACTTAAAGAGGTTATTACATGATTAGTTTCATTTCGGTCGAGATATCGGTCTCAGGTTGATCTGAAGTCAACTCGGTCTGATATATCGGCCGATATGAAACTAAACAATTAATGACTTCTAAATTATCTTCACGTGGGAATACAAGCCAGAGAGACAGAATGAATGCATTTTTTTAACAGTGTACATTGTGGTTGATACAGAATATTTAAAATTAAAGTTTATCAAGAACAAGAAAAAAAACAAACATAACGCATTATGTTTGGAAACAATGAGTTTTCGGTATCAGGCTGATATGAAATACCTTGGGCTGATGTCTAGGCCGATATGAACCAAACCAAGTAATAACCTCAAAATAATACTTTGATTCAGTATTCGGTTTTGGCTGCATTGATTCGTGAACAGTGTTTTGTGGATAACTGCTTCGCTCCGTCTTTCCTATCGACTATGAAACCCATACTTTAAAAACGGTCATTAAAAACACGATCATTCAACAACATTCCCAATGTAGACCTTCGAGGGAGTGGTTTGACTTATTCTGAATTATTTATGATATCTAATTCTGAAGCAGTTTAAAGAATTATGCTGCTGTATTCTTGTGCGAAATAGTAATCGTTAACAGTGACTCGAAAAAAAAAATAAAATCACGTTCTGCGACATCGTTTAACAAGTTTTGAAACGTTGTTTCAATAAAATTCTTCAGGAGATCTCATGATAGAAGAAGAGTTCAAGAGGAGACACTTTGTAGTGGACGATTCAAAAACTTTCGAATCGTCGCGGCTGAAATCGACTCGAACCGAATCACAGGAAGGATTTAGAATCGAATCGAATTTCTAATCCCTCGCAGAGCCCTATATGACTCCTCGTTAATGCGAGCCCATTGAACTCGTTCCATTGAGAGGTCATAAGCTATGTTTTTTCAGCAAAAATGATTATTTTTAGTTGAAGAAATTGTTTTTGCAAGTTTCTTCTATTCATGTCAGATAGATGGATAGATATTTTATTTAACGGTATAGTTTACAGGCAATAACATACTTAACTATAAAATACATATAGATAATTAGAAAATGATATTCAATCTATACCGTTGGGAGATGACATAGCCAGATTGGCTGTCTACCTGTCACTCCCGTAATACATTTAACTCCAACACTGACCACATGATCTGCGTATTAGGTTGTGATAGAAAGATCTACTAGTATGGGTACTTGTGCGTAGATAGCAGATCTGCAACTTTGACTCGACGACGTGTCAGGTAATGGATTAAGCATTTTGGCGTTACTATGTAAAGAAACAAATAATAAAATTGATTAATTGTTTATGTTTGAAGCTGAGAAGCAGCTGAAGCAATTCGGTGTTATCCTCAGGGATGTGGCGACGGGGTTGGGGGGGGGGGGGGGGGGGTGGAGGGGGGGACACCCCCAGCTAGGAATATTTTTTTTCAATAGTTGGAAATTCCGGGGTCAAAAATCAAATAGTTGGAAATTCAATAAATTAACATTGTTCATGAAAAATATTAAAATTCCAACTAATGATGAGAAATTTTGATCTTTTATTTCCAACTGGAAACTTGAGTTTCAAATTTCCTACTCTAAAATTGACATGGCCTCAAAATTTCGACTCTGACATCAATTTTCTGACCCAGACACATTATAAATGATGCTTTTTCCGTTTCAGGACAAGCGAAAATTTTCAGAAGGGTTCATAACCCTTTACCCAATGCAGACGATTTCAAAATTCATTATTTTAAATATCATTTTTTTTTTTTTTTTTTTTTTTAAATTTCAACAAAACCATATCATGTGAACCCTCTTTGGAACGAGCTCGACGAGCTCGTTCCAAAGAGGGGTCACATGATATGGTTTTGTTGAAATTTTTCGAAAACTAATATTTTTTCAGCAGCTGTATTTGCATATCACGTGGGCGGATGCGGGCGATTCGTTGGGTAAAGGATTAAAAGATATCACCCAGCGCTGCAGTACAACAAATTATCGAAACCACTACATAACTTTCCGATTATTCACAGTATGTTCCGTTCAGTAAAGGGGACTTGTTGTTCTGCTACTCTATTCCGCTATTAGTTGAATGTAATGTCGTGACCGATGTGTTGTAAAATCAAGGCAAAGGGTTTCGCGTTTGATTTTATGAGGAGATATGATTGTATTGATGAATCGATTTAGAAAATATATGCCAATGTTATTTTTCAGATTTTGTTAGACCATGGCGCCGGTGCTGGTAAAAATGAAATGGAACAAACACCTTTACACCTTGCTGCTATTCATGGCTGGAAAGAGTAAGTGAAATAATAATAAAATAATCTTGTCGTCCTTACAATGCCACTATTTGTTAAGAATTTGATTTTGATTTCTATGTTTAGAGGTTATTTCTTGGTTGGTTTTATATAGGCCGAGATACCAGCCCTAGATAACTTCATATCGGTCAGACACCGAAGGTCGAAGGCAGATGTGAAGTTACCGAGGGCTGATATCTCGGCCGATATGAAACTAACCAAGTAATAACCTCTTTATTTATTAAACCCAAATAAATAATTACAAAAATTCTCAGATATGTTACAATTTTCTGACAGTGTTATTGTTTCTCATTCTTTTCGCAAATGCTGAAGTTTCCCCCTTCTCCTTGCTCAACTATCCGAGAGTCTGGGTTTTCGGACAGGAGAAGCAGCAACGTTCGGATAGCTGAACTATCTGTTCTCCCACTTTGACGAATCTCCGCTTACGACTTTTAGCTTCTAATGAAGTTTTCTGTGCACTTCTACTTTCTTCTTTTCATGCACCCAATCATTACTCATTGCCCTCATTAATTCCTCAGCATATATAGAGGATATGGAATGAGTGTTTTTTTCATATAATATTTATGAAACGAGTCTAAGAATTTTCCGTTTTTGGCGAGCCTCTGGCGAGCCCAAACGGAAAATTTGGACGAGTTTCATAAATATTATATGAGAAAAACACTCATTTCATATTCTATTTATCATATGACTCACACACGCACAAATTAGCTACTCAGTATGACTTTTTAACCCATCACCTAACTTGAGTTGCAGACGGCACTTGGAAAAAACATCCTCGAATAACTAAAAAAATGAAAATATAAAAACAAATGAATGGCGTTTTTCTTGTAGGTAAAAGATTAATACAATATAACCCACCCTGAATAGGACATGTCACATAAATTCTCCCTACTGAAATTATGCAAATGTCATTCAGTTGTATTTTGTTTAGCCAATCAAATTGACCAGTTTTGAAATTGACCAATGAAAGCTCCCAACTCTAATTATGCAAATTATGAAAATGTGGCCCAGTTGTATTTTGTTCATCCAATCAAATTGTCTAGTTTTGAAACTGACCAATAAAATCGACGGAATGCTTTATTTATCACTGATTAATATGAAAACAAAATATCAAATGTTTTAAAGTGAACAAAACGGACGAGTCATATGATAAAAAACTTCTTCAAACCACTTCACCTTGCGCGGTAACGCCAGTTGTCCTGGTCGCGTTCGACTGTTTGCATTTCGATGTAAGCAAATTGATTGCGTCTACTTACCTATCAAGGAGGGCAACATTAGCTTCTTCATATCTACGAGCTCGGAGTCATATCAGTCGAGTGTGAAGCCATGTCAGCCGAGTTTGATAATGGGCAGTTCTGAGAAAGAAAATCATATAAAATAAATAATTGATATCATGGTTAAAATTGCTTTTTGCAGAGCGGTTCTGAAGGCATTCCCCAACAAAAACCCACTGAAACCTGCACTAATTATATTATCGACCTAAACCTGTGAATATTTGCAGAATTTACATAAGTCAATAATCAAATTAAAAGCAATAACATGCTAGTGACATACTAAGAGGAAAAAAAATAATTCATATTCAACTTTCTTGTGGGTTGTGAAAATTATTGTGTATTTTTGTACTGATAATACAGTACGTTGAGAGTGTATTATCACTAAATCACCCGCAGAGTGCAGATTCCACCCAAGCAATAATTGCAAATTTGTTGCAAAGCATAACAAGCACAGGCAAAGTTTCAACCAATGGACCTCCGGGTTAAACCCGGAGGTCCATTGGCTGAAACATTGTTTGTGTTTTTTGTCCATATGTACAAAATTTGAAAGTTATAGTTTGGGTGATAACTCCACTCCACGGGTGATTTAGTTACAATCCACTCTCCACGTACTGTATATTCAAGTGACTCTTTTGCTCTTGTTTTCAATTCGGTATTATTTTGTTGTCTGTCACCTCTTTTTATTTCTATTTGAAGCGATTAATGTTTAGCTAGTGACTGTCTGATTTTTAATTGGATTGCCATTCTCACTTTTATCTTGTTTTTTTTTTGCGTTCGGGGAGAGATAAACAACTATAATGTGTTTGTTCATTGATACGTTATTTTTAAAGGTCTGTTTGTCTGATGCAGAGTTGGGTGGCGTGTTTTGATAACTCTTTGAACCCGGGAGGCCTTTTTTCCTGCACAAGAACATGATAGATGCGATATAATTCCATTAAGTAGGGTGGCTGCTAAGTTAATGTGTGGGGTAGACCAAGCAATATGTTCAACTTGCAGCCCCATTGCTGCACGTTGAAAATATTAATTGGTCTGCCCCCAAACAATACATATGAATATGGATTCTTCCCATTGCTAACATTGAATTGACATGGATGGACGATACCGTCAGGGTTCACAGGGTTTATACCAGTTGTTTTTCAACTTTCGTGTGGCTTCGTGTGCTTGTTAAAGCTCGTTTTGTAGTTAACACTAACTATCGGGCAAAGAACAACAAGGAATTGTTTGACCTTTTCGGAAGCGCTTTGGCTCAGTAGGTAGAGATGCGGGCTGCAAACCGAGAGGTCCCCAGTTCGAATACAAACTGCAGCAACCGCGTTGTGTCCTTGGACAAGACACTTAATTCCAATTGCCCACGTGGGGTATGGTGGCGTTGTGTACAAAGGCGTACTGCACGTCGATGGTGCAGTTGTCTTCAACCAGTGTTAACCGTGCTTGTGTGGAGTTAGTACGTTGGGGAGTCTGACAGTTGCTCCCGTTTGTTCGGTGGTTCTCTCCTGGTACTCCGGCTTCCTGCATCCGTAAAACTGTTCGGCACGAGGTGGCCCTGGCTGTCGAAAGTGTCATGAAACCCCAATAAATAAATAAAGTTGACTAATTCTGAATTATTTATGATATTTGACACTCAAGCAGTTTAGAGAATTATACTAAAATACGAAAAGGTTCTTAGACGTTTCTTAATATCCCATCTGATCTATTTCGATATGTTATTAAATCATTTCCAAAATTTGTGTAGTGCATTGAAAAAGCAATTATCACCGATCGGTTGGCCATGAAAAATGCACAGATCAATCTAACAATTAGGATTTTCTCCTTAGTTGAAAATTTCATGTCCAAGATAACTAAATGCAATGTGTTGTTTTTTTCAGAATTGCGCGAATGATTGTGGAAAGGTACCCGAGATCAATTAATGATGAAGATGAAAATACCAACTCACCTCTCCACCTTGCTGCATTGAATGGACAACATGAAACTGCAGAGCTGCTCATTGATTTAGAGGCAGATGTTACATGCAGGTAATGTGAACATGGCTGCGAAGTAACTTGTAAATTTGGGGCTGCACATTGAAAATCTTGATCGGGTTACCACACAAATTCACCGAGCAACTATCTAATTTGTGAATTCAGGCCGTATCACGATCTTGGGCCGAAAAACGGTCTTTCGAGTGCAAAGGATTAATAAAGAACCGGAATACATTTCACTCACAGTTGATACTCTCTACCCAGTGGCGGCGCCATGGGGGTATGGCGTAGTAAAAAATACTATCATTTGAATTTTTGTATTGAACGTTGCGGTGTAATGGTGGGTATGCTTAATTCCATATTCCCAAGTGCACCCCCCCCCCCCCACACACACACATATTAGCTGCAAACAACAAACAATAGTCGAGGTCCCAAATTGCAACAAGGCGTGCCGCGTTCAAACGGTCTGAAACATACCGCCTAAGAGTATTCGAGGAATGCTAGAATCGAGAGCGTGCAACGCATCCGTTTGGAATGCAGCCTACTTTCAAGTGTCGTTTGGTGTTTTGTGCTCGCACTTTACAACAGCGTTCTTCCGTTAAAATGTCACCATGTACGACGTTTTCTATAACTGAAAGACAAAAGGATAAAACTGTTTTAATTTAATTGTCTGAGAATGCTCCAGAGAACACCATTTACAACGTAAGTTTTAAAAATTTTCTCAACTTCGGGAGGGGACACCCCTCCCGAAGTTGAGAAAATTTTTAAAACTTACGCGCGGCGGGCAATACCAAACTGTACCCCCCTCACTTCAGTAACTCTGGCGCCGCCACTGTCTCTAGCTTAGTGAAGATTGCATTTTCTCACTGTTTATTATAAAACCATGTATAACGTTAAATGTATTTGTTTAACTGTTACCTAATGTCATATAAGAATTTAAATGAATTATCAGTCGTTTCACTGGAGTATGAATTTGGCATGGGCGTATCAAGTTACGTACTTAACACACCCATTCTACATTCATACCACGACAAAGCGACGGATAATTCATTTTAACAATTATAATTCAATTTAGAGCGTTTGCTTGTATTATAATATACCCTGGAGCGACAAAAGTCGCCACCATTTGTACTATTGCATTCATATCAACTTTTATGCACACGATCGTCCAACATAAGCTAATACAAGCGGTCTCGAAGAGTGAAGAGAGAAACTAGCATGAAGAACCCAAGCTAACACTAACGAACAGCCCACCCGCAGCAATTAAAGTTTTAAATGCTCCTTTGGACAAGCCCATGCATTTTTACTTGACAAATAGGCGATAGAAATCAAAACATTCGTACGATAAGTTATGAAAAACTCACCTCGACCATCTTGCCCGCGTGTCTTGTTCCGCTGAGGTTGTATTAAAGAAGCAACAATTTAATTTTCTTCTGTTCATTTCGATTTCTTGGTCATCTGCTTCTCACATTAGGTGAAGGGTTATCCAATATCGAAGTCAGATTTCCTCGTTTAACTCTCTGCACTCTGATGTCAAAATAACGAACTTTCAAGCAGTCAATTTTTTCCATAATGCACCTCAGAATTTAACCAACTGAATCTAATTTGACAGAGCTCAATGAGCTCTGTCAAATAAGATTAAGTTGTTCAAATTTCTAGTTGCATTATGGAAAACTGCAGCTTAAAATGTTGTTATTTCGACATCAGTGTGCAGAGAGTTACAAAATATCAAAATACTGTTCAACCCCTGGAGTGAACAAACTTGAGAGGATGTGATGACCTAGACGGTGAAAAATTCAAGTTAGGGAGCAAGAATTTGTATTATTGGCCGTGTATTATCTTTGGAGGTGGTTGAACATCACAAATAGGTGAAGAAACATCAGATCGGTAAAATCCTTGCTTGAACACAAGAAGCACTACCTTATAGAAAATGTGTGTTTGTTGTTTGTGTGTGTGTTGGGGGGGGGGGGGGGGGTGTAGGTTAGGATGTGTGTGTGTGTGAAGATTGGGTGTGTGCAATATGGATTTGTCGTTCGTTTTAGGACCTGACTTTGACAATACACTTTTTCTACGAGGACAAATACTCTGCGGCCCCATTAATTATCGTACTATATGACTATTAACAACCATCGGAGGCGGATTCCTGATTTTTGCTATTCTCCCCGGGTTAACGGTAAAATGGGAAAATGTGTGATCAGCTCACACAGTTTACTTAGCATCTTTTACACACCACCTGGAAATCCAATCTCACAAATTAACATGTGCATACCGATGAGAACATAATAGTACCAGAGGTATGGCTGAGACTGTATGGCGCACCCCACTGAGGGAGTGCGTTGGCCATCATGGTCGCCAAGCTTCTCATCCCTGTCCAAATCCTACCAGTGCAAACGCCTTGACAATCTGTTGCGAATAGGTTGATGCCAAACTGTTAAAAACTGTGGTATAATCAACCTCCTCTTTCAGATACAAATAGTTGCATCTCGCTTACATAGGTATCAAGATTCGATAAAACTTAATTTGTCTTCGTTGATTTTTACAAATCAAATCAAATCAAATCTTTATTCACTCTCCTTGACCACATAAGCGGTGTGAGATTCACTCTCCTTGACCACATAAGCGGTGTGAGAGGTATATATGCGTGTGTACATTAAAGTATATTGTATAGCAGTCAGTATAAATTGTTACATATTACTAAATATAAATAGAAGTAGGATATGCCAAAAGGCAGCAAGACTCATCCCCAGTATAAAACCCGTTCCAACCGAAATTGATAAAATATCAGAACATCCCAGAAACTGAAACCTCCTCCAGCCTGAAGCCACAGTTGCAGGATGTCGCAGGAGTCGACTCACTGCGTCGACTCCAGTGGCACGACCACGTCCGCGAGTAGCTATTCGGCATTTCACTTCTCGACTTCTGTGTCCAACTGTGACATAGAACACTCTAGCCCCCATGCGACGATATGGTGAGCCACAAGACTGTAGAGACCCCCAATGTACCTCTACTCGATTTAAACTTCACCCTAAATTGATCATAACTAAGAGATACTTTATATTTACAGAAATTCAAGTCAGTGGACACCACTTGATTGTGCCGCTTCCAACGGATGGGTTAAATCAGCGAGAGTTCTTCTAGAAAATGATGCTCCTGTTGATAGTATGGACAAAGCTTCGGTAAGAAATTTTCATAAATGAAACAGTGTTTCCAAAACTGAATTCTTGAAGAAGTCATTTTTTGATAGAGGTTTTATGTATAGAAGTAGTCTGTCAATTGACCAGCTTTCTTGAATATTCAATTAACCCCTTCCACTCTGGTGGTGGTGGTATCATCCGTGGCAGTTCAATGGCAGTAATTGAAAGAGTCCATATTCATTATTTGGAGGTAGAGCAATTAATATTTTCAACGTGCAGCCTTGGGGCTGCACGTTGAAAATATTGATTGTTCTGTTTTTGTTTTAAGCTTATTTGTTTTGCAAGGATTGGAGAGCAAGTTCTGGAACTTATATTAACGCCTCTCCCTCCTTGACTCAATGGCACAGGTGCGTTGGTGATCTTCAAAGCAGCACCTTCCTGGCCTTGCTCTTTTCGAATACTGCGAAGGGATCTTTAGCTTTCATGTAGTGTGTCTCTCTCCTGACAGAGGACAGCCATTTTACGTCCCCATCCGATAGGACCGTACGATGTGACGCATTAACCCCACAATTGATGCTGACAGAGAGTGTTCGGATACCTCGAGAACGTTCTCCGATCGATCCCAGGACCTCTACCATGAGAGACCAGGGCACGTATCCGATCGGCCACCACACTCTAATGAATATCAGGTCTTCATATTGATTGGTCTACCCGACACATTCACTTTGAAACCATTCTACATGGTGAAATTATGGCGTATCATATTCGTGGTTCAGAAAAGGGCCTCTCCGTTTCAAGGGGTTCAGGAGAATTTGATCAATGCTATATTTTGGTGATAAAATGAATATTTAAAATACAGTAAACAGTTCACAAGCATCTGATGAATTCCAGATACTCTGGTGATAAAACGGGTAATTCGTACATTTCAATTTCAGAGGCTTTGGAACTCCATGAAACCAACTTTAATATACTGAATGCTTACATTGGAAGTGCTTTGGTGAAAACGATCGACAAATTTGAAAGGTTTTGTAGCTGATTTGGAAATTTCTGACCAATCACATTTTGTGACAGATTAATAGGGTTGTACTCTTATCACCACCCGACACAAAACAGAGGTGGTATTGATTCCCCTTGCCTTGTATCCCGCTCTGCCAGCCAACTAGAAACCCTGTGACTTATAATATCAGGTGTACATGTCACTATTGGCAACATTCGACAACGCTTGCAAAAAACCTTCTTACTTTAAACAATATTTATTTTCCAAAAGAGAACATATAGCAGTTATATTGTGTGCATGGATAAAAAGAAAATGGATTCTGAAGGAAGCTGAAAAGCTTATGCAAGGCTGTCTGCATAGAATAATTTATCTTACAACAAGGATGTATTTCCCCCAATACAATAAAAACATCTCGGCAAAATGCAAATCCGTATTGAGGGTAGCGCGGACTGCACGTCGATGGTGCGCATGTCTTCAATCAATCAGTGCGGAGTTACGTTGTTGGGGTACTGACAGCTGCACGTCTTTGCTCGGTGGTTCTCTCCGGGTACTCCGGTTTCCTCCGCCCGTAAAACTGTCAGCGACACGATGTGACCTTGGCTGTTAATGTGTCGTTAAACCCTAATAAATAAATAAATATTGAGAGTAGCAACCGCACGTTCGATAATGCAATTCAGAAAGAGAAAGGTTTTACCTGCTGTCATCGAAAACTGATTACACGGGTCGAGGGCACTGTTTTTTGATAACAGTAATTAAATTATAAATAAATCACCAACTCAACGAAATAAATTAAACTAGATCTTTTTTGACATGATAATATCTTTGTGCCGGCCTACCATGCGTTAAACCTGAAAAATAAACCAAAGAAACACACAGGTGAAACGCTGCTATAAACTTCAGCGGTTATACTACAAGAAGAACAATGAATGGGGAATACATCATGCACAGCACAAGAACGCAATATCATGACGTCATGATATTCATTCATAAAAAATCAATTCATAGACGTTGAATGATTGTGAAACAGACGCCGTTAAAAACTGTACCTTCATTATACAACCAAGTCAAGAAAGGGAGGAACATTGTAAGATAAATTGGTTATTACCACCATTGGGTTCCCGATATGGTGTATTGAAGTCTCGACCTCGCCTCATGACATATATCGTCTCGTCCTAACGGACTTTAATACACTATCTCGGAAACCCACATGGTGATAATGACCTCTATATATTGCATTCGGTAATATGAGCAGTACAAGGTATTTGTCATTTTGCCAAAAGTTCTTAAATGTATTTAATCGTTAAACCATCTTGAATCGCTGTAGGGTTTCATTTTGTGCCTCAAAAACATATATTATCACCCTCAATTGAAAGGGCTCCAGTTCCAGTTGGAATTTTCAGTATCGTGATTATAAAAGCTGAAGAGAATTTCAACCTAATCGTGATTGAGTTATGTACGATCTAATTGAAATTCCAAAGAAAAGGGAGAAGAGTGACTACCAGATGCTTGCTTTCGTCTTGCTTCTGACTTGATTTTTCAAGATTTTATTTATAAAATTTCGACGCACTGCATCAAGTGTGCCGCGACCAGATAGCGATTTTATCACTTTTCTATTGGCCATGTTTTGAACGCAGACTTTGAGAAAATAATAAAATTTCACGGCATTTTAGTCAAGGCCGGCGGAAAGGGGGGGGGGTCGCCCCCCCCCCCCCTGCCCTCGCCAACAGGGGCTAGCGGGGGCGAAATGCCATAAAATCAGAACTTGCCGTTGTTATCAACTATCAGTATAATAATTCATGTACAATAACGGTAGGCCTAATATGTTGGCAGTGTTGAGTGTGTTGTGTAGTTTTTATTGTATTTGTGGCTTAGGTGAGTCGGCACCGACGCTCAGGATACAGAGCCTTTCGGAAACTAGGTGGACATCGCGCGTTAAGGCAATTGATGTTATAATCGGAAAGGTACCCGAGTTAACAGTAGCACTCGAGACACTTGCGAACGATGCAAGTGCCACTTCCGAATGCCGGGCTAAAGCTGGAGGTTTACGAACACAACTATCCTCATTTGAAGAGATCTTCAACTTGATAGTGTCGAAGACTGTGCTCGTTCTGACAGAAAAACTTTCAAAAGAGTTGCAGGCAGTTGATGTAACCGCTGATTATGCTATGTTCTCTATTGAGCATACTGAACGACGCCTGGGTGAGACGCGCTCAGATGGGAAGTTTGAGAGAATCTTAGTGAAAGTTAACCTCGTTTCTGGTGTCGAGTTACCGGACAAAGAAATGCATCGTCGGAGAAAAGTCCCCAAGCGTTTTGACGATGCGATGGTTACTGAGAGTTTAGGTCATCGTGGTGGATCGCCTGACATGCAACTGGAGCTTAAACGTCGGTACTATGCTACACTTGACGCAGCATCCAAGAGCATTGCTGAGCGATTTGTTCAACGTGGTCTGTCTTCTGTCAAATGCATAGAAACTGTTTTGATAAACCGCGCAAAGTCTCTTTGGATAATCTGGAATGTGGGCTTATTTATATGAGTAGATTGGAGGATGAATTGGAGGATTTGCCGACACTCCTTGGACTCTATAATTAACGACCAACTGGAAGTGAGGATAAGGGAAGTCACCCGGATTGACACAGTCGTGCAGATATTTAAAGCAATTCCGAGCGCAAAGCGTATGTGTCCAGAAGTCTATAAGCTTCTCAAAGTATATCTAACCATCCCTTTTTCCTCAGCATCTTGTGAGAGATCATTCAGTGCTATGCGGCGTGTCACATATTGGCTCCGTTCGTCTGCTGGGGGGCAATCTTCTAAATGATTCAATCTTTTCTGTTGTTCAGAAAGATTTCATGAATAAGATCGACGTTGAAAAAGTTGCTAAAGACTTTACAGGGCGTACAGATTCCAGAGCTGCCTACTTCGGCAATTTCCCCAAGTAGTTCTGTTGATCTGATGCACTCTAAATTCTATTGGGTTGAAGCATAACTTAAATTGGCTGGGTTGAGTGAACATCAACCCAATTTGGTTGATATTCACTCAACCCAGCCAATTTGGGGTATGCTGCTACCCAATGGAATTTAGAGTGTACTTTGCACTCCTTATATAGGTCCTTGAGAGTGCTTGGATTTTAGAAAAAAAATGCAACAATGTGTTCACAGCTGTACATATTTTCCAGTAACGTTAGCCGATCATATTGTTGGATGCAAGGATACAAATATGGGGGTCAATGGAACCATCTCTCTAAGCTTATTCCAGTGGCATTCACATTTTATCATTGCATACACAATATGCGTTTGTCCAGTGTCCACATTTGGAGAGAGCAGTATCACATTCTCTGTCAGTAGTAAGTCAGCCTACATTAACCCTTAAACTGAGTAATTTTGCCATAGTGTTTCTGTCACAGCAAGTCATGGCTGCTGTAAGGCAGCCATGACTCGCTGTAACACAAACATTATGGCAGAATTAAACACAAGCTATTTCTATAGAAGTGTCACGCGTATTTCATTCCTTATTCCTTGATTTGCCATAGGAATATGACTTCCTCGGTTAACCCTGCTGGTTAGATTTCCTGCCGATAGCATGCAAAGAGTTAAGCGGCTTCAGTACTAATCAGTAGACTGAATATCCTTGATAAGGTATTCGAAAGTGCTTGAATTTGTTTTGTTCAAGGTAGTCTGAGGAGCCTCGTTTCGTAAATCATAGCTTCATGGAACTCTACGGTTATGTCCGTGTGCCCTGATGCCATTGGAGTGTACGATACATGCGATACATGACACATCATTTATGTATCATATATCGCATTACCATACACCGCAAGATACGCGACAGAGCAAAACATTACTATAGCATTCGGTAGGCCTTTTGCAACCTCAGATTCATCATTCTAATTCGAATGGAAGAACACGCGTATATTTCTAAAAAATTGCACTTGTCTGATTTTGTTTGCACTAAAATATTGCTAAAATTCAGGAAAAGTACATCCTGAGGGACTGAAAGATGCTTGATAGCCTCTCCTGCAACATCAACCCATCCCACCGCGATTTAGCTTATGATTAATTGTATGAGTACTTTATTCACGAGTAGGTACAATTCTAATTACTTTTGCCTGTTCTTCATAGTCTGTACGCATGTATACTTGCGGACTCCATAAAATTAGATATCCCCAAATCTAATAGCTGCAGGAAAATACTATTTCTGTCCTACATATATTACATTTCGGGCCAGCATTAAAAAAAATTACAACTTGCTATAAAAATCTTTTTTTTTCAAGTAAACTTAGCAAGAGAAATTTCAGTCCAAAAGCCACCAGAATGCACCATTCGAGGGCTCATAAAAAAAAACATTCCGGGGGGGGGGGGGGGGGAGAACCCGGGACCCCCTTCTAATTGCTCGTGCCTTCGGCACTCGGGGCAGACCTGCTCCATAGTGCCCTACGGAGACGTTTTCGCCCCCCCCCCCCCCCTGCCATTTGATGCTTCCGCCTGCCATTAATTTGTTGTGAACGGCACCAGTTGGATAAGGCCGTTACGTTATGTAAAAAAGTTACACGGCTCTGTCCTTGAAGCAGCTACCAAGGTTCTATGCCTGTGCTGATGTTAGAGCATAACTTTCTGTAAGCTTGCTTCATTTTCAGTGAGAAGAAATGTCTTTTTTATGAAAAACTGGTTCTATTACATTTTTTGTATGTTGTGAATCGTCACCTTCTCAAGCGAAACGGTAAACGTTAAGACAGGGGCGTCGCTAAGGGGGAGGGGGTCAGTGGGTCCCCCCCCCCCTTAGAATTTTCCTCTAGAAACAGTTTTACCTGGTTTGTAGTCTTAGGTGTCGTTTATTTCTTGCTCGTAATCGTGTACTTTCTTATGAGACTAGATTAACCGTTTACCTAACGAATCGCCCGCAAATTCAGAAGCTGAAAAAATATTATTTTTCAAAAAATGTCAACAAAACCATATTATGTGACCCCTCGTTGGAACGAGCTCGTCGAGCTCGTTCCAACAAGGGGTCACATGATATGGATTTGTGGAAATTTTTTGAAAAATTTAAAAAAATGATATTTAAAATAATAAATTTTGATATCATCTGCGTTGGGTAAAGGGTTAAATACTTGGACTTATGTCAAGCACACAGTCTGTCATATAAATGGAGATCTACAGCACGCGATTCGGTCTGCTGGTGCCCAACATGGCCAATTGGGAGTACGCGTTGACTGAATAAGAAGTTGCGTCACAATTCTAACATGCATATTTTATTTATTCATTGATAAATTTTCACCAAGTATACGTCCGACTGTCAAGGGTTGCATTGATGTTGTAATTGGAGTATTTCTTCAGTTGGGACAAATCAGGATTACAACCTCCCCCCCCCCCCCCCCCCAATGCCTTCCCTGTGCCGGCCCCCTATCCACTGCCTCCCCCACACCATTAATTTGTATTCTTATATGAGGTTTCATTAGAATTCTTATACATTAGGTAACAATTATCGATAATCTTTACGACGCCCCTGCATAAAGGTAATGGATGGGATTGGTGTTTCGAAATGGTGGAATTTTACTCCGAAAGCGACATGTCGGAGAGGTAACAACACACCACTTTTGGGCGCTCTGTGAAAGCTGGAACACACGGAACCTTGTAAAAGCATTGTTGGATTGAAAAATGTAACAATTTTCCATTTGTTGACTTCTTTTCACTTCTGTTATATTCGGTCCGGACATGATGCACACACCATTGCTCTATTTACTTTGTCATGTCATTTTATAGGGCAATTCCATTGACATCAACGGAGGGCTGTGCGGATTGTCATGTTACTAACGCTGGTATATTCCTGCCAGGTTCACATTTCGCGTGTCCATTTCTGCAGCCGAACTGGCGACACGGAAATTGTAAATCTCCCTTGACATTCGACATACGGGCGTAGCCTAAACAGAGGTAGACTGGATGAACTTCTGCTAGCAGGGTGTGAATTTCCCGATTTGCATATGCAAAGTCCCCTCGACCTTTTGATTGCAAATTAAGCCGGTGTAAACACAGAGCATCCTCTTACGGCATTATTACATTCTCAAAGCATTTGCATTACATAATGGTGCTATTATACTGGACTCCTATTGTAGTAAATTAGTAGAGTTGAGTCCTGTTAACCATTTACCTAAAAAACAACCAAAACCAATCAATATTTATTCTACAATTCAATTGTGCAAATGCAGTCCTCTATTCGTGTCACGTGAAGGGTTCATGGAATCCCAAGTGTGTCAGAAATAGATCGATAGATATTTCATTTACCGGTCACGTTTTTATTATATGCGTTGACTGGTCTAAAACATCTTTACAGTTTCATCCCAAATTAAAGCAAAGTAATTGCATCGAAATCGACAACCATTTCAGTTCAAAAGCCATCAGCAGATAGCCAACAAACCGCTTTCAGTATGAAATTATTCATCCGCGAAACAAAATAGTTCTCTCAGATTTTCACTGGGAGCAACAGAGAAACTTTAGTGGATATTAATTTAATATCACAAATACCAATACCAACAATTTTTCACCAGGGAATAGTAAACATATCTCACTTTCAGCACACTTTAGCGAGTTCATTTGTTCCGTTGATTCTATTTTTACTGTAATTCGTAGATTGAACCAACAGCGAAAAGTTCTGGGCGATCAATTCGGACTCTCGCGTTGTGTCCTTGTGCAAGGCACTTAACCCCGAATGTCCACATGGGGGCACGATAACGCCGCGTACTAAGGCGTACTGCACGTCGATGGTACGCTTGTCTTCAATCAATCTAACCCTGCCTGTGCTGCAGTGCAGAGCTACGATGTTGAGGAGCTGGCAGCTGCTCGTCGTTGCTCGGTGGTTTTCTCCGGGTACACCGACTTCCTCCACCCGTAAAACTGTCACGGTCATGATTAGCCCTTGTGCATAACTATATGATCTTAACCACCAATAAATAAATAAATAATACAGCGAAAAGTACGAGATTTAGAAATAATGTTATCGAATATCTTGTGTCGGTCAAGAAGAGAAATATATCCATTTTTTTGTTATTTCGTTATATTTTTATCGGAATCATGTAATAAAAAATTGTAAACCATTATAGTTAACTGGAAATCACGCCATAATCTAGATGGAATAGACAGGTCAAATTTGCACAAGAAGTAGTACAATGCGTTTTGTTATCTAATTTTTACCATCATATCCAATATCTAAAAGGAACTTACTCGTCAATATGTTTCTTTCATTCAGACTACACCATTACATTTAGCCGCTCAGCATGGACACGCCCACATGGTAAATGAATTGTTAAAAGCAGGTGCTGATGTCACTAAAAGGACTGATAAAGGAAGTAATGCGCTTGATCTAGCAATAGAACATTGCAATAGGTAAGTTGTAAAGTTGAAGACATTTTGGTTAGAACCAATTTTAACACCAATAAAATTATTGGTTTTTCCTTCTCTGAAAAACAACTGTGTGAGGACCTGAATAACTTTTAATAAACGAAATTAAAAGTAACAAAAGGAAACTTCGCTTTATTTGCTATGGATGTCATAGTGTTTTCTTAACAATTACATGCTTCCTACTTGGTCGTTCCCCCTAAGTCTGATAATTTCCGGGGAGATAATTTTATCGAAAGTCAATTTTCATGACGAGATAAGTCAGGGATGATATGCGGACATATAAGTTACATAACCTTGAAATGCGCTCAGTTCTGAAAATAAAATGAAGGGTAAAATGTCCCCATGAGTACCGTAAAGCGGATGTATTTTAACTGAGCACTGAATTTCAGTCACTGGGAGGCAAGTGCAAGTTATCTTTTTCTCTGCTATTCCAGTTGTGTGACCTTCCACTCCAGCGACAGTGAGGAAAGTACAGAACGGCGATTCTGTCAAAAAACATTCGTTTCTCTCCTCTAATTTAAAGAAGAAAGAAGAAAAAATTAAACTAAAGTCCAAAAATCAGGCCAATTGATGTTTGGCTTATGTGTTTAGTTCAAAGTGTGCAAAACTGTATAAAGCATCAAGTGTTTGGCGTGGGCGGTAAAAAAATGTTTATACATTGGGTAGTCGGAAATGAGGTGTATTGGTACCGAGGACCCGATAACATATTTTTCTCATCATGATTGTCATGAACATTGGCACCCCACCCCCGATGTTGAGATTTTCATAAAAATCGTCCTCACTAAAGTATATCATGGGGATGAGATTCAATAATTGTGAGGTCTTTTCACTTTTGTGTCCAAAAGAATACATTAAATTGTTGAAATGAACCAAAGTGACTGAAGATCACACAGCATCAATTAACAAACGCTAGTCCTTTATTGTAGGGGTAAGAGGGGTTAACGTAAATCTACAGTCCAAAATTGTGCCATATCTTCCAGTGGTGATCAGTTTGCAATCGTGCTGTGGGATCTGTTATAATCGAGGAGGAGAATGGATAACGTTTCTTCATATTTATTAACCCTTTACCCAACGCAACGGCCAAAACCGGCCAGCGCTATTCTCAAAAATCGCCAATTAATTTTCAAAATATTTTCATTTTTTGTCTCAAAAACATAGGTTATGACCCCTCGTTGGAACGAGCTCGTCGAGCTCGTTCCAACGAGGGGTCATAACCTATGTTTTTGAGACAAAAAATGAAAAAATTTAGTTATTGAAGAATTTTTTTTGCAAGTGTCGTCTGCTTTTCATGTTAGGTAAAGGGTTAACAAATGATCAAAACCACAACCTATTTGGCAACATGGGTTTTGGTACATCATTTGGTTAATCCTAAACGAATTTGGCAATGCCGAGAGCCTTTATGACTCATATAAGTTGATCCAAACTGGTCTGAAGCGCATGTAATTCAATAATTGAATACCTGGTTGGCACACTGTGTCCAGATATATTGGTATTAAATTTCAGTATTTGTCAGGGAGTTTCATTTCAATAATAAAATGCATTTTCACAACACAAATGCGCACTCGAACTACCCTGTTCACCAAGAACAGTAGGTGACACGAAATGTCAGGCAGCCAGCTGCTCATCCAGCTTTTCGGTGTGACTTACGCTGGATTTATTTATACCGAACGTAACATATGCTCTTCAAGTATTAAAAAGATTCAGAATTTACTGGAAATTAGTAATTTGCCAGATTCATTTTCAAATGTGGCATATGATGTAGCATATAGAATGGGGCGTTGCAGGCGGTGATAGGATTTATAGTCAAAGTGATAGCCTTTTGTCCACAATGTAACAAACTCTTGAATCAGATGTACATTAAGTCGCCGTGGAGTGTTACTAATCCAAGCGTGGGCAGTGATGTCCACGCATGCCTTTACCTGGCAATACAAATCATCATCACCAAAATTTTAATTAATGAAGCACCAGGTTATACCGGTACTTCCTTAATAACATTTTTGATAATTATTCCTATAATTAGTGTTTGGAATCTAATATTCTTGCGTCCGTGGAAATATTGCCCACCCATGGAAAGTGACCAGTCCAGGACGGCCGTATTGTATTAGGGGTGGGTATCTGAAACTAGATGAAAAAAACCCTGCAAATTAAAGTGATATAAAAAATTCAACCTAATGTCTTGAAAATAGTTTCCTCCCCACACCACTGATCTCTATTCAAATGGATTGGTGGAGTGCTCATTAACCCTTTACCCAACGTAACGGAAAAAAACCGGCCAGCGTTATATACAAAAATCACCATTCAATTTTCATTATTTTTTGTCTCAAAACATAGCTTATGACCCCTCATTGGAACGAGCTGGATGAGCTCGTTCCAATGAGGGGTCATAAGCTATGTTTTTGAGACAAAAAAATGAAAATATTTAGTTATTCAAAAATTTTGTTTGCAGGTGTCGTCTGCTTTTCGTGGTGGGTAGGGGGTTAATCGCACATAGAAAAGTATCTGAACCGCCGTAATTTCGGGTCGCATGTTGCTGTAAATAAACAAAGCTCAACACAATAAAAACTTTCTCGCAAACTTTCAGTTTTCATTCGCCTCGTAATCGCCGATACTTTGTGTTAGTGCGCATGGGCAGTGCATGTTGTTAGGATACCTTTTTTTGTGGAGATGTCTATCACTGTGGTAATGGCGTATTTTCGCGTTGTGTGTTGTTTGGTTCGGGAATGCAGTGGCTCATTGGTTGGAGCGCTGAACTAATCGAAAGTCCACAGTTCGATCTTGACCGTGTCGTGGTTCGATCTTGACCAGAGATAACTGCATTGTGTCACTCATACAGGTTACAGTGACAGCCCTATATGAGGTCACTAGTCATGTGAATTATGACGTCACCTCAAGCTCCTGCTTTGTGTTCCACAAATGCGGGTCGTTTATTTAATTTGGCTTATTTGAGAGTAGGTCACTTCGGTCGCCATTTTCCAGACGACAGAACAATCTGTTCGGATTTTTTTTACAAATTTTTCGCTTCGAGAGGAGTAATTAAAAATTAATTTGAGATAAAATTTGCCGGAAGTCTTCACACGTGTGAAATGTTATGCAAAACATTGTTGAAAAATTTGGGTCACAAATTATTTTTCCGTATTTCGAGGAATATTTTGGTGACCATATTGTATTAGAGTCATAAAAAATGACCCCAACGTGTGTGTCAATATCAGCAACACAATTCCACCAAGAAAAGACAGAGTTCAATGATTTAAGTTGGGATAATTTTGCGAACTGAACATATGGGGTGGAGGCGAAAAATTTCCGCCAACTTGGATTTCACCAAGAGAAGCCAGGACGATTTCATATAAACACCTGAATATATACTCCTAGAGGTATCATGGCACATGACAAAATAGGTTTGGTTCGATCCTGGGAGGGGGGGGGGGGTCCATACGAAGGGTACTTAGTACCCGGACTAGACAGGATGTTTATAACTCAATCCGGCTTGTAGGGTCAATGTGAACTTCAACCAAGCCCAGTAGATTTTTGTTTCTCATGTTTTATTCTTTCTACTCCAGAGATTGTGCAATAGCCATCATCAATAGTGACAGATGGAAGGGTGCTCTAAGGAATCAACGAGTGCGTCATTACAAGAAAAGAACAGGATTCTGTAAGAACGATAGGATTTGTAATCGAGACACACCGATGCGGAAACTTATTAGAAACATGCCAGGTATGGATTGAAACATGCTTTTAACTTTATGCGGCTTTCCTACGTTCAGGTATGAACAATGTATTATGGTTACAAATTATTTCCTTCTTTCGGGAATCACTTATTATTATAGCTATAGCCTTTTTAACCCTTTGCCTAACACGAAATGCAGGCGACACTTGCAAACAAAATTCTTGAATAACTATATTTTCATTTTTTGCGTCAAAAACATAGGTTATGATCCTGGGGTCATAAGCTATGTTTTGGGGACAAAAATGAAAAATAATGAAAATTGAATGGCGATTTTTGTGAATAGCGCTGACCGGTTTTGACCTTTACGTTGGATAAAGGGTTAAGAATATGTTCCGAAAAAACAGCATGTCGATAATTATATCATTGCCTTTACAATATTACATTAGTCAAAGTGAATTGAAATCCTGATAGCCCTTTACCTTATGTAACATTTGTATCCGTCTAGAGCTGTTCTCAACAATTTCCATTCAAATTTAATTGCATCTGCATGTGTGCCTCTACAACGTAGCTTATGACCACCGCCACTTCCCTTATTGGAACGAAATCATCGCCCTAGCTCCAATAACAGCCATACGATTATTCAAGTGGGGTGTTGATTGGTTCGGGAATGTGGTGGCTCGGTGGTTAGAGCACTGAACAAACCGAAAGTCCACGGTTCGATCTTGACCATCGGTTACTACGTTGTGTCCTTGGACAATGCACGTAGTCCCGATTGCGCACGCGGGGGCAAGGTGGCGCTATGTATTAAGTCGTACTGCACGTCGATGGTCCACTTGCCTACAACAAGTGCTAATCCTGTCTGTGCAGAGTTGGTACGTAGGGGAGTAACGGGCGAGTGCTGTTCACAAAAATTGCTATCCAAATATCATCATTTTTTTTACCTTTTGCCACAAAGACATGCTTATGACCCCTCACTGGATTGAGCTGATTAAGCTCGTTCCAATGAGGGGTGGTGAGCTATCTTTTTGAGGCAAAATAATGGATATTGTTAGTTGTTAAAGATTTTTTTCTTTTGCTTGAGTCGTCTCTTATTCGTTTTAGGCAAAGGGTTAACAGAAGATATTCTAATTTTGAAGGAATATTATGTAAAATGAACAGGAATTAACCCTGTGTTAGTGAAGAAAGTTTTATAGTATTCACACGATATTTTACCAGCAACGTGCCTGAATTTTAATTTAGCAATAGTATTTGACACACAGCAAACCATAGGCTTGCGTCATCAATAAAAATGCAATGTACTTGAAATTTGTGTAGAACAGTCGTGTACCCTATGCGACATCTTTCGACGAGAATGCTGCATCAGCGGATAGGAGCACAGCCCATGTATCTATATTTGATTTCTTTTATTTCCTAGATGTGGCAGAGATGGTCTTCAATAAATGTATGAAACTTCACGAGGATACTCCCGAAGAAAAGAGTGGTGACTGCACCGATGATGACAGTGATCAACTTCCCGATGAAAAGTTTGAAGTAGAATTCCTTTTTGAGTTTATTCAAGATGAATATTCAAACTGGGAGGATGCAGACGAAACAGGTAAATGGCCTTTTCAGCTAATATATTATTTAAGCTATGTTATGTGTTTATTACTTTCCAAAGTGTGATTTACTGGGATTTCCGGGTTTGATTATAAACGATAACTTCACAAGTGAATTATGCAATCAACAATTGGGTCATGTATCCGTGCGCGCAAACGAAGACGCTTTGTCGTGGGTGTAATGGGGACTTCATTGTTTCTTGTTTTTTTTAACCCTTTACCTAATATAAAAAGCAGACGACACTTGCAAAAAAAAACTCTTGAATAACTATTCTTTTCATTTTTAGTCTCAAAACCATAGGTTATGACCCCTCATTGGAACGAGCTCGACGAGCTCGTTCCAATGAGGGGTCATAACCTATGTTTTAGAGACAAGAAATGAAAAAATAATGAAAATTAATTGGCGATTTTCGAGAATAGCGCAGGCCGGTTTGGGCCGTTACGTTAGGTAAGGGGTTAAATAATATAATTATCGTTAATAATGAAAAGTAATAAACAGAGTAATCGCTTGACTTCACTTGTTACGTGAAATAATTCATTCGAGGCGAGGGACTATATTGTAAAACACTCGCCTCTCATGATTTTTTTCACGTAACCAGTCCAGACAAGCGATTACTCTCTATTTAATCCTTGGATCGTTGTGGGTAAACATTTGCTTTGAAGATTTCCTAATTCAGTACTAATTACCAATTTAGGAGGGGGCACAGTGGCTCAGTGGCTAGCGTATTGAATTTCCAACCGAAATGTTGACGGGTTAGATACGAACCAGCGATATCTGCCTTGTATCCTTGAGCAAGACACTTTATCCCGATTGTCCATGAGGGGGCACGGTGGCGCCTTGTACTAAGGCGTACTGCACGTCGATGTTGCGCCAGACTTCAACCAAAGCTAACTCTTCCTGTGCAGAGTTAGTACGTTGGGTAGGTTGACAGTTGCTCGCCGCTGCTGGGTGGTTCTCCGTCTTCCTCCACCCGTAAAACATTCCGACATGATGTGAAAATCGACATTCAAATTTCATTATCTTTTTTTCAATTTGGACTAAAAAATTAAGTCTATGATCCCTCATTGGAACGAGCTAGTTGAGCTCATTCTAGTGAAGAGACATAAGCTGAGATTTTCATTCAAAGATAAAAACATTGTGAAATGTATGGTATTAGTATACGGGAGTAAATTAACAATTTATATTTATGAAAGCATGGTTAACTCGTAATGTCAGAGGTTTCAGCTACTTAACGCAATGAAGTTCTCTTCAGAAATAACAATAAGATCAGTTTAGTTTAGTTTAGTTTAATAGTTTAATGCATTACACCATAATGGCAGTTACACAATACAAACATAACAAATAAGAAGAATTTGTAAACATGATGTATAATATAAAGTACTAATGACTTTTTTCTTTAACAAGGTGTTCTCGCTTACAGAAGAATGACCAGATCATGTTAGAAATAATATTGATCGATTTGCTATCACAGTTTTTCAATATATAATAGTATTTCTCCGAATCATTTAATTGCTCAAATACTTTGTTTTCTTTTATAATTTCTTCGAACCCCGTTTCCCCAATTTCGACATATGCCTCACAATACATAACAAAATGTTTCTTCGCCCTCAATTTCACCGGTATCGCACACCTGGCATCTCCTATCATTTAGGGGCGTTGGAGGTTGTTTATGTCTACCCTTTTCTATTTCTAAATTATGGTTACTAACCCTAAGTCTAGTAAACAGTTCACGGGCCTGTCGAGATCTGGTGATTTTCAGATAAGGTTCAAGCTTGTATTCATTTTTAACTAATCGATACGTTCATAACTTATTACTGTCTTTCATTTTGTCACCATTAAACATATCTTTAGTAAATCTTTCTCTATGCTGAGATTCTAGTACATCTTTCAGGCATTTTCCATTAATACACCAATTACACGATTTTGGAGGGCGTTACAGTTTATTAACGGCCTGACAGGAATGATTAACAGCCAGAGGGACCATTAACAGTCCGAGACGAAGTCTAGGGCTGTTAACGGCCCGAGAGCTGTTAATCATTCCTGGATGGCCATTAATAAACAGACGCCCAACAAAATCTTGTTATTACTATTATTGCCACTTCTAAAATGGTTAAATCCAATGATTCTTCATCAAGTTCACTTGTTTGTGGTTTGTGACATCAATGACATTTAACCAAAACACATATGTCGTCTGTTTCTAGATAAACAAAACGTCACATTGTCAGTCACATAGCTTAATTTAAATATGTTTGTTTGCACCAAAATATGACACGAAAAATTGGCCTTCTCCCGGAATCTACTAACAAAAACCTACCGTAATGAATTAATTACACTCACCTTGACAATTCGAATGCTTCGTCACCGAAGTAACGGGGAAATCACACAAATTTCACGTGTTTTTTTAACATTTATTGCAGTTAAGCGCGTTTTATCATCTCGAAACCAATGGCGCGTTTGGTATGATGGGTTACATAAACTCTAACCGGAACCGGGCTGTTAACGAAACATTTAGCCGGAAGCGGGCTGTTAACCACGTTAAAACATAATTTCCGGTTTGAGTCTGTGCATTATGCACTTTTACCGTAAAGGTAGAATTGTGTTAATATGCTAGAGTACGCACGCCAAAGTGGTAATAATATTGGTTAACGTATTAGCACCTGAAACTTCGATATTGTAACGAGATAACTGAGTTATCCAATTTTTCGGAAGTTTACATTTGAGTGACTCCTTGAATGAGTTCGAGAGTATGTTATCGCCAGCAATTTTGGATAATTCAGTATCGACATATTTATAATATAGTCGTAATATATGAACTCAGAGTGTTGAAAACTGTTCAGTATGTGATTTCACTTCATTCTTGTCACTGAAGAAGGCAATGTCGCCAAAACATCTAACAATATGAGTAAACCACTCCTTCATAAATATATTTAGTTTAATATAAAGAAATTGTTTTGCAAATGCCGTCTGCTATCGGTGTACGGTAAACGGTTAAGGCAAAAATGTCGAAGTTTTGAATATTTGAATATGTTTAGACCCAGTTAATAATAATAATGCAATAGCAAAATTGAACATTATTTGTTTCGTGAGTTACTGTTACTGAGTTGATTTTATGCTGTGATTGACCTAACATGAAAAGCAGACGACACTTGCAAAAAAAATTCTTGAATAACTGATTTTTTTCATTTTTTGTCTCAAAAACATAGGTTATGACCCCTCATTGGAACGAGCTCGACGAGCTCGTTCCAATGAGGGGTCATAACCTATGTTTTGTTTTGGCCGTTACTTCACTAGAGTCGAAAGTTAAAAGAAAGCGACATCATTACAAAATAAATTATGGTTCAGGTAAAGTTGCTTTGCTGCTTGTATGTTTGGATACAGAATAATGTCTTTAAATTCGATATGTTACGGAACAAAATCAAAAATATCCACTTTGTCTTTTCTTTGGTAGATGGGTTAAGTGATGAGTTAACAAAATTATTTTATTTTATCAAGTCTATTTTCAGCTAGGTGGACTACACGTGTCACAATTTGATATGCAACTATAAACGTAGCGTTATATATGATATTAAAATTGATTAACGGTCTTCTTTTGGTTTAAATGGTTGAGCACAAGAAGCCAAAATCTAACTTCATTGAGAAATCTCGAAAACAGAATTGAAGCCGTCATATTTTTGGGGATGTGCTTCATATGTAATTATAAAATAAATCTGGTTTGTTCATGAGATTGTGTTTTGTTATAGTTTATTGTCGAGTCTAACTGTGGGCACTCCCTAATAACATGTATCGGAGCAAACCCACATGAACAACAAATTTTATCCACCAACATGTCAGTTTAATTGCGTCAGTTGGAAGAGTCCATATTCATCATTTAGGGGTGCACCACACCAATTAATATTTTTAATGCGTAGCCCCATTATTTGGGTATGCACAAATTAATATTTTCAGTCTGCAGCATCTGGGCCGCACTCTGAAAATATTGATTAGGCTACTGCCCCCTCCCTCATAATTTTTTGAACGTGGCCAGGAAAAGCGGCGTTACAAGTACAAAGAGGTAAAACCGAAAATACTTATACCAACAGTATGTGGCGTCAAAGGCCCCATTGCAGTTCTGCAAAGCCGCTCCGAAGCAATGCTTTGGTTATAGCGGAAAGTCTTAATATTTTCTTAGCTATTGACTGTTCTCACTCTAAGCCAACAGAAAAACGACCAGGCCTGGAAATAAGGCGAGAACGATCGTTTTGGTTACGTGGGGATTACGTCGATTATAAAATACGAGAATGCACTTCAGGACAAAATAATACAACATAAATTAAATTCCTAATCCCGTATGTTTTGCCAATCAGATCTGTCGGAACTAACTCATTACAATGGTTGCTTATTGTATCCAGATTTGAATAGATTGACATGCCGTATACATCTTCACAGGATTTTCGCCCAAATAAATAGCAACAACTAACGCGCGATCTCGCCAAAGCGAGATCGCGCGTTAGTTATTGCTATTCATTTTGGCGGAAATTAAACAGCATGGCTGGTTGTAAAACAGACAAGACGGGAACACATCACAACTCTGTTTTCGTATAAGTTGCCAGCATATTGTATAGCGTAATCCGTTAACGGGTTACGATGAAAGCTCTTTATTTCCAGGATTGAAGATGTGGGATAAATACACATTATCATGATAATTCATTTGTCTAACAATTCTGTCACATAAACAGATTAAATCTTAAATTATTAATACAGTTTTGGGACATAATGTTGAGTGAGAAATAGTTTTAAAAAAAACATATTCTATGGAACAATATTGTTGTGCACTTTAACAAACAATGAGTAACGCGGTCACCACAAATTTTCAAAGTTGTTTGCGTTGTAAAATTATGCTCTCTCAATGTCACTTCCTATGATGATACGCTTGAATTTACAAGTGTGTAATATTTAATGGTGCAGTTTCTATTTATTGTGTGTGTGTGCGTGGGGCGGCGGGGTCATTGGCTATTAATAGTTCTCTCGCTAATTGTAAGGAATTTTGTTTGTTTTGTAAGCGATCAGCTGAGTCGATCACTGCAACGCACATAGAATGTATTGATGCGCCTGTTATGATAGGCCGTTGCGTTACCGGAAACGAGTCGTCTATATAATACGGAATCAAAATGAGTCGTCTCTATGATACGGACTCGGAACAAGTTCAATATTCATATTACATATCAAGCCTTAATGTACATTTTCAGACAATGCGTATGATGGAAAAGGAAACCTCCGTGACGATGCCAGATTCTATGTTGAAGATGGCGAAACACTAGAAAGAAACCATTGCTTGAACATTATGGTAAATATTTGTTCATACTATCTCTCTGCAATCTCTGGGTTATTCATCCAAAGCTTCCGTAATATTTAGTCAACTGTTGTAATAATTATTCAACTGTACAAAATACACATTATTAAAACAGTTTGAAGTTTGCGGCTCTGCGGTTAGGTTCAACCGCGACTCGAAGTTTTAGAAAAACTTGAAAAACAAATTATTGAAATAACAAACTTTAATATCGTGTGCATTGGGTACGTGCTTAAACTAAATACAAGCGCAAATAAAAAAACAAGCTAATTAATTAAACCGGATTAAATTATGAACAGATGATCGTCTAATTTCTTTTTTTATTTTTTTATTTTGGGTTTAACGACACATTAACAGCTAGGGTCATATCATGTCGGTGACAGTTTTACGTGTGGAGGAAGCCGGAGTACCCGGAGAGAACCACCGAGCAACGACGAGCAGCTGTCAGCTCCCCAACATCGTAACTCTGAACTCTGCACCGCGGCACAGGCAGGGTTAGATTGGTTGAAGACATGCGCACCATCGACGTGCAGTACGCCTTAGTACACAGCGTCATCGTGCCCCCATGTAGGCAAGCGGGGTGAAGTGATGATCGTCCAATATGTATTTGTATAATAAATGTTGACCGAACCGGATGGACTAAAATCGTTATTAATTAATCGACATCCCCATTTGATGCCAACATTGATTAAGAGACAACCTGGGAGCACGGCGACTCAATGGTTACGGCATTGGACTACAAAGCGAAAGGTCCACGGTTCGATCTCCAACAGGAGTAACTGCGTCACGTCCTTGGTCAACACACTTAATCCCGATTGCCCACGCGGGGCACGGCGGGGCAGAGTACTAAGGCGTACTGTACGTAGATGGTGCACTGGTCTTCAACCCATTGTCCACCCTGCTTGTGTGGAGTTAGTACATTGTGGAGTCTGACAACTGCTCGCTGTTGCTCTGTGGTTCTCTCGGGGTACATCGGTTTCCTTTCCTCCACTCGTAAAACTGTCCGATACGAGGTGACCCTGGCTGTCTAAAGTGTCAATAGATAAATAAATAAATAAATAAATAAATAAATAAATAAATAAATAAATAAATAAACCTGTGCTAAGAACCATTTTTCGTTTCCCCCTTGGTGGTCGCTTAAAACAAGTTTAACTACATAATCCAAATATCATTTAAATGCGGATGTAAATGCTACGGTGTTTGTGAACTGCACAGAATTACCACCTATAAGCAATTACTAGAATTACTAGATAATTGAACATCGTGTTAATTATAAGTTTCTTACTTGAGAAGTGGGTATTATTTAACAGGGTATTTGGTATTAATTGTGTTTATCGGGGACGTGACAACCGTTCCTTGTTCTCAATTCCTTTGGCGATATTCGTTATCGACCGATAGCCTTTATAATCAAAGAATATTTCAATTTGAATGATTTATATGGAATCAGACCTTATGATACATTGCATTTAGTGGTGAAATCACTCAGTCTACTATGGACAATATTCTTTGGAAAGTCATCTCAAGTTGTCTGGAAAACAAACAATGAATTAATATCTTAACTTGATATAGAATTCAGAAACTGAACAAGTGCCTAGATAATCAAATATTTATCATTTGAATAACTTTGGTAATCCAAAAAATGTATATTGAATTATCACGAAAACTCTGTAGTTTTCTAAAAGTCAGAATTCAAATTATTTTTGCCAATAAAATTTATCGATTGTTTAATAAAAATGGTAATCCTTTCTTGTGGAAAGTTGGCGAGCTGTCAATAAGAAATTACTCTGGGAATAAGGAACAAATAACTGAATGCACATGCACTTTGGTATTTCAGGTTACGTCTGGTCAAGAATCATTGCTGGCCCATCCACTGGTGTTATCCTTGCTCAGTTATAAATGGAATCATCTTGTACAATATGTATATGGAACAAATATTTTGATCTATTCTTTGTTTCTGGCCTTTCTAACATCATATGTAGTTGGAACTGATCCACCCTATGTTTATAGGTTTGTATATATTCTTACCACTGTTCTATTTTTCATTTAAACGCCATCAGCACCAGTTTGACATCATTGGAGAAAAAAATCGTATATCAAGAACAGACCAGTTTAATTAAGAAATAACTGTTGTTTTCCTTCGGTTTATGCGATATAAACCGAAATTTTTCAGCACAAGCTTCATAACTCGCGTAGCGAGTTATGATTAAGCTTGTGCTGAAAATTGTCGGTTTATATCGCATAAACCGAAGGAAAACAACAGTTGTTTCTTATAATTTAATCCGGCTGTAATACTAAAATATAAAAACTATGTGTACGTAAACGAAAAACTTTTAATTTTCGCAAAAGACAACAGTCAAACTCAGGAAAGTGTGCCACAAACAGGTCACGTCAATCATTGTCAAATTGTTTGTTGTTTTGATTTTCGATAGCAGACGACAGATATTTAGCAAGTCACGTAACAATATCATTAAAAACATTTTTTTAAGTTCCCCCAAAATCATGTTTGGATGTTTGATCTTTTATTCGTCTCCCACTTCGGTATATTTCATTAAATTCAATTGTTCCCAAGAAATTATCATTATATTCTCGCTGACTGGAGGCGACGAAAAATCGATCATTGATCTTTGTTTACAAGCTTGTTATCCATCTATCAGTCTGCCGTCACGCCCTCACAGTGACAACTGGATTGAGTGGGCGGGGCTTCCAGGGTGTAGACATTCCAAATCATTACGTGATTTGGTTTATACGATTTTGACGACTTTCACGCTGTATGCTTTCAACCAATCAAACGCAGAGGCGGGGCAAATGATTAAATTATTTCTGAACACCATAAACTCGAAATACCGTTTTCTGATCTGGGATCGTGATGCGACCTGAATTCATAAAATAGATAGTTGTCCTGTGAATTTGTTTGGTGGGAACCAGTTGAATTTTGTAACGTGCAGCCATGCTGAAAATACTGATTGGTTTCCCCCAACTAACGAACATACACTATACCAGTTCATGTCTCTGAACAGGCATGGGATATACCATCAGGGGCCAATGGGTAAATCCGCTGAGTATTGTCAAAATATTGTTCATCAAATGCAGTCGTGGCTGCTGTGACTAGATTTGATGAAACCTTCATCTCAATTTAATTCAAGAAATCATTGTTCAGATAGTTTATTTAATTTACTGGTGGGAATTTAGTTAACCCTTTACCCGACGCGGACGATATCAAAATTTATTATTTTAAATATAATTTTTTTGAAATTTTTCAAAACATTTCAACAAAACCATATCAGGGAACGCCCTCGTTGGAACGAGCTCGTTCCAATGAGGGCTCACATGATATGGTTTTGTTGAAATGTTTTGAAAAATAATATTTTTTCAACTGCTGAATTTGCATATTACGCGGGCGGATGCGGCCGATTCGTTGGGTAAAGGGTTAAATGTTCCCAAATTATACTTATAAAAAATTAGCTCCTTGATGCCACTGGCGGATATTCCTGCCCAGAATACGAAATCTCTTGCTACTGAAATAAGGATGATTTCAGTGACAAGCGATTTCGTATCCTGGGCAAGAATATCTACCAGCAGCATGCGCCTAGTTAATTTTATTTCGGTTAAGATATTATTTTCTTTGTCCACTCCATTTTCATGTATGTCTGGTATATTCACCAAGCCATTCACGTTTTAGGGACAATGTTATTAGATTAGTTTTTGTTTACCTTTATGGAAAAGGTTGCATAATGAAACAAACAACAATTTGTTCGTATTACCGGATGTGATAACATACTCGTAGCTTGTTTATTTTTAAAGTTCATAACGAATATTTATTAGACTCACCTTTTTATTTCAATAAATTATGAACCATAATCATTTGTATCGTATTTTATAATCCTTTCTATTTCATAAAAAAATCATGAAAGTTATTAAAAAAACAATAACCCGTATGTGGACGGCGTTATGG
Organism: Pictodentalium vernedei; assembly: GCA_031216915.1. NCBI lineage: Eukaryota > Metazoa > Mollusca > Scaphopoda > Dentaliida > Dentaliidae > Pictodentalium > Pictodentalium vernedei. The sequence goes on along the minus strand of CM062296.1, from coordinate 491,739,153 downwards.
TTTATATTAATGGCCCAGAAGGAATGAATAATAGCCAACGAGACAACGGCAAGGGTCGTTAATAAGCCAGAGGGTAGTCATTCATTCGTCGAGGGCTGTTAATAAATCTGGACGTCTGACAACATCAGGTTATTTGAATTATTACCATGAACAGAAGCGGACGGCGGGTTGTTAATGAATTCATTATCTGCCCGCCCCCTCTCCCGGTTGCATGATGCCACAAATTACGGAGTTTTACTGTCCTGCCAAACTCCGTTAATATTCAAGCGGACACCCGCAAAACTGGTAATAACACTGATTACAATCAACAATAAACTATTATAAAATAGTTTCTTTGTTATCCTGCGTAAGGTTAAATGACACTTTCAAAAAAATCTTCTCAAACATATACAATCGCAATGAGGCGTAATTAGAAAATAAAATAAGAATGGATCATTTCTTTCATTTTCGTTGCTGACTCTGTCGGTTCTTATAAATATTCAATATTGGTGTTATTTCAAGTCGATTGCACAACACTGTCTTTTGAATCGGTATTGATCAATCCTGGATGTTGGGCCTTTTTGTTTTTACAAACACTGATGTTTGAAAATCAAATGGTTGTACCAGACGGTAAGGAACCGATGTGAGTTTATTCCTTGATGAGTCTCCCATTTACTGTCTCATAGTAAGAAGCCAATATCGTGGCTTTGCTGAAATCTGCTCGCACCACATATAAGGTTTCATACTCCCCTTGAGTGCTTTGCATTCAGTTAGAAAGAAAGTGGTTTTGTTCATTTGGAGTTTTGATCAAAGTTATTGCAGAATACCTACAGATACACTCCAATAAACTGTTAAAAATACATTTATTACTGGACTTTGTCTGTCCCCCAAACATTACCAAACACAGTTTCATTGTTGGCCCACTTGCCGTCACGTGCTATTTTACCTTCATTGCCTTTATGCTTTGTTTCATTATTGTTTGTTTTTATAATTGTCTTTCTAGATAGAATGTATTATATCCGCCATAATTATACAAAATCAGGGAGAACCGAGTTCGTACTCCCCGAAGGAAAGGTAATCCGTACTTCTCAATGGAAATTTCAAGCAATTTACACACTAAATTAGATGAGTTAAAATTTAATCCAAATCTAATGGTTTTGGGTGAATATGTACCCAATTATGTTTATATTAATTCAACCCAGTTGATTTGGGGAGATTTCTAATCCAACTTAGATTAGAGTGTTGAATTGCTGATATCATTAACGTAAATCAGAAAAGGGATAGGGCCCATGATGCACCCTTGTGATACACCTGTAGTTGTGGTTTCCCTATCCGATTCTTTATTTTTGAATGATACAAATTGACTTCTTCCAGTTAAATAGTTTTCGAACCAAGAATTAGCCACTTTTTAAGCAAAGTATTGTGAATAATACTGTCGAAGGCTTTGGAAAGGTCTAGGAAGATGGAAATGGTACGTTCCTTCGTCCTTTTGTCGTTCTGAGCTGCGACATCATTTACTAAGTGCAAAGTGGGATGTATAGTTGAATGGTGTTTTCTGAAAACAAACTGATACCGGTAGATGATGTTTTGTTCGTCCAACAATAGTTGCAAACACACTTGCATTGGTTTGTCAAGAATTTTTGAAAACGTGGGGAGAATACTGATTGACCTGTAATTGTTAAATATGTGAGGGTCCCCGCTTTTGAATATAGGTATTATTTTAGCGACTTTCATTTTGGTCGCCACCACTCCCGTCGAGAAGGAGAGATTGATGATATGGGTGAGTGGCTTTGCTACTTCAAAGCTGATCTCTTTCAGTAGCTTAGTGGACATGCTTATCTCTTTCAGTAGCTTACACAATCTTTGGGCTGTTTTCCACTTAGGCTTTGAATACAGAGAATTACTTCTTGTTCATTGGTGGGTGATATAAAAAAGACTCTTCTTGATCGGTATTGATCAATTCTGGGCGCTCAGCCTTTTGGTTTTTACAAACACTGATGTTGGAAATTCATATGGTTGAACTAGACGATAAGGAAGCGATGTGAGTTTATTCCTTGATAAGTCTCCCATTTACTGTCTCATTGTAAGAAGCCAATATCGGGGCTCTGCTCAGTGTGCTGAAATCTGCTCGCACCACATATAAGGTTTCAAACTCACCGTGAGTGCTTTGCATTCAGTTAGGAAGAAAGTGATTTTGTTCATTTGGCGTTTTGATTAAAGTTATTGGAGAATACCTACAGATATTCTCCAATAAACTGTTAAAAATACATTTATTACTGGACTATGTCTGTCTACCAAACATTACCAAACACAGTTTCAATGTTGGCCCACTTGTCGCTACGTGCTATTTTACCTTCATTGCCTTTATGCTTTGTTTCATTATTGTTTGTTTTTATAATTGTCTTTCTAGATAGAATGCATTATATCCGACATAATTATACAAAATCAGGGAGAACCGAGTTCGTACTCCCCGAAGGTAAAATTAATATGTACTTCTGAACAGAAATTTCAAGCAATTTACACACTCTAAATTAGATCAGTTAAAAATTAATCCAAATCTAATGGTTTTGGGTGAATATTTACCCAATTATGTTTATATTAATTCAACCCAGTTGATTTGAGTCGATTTCTAATCCAACTTAGATTAGAGTGCAGGACTCGCGTCTGAAATTATTTCCACATCTCTGATGTCTGTGTTCATACAAGTTGTGAATATTTCTAGTGAATAATACCGGCACCTGTCACTAATACATGGAAAGCTCTCTTGCTGCAGGTATTTTTCCCTTGGACAATAAATACGGAATCTATACAACATAGATACAAGTACTACAACTTATATACAAAAATATCCCCCGTGGGAACCCCGGGAAGTGAAGCAGTGCTTGTTTACTGTGGTAAACAAGCTCTGTTTTACTGGTAAAATAGGACCCAGTCACTAATGCTTGGGGTGCAAGTCCTCTAAAATAGGCAACAGGGGGTATAAACGATTGACTGACCTTGACTTTATCTCCATGTTGTGGTCATGATTAGCCATTGTGCAGAAGTATGTGACCTTAAACAACAATAAATAAATAAATAAATAAATAAATAAATAAATAAATAAATATACAAAAATATAAAATAATCCAACTAATTACCGAAATGTATTTTGCGAGTACTTTTAACACTACCCAACGCAACGGCCAAAAACGGCCAGCGCTATTCACACAAATCACCATTCAATTATTGATGTTTTCATTTTTTTGTTTCAAAACATAGCTTATGACCCTCATTGGAACCAGCTCATTCCAATGAGAGGTCATATGCTATGTTTTTGAGGAAAAAAATGAAAAAAATATGTATTCAAGACTTGTTTTTAGGTGTCGTCTGTCTTTCGCGTTAGGCAAAGACTTAAGAAAAACTAGGTTTATGTTTGGAGAGGAGCGAATGAGAACAAATTTATAAACTTTAGAAAATGTGCCGCGTGTTGGCTAAAAAAGTGATTCAAATATTTAGCACTTTACAAAAGTTCATTTCATTCAATAATTTATTATAAAAGGCAACAGCAATTGACAACCAAATGATAATTTTTGTATTACATTATATTGGGACTGTCCATTTAGTCAAATCAGTATTAAGTGAGTGTAAAAGCTGTGTTCAGGACGTGTCATTGCAGGGAATATAGGGGCTTGCAGCACCGAATCAGTTAAAAGGTCATTATACTAAAGAAAACAAACAGTTTGTTTTGAGTGTGTTTGTGACTTAAATTTCCCTACACCGTCCATTGAATAACCGCTCAACTTAGCTTATGTATTCATGTCAGTTCAGAGGGTCATGGATTTCCATACGCGAAGGTAAAAGAGTGGAAAAGGTAAAAACGAGTGCACGCTCATTCCACGCAGTAATGTCTATGCTGTTTGAATCGTTTTGATTACCTCCCTTAATTTGGAATGGACAATTTTACGTCCTCGGACGTGGATTAGGCGTGTTCTTAAAACCTGACAAATATAGATTATCACCATAAAGTGCATTTTTGGACATTTGTATCAGATTCGAGGTCTGGTCTGGAAGCAATATCACCAAAGAGTCTCCTTCATGTGACGTATCAGTGACAAGAGAATCCTATGGACTTCTGTGTGTATGCACCTGGTAGTGATAATATATTATCAACCAATCAACTGGTGTGACCCTTGATAATTTTATGGTTTTGGCATTTCGAGAAAAGGACTATTTACTATCACGTAATGAAAAAATAAACAACGATTTGCTGGTGTTACATTCACAGTGGAGTACGCACATGGAACCAATGTAGTCCTTAACCCTTTACTCAACGCAGATGATATCAAATTTATTATTTTAATATTGTTTTTTTCAGATGTTTCAAAAAAATTCAACAAAACCATATTGTGTGGCCCGCTCATTGGAACGAGCTCGTCGATGTCGTTGCAGTGCAATGCCGCATGATATTGTTTTGTTGAATTTTGATAAAAATAATATTTTTCAACTCAAATTACGTATTACGCGGGAAGATATGGCCGATTTGTTAGGTAAAATTTTAAATTGTTCATCGCCTATTTTTAAACTCAGTCGGATGGAATTTTGAATTTGGCCGGAAAATCAAACCTGAACGGCTCTCTTTTCGCACTAAGTGAAATATTCCGCCCGATTGTACCTAAAAATACCATACATATTGACTTTCCTTGAATCAACACGAGAAATGTTTCTCAATCGAGACTTGGTTTGTACGAAATTTGTATGGCTTTATCAGTATTAGTAGGCATGTTTGCTCACTAAATATTGCGAAGAAGACTCGCCGCAGCTGCAGTTTTAATATTATGCTGCGTATTTCTACAAAATGTGTTAATATTTTGACGTTTTCAAGGAGAATTAAATACTTATTGATAGGAATATTTATAACTGGAGCTCGATAGAATATCTATATATTTTTGTGGGTAAAGAGACAGCATATTACATCAAGAATCTGCGTACATACTCCACGAAAATAGGGGAAACAAGCTACCCATACACTCAAAAGTCAGTTGTGTTAAAAAATAACCCAAATCAACTGTGTTCAGTGAATATGAACCCAAGTGTGTTCATATTCACTCAACCCAGTTGATTTGGGTTGATTTTTAACCCAACTGATTTCAGGTGTAACAGTGATGGATTTCTTACAGAATCTGACTATGGCATGAGAGCTCGTGTCTCTTTCAGAAATTATTCTGAAATATTGCTGTTTTCTTAGAACTTTCTTCGCTGTGTAATAGTGAAATTATTTCAAGCATAGACCGTCATCGGTAACTGTGTAATTTCATGAACAAAGCAGGACTGTTTTAAGGAGGGAGTTTATATAGAATGAGATCAGACACCCCCATCACGACAATTTTTTTTAGGCTTGTCCACACAAACTTCATATTTGTTTGGAAACACTCACTAGCCGAGTTAATTGTTGATAAACAGGAATGAAACACGAACTTTTAGTTGAGAAAGTGATAAAAACAATAAAACTGATTTTCAAAGTTTGTGATCGTTTTTATTCTTCTTACACGCTTTAGTCGAGAAGAAAATATAAAGTATTGGCCTAATGTGGAATATTAATTTTGTTTCAGAACTTGTGAGGTTGCCAAAGCCAGTCAAACACAGAATACATTTCCAAAGGTTGGAAAGTATATGATCGTTATACTTAGTGTATGGCATTTGCTGCAAGAGGTATGTAGGGGTGTTTCATCGGTAAAAATGAAATCTTCCATCTCGTGATAACATGTTTCCAATTCGACACAAGGTTGTTCGATCTAATTTCTGATTTCCTATAGAGCGGCCAAGGGTGTCGTAAGCGTGCACTTTTCTGCCGGAAAAGAAGTGGTGGAAAAATTTTACTTTCTGGAAAATGTAACTGAGAAACTCTCGAATATTTCTTTCTAACGTATTTTATGTGTGCCAATGGCAATAGGGCAGGAGGATGGGGTGATGGTCAGGTATAATAACTGGGGCTGGTAGATAAGCATCAACCAAAGAAGCTATATAATCGACGGGGTTGGTTCTAAGGCATTATATCGTCCATTGAGAGCAACGAGGCACCATCTGCAATGCACAAGCATTGCAGATGGTGCCTTTTTGCACCCAAGAGAGATATATATATACACACAATGTCAACATTATTGAGTGTCCCATTACAATTTATGATATGCGTGAAACCCCGGTCTTAACTCATATCCAGAGACCAGTGCCCTTGTTGATATCCCTGGCCCTTGCTCTCGGATTCCAGTGCCTTTGAGAGCAGTGATACTAATCACCAAATCTTGCTCCAATGTTTGTTTCTCGATCCGTTTAGGCATCTTTTATCGGGTTTTGGATCAAGTGAGTATTTAGAATCTTCCACTCGCCTCTGGCTTATAATGATTTTTACGAAACTCGTTCAATAGCTTGATCTAAGCCTAATCTAAAGTTGTTTCGGAAATGTCACTATAAACTAGAGTTGTTGGAGATGCTCTAGATCTATTTTGAAATATTATATCTCACTTGACTTTATCCTTATTTGATTGGCTGAAAGGTTCTATGCTGTTTCTGATAGTTTTACCTAACGAGGGTTCGGAAATATAATCGCGCACTATTTCCACGCACTATCTAAAAATAGGACATTAAACTAACGGAACTCATTTTTTCTTGAAATCTGTTTCGTTATTTCTAAGTTCAAGAATGCGTTGTATTGGGCAAAGTCCTTGACAAATGGCAGTGTGCTTAGAATTGGAATCCCGATGAGTAGCAATATTCTTTCTCGGTTTGTTTGATATAATATAATAATTATTACACGACTTGGTGTTAACTATGCCAATATAGTTATCCTCAAGGAAGAACAGTCCACACACCTCCGGCCCGTAGACTATGCTTCCTCGAGGACAACTATTTTTGCATAGTCAATTCGAAATCGTGCAATATTTATAACGTACCAAAGACACATATATGTAAAAGTTTCTAAGTGTATCACACGAATTCCTGACTAGCCGCGGTGCTGTGGCCCGATTTGTTTCTTTCTTTCTTTGGTGGGAGCGCGTTTTCTCAATGGTAGACAGTTGGACTTCTATGCTACAGGTCCCGAGTTCGATCCCCGTCCGGGACGACCCGCGTTGTGTCCTTGGGCAAGGCACTTTATCCCGGTTGCCTACATGGTGACGCCGTGTACTAAGACGTACTGCACGTTGGTGGTGAACATGTCTTCAACCGCTGTAACCCTGCTTGAGCGGCGCTTGAAAGTTAGAATGTTGAATAGCTGACAACGGTTGCTCGTCGATGCCCGGTGGTTCTCTCCGGGTACTCCGGCTTCCTCCACCTGTAAAACTGTCACGGTCGCGATCACGATTGGCCATTGTGCATAAGTATGTGACCTTAAACACCAATAAATAAATAAATAAATAAATATAAATAAATAAATAAATAAATAAATAAATAAATAAATAAATAAATAAATAAATACGGCCAGTGTCACATCGTTAGGCAGTTTGGTGGGTGGAGCAAGATTGACTACCCAAAGAGAACAAATCGTCTCCTGAGTTCCAATCTGTGCCAGTAGGCACATAGAACACATTTGAACTCAGGGGGCGAAATGATCAGCGGCGAGCAACTGTCAGACCCTCCGTAACGGTCAAAACCGGCCAGCGCTATTCTCAAAAATCGCCAATTAATTTTCATTATTTTTTTCATTTTTTGTCTCAAAAACATAGGTTATGACCCCTCGTTGGAACGAGCTCGTCGAGCTCGTTCCAACGAGGGGTCATAACCTATGTTTTTGAGACAAAAAATGAAAAAAATTAGTTATTCAAGAATTATTTTTGCAACTGTCGTCTGCTTTTCATGTCTGCAGTAGAGTCAGCAGCGATTGAAGGCAAGTGTGCCGTCGAAGCGCAGCCCCAGTACAGAGCGCTACCGTGCCCCAAGTGGGCAATCGGGATTATGTGTCTAGCCTAAAGACAAAATGCAGTTACCGTAGCTCAGGGTCGAAGCATCGATCTTTGGGTTTAAAGTTCACTGCTCTAGCCACAAACCATCACAACACCTGACCAGGGTTGGGGTATTCGTATTTGTATTCGGTATTCAGTCGTATTCAATACATTTTTTAAAGTATTCAAATGTATTCAGTATTCATGCAATTTTAAAGTATTCGTATTCGTATTCGAATACAGTCAAATTTGAGGTGTATTCATGAATACTTTTTGAATACTTTTCTTGTTTTTAATACACATGTATACAGTACTTGTAAAAATAATATTGTGATTATCTCTATTAGAAAGTAGTAAAGAATTAAACTAATACTTTTGAAGTGCACATATCAGGTCCATCAAATAGTACATCAAACTTCATACTACACATGAAGGTAAGTTCAATTATTTATCTGCCTTTTGATAGCAAACTCTTCATTGTTCAAAATTTGTTTCATTGTAAACTGAACATTGTAATTGTACAAATTATTCTTTGGACAAAGGATATCAGTCTGGCCAAAGTATTGATTTTTAATCCCAAAACAACTCCATTATCCAATTAATACTAATCTAATATTTTTCTACAGTAATAGTAGAAATAAGGTGTGGACTGATAGATCTGTAAAATTACTGTGCATGGATTACAAATTTTTTCCAATAGTGCAGTAATTGCTTAATTGATTTTTGCGAATTGCACTGGCCAGTTTTTTTTATTCTCACCAGCAATGTATGTTTAAATATTAATAAAAGACATGAAGCAAAGAAGCCACAATTAATAGACATTATTGGAAGTCATAAAATGCAGTTTAGAAGAAAAAAACTTTAAAAAATACCCCAAAAATTGTTTAAATTTCTCACAGTTCTCTATTTAATGATTACTGTGTATGCACTAAACAACAAAACATTGGATGAGTACTGTGCACATTTTGCTAATTGTTTTCTAAATAAACTGATATTTGAATTTTTTTTTTATTTCTTTTGTTTGTCATTAATACCAACTGATGTCTGTTGATTGGATTCTAAAGGATTAAGCGATTCACCCTCTGAAAAACTAATTCTTCACCTATAATCCCTTATACCCTTAATCCCAATAAGAATGATCAAATTATCATCCATTTACAAGAAATAATTTTGAAAAGTATTCATATTTGTATTCCTGAATACATTGTAAAGTATTCGTATTCGTATTCAATACATTTGAAATTTGTGTATTCGTATTCGTATTCGTATTCATAAAATTTCAAAGTATTCGTATTCAATACATTTACAATGTATTCGCCCCAACCCTGCACCTGACAATCTTCACTCATGCAATATGTGGTCTGAATTTTCTCTACTTTCTTATCTTCACTAACTTTTTAAGTTTGAGATTCCCCCCTCTCACTGGATGAACCAAACATTTTGTTCAGACTGACGATTAAATTTAGGAATTCGACAAAGAAGAAGCAACATTAATTTTGTTCAACAACCTTTTAGGATCATGAAAGGTCAAATCTGAAAATAAGCAGTCTGACATTTGCAGAATGAGGTCCCCAGAGGGTGAATTTGATTATGCTATCTCATACAGTGGGCCAATGTATCCTCTGGGTGCCTCTTTCTTTTTAGTTTTGAGACCCTGATTCAGATTGAAGTTCACAGAGGGTAAATTTAACTGAAAGGTCAATTGAATGAGTGGTAAATTGTTTAGGCGAGGAAAATATGCAGTTAGTTTAGATGTTCTGTTATTCAGTATGCATTTAACTGGAGCGGAGCGTATCTAAATTATTTTTTAATTTTTATTTTCAGATTCTGCAAATATATCTAGCAAAACTCGCATACATTAATATGCGAAATTTGTTGGAATGGGTTTTGCACGTTTGTTCCATTCTGCTTGTATTAGATTTTAGTGACTGCCAGGGAGAAACGGGATTCAGAGAGGTATGTTTAATTATTTGCTTGTTTCGAGTGATATTCACTATGGGTTAATCATTTACCCAAGGAAGTGCCGCAAATTACAAATTGAACAGTAGGAAAAAATATATTTCTCAATAAATTTCAACAAAACCATATCTTGTGATCCCCTCGTTGGAACGAGCTCGTTTTATAGGGTGGTTACACGATATGGATTTGTTGATTTATTTTTTATTAAAAACTTGAGAAAAATATCATTACAATAAAAAAATTGATTTAACACGGTTCTTTTATCATGCAACCTGAAACTGACAAATATCTTTTTGTGCTTGTATTTTTCGACAATATCGAAGTAATCCCGACGGATTAAATATCAATTTATATTCAATTCACCTCAACGTCCCTCCAACCGTACGTCCGTCTGTTCATCCGTAATTTTTTTTTTTGTCCAAAACTTTTCTCTTTCGTCTTTCAACCTATCTTTTCTAAACTTGGCATGCGCAAATAACCACAATAGGAACCTGAACACCTGCAATTTTGAGGGTGATCAGATTAACCGTTCCTAAGTTATGGCCCTATAGACTTTCACTGCTCTCTGAAGTTTGTAAACTTTTTTTTCTCAGTCGTGTTTTAACCGATGATCTCCAAACTTGGCAAGGACCACAATAGGAACCTGTGTACCCGTGCTTTCGGGGCTCATCCGATTAACCCTTTCAAAGTCATGGATTTTTTACTGCTCTCGAAAGAAAAATTGATACAACCTGAATTGCTCAACGGGTGTATTTAACCCTTTACCCAACGTAACGTCCAAAACCGGCCAGCGCTATTCTCAAAAATCGTCAATTAATTTTCAAAATATTTTCATTTTTTGTCTCAAAAACATAGGTTATGACCCCTCGTTGGAACGAGCTCGTCGAGCTCGTTCCAACGAGGGGTAATAACCTATGTTTTTGAGACAAAAAATGAAAAAAATTAGTTATTCAAGAATTTTTTTTGCAAGTGACGTCTTCTTTTCATGTTAGATAAAGGGTTAACACAAGGAGAATGGGAATTTCCTATAAAAATTCAAATTTCGAAATGTTAGCCGAGTTGTATCATCTATGTGCGCATCGTTTCACAAACTTCAGGAATTTTAATAGTAATAGTATAAAAATACAGAAGCTGGCTTTTTACAATTTTCCCCCAATCAGCTTGAATGTTTGACTATCATTTGCTGTTTAAACCAATTTAAAAATCAGAAAACTTAACTGCAACAGTGTCGTCTGCTTTTCATGTTAGGTAAAGGGTTAAACACGCCGGTCGCTGCTCTTGTCTTTTACTTTTATTACTGTTAATTACTCTGTTACTTACACTGTGTCATTATGTAATCATCATGTATAATTTTACAAATAAAATATGGTTAAAACTAAAAACAATTTATCGTGTACATTGGTAAAGGGCTAAGAGTATGTGGTTCGAGTAAATTTGAGTTATTTTAAACGGCAAAATTCTTTATGGCGATAAAACTTGCTGGAACATTTCAAGCAAGCGTGTGGTGCACTGACTCACAATCACCATAAGATAACTTTCGTTGATGATGAGTCAAAAAACCAGTAAACAAATATATTACAAGTTATTGTGATGAATTTACGCTAACGTCGTCTGAGGTCTACGGCTCGCAGTTTATGTTCGATCGAGACGCTACGCGTCTAGGTTAAACATACACTCTGAGCCACACACCTAGGACCATGTTAATTCATAACAACAGCGAAAATGTTACAATAAAACCCTATCCTTAACCCAAAGCCCACATGGTGAACCAAACAAGGCCACTTTTAAGGATAACAAGTTATAAATAAAGTAAATAAACCTCTCGTGTACCCCATGATGTCACAGGAAAAATAATCAATAAATCAGATAAAGGTCGAGGTCACTCTATTTTAGTTCACATCGTAAACTGATTTGTTATTTAACCCTTTGAACCCTAGAGGCCGCTTTTCCGGCAAAGGAACATGATACGTCATAACTTCATTAAGTACGATGGCTTCAAAACGAATATGTGGAGTAGACCAATCAATATATTTTTATACTGTACCAATGACTCAGACTTAGCTGGTGCTAACTCCAACAAAACCAGGGCCAAACACAAATTTTGCCCCCCAATCCCCAAAATTTGCATCCAAAACAAAAAGAAATCATGTCCTAAAGGACCTCCATAGTACGCCTCTACTGCGCATGCGCAGTGACGCAGTCGTCCCGAAATTGGCGCCAATTATCATTTCTCTGTTTGGCCCTTCATCAGTCAACATCTCACTGATCTTTGTGCTTGTAAATCTCAGTTTAAAGGATGCCAGACACGTAATTTTTGGAGAAAATGTGATTCTAAGGAGGATAGAAGGAGGAGAGGAAAAAGAAGTGGCAAAAAATAATCAGGGCTGTACTTAAAATTTTTTGATGAAATTATGTTAAGTTGCCTATTTTCGAGGCATGGGCCTCTTGTTGTCATTCTTGCTAATTGTTGCACTGCTTATTCAGTGTTTCCTCTCCCCTAGCCTTCTAAAGTCCCCCCTGGCAATTCTCCCATGCTTTTGGCATATTTTTGAGAAGTTTCATTTCTAAAATTTCCTGGGAGAGTTGCTTGGTTACAGAATGTTTTCTGTTATTTTCCCCATAGTTACGTTTTCACCCATGGGTGTATAACGTTTGTGTTCTGCATCTTCCATCTGATGTTCTACAGATTCTCCCCTGGGAGTCTCTGTTTTGCATCAGATAGAGTGTAATTGATGACTGATTCCGGGCCAGTTTTTTCAGTGCCTGGAGTCATGTTTTCTAGTGTGTTTACACTGTTTGTTTTCATTGGCAACAGCCTTTTTTGAGGGGGGCTGTTTGCCTTTGTGGTAGTTTATCTCATTATAAGATACATTTATATTATCCGAAAGTGTCTCATTAATTATTTTATATAAATTTAAAATTTTTGACCACACTTTGCCATCGGATCCATCGGGGCTCAACGTTACTTTTCAGCAACTTGGGCTTCTCTGAAAAAATATTTTTTCAAAATTATTTTGTTTTGCAATTGTTTTTTCATTTATTAATGGATCATGTTATTATGTATCTTTGTGTCAGGGGTTTTTGCGAGTAACTAGGACTTATTGTTGTTCTTTCACAATGAAGGGACATTGTTCAAATTGTAATAGGAAGAAATCTTCCTCTGACTTTCATGATCATTGTATTAATTGTAGTCAGTGTTCTCGCATTAATCCCTGTCCTATATGTGAACATTGGGATGAGAAACATTGGAAACGTGTGTCACGATATGTTGTTTCTGGAGAAAGAGCGATGCCGGCTCTTTCTCCACAAGGTCACTCTACTCTCTCAGTTTCTATTTCAGAGGAACCAGAACAGGGTGATGTTTCCATGTTATCTTCTTCAAGTGTGCGTCCGTCGTCACAAATGAATTCAGAGCTAGCGACAAAAGTGCTCATGGAGATTAGACAAATGTCGTCCGCTAGCTCGCCCGGTGTAGCGTCCATTCACCGAATGGTTCGGCAGCCGGGTTCGTCCGATGCGGTCCAAGAGGAAATTTTGGGTGATGCGAGCACTATAAACATAACAGATGCACACCCAGTGACGGCGGATAGTAAACGAGAACGGAGGAAGCCTTTTAGTCCGGTTCCTAGCTCGTCCAGGTCCAGCCGGGCCGCGAGCGAGAGAGGTCCCTCTCTCGTACAACAACATCTGGGACCAGATGTTGTGGTACAAAATGTGTCTTTAGCGGAGCATACGTCCGTCGCTCGGGACGCTCCGTTGTATAAGCAGTCCGCAGAGACTGTTAAGGCTTCCTCTTCTCGTCAGCGCACACGACCGCACCTTGGCTGCGTGACCTCCGATATTTTGCCAGCTTCGCCGATGAAGGATTCTTCGGCGACCAGGTCACACCATCCGGCAGCCAGGGATTCGAGACCGATGGACTCCGGACGTTCGCATAGGAAAAGTATGCGGGAGCCATCTGATGCGGAGCTGCCCTCGGCGAAGCAGCGAAAGACTGCGCCTCCGCAGGTCTCGACGTCGGACATTCTTGTGCAGATAGCACAGCTTATCGCAGCATCCCAGCAGCCGACAGAAACGGTGTCGGATCGAGAATTATCCGACGGCGCTGGGTCGGTACGCTCCGCCGAAGCATCGGGGGCGGACGACCGGGAACATCGGGAGGTCCGACCGGATGGTGAAAGGGATACGGATGAATTGGAGCTATCCCTTTCGGAACAACATAAAGCTGCCGTGGACTTCATCCGGCACTTTCTCCCTCAAGTTGTTCCGTCGGGCCAGACTGCTGCGCTTCCGGACAAGAGAATTATAGCGTCATTGGACTCTGAATTTTTTGAGCGGTTCAGGGACATCGCTCCCGAGTTTCCGTCGCAGTCCAATAATGTTGCAAGAACATTTGAATTATTGAACGACGCTATATTTAAACTTGCTTCCAGGACGGGGAAAGCAGGTTTCTTGTCCGCTAATACTCTTAACCTGCCTTTCATTAATGCAAGGAATAAATTCGACACGGCAGGACAGGGTATACCGAGAGTTCCTCTGCGTATGGACGACGAGGCGGAAGACTTAGAGCTATCATTACCGTCGTCAGCTTCTATTCCAACCGCGGTGTTGGAAACAGCTATTGCGTCTAACAGAGCCAATTTAGATGCCTTATCTTACGCAGATCACCTTACTAAGGCGTTATCACTGCGCCTTCAAGGGGAAGAGTTTCAGGATATACAATCCTCTTTAAGACTTCTTTCAAGGGCAGTAGCTTATTCCACGTGTAACTCCGCCCTTTCAGTGGCAAATCTGGAGTTGGTTAGACGTGACGCAGCCCTAGCTACATCCACACTAGTGGATTCTAAGGTGAAGAACTCTCTTAGAGTCGCTTCGGTCTCAGGAGAACTTCTCTTTGACGGCAAGTTTTCCGCTATTTATGATAAAATTAAAAAGAAAGCTAATGATTCTCTGTTGTTCAGATCCGCTCCTAAAAAGTCGGATACAGCAGACACGAATAAGACAGGCACTTCTGGGTCTAATGCGCCCAAGAGAGGTTCCTATAGAGGTTCCGGTGCGTCCTCTTGGTCTTATTCGAGAGACCGTCAGGATAGCGACTCTCGTTCGGGACGTCCTTCAGGCCGGGACAATCGGTCGGACGCCCCGAGGTCGACGAGGCGAGGTGCGGGTCGTGGAAGACGTGGTTTCTCCTACCGCAGGCCTCGCAGGTCCAGGAGGTGATGGCTTAAACCTCTATCGCGTTCCGGTTGGCGGAAGGTTGTCGAGTTTTTCACAAGAGTGGGCGTCGATTACGGACGACCCGTGGGTGAGAGGAGTGACTTCGGAAGGTCTAAAGATATCCTTCAAACGAAAGCCTCCATTAACTCGAAGTCCAAAGTGGACTCATCTTCCGTCAAATCCACAGAAAAGAGACGCTCTGTTATCAGAGGTGCAGTCTCTTTTAATGAAGAACGCGGTAGAGGTCGTAGAAAACCAGGAATATCTGGGATTCTACAGCCATCTGTTTCTGGTTCCGAAACCAGACGGCTCGTTCCGTCCAGTCATAGATTTGAGCTGGATAAACAAGCTGATCGTCGCTCCGAAGTTTTATATGGAGACGATTCGATCGGTCAGAGCGAGTATTCGGGTGAACGATTATGCAACGAGCATAGATCTCAAAGATGCGTACTTTCACGTCATGGTACATCCGACATTCCGAAAGTATCTACGCTTCGCAGTCCTAGGAGTGGTGTATCAGTTCCGGGCCATGTGCTTCGGATTGAATCTAGCACCCTGGGCTTTCACTCGGGTAATGAACTCGGTAATGATCTACTTCCGAGCTCATTCGTCTGCGGTGTTCAGAATCTTCTTCTATTGCTCCGACGTCTCGGTTTCATAGTAAACGAGGAGAAGTCGGATCTGGTGCCGTCCAAGTCATTCACTCATCTGGGAATGAGCTTCGAGACGCACAACAATCTCGTTCGTCTGCCGTTAACCAGAGCGAAATTAGTCAGTTGTTACGCTCGCTATTGTCTGCACGCAGACAAAGTCACGGCGAGAGAATTTATGAGACTGATAGGTCTGTGCGGAGCCGCCGCGGATCTCATTCCGATGGGGCGGCTACGCACACGTCCTCTTCAAATTTTCCTGACTCAGAATTGGAGTGTGAAAATTCATTCGCTCGATGTAGACGTTCTCTTGTCAGATCAAGTGAAACAAGGGATTCAGACTTGGGCAAACATTCAGTGGTTAACTCAAGGAGTTCCGCTGCAGTTGCCGGATCCGAGTTTTACCATTATGACGGATGCCAGTCAAACAGGTTGGGGTGCATCATTAATCCCAACGGATTCGAGATGCCAGGGTCTTTGGGATCCGCAATTCCTGTGCAAGCACATAAACATCAAGGAAATGATGTCAGTTTGGCTTGCGTTACGTCACTGGATGGACATTATTCACGATGCTCATGTCCAAATCCTATCCGGCAATACGACAGTAGTGGCGTATATACGGAATCAGGGAGGCACTCATTCAGTTCCGTTGTTCAATCTAACGGAAAGAATCCTTCTGTTTGCGTTAGAACATCACGTTCTTCTTTCGGTCCGTCACATACCGGGTCGTCTGAATGTGCTAGCTGATTCCCTTTCACGAAAGGGTCGCTTGTTGCCGTCGGAGTGGACTCTCAACAAACAAGTATTCAATCAGATTTGCTACCAATGGGAACGGCCAATGATAGACTTATTTGCGACACATCTCAGCAATCAGTTGCAGACGTATGTGTCCCCGTGTCCGGATCCAAGAGCATTTGCAGTAGACGCTCTGTCGATCCCTTGGGACGGAATGATAGGATATGCGTATCCTCCAGCGCCGTTAATTCAACAAGTATTGCTAAAGATAAAACAATCTCAATGCAAGATTCTGTTGGTAGCATCTCTGTCGCCACAGAGACCGTGGATAAATCTACTCAGGTGTCTGTTGTGGGACCTACCGCGGAAGCTTCCTCCACGAGAGGATCTTCTTTCGCAGGGGAAATCGCGCCAACTCCATCACAACCCGCAAGGTCTCAACCTTCACGTTTTTCCGTTGTGCGGTCCTTCTTGCATGGTAAGCACTTTACAGGACGAGCAGTGGACGCGATTTCTAACTGTAGGAGGACCTCCTCTTCGCTAAACTATGCGGCTAAGTGGAAGGTTTTTCGTCGTTGGTGTAGGGATCATTCTGTAGATATATTTGATCCCTCTATACCAGACATTGCAAACTTTCTAGTATACTTGTTTGACGAAATCAAACTGCAGCCTGTTACTATAAAGGGTTATAGATCTATGTTATCTGATAGCTATGCACATCATGATAGTTTACAAATTGGATCTAATGTCTCTTTATCGAAATTGGTTAGAAACTTTTCGATAAATAGACCCAGAACTCTTAGATTAATTCCTAAGTGGAATTTAGCTTGGGTTCTCCTTAAATTGAAGGAAAAGCCATTTGAACCTCTTGGGACAGTAGATTTCAAATTCTTATCTTATAAGACAGCTTTTCTCTTAGCTTTCTCTTCTGCCAGAAGAGTCAGTGAGCTTCATGCACTATCGGTGGATGATTCTCATTATCGTAGTGTTGGGAACACTATCACCTTCACTACTAATGTGGGTTTTTTAGCTAAGAATCAGGCTCCTAATAAATATCCGGAACCTATTGTTATTAAGGCTCTTCCGTCTTCAGACGGGCGTAGGCCTTTACTCTGTCCTGTTAGAGCACTACGTATCTATAAACAGAGATCTCAGTTCATCAGAAAGGGACGGAAACGTTTCTTTCTGTCTTTGATGCCTAATAGAAAGGACATTTCAATCCATTCTATTGCTAGATGGATTCAGTTAACTATCCGTACTGCTTATGAAGATTTATCTTCTTCTCAGCAGTCTGTGCTTAAGATTTCTGCTCATGAAGTAAGAGCTCTTTCTACTTCCTGGGCTTATGCTAATAGTGTTGCTATTACAGATTTAATGAAGGCTGCTTATTGGTCTCAGCCATCCACATTTACGAATTTTTATCTCAGAAATATTGAGTCCATTTCTGGAGACCTGCATTGTTTAGGTCCGTTATCTGTTGCTCAGAATGTCGTCCACTAAACAGTTGCAACTATAGTTATGCAGGCTTTCTGTTCCGGCAGTGACTCCGTCCGGCTGCCCTCTTCGCTCTGGGCTATTTGACCCAGGGCAAGGGGAAGGGGGGGGGGGGGCGGGTGTTCCCTTAGGTCACCTGCTTTATAGTGAAAAGCAAGGGAATGCCTCCTCCAAGTCAGTATTTCTGAGTCGCTTCCGGGATGGTTTTAAAGTGTAATATTAATATTTAATTTCATTCATGTCTTATTTTTAAAGTGTAGCTCGGTGTGAAGCATTTGTATATGTGAAGTGTCAAACGGGCTTTAATATACAATACTCGGCCACTTTTAAATGATTATAAAGAGTCTCAATTCTCTGGACTACTTTATTTATTGGCTTGCTTTAAAAATAATTAGTATAAGGGTTATACTGGATGTTAATAGAGAACATGAATGTTATTGTGCTCAATTATTAAGGGTAGTGTATCTTTCTAATTTAATATTAAATAAGAAAGATACATGTAAAGCCTAATACTCCTTTTCTCCTTAAGGGGTTACCTCTTTACTATATAGTTGAGCTTATTGGATTTTCCTCTATGTCCTAGGCCCTCCAGCCTGTTTACTATTCAGCTAAGTCTGGGTCATTGGTACAGTATAAAAATGTTAAAAAATTTATAGTAATTTATATATTTTTTATACTTACCAATGACCCAGACGGGGATGGCCCTCCCTGGAGTTGGGAACTCTTGCCTCCCCGCTGAGTACATAGCGCTGACCAGGCACTGCCAGTAAGAATGATAATTGGCGCCAATTTCGGGACGACTGCGTCACTGCGCATGCGCAGTAGAGGCGTACTATGGAGGTCCTTTAGGACATGATTTCTTTTTGTTTTGGATGCAAATTTTGGGGATTGGGGGGCAAAATTTGTGTTTGGCCCTGGTTTTGTTGGAGTTAGCACCAGCTAAGTCTGGGTCATTGGTAAGTATAAAAAATATATAAATTACTATAAATTTTTTAACTTTCAACGTGCTGCCCCAGGGCAGCACGTTGAAATATTAATTGGTCAGACCCCAAATAATGAATATGGACTAGTCCATTTGCTGCTATTGAACTGAAATGGAAGATACCACTAGGGTTCTAAGGGTTAAACAACACTTCATTCGGATACGGCGTGTTCAGTTCTTGTTTGTAGTGATGTTGAGATTTTGTACTGGGCGTCAACCGGACCATGGAGCATTTACTCTCTGTTGCGTGAAGTTATTGCGTGCGCCTCATTTAAATTATTTCGTGTGGTAACGTTACATCACACGGTAACAAATGTTACTGGAGCCCTAAACATAGAAAAAACTTGGCGAGCTCCCGTCCACCCAGAGGGCGAGGATTTTAGTCTTACTGGAACATAATAATTTATCCAAAGATGAAGTAAAATTCACATCCAAAATGTTTAGAACAAATTTGACTTTTTAGAGGGATATGTCTTTTGAAGTGAATCCCCTGTTAATTAAACAAAAATATTGTGATTCATGACCAAAGACCTTTAAAAAGCAGACGCGACGTGAGAGTTCCGAGTAGCGCGATAAAGTTATAAATTTCGACAGGATGTTGTGATTTTGATGTTTGGTTTGCTATAGAACAAAGGAAGTAATCTCCTGAACATAGTCCAGTGTCAGAATGCAATTTAGACGCAACGAACGTGCATCATTCGATGACCTTTGTGTCTCAATTGATATGATATCCTGGCGTGAGCCTTTTTGAAAGGTATAACATGATGTTATGTCCAAATACCCCAGTATACATTGGTGTAAGGGAAATGCATTGTCTCGTTCCTTATAAAAATTGATAACTTTTTTTCTTCACTTTTCCGTGCTCTCATTATTGATTAACCATTTAACGTAATGGACGAAACTGACCAGCGCTATTCACATAAATCGTCATTTAATATTGTTTCTATTCTTATCTCAAAAACATAGCTTATGACCCCTGATTGGAACGAGCTCGTTCCAATCAGGGGCCATAAGCTATGTGTCAAAGACAAAAAAATTAAAACTTGTTCAAAGTGGGTTTGTTTTAAAAATGTCTACAATTCGTATTAGATAAAGGGCAAAAATGTGTGGCCTGATCTTTTGTGTACGACTTGTATCACATACTGTGTTCAGCAGCCTTTACTCTAAAACTGTCTATAATTATGAATTGACTTACTTCATCTTCGTTTGGTTTCTTTCTTGCAGGCTTGGCAGTGGACTATAGGTTCCATTGCAATATTCTTGGCATGGATGAACTTGCTATTGTTTATTCAGAAAATACCAACATTTGGAATCTATGTTGTTATGTTTACAGACACCCTCAAGACCTTCATACAATTCTTCGTCGTCTTTGCTTTATTTATTATTGCATTTGGAATGGGATTCTTCGTTTTGCTTCAGAATCAGGTTTGTACAAATTTGTGAAGGTAATAATTGCACTTCAAAAGTAGTGACCGGCGAAGCTTCGAGATTTGATTCGAATTCGAATCATAAGTAGATATTCGGTTCGATTCGAAATCGGCTACCTGATTCGTTTCCTCTCGAATCTTTTTCATAGGAATACAGCTTAGTATCACTCATCTTCATTGTACCAAAAAACGAATAGTTCAGATGGAAATCGTATATAAATAATGTTGAAATAAAAAACTGAGTGCAATATCCGCTAGATTAACACAAATAACATCTGCGGGGGGGGGGGGGGGGGGCGGGGGGGGGGGGGCTCAGTAGGTAGAGATGCAGACTGCAAGCTGAGAGGTCCTCGGTTCGAATCCCACCTGCGGCAACCGCGTTGTGTCCTTGGGCAAGACACTTCATCCTCATTGCCTACGTGGGGGCACGGTGACGTTGTGTACTAAGGCGTAATGCACGTCCTTGGTGCATCTGTCACCAACCAATGCTAACCCTGCTTGTGTGGAGTTCGTATGTTGGGGAGCTGACAGTTGCTCGCCGTTGCTCGGTGGTTCTCTCCGGGTACTCCGGCTTCCTCCACCCGTAAAACTGTCGTGGTCATGATTAGCCATTGTGCAGAAATATGTGACCTTAAACACCAATAAATAATAAATAAATAAATAACATCTGCACTCATGCCACTAGCAATGCTAATTCCAATATCACTAGTCTCTATCACTGTTATCCCTTCGATACGTGTGTATGTCTTATGACGTACGAACTCAAACAGCACGTTGATACCCGTGTACGTCTTATGACATACGAAATCAAACAGCACTTTGATACTTTTGTACGTCTAATGAAGTACGAAATCAAACAGAGCGTTGATACTTTGTGGTCATTTGTTTTGTTATTATTTTTCGATTTTTTAAAGTTTTAACCTCAATTCCTATTTTCTCACGAATAGTGTTCAGTGACAACCGTTGAGCCAAATGTTATCGCAGCTTAAAATACTAGTATAAATCTGCTGTCAAGACTTCTTAATGGGTTGAGTGCTAGAGGCCCCTATCAGGGATTTCAAAAATGAGAATACCAGAGCAAAAGCAATACTTTCTTTGCTTAGGCTATATTTCATATTCAGTCAAACACAAATAATATTTTGCTTATATATTTTTGTTTTATTACAAATTATTGGAGAGTGCCTGTTGGCACTCTCCAATAATTTGTAATAAAACAAGTTTTGAATAACAAATTCATATCAGCAAAAATAATCTAGCCCTCAACCAGTTAATCACTAATGTGAACAAATTCTTGTTATCTGTACTTTCCGACGTTTGACGTCGCATTTTGAAAAACGTTTAAGAAACTGAAGTCCAAGTCACGTTTGAACGTCAGAATAATTAAAGTCTCAAAGGGGTAAATGCAAATTTAAGGTTTCCAAGCAATGTCGACGATGAACTATAATCCTTACAGACCAGTATTATTCCAGCTACATCATCACGGCATGTCTTCGACGATGTAGTTGCATTATTTTATCAGTCGGGACATGAGCCATCACAGTCGAAACAATTCCGGTTTATAGTACCCCAACCCCCATTGGTCACCTTCAAGACTCCACTTACTCGATTCGAGATTCGGTTCAATTCGATTTCGAATAGACGTGATTCGATTCGAGATTAGATTCGAATCGAAAATGTCTTGATTCGCAGGGCCCTATCCAAGAGTTTATTCAAAAATAATAATAGGACCTAGAGGTACTTTTTATCTGCTGTTGGCACTGATCTCTATGCAGCTAGAATGCTGGATCACTCATTGGTTACTTCATTGGTACACAAAGAAAAGTGTCTACAAGTAGTAGGCTTGGGGCTGGATGAGCCTGTTCTGGTGGAGAGGGGCCGAGGGGGGCACGAGAGGGGTCGATGACGTCATCATAATTAAAATATTACATAAGGTAATTAATATTACTTAATGATTTTTTTTTTAATCACTTTAATAATTAATGTAATTAATGACTGTTGCATAATTAATGTAATTAATGTAATTAATGAGTGTAATTAGGGTTGATTATAATAATTAGTATATTATTAAATGAATTAATATTGACGTACTGGACATATGTGCATGCTGTCGGTTGACTGACCCGCACAGGTCATCGCGTGTCTGGGTATCATTAAATCGATTTTTTCTTTTCAAACGCCAACTACTGACAGATGTTGAAGCAATTAAATCTATTGTCACACTTTAACGACCGGTCATAAATATCGTTAGACTGGACATGCTATCATGTATTTAAAAATCAATGATGATCTCACGTGACAAGATGTGTCTTGCTTTTACCTGAAGACTGTGAACGACTCCATTGTGGTTATTTTTATAGGTATAATTTGATTTAATAACTTGGCCTGATTCTTACATATTAATAACGCTAGTTTATTCTTCTCGTTTTTATGGCTGTCGAAAAACTCTCATAGACTAAAGGTATTCTGATTTTACGCCTCACGCGATAAAGTAATTTTTTAATCCGATGACCACATGAACAAATAACATTTCGGTTTTTTGAAAAGCGGGCGTGTTTGTTTTTTCCCCTATAAAGTCTGACGATTCGAACCTCACTCTCATTAGAAACTGTGTCAGAAAAGCCAAGATGACAAGCATCGACTATACTTCCATAAACAGCTATGAGCGAACCAAGAAGCAGCGAGCCAAAGAAGAATTTGCTTTAGCATTAAAAAAGTGGTGGGCAGCGACGCTCCCCACGAAGGAACAAGAAAAGAGACTAAAAGACTACCCATTTGTTGAGGCTGCCAGACGTCCTTTCGGGGAGATCCAATACAGGAATCGCCCCAAACACTGGTTCGATCTTCCTGTACACATGCAGGAGGAAGCACTAGTAGGGCCACCAACAGTTAACGAAGATTGGGAAAAGGATTTTTTCACCGAGGCGAGATGGGAGGGAAAAAAAATAGCTTTCTATGGAAAGCAAAAAAAAACGGCCCTTTTCAGGGCCACCATAATCTTAAAAAGAGTTGCTTTGTCACAAACACACACTTTTTTAACCAATCAGACACCTCATTATCCCACACCCTCACCGTCATACCCCTGGATTCCCTCACAGTGCCTAAAACTTTCATGAACTCCCCTCCTCCAGGTCATCTAATACTAAAAAACTTTTGGAAACCGCTCTCCCCCCGCCCCACCATAATCTTAAAAAGAGTTGCTTTGTCACAAACACACACTTTTTCAACCAATCAGACACCTCCATTATCCCACACCCTCACCGTCACACCCCTGTATCCCCTCACAGTACCTAAAACTTTCATGAACTCCCCTCCTCCAGGTCATCCAATACTAAAAAAAACTTTGGGAAACCTCTCTCCCCCCTCCCCCAGCCCTCACAATAGCTAAATTATCTCGAACCCCAGTTCAGTTCTCTAAATGTAATGGACACACTGTCACACCCCTGTATCCCCTCACAGTACCTAAAACTTTCATGAACTCCCCTCCTCCAGGTCATCCAATACTAAAAAAACTTTGGGAAACCTCTCTCCCCCCTCCCCCAACCCTCACAATAGCTAAATTATCTCGAACCCCAGTTCAGTTCTCTAAATGTAATGGACATGTCAGGCCCCCGAATACGCCTTCCCCACAATTTTGAGCGATCAAATTACCCCGATTAGTCTTCTCTCATAACTTACCACTCTCTTAACCCGTATTTACTATGAGATTGTCCCCCTAATAAATAGCGTATGTTCATTTGATATAATAAATTAATAATTTTCGTTAAATAATTCATTCCACAAGACACTTGTCGAAAAAACAAAATGGCGGATTAGTTTGACAGAAATACGCGTATCGATTTATTCAGGAATGTCTGTCGGTTGTGTCCTTGGGCAAGACACTTCATCCCTATTGACCATGTGGGGGCATGGTGACGCTGTGCACTAAGGCGTACTGCACGTCAATGGAGCACCTGTCTTCAACCAATGCAGACCCTGTGTAGAATCTTGACAGTTGCTTGCCGTTGCTCGGTGGCTCTCTCCGGCTTTCCCCACCCGTAAAACTGTCGTGGTCATGATTAGTTATTGTGCAGACCTTAAACACCAATAAATAAATATAAATAAATAGTCGGTTATCAAAACAACCCTTAAGTGTTTAACAGTTAATTGTGGGCCAGTGCGTTTAAAAATGAAAAAATTGGGTGATAGCACTACGGACTGTGTTTAATCAAAGAAAAATCACACCCGCGCTATTACTAACCCGTATGATTTATTTTTGAACGTTTACTGAAGAATAACCCACCCATCTAAGTAAAAGCATGAAAGAGCTAATATTATCTAATTACCTATGTGGGGGTGGGGTGGTCGGTAACGTTGTGAACTAGGGCGTACTACCTTCCACCAATGATAACCCTGTGTAGAACTTTGACGGTTGTTTGCCTCTGCACGATGGTTTCTTCCGGATTGCTCCAACTGTCGTTAAATAAATGAAAAAAACTACAATTCTATAATAACAGGCCAAGCCAACAGTACTTTCACCCCCCTCATTTTAATAGTTGAAAAGCGCTGTTACTCGATCAAAAAAATGGTAAAAGGATATGCGACTCTGTATTAGCCGCCCAAATTTGCGAGACTTGGGAAAATATAACCCACCTAGAGCTGCACCAAAGCTACGTACACTATTCGAACTCCCGCATTATGTCCTTGGGCAAGTTAATTTACCCCGATTATCCACATGGGAGCGCGATGACGGCGTGTAATAAGGTGTACTGCACGTCGGTGATACGCATATTTTAGAACAATCTAACCCTGCTTGTGCGGATTTCCGACGTTGGTGAGATGACAGTTACTCGTCGTTGCTCTGTGGTTCTCTTTGGATATTCCGGAGTCTACCCATAAAATTGTCACATTTAATTATAACTTGAACTTGATGTCCGGGTGTAATGAAATAGCGTATTTTCTGCAGACATTCTAAATAAACGCAGCTGGTTTACAGACCTGTATATATTTTTTTTTTCAATTGAGTAAAAATATATGATAGTTACTGATGTAACACGCCGATTAGTATGTTTAATGAATCTAACTACGCCATTCCGACCGACCCTTTGCCCACCATGATCACAACAAACGTTTCAATTCTCTCTCTCTCTCTCTCTCTCTCTCTCTCTCTCTCTCTCTCTCTCTCTCTCACCGATACAGTATGGGTGGAAACTAATTGCGTTCAAGCTGTTGTTTTTTTTTTCTAGGTTTTACCACTCCCCTTACAGCGCAAATCGAAATGAAATCTAATTCATTGAACCATACTACAGTGGATGTCAAAATTAATTTTTGAACGCCATTTTTTCTATGTGCCACTATCAGCAGCTATGGCCATAGCATAACTTTGTGGTAAAATGCTTATTTTTGTACAAAACTCAAGACCTTTCTCTGACAAATGCCTATATAAAAACAAGATAATACGCGAGAATGCATTGTGTACCTGCATTTTGTTGATAAAATATGGCATGACCACATTCCCGAATATTAATGATGTACCCGCTTAATAACAGCCGAATTTTTATCGGATCACAGTTTTTTTTTTTTGATTTGAATAATTGCCGATTTTTTTATTAAATCACATTCAGTAATTTATGTAGATTTCCTGAACTGGGCGAAGGTCAAGAAAGGCACTCTGTAGTTTAGGAGACTCCACAAATAAAAACAAAATAAAAAATCTTAGATATCTTGCATTTTTTTTAATTATCCATATTAACCAGAAGTCAAAACTAGTCAAATTAATTAGAATTAAATTACAAATAGATATGAAATTTGCAGTAAAATGAACACTGGTATATGCTGCTGGCCGCATTTTTAGTTGTCTGTAATGGCTGTTGTTCAGAATGTCACCCTATTGGGGTGAGTTTTCGCTTTTTCGTCCAGTTTCATGAGAGCTTCCACGAAGTCCGTTCCACATTCGCAATCTTTTCCAGGGGCCATTCTTCAAAGGCTGGTCCACGCAACTTTGCAGAGATATTGTTTTCTGGACGACAAACTGCAATATGATCTGGGTTTTCGATCAGACCCCTTGGGATATTTTGATCTTTAAGGATGTTTGCCAAAATTTTCCACCCTGTCGGTTGAAAATCTTTTCTTTTTCTCAGCAGATCATTTATTAGATCACACATATTGCAGCCCAAAATTGTAATGCCGTTATACACGAGTCGATCTTTCTCATCCCAGGATAAATTGGGTATATTCTTTATTATCTGGAGTAACAAAAGCGCCTTCTGCTGCATGGAATCTGGTATAACGGCTAACCAGTCCGGATGATTTTCCACTGAAAAACTAGTGGTTAAGGAGTGTGGTTTGGTGGTTTCTTTGCGTAAATTTGATTGGCGCTGAAAGATTGTCTGGTTCAGCAGCCCTTTCTCTTCAGAACCCGATGTTGAAGATTCAGGAATTGGTCTCATACCCTGGTCTATGGGCGGGACAGCTACAGCATTCAGGGGTGTGCGTATTTCCTGCAACTGTTCACTCCCCCATGGTTCAATACACTGAATTCTGCTGGAGGGTAGGTTGGTTGAGTCATCCATCACTAGCGATTTTACTGGCTCTAGCTTATTTGCAAGCCCCAAAATATTTCCACTTGTTAATGCATTGTTCCAACTAAAGGCTGATTTCATATGCACTGGAGGATAGGGTGGCTCGTTACAGACGGATCTGGTTGTTAACTCGGCTGTATTTGAGTTCGCTCCCCCTATAGTGTGTTTAAAATTTACATTTTTATGTAATTTTCGTCTGTGTCGATAATAATTAGTTTTATGAGAGTAAGATTTTTGACACAATTCACAGACGTAGCGTGAATTCATCATTTTCAGAAGCGAGTTAATAGAGTGGCAATACAGTTCCAACACTCTGCCATTTTTATGTATGAATAGAATGGGTCCCACCCCAACCTGTCAATCGCTGATTGGCTAATTATATATCAAGATAAGGTGGGTTCTACCCCAACCTGTTGATCATTGGTTACTTCAAATTCTCACACAGTGCATTGTGGGAAATTCGAATGGTAGAGCTCTGAGGTAAAATAAGTTACAAATTGATATAGTTTGCTTCAAAAAAAAAAGAAACATCAAAGTCACATTCATGACAAGCCGAGGTAGCACATCTGAACCACCAACTCTACACTCTACACTGTTTAATCAGATAATCCATTTCATCAGATAATTACATGTGCATATCGGTTTTTCATTGGTTTTTCATCAGTTTCCATCGGTTTTTCATTGGTTTTTATCGGTTTTTCATTGGTTTTTATCGGTTTTCATAGGTTTTTATCGGTTTTACAATTCGATAAAACGGTTTTTAGTGATTTTACAACTCGATAAAACGTTTTTTTAGTGATTTAAATCATGTAAAATGATCACTAATTACCACTAATTGATCACTAATTGCCACTAATTGTCACTAATTAGTGATCAATTGATCACTAATTGTCACTAATTAGTGATCAATTGATCACTAATGGCACTAATTGCCACTAATTAGTGATCAATTGATCACTAATTGCCACTAATTGCCACTAATTAAAAATTGAAACGTTTGTTGTGATCATGGTGGGCAAAGGGTCGGTCGGAATGGCGTAGTTAGATTCATTAAACATACTAATCGGCGTGTTACATCAGTAACTATCATATATTTTTACTCAATTGAAAAAAAATATATATACAGGTCTGAAAACCAGCTGCGTTTATTTAGAATGTCTGCAGAAAATACGCCATTTCATTACACCCGGACATCAAGTTCAAGTTATAATTAAACGTGACAATTTTACGGGTAGACTCCGGAATATCCAAAGAGAACCACAGAGCAACGACGAGTAACTGTCATCTCACCAACGTCGGAAATCCGCACAAGCAGGGTCACCGACGTGCAGTACACCTTATTACACGCCGTCATCGCGCTCCCATGTGGATAATCGGGGTAAATTAACTTGCCCAAGGACACAATGCGGGAGTTCGAATAGTGTACGTAGCTTTGGTGCAGCTCTAGGTGGGTTATATTTTCCCAAGTCTCGCAAATTTGGGCGGCTAATACAGAGTCGCATATCCTTTTACCATTTTTTTGATCGAGTAACAGCGCTTTTCAACTATTAAAATGAGGGGGGTGAAAGTACTGTTGGCTTGGCCTGTTATTATAGAATTGTAGTTTTTTTCATTTATTTAACGACAGTTGGAGCAATCCGGAAAAAACCATCGTGCAGAGGCAAACACCCATCAAAGTTCTGCACAGGGTTATCATTGGCGGAAGGTAGTACGCCCTAGTTCACAACGTTACCGACCACCCCACCCCCACATAGGTAATTAGATAATATTAGCTCTTTCATGCTTTTACTTAGATGGGTGGGTTATTCTTCAGTGAACGTACAAAAATAAATCATACAGGTTAGTAATAGCGTGGGTGTGATTTTTCTATGATTAAACACAGTCCGTAGTGCTATCACCCAATTTTTTCATTTTTAAACGCACTGGCC
The DNA here is from genome assembly GCA_031216915.1 of Pictodentalium vernedei. Taxonomy (NCBI): domain Eukaryota; kingdom Metazoa; phylum Mollusca; class Scaphopoda; order Dentaliida; family Dentaliidae; genus Pictodentalium; species Pictodentalium vernedei. The sequence goes on along the minus strand of CM062296.1, from coordinate 491,710,312 downwards.
CACAATTAACTGTTAAACACTTAAGGGCTGTTTTGATAACCGACTATTTATTTATATTTATTTATTGGTGTTTAAGGTCTGCACAATAACTAATCATGACCACGACAGTTTTACGGGTGGGGAAAGCCGGAGAGAGCCACCGAGCAACGGCAAGCAACTGTCAAGATTCTACACAGGGTCTGCATTGGTTGAAGACAGGTGCTCCATCGACGTGCAGTACGCCTTAGTGCACAGCGTCACCATGCCCCCACATGGTCAATAGGGATGAAGTGTCTTGCCAAGGACACAACCGACAGACATTCCTGAATAAATCGATACGCGTATTTCTGTCAAACTAATCCGCCATTTTGTTTTTTCGACAAGTGTCTTGTGGAATGAATTATTTAACGAAAATTATTAATATATTATATCAAATGAACATACGATATTTATTAGGGGGACAATCTCATAGTAAATACGGGTTAAGAGAGTGGTAAGTTATGAGAGGAGTCTAATCGGGGTAATTTGATCGCTCAAAATTGTGGGGAAGGCGTATTCGGGGGCCTGACATGTCCATTACATTTAGAGAACTGAACTGGGGTTCGAGATAATTTAGCTTTTGTGAGGGTTGGGGGAGGGGTGAGAGAGGTTTCCCAAAGTTTTTTTAGTATTGGATGACCTGGAGGAGGGGAGTTCATGAAAGTTTTAGGTACTGTGAGGGGATACAGGGGTGTGACGGTGTGTCCATTACATTTAGAGAACTGAACTGGGGTTCGAGATAATTTAGCTATTGTGAGGGCTGGGGGAGGGGGGAGAGAGGTTTCCCAAAGTTTTTTTTAGTATTGGATGACCTGGAGGAGGGGAGTTCATGAAAGTTTTAGGTACTGTGAGGGGATACAGGGGTGTGACGGTGAGGGTGTGGGATAATGGAGGTGTCTGATTGGTTGAAAAAGTGTGTGTTTGTGACAAAGCAACTCTTTTTAAGATTATGGTGGGGCGGGGGAGAGCGGTTTCCAAAAGTTTTTTAGTATTAGATGACCTGGAGGAGGGGAGTTCATGAAAGTTTTAGGCACTGTGAGGGAATCCAGGGGTATGACGGTGAGGGTGTGGGATAATGAGGTGTCTGATTGGTTAAAAAAGTGTGTGTTTGTGACAAAGCAACTCTTTTTAAGATTATGGTGGCCCTGAAAAGGGCCGTTTTTTTTGCTTTCCATTGAAAGCTATTTTTTTTTCCTCCCATCTCCACCTCGGTGAAAAAATCCTTTTCCCAATCTTCGTTAACTGTTGGTGGCCCTACTAGTGCTTCCTCCTGCATGTGTACAGGAAGATCGAACCAGTGTTTGGGGCGATTCCTGTATTGGATCTCCCCGAAAGGACGTCTGGCAGCCTCAACAAATGGGTAGTCTTTTAGTCTGTTTTCTTGTTCCTTCGTGGGGAGCGTCACTGCCCACCACTTTTTTAATGCTAAAGCAAATTCTTCGTTGGCTCGCTGCTTCTTGGTTCGCTCATAGCTGTTTATGGAAGTATAGTCGATGCTTGTCATCTTGGCTTTTCTGACACAGTTTCTAATGAGAGTGAGGTTCGAATCGTCAGACTTTATAGGGGAAAAAACAAACACGCCCGCTTTTCCAAAAACCGAAATGTTATTTGTTCATGTGGTCATCGGATTAAAAAATTACTTTATCGCGTGAGGCGTAAAATCAGAATACCTTTAGTCTATGAGAGTTTTTCGACAGCCATAAAAACGAGAAGAATAAACTAGCGTTATTAATATGTAAGAATCACGCCAAGTTATTAAATCAAATTATACCTATAAAAATAGCCACAATGGAGTCGTTCACAGTCTTCAGGTAAAAGCAAGACACATCTTGTCACGTGAGATCATCATTGATTTTTAAATACATGATAGCATGTCCAGTCTAACGATATTTATGACCGGTCGTTAAAGTGTGACAATAGATTTAATTGCTTCAACATCTATCAGTAGTTGGCGTTTGAAAAGAAAAAATCGATTTAATGATACCCAGACACGCAGTGTTCATCTTTGCGGGTCAGTCAACCGATAGCATGCACATATGTCCAGTACGTCAATATTAATTCATTTATTAATAGACTAATTATTATAATCAACCCTAATTACACTCATTAATTACATTAATTACATTAATTATGCAACAGTCATTAATTACATTAATTATTAAAGTGATTAAAAAAAATCATTAAGTAATATTAATTACCTTACGTAACATTTTAATTATGATGACGTCATCGACCCCTCTCGTCCCCCTCGGCCCCTCTCCACCAGGACAGGCTCATCCAGCCCCAAGCCTACTACTTCTACATAATCTTTACCAATATAATTTTCACCATCATACCACCAACAGTGAAGTAGGATGCAGGGTCCCTCTCGGCGCAAATGCAATCGCCTGAAACTTATATTTCTCTTTTGGGTCCCCCGTCATTGGAATTGTATTATGGATTGACAGAAGGGGTTTCACTCATTTTATGTGACCAAAGAATTCGTCGTTTGATTTGGGCCTTAAACGTTGAGAAAATGTGCATAAATTTTTGCACCACATTTGACAAAGTTCTCACTGGGTCGAAATATTGTTTCTGTCGATAGGGAAATTTGTTAAATATGGAGCCAGAAATGCTCATTTTTCTCACTATAGATGTTCGTTAGCCGCAAGCATGCCATTACGATACAGGGGCCATCACTGATATATACTACTCAAAGTTTGCTAAGCACCAAATATTTGACACATCATTGTGAAATTTGCGTGTGACATATTTGCGATATTTTTGGTGGATATGATTGAGGAATGTATTGAGATGGTCCCCAGTGTTTACATTAGCTCTCTTGACAGGCAGACTTTTCGTGACAGTCATGGAAAGCATGTACCCCTTGATTTTCATGATGTTTTCATATACTGTCTACATGTACATGACATGTGTAGGGTATTCAATCTTCATTTCAACACAAACCCTTGTGATTTAATGATTGAATATAAGTATATATATACAGCAAATGCAAATGTAAGAAGACATTTGTCTGAAGCAGAAATGTGGTGGGCTGTGGGATGGTGGAGCAAGGGGCTACCCATCGCCAGATTGGTGAAGCCCTTGGTGTGCACCATACAGTGATCACCAGAGCCTGGGCAAGATTTCAGCAGTATGGCACACCAGTAAGACG